>OY979702.1:17984478-18608520 GCA_963855925.1 Inga laurina | reverse complement strand
AAAACTTGACAAGGCTGGTTCTCATTTTAAAAAATTCATTTTACCAATATTTTAAATATTTTTTCTTTTTGTTTAGTAAATATTAAATATCTTCAAATGAGACAGTCTATTGGCAAAATCTACAAGGAAACAAGAAAATATTTTGTACAAGTCACGTTCGAGGACACTGTCTTTAAGAGATATTTCATAATTCCCTTAGTTAATAGGAAGCAACGTCTCCCTAAGATTAAATGAATCCTTCCTATAAGGATACATGACTATAGAACTAGCGGAAAATAAAGTAACTCAGTAAGATATTACCAAGGCTTATATTTCTTTACTACAAATGGTGTCATAGTTAGAGTATTTATAAACAATGATTCAATGCCTTGAAGTAGTGCATCTTGAAGACTACACCTCTTTAATTAGAAGACATAACCATCTATTAAATTCATGAACCATATTGATTCATGAATCAACACAAATCCCTTAATTTATTAGCACATGACTTTTCAAGACACATCTCTTCATTTAAAATGTTCCAATAATATTGGAGAGATTCTTTCTTTGGCACACCCATATACAATATTGACAACAATCCCCCACATGTTTCAAAGAAAACACATCATTAGCTGAGTTACACCTATAGATATAACTATTGTATCTGGTGGTCCTTAGAACTATGAACTAGAGCTAGACCAATAATATTTGGTACATAGAGATGTCAGTGAAGCCTGCTTCTATGAACCAACAACTCTTTGATGTATACCAGAGGCATTAAGGGTCAGATTATACCCTCACATTTCAACTGTTGATGGCGGTTTTGCCCGTTAAGATAGCCGTATGCGTGCCTAGTGCACAATATATGAATGCTCTAGAGATTTTACCGTGATCTCATAGGAGTGTCCTCACTCCATATTTGTAGAGGTGATTTCATGTAAGTGTACTTATAATGAACACACCATCCCGTAGGATTATGAAATCATTAAGAGCTTTGCTCACCTTACCAAAAGGCATTCTAGCACATTCTCATTGCCATAGGAAGAGACTAATAGTTTATTTCATGCTCGTTAGAATTGATGACCGACTTGTTCTTACCTATTGAACCTTCTTCATGGGATCACCAATTACAAAGGTTGGGTTGTCATCGCTGTCAATTATGAGTTGGCATTAGTCTCATTCCCCTCAGCTAATTTATTTCATCCCTAGGGGTTTTGTTAACAGATTCAATAGGTCAATTATTGACCTCACCACATCGATTCAGAAAAATCCATTACAATTTTTAAGCTAGCTTATCACATCATATCTCAAATGCTTTTTAACTTGCATCATTATTCTTTTTACAATGGCTATTGCCATTTGGCAATCACAAATTATCAACTTTAAGTGTCGATTTCTAACCCAAATATTTACTAAGAGGATTTCAACATTCTTAGCAATCTATCCATTGCCAGAGTAATCAAATCTAACTCAACATTTGTTTTGACCACTAAAGGTGGATAACCACTAGTGGATTTTCACAAACAAATTGAATTTCAATTAACATCCATGTATATCAATACAACGGGAATCCACAGTTCATGATGCCAGTATTTATGGCATTATCCCTTAACTATTTCTTGCTCTTCATGAGAGTTTACATATACTCAATCTCCACAAATCATCTGCTATGTCACAGGATTAAAATTTACCGGTTCTACAAATTCTCAACAATTTGTGCATACTTTGATTGAGCTTAAAATTATTTCAAGTAACATAATAGTATCATAGGGAATATTCTCATAATGGTTCTCAAGAACCAAACTTTAAAAGCATTTCTCAAAATTATATATGATCACCACGATTCCTTTATGATCTTAACGTTCCAAAACTACATTTTGATTTACTTATGCTTTCAAATCAAACTTCAAGCAGCATGATTTACCATGCCATCCACATTAAAAATTAGTTACAATAATGATATGTTCATATACTAAGATAACTATATATTCAAAAATCAAGAAAATCACAAACATCTACAACAAATAGATGATTATGATTAAATTTGCTTTTCACAGAAAATAACACAAGTCTCAACATAACACATGTCACATGGAAATGTCATAATTTTCCAACATTTTTTCCGCCAAAAATAACACTAATTAATTTTTTGTGAAAGGTACCCACAAGATATCCATATCTCAGGCACCCCCACACTTATTTCAAATCTTCTAATAAAATATTTCACACTTTATAAATAATAATTCTAATTAAACTAGAATTTACCACAAACTATTTGGTAATAACTTTAATAACCCAATAAATGATAATAAACAGAATTGTATCTCTTATCCAAATTATTATAATTACTGCGCCAAAGCTATGAAAATTGTTGGCACCACACCACAACTTCATAATCTTTATTGTCTTTATTGATTTGATGTTATTTTGCTGTCATTCAATGAACTAAATTTCACTACAACTTATAATCATCGTATTAATCAAATTCTCATTTAATTTAACAACAAAATCATAGCACGATACCAACCCCACCAATGTATTAAAATCAGTTCATTAATCATAAGAAAACATCCCATAGAAATTTTTCTAAAAAAATTCACCAATGGTAATGAAATAAAACTTTAAAAATATCTCTTTTTTAAATAAATTGTCTTTAAAATAATAGGAGAGATATAATAAGAGATTTAGTTAAGGAGAGATAATAGGAGATTTATTTGGCAACTACTCTATTAATCAGTTAATCAAATTATTAAGCTTCCAACAACGAAATAATTTCACCAATAAATCAAAGATCAAAATAATCAAATAATATCATGATTTTAACCAGCACATCAAATCTCAGCCGTCAAAATGCACATAAATTATAACGCACGAACAGTTTATATATATATATATATATATATATATATCCCACCAAATCCAATATTCTTGTTAATATTCAAAAATTGGACGCGTACCTAGGAAGATCGGTTTGCTTAATAATGAACTAACGTGATAACTCCAATATGACTCTTCTTCTTTGTCTTTCGTACAATTGCATCGCCTCTATTAAAGTCTTTGCAGACTTCTTTTCTATCTCTTGCTCATGTTTGCAAGGATCACAGCGCCCTCAAAATCTCTTTGCCTTAGAGATTAAAATGAGTTCAGTTGAAGGAGAAATTGAATATACGTCCATAATAGTAATGATCATGGCCTGCCTTGAGTATAAGCTTATTTTAATATGTTTTCACTAGATATAGCATGATCCAAGTCTCACTTGCTCCATTCTCAAGTATCATCAATCATGTTCATCACTGTTGGCCGAAGAATTATATAGCCCTTTCCCTGAGAATCTAAAACAGCCAAATTTCCATTCACGGTTCTCGAACGTTCACGTCTTTTCCACTAAAACATCTGTAATGGGATATTAATCCCACTTGATCTAATGTTGCGTTGTTTCTGGGCTTTACCCATCATAAAGCCGAAGAAAGAAAAAAACGATAATGAAACTATTATAATGTTTATTTGTGGAAAACATAATGGTGGCCTAAGGATATAAGACGCAGTCTCCTTGTCTTAATTTAATTTCAAAACGCGACCTAACCCATAAAGATATTCAGATCGGACAAGAAATTGTAGATGATGCTCTTAACTTTTTCTAAATTATTTTTTCCTAATCGGATTATTCATATGGCAACTCATGAATAATTTTCTCAAGAAATCAAATAAGAGGATGCATAGATTGGAATTAAAACTTATTTGAATTTCCATGTAATCAATAAATCCAATTGCAGAACGCTCATCATGATGCACTCACGAGATTAGCAGGATATATCTCTTAAGATTGTTGGCAAAATCTATAAAGAAACAATAAAATATTTGGTTCGAGTTGCGTCTGAGGACACTGTTCTTAAGAGATATCCTGTAGCCCCCTCAGTCAATAGGAATCGGCATCTTCCAGAGATTAAACATACCCTTCCTGTAAGGATACATGGTGACAAAACTGACAAAAAATAAAGTTAGACAAGATTTTATTAGTATAAGTATTTTAGTCCAGATAAGACATATACAATACTTCTCGCCACTCCAAAAAATCCCCAATTTTGGAGGAGCGTAGAAGAAGAGGAGGGAAGCACTAAAAGACAAAATTTCTCCTATCCCCTCCCCTCTTTTTTTCCCAACCAAACACGTTAACCCCCTCCCCACCCCTCGCCTCGAAAAAATTTGAACCAAACAATGCCTTAGGTCTTGTTTGGTTCAATGGAGAGCGGGGAAGGAAAGGTTAAATGAGAGGAGGTAGGGGGAGGTTATAAGCTTTGTTTGATTGAATGGAAGGAAAGGGAAAGAGAAGTTTTTTGTTTCGTTCAAGAGAGGAAGGGAGATGAGCTAATTAAAATTAAAGATCAATACATCACTTCATCTATAAAGTTTATATATATATTTTTTCAAATTATCCATATCGATTTCACATGTTAAATGGATTCTCATTAAAAAAGATAGTTTCAATCAAAATGATTAAAGATGATATTTTAAGAAAATCAACAAATATTTTTTTTACAAATTAATTACTAGCTTAACTAATTTTTTTATTATCTATAAATTAATTATCCAGCTGATTAATAGTTTATGGCAAAAGAAAGTTGGCTTAGATCAGTTGGAATCTCCTATAGTGAAGATATATACACATCAAATTTCGTGTGAATGCTTCTAATGATCAAAGGATCTTTGAACTAAGAGCATTATTGACTCCTTCATCTATCATAGGAAGAAAAGATACTAGTATAACGAATAGCATAAGGCATACTAGTGAAGGAGAAAACAACAACAAGAATAATAATAATAATAATAATAATAATAATAATAATAATAATAATAATAATAATAATAATAATAATAAATAATTGGAAATTAAAGAGACAAACATAACATAAAAGATAATATACATACAACGAAAAATTATGTACTCTTATAAGGTTCACTCTTTTATATATATCACTTCGATTGTAAATTAAATATGTATGATATATTATTAAAGAACTAGTTCAGTGAGATAAACAAACAAACTGAAACAAGAACTAGTTCAGGGGAATTCATTTTAAAGTTTAAAATTTTAAGGAGATTATCTATGCATATATAACATAAAGACATGGGGAGTTAAGTATATACAAAATTTCACCTAAAATTTATAATGAACCGTGTGAGATCAGTTGGAATATCTAAAAGTGATACACATCAAGTTTCGTGTGAATGCTTCTATAATGATCAAAGCATCTTGACCCCAGAGCATTGGATCCTCCATTGATTCTTCTCTTGGAAAATTTTCCAATGATATGAGTTATCTTTCAACAAAATCTGTTACTACGGACAAATATTTTAGAATTAAGATTCAATTTTATCCTAAAATTTTTTTGTAGAAGCTGTGAGTATCCGGAAAGCTTTTTTTGGATCAATATCTCCCTAGAAGCAAGAAGTGTTAAAAAATGAGCCAAGTCACCTAACCGTTAAAATACTAATGTTGTTTTTTTTTTTATATGATATTGTGGCCAAGTAGACCTTGGAGGTTACATAATAAAATCAAAAGATGAAATTAGGCCAATGGATAGAGATCCTGGGCTAAGAAAACATTACATCCAGGATGTGGTACAGGTAAAACGTTAAAGGTCGCATCCAATTGTTGAGCATCTCTCTCCAGGAAGTCGGCACACCGGATGATGTCACGCTATACAAGACGAAGCTCAATATCCCAATCTGAGTAAAGTAAGTCCCTCACAGCGTTGATCTCTGGTCTCAGCGGGTGATTGTGACTCACATCTCTCATAATCAGATGATAGGTCTCAAGGGAGTCTGTGTATGCAATAACCTTAGCAAAATTCTGTTGTTTGCATAGTTGGAAACTTGTTAAGAGAGCTAGTAATTCAGTAGTTGTAGACGGAACAAAACCCAGCTTTCGCTGGAATCCAAGGATCCAGCTCCCCTGTTCATCTCATATCAAGCCCCCACAAGCTCCAAGACGCTGTTAATTGACATATCCGTTTGTGTCTAACCAAATAGCTCTAAGTGGAGGTGGTTGCCATGCTCTGTCCTCATCACTACTGAAGTGGAAAATCTAGTGACGGAAAACATCATGTTGACTGGACTCCATCATCAAGTACACGACTCCATGGATGATCTCATTAGGATGAACCCGAATTCCCTCCATTACTCGCTGACATTTGATCTTCCATAAGGACCAATAGATGAGACTAAAAGCCCTGAGCCACAGTCACTGATAGAAGCGACTCATAGCCATGTTGCTAGATATGTTCTCCTTAAGCCATATCTGCAAATCAGAATGAAAAAATCTAAAACAAAAGTTAGGAGCAATAAAGTGTATCCACACCTCTCTAGCAATCTCACAATCACGAAGAATATGAAGGACACTCTCCACTCTCTAACATTGAAATGGACACTCATCACTGGTAGTAAACCTCACATGGTTCTGAGAGAATTAGTAGGTAATTTCTCATGAATAACTTGCCACAAGAACATCTTAACTTTCTCCGGCACTGGCAGTTTCCACACATTTTTCCACTGAGTCAGGCCATTCCATTCCCGCTGGGCAAATACAAACTTATAAGCAGCCTAGACACTGAAATTGCCATCAGAAGCATTCCTCCAGCAGAAAAAATCATCTCCATTCACTAGTATTTTAACATTGGAGTTAACCTTTTTGACTGTTAGATGTGACATTGCTGCTTTTTTAACACTCGTGGGATATATTATTGATCCCAAAAAAAATTCCAAATACCCATAGCTTCTACATCAAGACTTCCACATAGGACAATATTCTGACTTTAACCCAATAATGTTTTAAGAGCATCCTGTTGTAGATACAATCTTCGGGACTTAGGTGTATTGTTCAGGCGGAATTATTAAGCTTTTGTCTCCATTTACTCCTCCAGATCTTAATATATGGCATATTTATAGAATTGATTTTGATCTTAAATATAAAACATAGTTTTCATATTTATCAATCCTTTTCCAATTTAACCTATTAATGCTCCATCAACAATAACCAGAAAAGAGAGGATCGAGATGAAAGAATTAAGAAAGATACCTAGAGTGTTTTAGAAAATGCATGTTTTATTAATTGACTTAACTAATATCGTTAATCTAATCAAATTAGGTAAATATATTTTATATTAAGGACTAGATAGAGTATCTTCTTCTTTTTCTATTTCCTATTGTACGTAATTGCGTGTTTGACTGGGGTAAAAAAAATAAAATAAAATGTATGTGATTATTAAAGATCTAACCTGGCAACGAACAAGATTTTTACTTCATGATCTAGATAGAATTAATAGAAGAAGACACACACACACACACACACACACACACACACACATATCCGACCAATGTTTCAGAAGTTATACGCCTAAAAAAGGCCAGAGGGACAAGGTTCTCATGGTCCAACCAACTAGATCAGTAATCGAACCAATAATGTAATAACTAAATAAAAATTTAATTAAAATTAATTATATACATATGTGAATATATATTTCAAATAAATTCATGATAAGTCTAATTGTCAATATAATTAGGAGAGGGTTTCTCCTCTTCCATTCTCATTGTCTTCCCTACTCTTCCTTTTCCAATTGTCAGATTGACACTTCAACAATTTAGATGTTGTTATGAATATTGTGGTAGTGGATGTTCATAGTCTCTTAGAATTCCATAAAACCTATAATCTCCCATGGTTTTATGTAGTTTTATGTTGTAGATTAATTATTATGTTTATGACATTGTAACTCCAACATAATGTGGGTTAATTCTTATGTTTATGAAGTTGTAACTCGTGAGAGAATTGGAGGCCTATATATAAAGGTTTAACACAAAGGATTGTTGGTACATGAAAATACTATATGAATGAGAGTTCTACTCTACTTTTCATCTATACAATTTTCTCGTCTTTCTTCATCTCTTCATCTCAATCTCTTATATTTTCTTATTTTCATAACATGTTATCAACACGAATTCGCTCAGAACACTACAAAAAAATTGAAAATTAGCAATAGAATTTCATCCTGTCGCTAATCCGTCCCTAATCCCTCACAAATTCCGTCCCTAAAATTAGCAATGGAATTTAGGGACATAATTTTTCTGTCACTAAATTAGCGACGGAATCACATTATGTCACTAAATTCCGTCACTAATCTGTCTCTAATTCAGTCACTAAAATTAGCGATGGAATTTTTCCGTCACTAAATTATCGACGGAATAGAGACGGAATCATATTCCGTCGCTAAATTCTGTCACTAATCCATCTCCAATTCCGTCATTAAAAATTAGTGACAAAACTTAGTGCTAGAATTTTTCCATCACTAATTTATCAACGGAACAGAGACGAAATCACATTCCGTCACTAAATTCCGTCATTAAAAATTAGCGACGGAATTTTTGAGTCACTAATTTCCGTCACAAATAATTAATTTTTTTATAATTATAAATTTTTTAAATAATTTAAATTTTAAATTATTATAAATTTATAATATAAATATTAAAATAAATAAATAAAATTATTAATTCAAATTTATTTTTGAAATTGAAATTATAATATAATATATTTGAATTTTTAATAATATATTATATACAAATAAAAATAAAAATTTTATAAATCCAAAAAAAATATATCATAAAATGAATAAAAAAGATATTAATAATAAAAATTAAGGGAGAACATTTACATAAAATAAAATAAGAAAACTAAATTCAAATATTTAATAATAGATTAAATTTTGTATTTCTAATTTTGTTCGCAAAGCAAAATATATATGTATGATTTTGCATTTAAATTACACAGGTTCTTCTTAGCTTAACTGGCAAAGGTACTGGCACACGCGTGAGAGGTCAAGGCTTCGAATCCCAACTTGGTCACAAAATGCAACCAATTTATGACTTGGACACGTGGCACGCAATGAAGGTTGACACGTGGCTGTTGACCGAGACATGTGGAGGGCGGAGACGAGGTGGTGGCGGCTGATCGCCGACAAGGGACATGTGGAGGCTTGTTGTGAGGACATGTGATAATTTAAATTATATAAAAACAATATTTTGAGATGGACTAGAGACGAAAATTCCGTCGCTAATTAGTGAATTCCGTCTCTAATTAGCGACGGAAAATTCCGTCTCAAATTAGTAAAGGAATTTAAAATTCCATCCCTAATTAATTAGTAACGGTCTTTTTACCGATGGAACAAATTCCTTCGCTAATTCCGTCACTAAATTCCGTCGCTAATTTGATGTGTTTTTGTAGTGGAAGGCCTATGGTCTAATTTTCTATTTCTTCTTCTAAGATTATCATTTCCTTGCTATATTTTATGTTGTTTATTCTCTAAGTTATTTTATCTTCCTAGTTTATATTATCGATATATTATTCTTTATTATTTTTATTATTTTTCTTTTATACTATCTATTTTTATCTTTCATGTTGTTATCTTTTTATTTGGGATAATCTAAACCATTATATGTGTTGGACTTTGGGTCCAAGTTCGCCCTTGATGGGCTGGACTATTTGATTAGGATATAAGTAGCCTAATCAAATAAGAATAAAAATCAGCATTAATTGCATATTAGGGAATAATTCAGTAATAATTATAATTTTGTTAATTAAGGAACGAATCACCATAATTAGGAAATTAATTGAGAATCAATTAATTTAATTGCTGTCTTAGAGGGCAAGAAGGAGTGCACACATTTCCTAATTAGTGGGCTCCATAAACCACTATAAATAGGGTGTGCCTCCTCAATTACAATTCACTCTGCCATTAAGCTTTCTGGAAATCTCTTGTCTCCTACCATCTTTCTGGTTCTGGTGATCTGCTGTGCAAATCACAATTAGGCTCTAGTAGTCTAAAAATTGAGTGAGCACAATTATAGAGCATTGGAGTTTTGACCCGGATCCGAACATGGGTTCGCCCCCGGTATGCCAGATCTCTCCTTTATAATTTTCTTACATTGGCATCAGAGCATGATGATCTTGTGGCTTTGTGATTTATTCTTTATGAATAATTAATTGATATAATTTGTTTATATCCCCATCTAATTCTGTTGTGCTATTATATATGTAAATATATATAATGTTAATATGTGCGAATAATTTTTGTATATCCTCTTCTCATATATATGATTCTGTGCTTTCGATATGCAAGCGTTGCAATATTATGGGTAAAAATTAACATGGATGTATATGTTTCGAATGCTATATGCCCATATGAATCTGTCTCCTGATTCTTTATGCCTTGTTCTCCTTTTTTCGATCATATGCGTGTGTCTCTACCTAGTGTATGAACAATGACATATGCGTGTCTGTGCTCTCTATATGCTATATGTATCCATACTTCTTTATACTGGATTCATGATTGCTGGTCAAAATGTGCGTACTCCTCTAATTATAATAGGGCAAAGGAGCAAAAATGCCCATGTACATTTACACTTGGAGCACCTAACACCATGTACAAATTAAAGGTTCAAAAATGCCTATTGGATCAGAAATTTGTTGCAAAAATGCTACAGCCGTTTAAAGAAGCTAACGTCTGTCTAATAGTTGAGAAAACTGGCAACAATTGGTGAGTCAGAGCTTCACGTGGCAGGTGAGATTGATGAATGGTGTAGGTGATGGAGTTAAAGGCCACGCCTCCGTCTGTGGTTTGACATCCGTCCGTGTTTCGAGCTCCATTAAAGGCAAGATCCAGGTGCGACGGGAAGAATTAAAGGCGAAGAAGAAAGAGAGGAGAGAATCGAAACTTAAGGAGAGGAAGGAAATGGCTTCATCATCACCTTCAACATCTGGAAGAAGCAGAAGACGGGTGGCGTTAGTGAGGCAACCAAGTCGCGAACATGAATACGAGGGGCCGCGGCGGTACTGCCATCATGGATTCGTGGCCCCCCGTTGGACGACATAGACATGAGGGAATCCTGGGTGAAGGTTTTATGGCTGTCCGAACTATAACCAGGTAACATGAGGCATGGATTGATTATCGAAGTGACAAGGAAGCGTTTATCCAGTGTTCTGTTTATTTTTTCTACAAATGAACACGAAAACAGTATTTTTCTGCAAATTGGCATGATAACAGTGACAACATGCATTTATCCGCTATTATGTTTTTTCCTGGAATGAACACGATGACAGATTTTTCTGCAAATGAGCACAATAACAGTGACAGCAAGCATTTATCCGCTATTATGTTTTTTTCCTGGAATGAACACGATGATAGATTTTTCTGCAAATGAGCACAATAACAGTGAGAGAAAGCCTTTATCTGCTGTTTTGTTTTTTTCCTGGAATGAACACGATGACAAATTTTTCTGCAAATGAGCACAATAACAGTGAGAGAAAGCCTTTATCTGCTGTTCTATTTTTTTCTGTAATGAACATGATGACAGTAATTTTTTGCAAACGAAGACGATAACAGTGACAACAAGCCTTGCTGAAAATGCTAAATTCTGAAATTTAAATTTTGACAGGATGATGGTTGTGGCTTCTTTGCTTGGCATGATGTTGAATTTGGTGAGAGGGCTAATGTTGTGATAAAGCAGCTTCTTGATGATATTGACAAGTTATATGATGAGAATAAATGAATTCGAGGAGGCAACATTGCTGGATTTGTTGAAGAACTTGAATCCATACATGGTGAATTAAGGAGGTTGAGGCAGAATTACAAGTTAAGGGAAAGGGAAGTGATAAAAGGGGAAAGGAAGTTCAAAATTGTTGTGGTCATATTGATGGTGACTTGGATGTGGCTAATGTTTTTTACTTAGAATGGATGAAATGAGAGAATGGAGTCAATATATATATGTACTTGAATGGAAGGGACAAATGTAATTATTGTATTTTGTTTGTATTTGAATGGAAATGGAAGCAACATAGTTTTCCAGTATTGTCTGTGCCTTTTAATTATATCTGATGGAAGAAACCAAACAAATAGTTTTATAGCTCGTGCTATAAGCAACAATAACTGAACCTGCTTCTATAATAAAGCAACAAATTATAATAGGAAATTTAAAATAAAGTATGAATGAAGAGATTACAAGTTGTCATACACATCAAAAGCATCCTAACCTGAAATGTCTATCAAAGTAGACAAAATTACATTTGGGTTGGCATCTTAGCTATTTGATTTACATCAAATTGGACAGTATATATAATATATCATATCAACCTAATTACAAAATGGCGACAAAAAGGAACAAAAATACAAAATATAGAAGTGCCCATTATGGCATACAAAAGACACTTGGAGTTTTGTGGTTATATTGTCATGTGAGATTCCTTTGAACTGGCCCTTGATTTGGTAATTCAGATGTGAATTCGATCCGTCGAGATCCCTCAGCACCTATTGAACTTTCACCCCTAGACTTTCGCATTTGTCTCTCATTAGGGATTGGGAACTTGGTCTGTGGGTCGGTATAATGTAGGAAATATTCCTCAGTAGTCCCATGGTCAATAACAATCTCTGACCTTAATCCAGGCTGTAGAAATTAAAATAATCAATTTCATAATCTCTAAACTTGTTATTTTCATATATTGCAGAAATTAAAATAATCAATTTCATATATTGCAAAGTATAATACAGAAATCAGTATGGCAGGATGATAGGTAATTTCAAAATGCAGTCATTCACAGAGACCAACCAAAGATGGTATCATCATTAACACTTAAATATTACATGGAAACTTCCTCATCAAATGCTACTATAAACGTAAAGACTCACCAAAAGTAATGGATAGGACTAAAAACATGAATTAAGTCACAGGAACTTGTGCAAACCTGAGAAATATTACATTAACACCTTGCAACTTGCAACAACAAATAGAGCATTAGAGCAAAGAGCATACAAAAGTCAGACAAACGAGCATACAAAATTAAGCTACTAGTTTGTCTAACTTTTGTCTGTGCTCTTTGCAAATTTTCTTCCCAATTCTGAAATATCTCAGAGGATGCCTATCGAACAAGAAAAGTGTGCCAGGCAACACAAGAGAACTTAATCAACAGCTCTTAATTAGTCCCAGACCCAGAAGAGAAGAAAGACTGTCCTGATAACACACGAGCAAAATGAGAATGTACATGCTTTATACAATGAGTTTTAACCTACCAAAGCAAATCAATGCACACTGCAACGGCTGTCCCCCAAATTCATTAGAGTCGTAAGGGAAAAACAAGGTTGAGAACCCCAAAAAATCTCCATAACTTCAACAAAGAGCATAGAAAAGTCAGACAAACTAGTAGCTTCTTCATAAATAAAATCTACTGCCTTGTATAAAGGCTAAGTTTTAATACAAAATACTTTGCTTTACCAAATAATGAAAGGCATAAAATATAACAGGTGATTTAAGGAGAAAATCATTAGATGCTTCTGAATTATGCATGTATGGGCAATATTCTGAATATTTATGCATAAAGAACCTAATTAAGCATTGCAATCAGGAATTATATGTTTTATCAGTCAATCAATATCTTGCATATACTCACATTGAACACACATCTCCCAGTTTGCTCATTAAACCGTATCCCCATGCCACATTCATTTCTTGCCTTGTACACGGGTGTAACCCTTAGGGTAGATTGGGATGGTTGTGAGGGAGTGGGTGGCTGGGCACTCATAACAATTTGAAGTTAACTGTGTGAAATAGGAGGTTGTGCACTTTTCTTACTTTTCTTACGTGTTCATTCACTTTGGGTTGATGAAGGTGCCTAAAAAACAAAATATTAGTAAACAGAAAAACAGCCTAGAAATATAAAGAAAGCAGAAGGATAAATTACCTCTTTGCATGTGGATTTATAGTGGCCCTCTTTTCTGCAGTGACTGCACCTCAGTATGCGACCTCGTTTGCTTAATTTGTCTGGTTCATGGCACTCTTCCTGTGTTTGGACAAACACTGCTCTCTTCTTCCTTCTTTCAGCTTCTTCAGTCCGCTTTCTCTTCTTCGGGGGTCTCCCAGGTAGGGTAACAACAGGTGGAGGCAACATTGGAAGGAACGTTTGTGTGTCCTAAAATTGCTTACCCCTTACTGGTTCAAGCTTCTTCATGTAACTAGCTAAATAAGTCTCCTTATGGTAGTAGTGAGAGATGTGTGTGGTGGGATCTATTTTTGCATAGTACATTGCGCATATTGCATGTTGGCAAGGGATACCAGTTAAATCCCATGCCCAACACGTACACATGCCCCTACTAATACATACAATATGTCTATCTTGTCTCTCACTGACCTCATAACCCTCATCACCATTGAAAATCACTCTACATTGAACTGCTGAGAACCTATTTGACTCAAACAACTCCATACACCTCGAGCTGTAATCACTCTTCCACTTAGAAATGTGATTTCCACTTTCAGCCCATCTACCCATCATCTTTGCTCTAATGCCATCAAACATCCTAATGATAGGCAGGAATCTATACTCATGAATCCATGAGTTTAAACTCTCACTAATGTTGTAATCTACCATCCAACACTTACATCTAGTTGTAAAGAACGCTCTTACCCACTTCGTTGGATTGTAAGTCAATGCCGCAGTGGCCGCATCTTTACTGATGCCCTTAAGAGACTTTAGGTTATCAGTAAACTCTTCCTTGATGTGCTCCATGCACAAGAAAAAAATTTCTTCTTCAACTCATTTCCCCTCCATTTTTTACTCTAGTTTGCGTAAATATGTCTTGCACAGAGTCTATGCTCGACCTCAGGCAACACATTAGACACGACCTGAGCTAATCCCTGACAATAATCCAAAAATAAAACAAGCCAAAAATGAACTACATGATTTTATCATGAACAATAACTAACACATCAATGACTGATGAACTACATGATTTATTACCTTCTGCATATCTGACATAATGGTAATAGTAGATCCATCTCGTAGGTCCAAAGAGATCCACAACCATTGAAGAAACCACCCCCAGTTAACACCATTTTCCTTTCCAACTTAAGCAAATGCCAATGGATACAAACAATCATTGGCATCTACACCTACGGCGGTAAGCAATATGCCTCTTGTCTTGCCTTTAAGAAATGTGCCATCAACTCCAATCAATGGCCTGCACCCTTCTTTCCACCCAACCTATGTCAATGAGAACAACACAATGGTAGTAAGCACAATATATACATTAAACAGTGAACTTTAAATTGAAAATGATGCAACTTGTAATTTAAAGTACCTTCGAAGCATGGTAACAAACATACATCCTTCTAAAGACCTTTACGCCTTGCTCAAGTGCCTCATTGCTGACCTCCAAGCTCACATCTGAGCCAAGATTTGAGATCCTCAGTTCATTGCAATAAGCCTCCAACTTTGCAAACTCGTCTTTAAAACCCCTTTCCATCTCTTGCATTATCTTCCTTTTTGCTCTCTTGCACTTGTATATACTCACATTGACATTTAGTTCACGTTGCACCTCTGTCTTCATCTCACTAAGCTTATACTCAGGATTTTCTTGAACCTTATCCTTAAATTTTTCAGCTAGCCAGCGAATCGATGCCCTTGGGTTTTCATACACCCTAGCACATCTATGCCTTAAATCCAATGTCTTTATCATATACCCCACTTGTTGTCCATCCCTTGAAGCATATAAAACAAAAGGGCAACCCTCTCCGCACACTGCTTTTATCAATCTTTTATCACTCTTTGCTATTTTTAGCTTAACCCCTTTACTTATTGCATATCTGTCCAAGGCCCTTTTTAGCTCTAATATGTCTACATAAGTCATGCCCACCATGAAGAAAGGGCCTTTTACTCCACTCCTCCATATCACCATCCCCTCTTACTTCTTCTAAAGCCCCATCATCATTATTTGCGGCCAAATCATCCTTGTTATCCTCACTCTCACTACTATAGTATAATTCAAAATCTGATTCAACACTCTCCACAGTGTCAGAGCTATCACTATCACCCATGTAGCTCTCATCCTCACTATCACAATACTGTGATCCATGAAGTACATGCTCAGTAACACAAACACGTATTGGGTTCCCAGTTTCAACATTCAAGTCATCATCTACATCTATGTCATCTAACCCATCTAACACTTCTATGTCCTCTATTACTTCTTGTCCCTTACCTATAAAATTTGTTTCATTTTGCACTCTCTCTTGTAACATTAACTCACTTTGAGGTTCATTTTCCCCTCTACATCCGACAGCATTGTCATTCTTAACTACAGAGTTGTGACCAACATCCACATTTTCATTCGCATTTTCCCATCTCTCAAGTGTGAACAGGGAAATTTTGCTTACCTTCATCTGTGCTGTCAATTTATTCTCTTCCGCTATTTGCTGTTTCACATCACCGTAACTCTCTCCATTTTATGCCATGGTCTGCGGCAAAATAGACAGTAAATTAACCGAGGGCTTTGATGCCATTTCACTATACACACTTAAGAAAAAATGGAATCTTTCCAAGCTTACCTGTTCGAGTGGTCCCTCCGCTCCTTGTCCCGATTAGATTCCCTTCACATGGCGTTGTCCACTTTCTATCTTTTAGCTTACTGTCACTTTCTCGATTTCCCACTCTCTCACACTATATTCCCTCAATTCTGTACTTGCTTCATTTTCCCTTCCTCCCTGTTGCGATTCGTCCTTGCTCGACGGCTCACGATTTCGTTCCCTCGCTTTCGCCCTCAATTCTGTTTCAGGACTCTGTTTTCCTGTTCCCAATTCGTATGCTTAAGTGTTTGTAAAATAGTGTTCATATACAACAATACCCACACAGCCTTTGCCAACTCGGTGGCCACGTCAGCATCTTTAATCCTTTTTTTCAAAACCCAGTCAACGTTCGCTTCTTTAAATGGCTCTAGCATTTTTGCAACAAATTTCTGACCCAATAGGCATTTTTAAACCTTTAATTTGTACATGGTGTTAGGTGCTCCAAGTGTAAATGTACATGGGCATTTTTGCTCTTTTGCCCATTATAATATATATAAGCATATATGTATTCTTCATGGCACCATTTTTTCCTCCTCTTCTCCTTACCTCTTCGTTCCTATTAAAGGTAAGTCTTTGGGACCTATGTGGAACCAAAAACAAGAAACTTTAACCCTCAAAAGGCTAGGAAAGTTTTTGAGGCACAAAGGACACACATCCAGGTTGGATTACACAGCGCTGTCAACGCTGAGAAAAATTAGGGTGTTCGAAATTGAGTGTTTTTGCCATAAACAAAGCCATGGATGTGTAGATATCGAAGAGACGATTCCAACGATGCTTAGAACGCATCAAATAGAGTTCAGATACGGGAGAAATGAAGGAAAGAAGTTCACGGGTCGTTAGTCACCGTCGCCACTTTACTCATGATTTGATCAATAAAACAAAGGTTTTCATATCAAATAAATGCCATTGCTTTGTAGTTTACTGAACCATGATTCCAATGACACCAAGAACATGAAAAACATAGCTAAAACGAGGGAGAAATGACTTCTCGAAGTTGGCGGGTCACGATGACTCGCCGAAGCTCCAACAGGGTCAGGTTGACCCGGCTGGAGCTTGAAGACGATGATGTGGCAGTCAATGCCACATCATCGGTTAACCCAAGCCATGTGGCGCCAATGAAAGCGCTGCCCATCATCAGCCACGTTAGCAGGTCTCAATTAAGGGTTAACCAGTCAACACTCAACCGTTGACCAGTCAAAGTCAACGGCCATAAGTTGACAAAAAAACCCAGAAACTGACATATGGCGCGTGGGGCCTACTGGGGATTCCGTTTGACACGGGATGACGTGTAAAGTCTTGGAAGCCGGTGCGAGTCATTGGCGGACGACAACAAGGCAGCGCGTGGACGTCATGTACCACTATGAGAGTGGCCAACGTTGGAATTTTCCAATTTTTCAGGATTTTTTGATCCAGACACTTTTTAAGGATGGCTGATGATGTGTGGGACCTCTGATTGAGCTTCAATTTGATATATAATTTGCATACATTTGAAGCATGTTTGGATCTGTTTTGAGTCTAAAAGGTGCTTATATGCACTTAGAGATTCCCAAAAATATTGAAATTGAGTCTATGTGGATTATATTATTTTTGGGATAGGTTGGTTTACTTATTAAGAGTATTTCAGCTACAACATAAGGTTAATGCTGCAAGATTCTTTAAAAGTGAGGGATTATTCAAATGAGTTTTTGAATATAAAATCTTATCCAACCTTGACTCAAACTCTTAGAGATAAAAACCTAAAAATTTGTAGCAACTTGAGATTATTGAATAAGAATAAGTCTTCCCATGCTTCTAACCACATTGATCTACTTGGATTGAAGCAATAACTTCTAAAAGTCAATCCTTTATGACAAATATTGTGGTAAAGGATAAGACAGATAGAGATGTTAGAATCATCTCATCAAGAGGGAGGTATGCTGCAATTACATCCAAGTAAGTGGATGTAAACATGGCAAAGAGGATCTGGACATTATAGCTAGACGCTACATGAGTTCAAATGGTCAGAAGGGCCTATGAGAGGGAGAATCAAGTAAGAGACAACAAAATGAGGTAAAAAGTTTTTTGAATGTTCTTTATCATTGAATTTATGATTAAATTCTCTATTTTTAGAATTGAATTAAGCATATTCTCTTCCTGTTTTCGTGAACATTCATATTGATTAGATGATATTGTGTTATCTCCTTTGAATAACTATTTTTTGATTAAGTGTGTGTTTTTGGAATACGTCTAGAAATCCAAAGGGGAATGTGTTCAAGGAAGACTATGGTTAAAAGGGTAATGAGCTAACTAGCATGATTGGGATGGGAGTTAACATAGTTGTCTCCTAAACATGAAACTAGTGAACTTATTATCTAATTGTCCTTTATCTTGCTTGAACAGATATGATTTGTATACCATAATTATTTAAGTGACCAATTATGACCAAGTCTATTTAACTGAGCTTATGAAGACAAGCTCAATAAGGATGACTATGGAGTTAGAAACTTTCAAATCTCTTTTTCATTCAAGAAGAATGACATTTCAAGGACATCCTACCAACTAATCTTCAACATTTAAAGGCTGAAGCAACCGAAGAATACAGAAGGTTTATGCTATCAAGCATAGAAAGAACAACATTGCTCAAACTTATGTTGGTACGAGCAATATCCAAGCCGTGTAGATAGTTTTGGAAGATAGTGGAATAGGTGATCTTCTTCCATAAAGTTAATAATAAGTTAAGTTTTGACATAGTGTACAAAGTCTTCACATATCATTTAGACAACACTTGAGGCAGATGTCAAACTAAAAAGTTGAGATAAACCAAATGCCAAGTTCTTTCTAATAAATAATAAGTGTATGTTGTGATAAGACGTCTCCCAGTGAGTGGGAGGAAGCTATGTCTCCTAATGAGTGGGAGGAAGCCACGTCTTCCAGTGAGTGGGCATATAAGAAAGTAAATATTGCCCCTGATATACATATTGTGACCTTTAGCAATGTGATTCGCCACATTAAACTTGAGTGTGAAAGATTGAAGGATCCAAGATCCATCAGTCAGATGAACTTAGCTAAAGAATGGGAGGATTCATCCTCTAAGCCTAAGGGCAAGAAACCTATGAGGTAAACTTGATCTAGAAGATGTCAAATGGTTTCTACAAAGATGAAAAGCTATATTGATAATCCTTAGGGGTTGTAAAAAGTAGTAATCCACATGAGTTGTGGATGTTTTACAGAAGCATATGGCTTCATGCAAAGCAATAAAGAGATAGAATCAAGAGATTGGAATTTGCACGTTAACTCTGCATATATAAACCACCCTGATTCACTCCATGCAATTGCAACTGACAGAATCACATCTTTGTTATCTCTTTAGTTAAGGATCGATGGGACTATGATTCTCAAATCCTTCATTGGATTTTGATGTTTCCCTTTAGAGATAAAAGATTCCATTTCTTGCCATATGTACACATTGATCAAAAGAAATGATCAAATTTGCAAAAGAGTATTTGCTAAACAACGTGTGCTAAAGGGTTAATACCCTTATGAATTTGAGAACTTATTCTACCTGGCAAAGAAACATTTTTTTAGAAAATCTACTGTAATTGGCAAATTATGACGTTAGTGAACCAATGAATGTAAGGGCAAAACACAGAGCTTGGTATTTCATTAATGTTGAGGATGTTTACTCAAAATATAGTAATATTTACTTGATTTTTGGCAAGTGTGAAGCTGTTAGATAATGGCTGAACTAGTCAGGAATTAGTTAAACTAAAAGGATAAGACCTTTTGAACTATCAAGTGTTAAAGATACTCACGTGATTAGTTCAAGCTGTTCTGTGTACAAGAAAGGCATTGTTAGGAAACTATTAATACCTATAACCCTTCAAT
Source organism: Inga laurina (assembly GCA_963855925.1). Taxonomy (NCBI): domain Eukaryota; kingdom Viridiplantae; phylum Streptophyta; class Magnoliopsida; order Fabales; family Fabaceae; genus Inga; species Inga laurina. Next base: position 18,588,240 of record OY979702.1, on the reverse strand, counting down.
ATAATAGAATTGTTGAAATGGAGAGATATACCTCTCCTTGACATGGTTGAGTAGATAATGGCATAAGTGAGGCCATCAACCACATGTTGGTATGTAAGCCACAGCTATTATCTTCACACTTGATCAAATGCCCTATATGTCAGTCACGACCTTACCCTATGAATCACGGATAGGCCTTAGATCAGGCACAAGCTTGTTAAGACCATAGGGTCAGCAACTTTATATCCATAATTCTTCCTATGAGTAAGGAAGATTGGGGTCAAGGAATACAAAGTATCTCTTTGTGAGATGACCTGAGAACTTGACGAGACACATTTTTCATTAGTGAAAATGATGGCAGCTCAGTGACTGCAAGAGAACCAAGGGATGCAAAGTTCATAAAACCTAGATTTCCTAGCAGAAAATGAGTATTAATCATATTGAATCTCTTTAAGCGGCTCAAAAGTGACAAGGAATAACCAAGTGTTCCTAAGTTCACTTATCAGAGTAGGAGGATTGAGATCATTTTCACAACGAAAGAGGTAAGAGGTAAGTTACAAGAGAATTACCTTACTCATACATAGGAAAAGAATCCTATGAAATCCACCTCGGAGCAAATTGTCATCTAGCGAATGACTATAAAGGGATAGATTCCCTAATGGATTAAATGCTCTCTTCATCATTTAGAAGGTGATGACAACTACCCATAAGTGTCTGAAAGACACTAAAAGGACCTACTAAGAAGAATTGCAAAGTGTTATGCAGGAGGATATGGATTCTTTTTGGAACTAGCCAAGTATATGTTTTAGGCAATTTGCAGCCTAGCCAAGAGGTGATTGGGAACAAGTAGGTTCTCAAATATGTTGAGGGCATATAAAACCTAAAACACTTAGTGGCTAAGGGGTACCACAATGGAAGGTTGTCTGTTATGCATTTTAACTCTGAACTTTGGCTATGAAACCAAGCTTAGTCTTGAGATTGCATCAAATGATGTAAAGACCACTCTCCAATTTGGAATTTTGGAAATTGGATGATGAACTCTACATAAATCAGCTTAAGGGCTTTGTAGAAACAATCACCCAAATAGTAGTATATAAGATTTTCTCAAGGTGAAAGTCTCACCAACTTCGAGATAATCGAAGAACACTACATGAGTCCCAAATGGTCTAGTGATGATTTTTTGTGAAGTCATCCTTTGTCAAATGACATATGAAACAAGTGTCAAGGGAGTCAAAGGAATAAAGGATCAGAGAATCCTTAAATTCTGAGTTGAGAAAGTCATGGGTTGAACAAATATCTTGAATAACAAGATAAATGGAGATTGCACAAGAAAGATATAGTTTTTTCCACCTAAGACATGTACAAGTGTAATCCTTAGATATCTTAGGATGTCAAATTGCAAACTCATGGACAATCTTGAAGTCAAAGGCACAAACCTAAAGAGGTTACATGTTCTATGAGGAATCCAACATAATAAAGGTGGATAGAGTACTATGTGAGACTATGGTTGGTAATATAAATGTACACATTGGTGTACATAAGACCAAATGTTTTTGGTCGGACTTGGAAGCTATTTTTTTGGTCCAGCTGTAAAATGGGTTATGAGAATAACCATGGATTAAGCTGTCAAGACAACAACTTTCCTTTGAAAGGATACTCCAATACAAGACATAGGTAAATGGTGATAGAGTAAGGAAATATACAAAGTATTTTTTTCCTGTTATCTATGGAAATAGAACACAGGGTGTGTTCTTCCATCATTCAAAGTACCATATGGCTAAAGTAATTCCTATGAGAGATTGAGAATGAATGGTGGATAGAAGGATCCAAATGACAGATTATGATGAGGAGCCTAAGTATCACAGCAAGGCAAAAAATACTTTTTGATATATTTCTATAAGAGATATGCTTTCAAAGAGGGAAAGTGACAGTTCAATGACCATCTACTGACAGAATGTTGGTAGATCCCCTTATTGAGGCCATAGCTTGATTTTCATTGAGTTAGTGAAAATCTTAGGGCGCAAATAAAATGTAAGGTCATGAACTTCTTTTATATGAAAATAAAAAAAGTAGTATGTATGTTTTGAGTAAATAAATATAAGGTACACAAGTTTGTATGTTGTACAGGTCAGAAGAGGTTGGTTCACTCATACGAACAACCATCTTCCCATGTTTTGTAAGGGCATGGAGGGTAAGACGAGCAAATGATCACCATGAGATGGTTAAAAAGAATCTTTGTGTTTGAGTTGCCTCGGTTAGATTGAGATGAGATCTATATATGTGCATATACACATAAAATAGATCGAAGCATAAGAACAAACCTGTAGCCAGGCAAAGAACTCTTTTTTCACAAGTGAGATTGTAAAAGAGATATTGTGAAAAAGAAAGTTTTGGTTCGAAGGTTTAGTAAATTTTGGAACTAATGTCGATTTGTACGGTGAAAGAGAAAGAAATCGACATACAACACAAACCGTTCACCGTAGCATACAATTCATATTGCATGTGCTTGAGAGTTAGACTACAACAAGGGATGTTGGTGAAAGATCCCTATTTCACTACAGTGTGAGTCCCAGGAAGGAAGAATCCTTCCACGATGCCCGTAAGACTTAGACAGCATCATGAAAGCTTGGTTTGGTGATAGCTATTTTAGCTGAAGCTCCATGATCACACTCGATTCGGTCAGACGAGTGAAAACTATGAAAGCAACCAAGTCAAGATGAACTGATGTTTAGTCAAAAAGGAAGATTTACTCCTAGATACATAAGATGTGCTAATGTCTGTGGTCGACCCCTTACTAGCTCTATGTGAAGCTTGTAAGTGAGGATACTATGTGCGTGGAAGGAAATCTAAGTTAATCAACATATTAACTCGAGATGGATTAGATATGTATGGGAGAATCTGGGGCATATGAGGCAATGAATATATAGCATACGGTTATATATAAAGAGTGTCCTAGGATGATGATCCAGTATGAGGGTTTTCTAGTATCACAAGCACCAAATCTTAAAAACGTTTTTTCCCACGCGGTCACGGCAGACGCCAAGTATGAAACAAGAAAGAGTAACACACACACGATGGGAGGCCCATCAAGTGCGAGTGAGAGATGTTGGACTTTGGGTCTAAGTCCGCCCTTGATGGGCCGGACTATTTGATTAGGATATAAGTAGCCTATATATCCTAATCAAATAAGAATAAAAATCAGCATTAATTGTAGATTGGGGAATAATTCAGTAATAATTATGGTTTTGTTAATTAAGGAACAAATCATCATAATTAAGAAATTAATTGAGAATCAATTAATTTAATTGTTGTCTTGAAGGGCAAGAAGGAGTGCACACGTTTCCTAATTAGTGGCCTCCATAAACCATTATAAATAGGGTGTGCCTCTTCAATTGCAATTCACCCCGTCATTAAGCTTTTTGGCAATCTCTTCTCTCCTACCATCTTTCTGGTTCTGGTGATCTGCTGTGTAAATCACAATTAGGCTTTAGTAGTCTAATAATTATGTGGGCACAATTATGGAGCATTGGAGTTTTGACCTGGATTCGAACATGGGTTTGCCCCGGTATGCCAGTTCTCTCCTTCTTTATATTTTTCTTACAATATGAAATTAAAGAAACTCTTTTACCAATTGTTTTATACATCAGGTTCCATAGCTAAGATTTGATATTATTGTTACTTTATTATCCTTTGCAAGTGTTCTTTCCTTTCACTTTTATTTATCATTTTCTGGTAATCTCTTATTATGCAAAATTTATATTTCTCTATTTTATATTATGGTATTATTTACCTTTTATGTTGTTATATTAGGTCATTTCATTTTACATTTCTTTTTTTTTCTTATTTAACATTTATATTTCTTCATTTTATTTACATTTTATGTTATATATTATTGTTTATGTTTCTTTATTTTATGTTATTTATTTCATCTTGTTTTATTGTTATTTTATTTACATTTCATTTATTTATATTAATATATTATTGTTATATCATTATGTCAATATTTCATTTTCATTTGCATATTATTACATTAATATATAATAGCATTATATATGACTATATAATGTTTCTAATATTTATATTTGATTATGAATTTGAATTTACTTAATTTATTTTATAGTATTTTAATTTTATTAAAGACCAAAAGTCATAATATTCTTAATTTCGTGATTAGATGATCGGAAGTCACATCACTTTTGTAATAGTTTTTATAAGAAAGAATGCTATTGGTTTTATTAAATTGCAAGATTGACAAGAAAAAAATTTGACACTTTGATGATTTAATTGTTACAAATATCAAAGCCTTGAAGGCTAAAAGTTCAAATATCAAATTAAACAAAAAAAAATAGCTTTGCAAGATTGTTTCTATGGTCCTGAAGACCAATATTTAGAGAAACTGATAATGCTATTAAAAGCAAAGAACATATGTAAGAGTGAAAATGAACATGATCCTATTGTATTGGTAGAATTGATAGTTGAAAGCTAAGAATATTCTGTCTTTGCTAGTAAACTATAGTCGTGGAAACAATAACATTTCTGAGGTGATTAAAATTATAAGCAAATATTATAATATGACTAGATGTCACATGAATAGAAAAAATGGTATAATATGACCAAAAGTCATATAGACTAATATGTACCAATTTATTGAAAATAAATATTAAAATGGTTGTGGATCCAAAAAGACTATGAGATATTTTGAAAAAAAATATCTAAATTAGTTATGTCTTAACCACTTTTAGAGTAGCTACCTCCTTAATATTATCATCTTAATATTATCATAAATTTTTCCAAACAACATCAAAATATCAAAATTAGTTATAATACTTAAAGCAATAAGTTATGGAGAAGGATTATCTGCTTGTAAAGCCAAAAGAAATAATTATAAGCTCTGAAGGCTATATGATTTTGATTCTGAGTAGTGTTTAAATTTAAAATTAAATTTAAATTGATTGTAATTAATTTGTGAGAGAGAAATTATTATTTGACATTGTGATGATCAGCATAAGTGATATATGAAATCAAATAGATAAAAAGGTAATTATTGGTCATTTTAAAATTTCAATATAGTGCCAATTTATTTACAAATTTAATCATTATTGGTAATTAGTGATATTTTGATTTCATGGCCTTTTAAGATTCTTTCTCATGGTTATTGTCATTATGTCATATAACTCCCAAATGAAATGGTTTCTAGTATTTATTCATATAACCTTTAGTTATACAATTAAGTTGTTTAATTATCTTCTTCATGTATAATTGTACAATTTATTTATAACTCTAAATATATAGTGTATGTGAATACTATTCATATATCAATGGAGTTTACTATGTCAAACATACCTCTATTTTCTTATTGGGGCTTGTGCTTCTTTGTTGCACCATAAATTTGCCAGCAAACACTCAACTCATATACCTCAACATCAAGGTACTTTCTTTCATTATTAGTCATACTTTTTATTTTAGCTTTGTCTTCCATCTCTTTTCTTCTCTTGAGCACTATTATGTTGCCTTATATATATGTATATGCAATTTTTCTTAGATCCAAACTTTCATTATTGAAAGGCATACAAATGCTCTAAAATTTTTATTTTATTTTAGTATTGATATGTTATTGTCTCCTCTCCCAATTCATTGTATTGTCATTTCTTCTACTCCTTAGCATTCTCATATGATATCTGCAAGTTTCATATATTAATCATGATATAATATATAATATGATATATATTGGAATCAAATTGGCTTTATGTGACATTTGTGGGAAAAAAATTATATATTATACTTGAATTAAGAGAATGATAACTTATTTAATTTAATGAGAAAATCCATTATGAATAGTTTATGATTTGTTAGACAAAATTATTTTCGTAATGTGCATGAACTATATATTGTTGGCGGTGACTCCTAGATTGTCATGCAACTTAGTGGATGCTCCAAATCCTTCTAGTTCTATGCAGATCTTGTTAGAGGTAGCACCTGCAAATGACATAATTGATTTGAGTCGTGCCCGAGGACACTGTCCTTCAGAGCTATTCCGCAACTGCCGACAGATAAGAAGTGGCACTCCCTAGGATTAAATGAATCCTTCCTACAAAATAGGGTGAGCATAACTACGGAAGATAATATAACTCATAAGGTATGAAAATATGCCAGAGGAGGAAGACAAGTGCTCGAGAGTTCAAGAGAAAAAGTGTATCTAACCCTCTTGGTGTAAGCTCTTTTTATAGTCTCATATAATCTAAAAGTTGGACAAGATTTTAATCACCATAAAATGCCAATTTCGAACATTAGTGGGGATAACACGTTTTAATTGAATCAGTTTCACTTGTTGGGTATTTAGAGACTTTAATGCAATTAAAAAATAGTTCCAAGATCATTTTAATTGATTCAAGGAATCAGTTTATTAGAATTAAAAACCCAACATCATTTTTACAATAAAGCTAGCATTAAAAGCAATTGGAAGATTTATATAATCATCATATGAAACTGAAGTGCCAAACGTCATTTTTCACAATAAAATCCAGTAATAAAGGCATTAAAATAGGTTCATAAAATTAGTTAAACATTTCTCAGTGAACCATTTATTTTAAAAATAAACTTGAATTTTTCAAGAGGTCTCTCATAAAAACACTTAGTCCACTTTTAGCTCACACGTAGGGGAAATTGCCGGATTTCCATGTGGTCCATCAGTATTCGAGTTCACTCCTCCTCTTGGCTCCCACAATCCTAAGTAGGACTCGTTTCTTATGACACACCCACTCATTATCTCCAACAATCCCCCACATGTGTTAAAAGGAACACCTTTACTGAGTTACACACATGAGTATAATCATTGTATCTAGCGGTCCTCTGGACTATGAACCAGACCTAGATTGATAACACTTAGTACACAGAGATGTCAGTGAAGTATGCTTCTATGAACTAACAAATCTTGGGTGTGTATTAGAGGCATTAAGAGTCAGATTATAGCCCCACATTTCCGCTATTAACATTGGTTTTGCGCGTTAAGATGGCCATGTGCTTGCCTGGTGCATAATGAATACTGTAGAGATTTCACCACAATCTATAGGAGTGACCCCACTCCACATTCGTAGAGGTGATTTCATGAAATGTGCCAGTAATGAGCACACCATCTCATAAGATTATGAAATCATTAAGAGCTTTCACTCAACCTCACCAAAATGCATTGTAGCACTTTCCCACACCATAGGAACGGACTAACAATTTATTTAGTATTAGCAAACTAACAAATGATTTGTTTTTAGCCATATGAACCTTCTTCATGGGATCACTAATCACAAAGGTTGGGTTGACCATCGCTGTTAATTTCAAATTGGCTTTAGTCTCATTCCCCTCGATGTTTCAATAATTATTTTCTTCCCTAGGGGTTTTGTTAACAGATCCGCTAGGTTTACTTTGGACCTTACATAGTCGATTGATATTACACCATCTTTTAGCAGCTACCTTATAATATCATGTCTCAACCGAATATGTCTACTCTTACCACTAAAGGTTTTATTCTTAGCCATAGCTATCGCAGACTGGTTATCACAATGTAAGGACACTGATGGTGTTGGTTTTTCACTTAGTGGGATATTTGCTAAGAAGTTTTTGAACCACTCAGCCTCAGTACCAGCTAACTCTATAGCAATAAACTTAGAATCCCTTGATAAACTGGTTATAACATTTTTTTGGCTGACTTCCACATTATAGCACCACTACCAAGAGTGAAAACATCACCACCAGTAGATTTGGTCTCCTCAGAATCTTAGATACAGTTAGCATCACTATATCCTTCGAATACAGTAGGAAATCCACTATACTGAATACCATAATTCATGGTACCTCTCAAGTATCTCATTACCCTTACTAGAGCCTCCCAATGTTCACTCTCGGACAGTGAGTATATCTGCTCAATCTATACATAGCATATGCCATGTTAGTCCTGGTATAGTTCATTAAATGCAAAAGACTCCCAATAATCTATGCATATTTTGATTGAGCAATTGGATCTCCTTCATGTTTCTTTAAATGTACACTTGGATCATAAGAAGTACTCAAAGGAGATTCATCAAACAGTTCAAACTTTCTCAGAACTTTCTCAACATAATGTTCCTGAGAAAGTAAGTTGTCACTTCCATTCCTTATGATTTTAACACCCAAGATTACTTTTGCTTCACCCAAATCTTTCATATCAAAATTAGAAGCAAGAAAGCATTTAGTTTCTAGAACAACACTCATGCTAGTACTGAAAATAAGGATGTCATCCACATACAAGTAAATAATCACACATTCTTTATTCACAAGTTTTGTATAAACACACCTTTCTACTTCAACAGTAGAGAAACCAACATTTACCAAAACTTGATCTAGTTTTGCATGCCATTTCTTAGTCGCTTGTTTTAAACCATATAAAGACTTGACCAGTTTACAAACTTTGTTTTCTTGCCCAGGAACAATACAGCCCTCAGGCTATACCATATAAATCTCCTCTTCTAAATCACCATTTAAGAAAGCTATTTTAACATCCATTTGGTGAATAAAGAGTTTTGAATAGAAGCTAAAGCAATTAGGATTCTAACAGAAGAGATCCTAGTCACAGGAGAGAATGTGTCAAAATAATCAACATTTTCTTTTTGAGTAAACCCTTTGGCTACTAACCTAGCCTTGTATTTATCAATAGTTCCATTAGGAAAATATTTTTTTTCTGAAAACCCATTTGCAACCAATAGGCTTTGCTCCTGTAGGCAAGTCAACTAAAACCCAGGTTTTATTTTGACTCAGAGAATCAATTTCAGCATTTATTGCTTCTTTCCAAAAATATGCATCCGGAGAAGAAACAGCTTCATAAAAATTTTTGGGTTCATCTTGCGCCAAATAAGTATAAAAACCATCTTCGAAAGGTGTTTGTTTTCTTTGTCTTTTACTTCTCCTTAAATCTTCAACCAAAACTTCATTTGAATTTTGTTTAGAAGAAGAAGAAGGATTTTCAAATCTTTTAGGAATATGCTCAACCTTCAAAGGAAATATATGTTCAACAAACTCTGCATCTTTTGTCGCAATAATTGTGTTATGATCTAAGATATCATTTTTCAAAACTAGAAAGCAATAAGCAGCACTTTGTTGAGCATAACCAATGAACATACAATCAAAATTTTAAGAACCAATCTTTCTCTTTTTAGGATCAGGTAATAAAACTTTTGCGAGGCACCCCCACACTTTTAAATATTGAAGGTCAGGCAAAAAACCTTTCCACAACTCATAAGGTGTTTTATTTGTTTTCTTATGAGGTATTCTATTTTGTAAAAAACAAGCATTCAACAAAGCTTCACCCTACAAATCATCATGTACAGAAGAACTAACAAGCAAAGAATTCATCATTTCTTTTAAAGTTCTTTTTCCCTTTCTACAACACCATTAGACTCAGGTGAATATGGAGGAGTTACTTTATGGATTATTCGATCTTTTTCACAAAAATCATTTAGTGATAAATATTCCCCTCCTCTATCTAACCTAACCCGTTTAATCTTTTTGTTCAACTGATTTTCTACTTCTGCCGTGTATAAAAGAAATTTTCCAAAAGCTTCAACTTTATTTCTCAACAAATATACTTTTGTATATCTTGAAAAATCATCAATAAAAGTGATATAATATCTTTTACCTCCTCTAGTCTCTATTTATTTTAAATCACCTAAATCACTATGAATTAAGGACAACAACTCAGTTTCTCTTTGAGTAGAAAAATGTGACTTTTTAGTCAATTTTGCTTCTGCACAAATTTCACATTTATTACAATCATTATTTTTTATTTTGGAAATAAGCCCAAGATGTTGCAGTTTAATTATATAAGACTTACTTATATTTCCTAATCTAGCATGCCACATATCCAAGGAGTCAATCAAGTAAACAGAAGAAGATGCACTATCAATAATTTCAACAACACTCAAAATAAACAATCCCTTCTTACAGTAGCCCTTTCCTATAATCATATTATTCTTTGTCATGACAATTTTATCAAACTCAAATGACACTTTAACCCCATCTTCCACAAGCTGTGCCACATACACTAATTTTGCTTTGACTTCAGGCACATACAGTACATCGTTCAGTGCCAAGGTCTTTCCATATGTGATTTTTAATACCACTTTCCCTCTTCCCTGAACCTTAGTAGCTTGGGAGTCAGCAAAATAAATATGATCTTTCCCTTTTTCAAAGGAGGTAAACATTTCCTCATTAGGACATATGTGTCTGGTAGCTCCTGAGTCTACCACCCATTTATTCACATCAAAGACAAAGGTGCTGTGAGAAGCCACTGCCACAATAATCTCATCATCACTGCTATCATCTCCTTTAACCATATTTACATTTGGTTTAGGAGGATTTTCATTTGCTCTCTTGGGATTAGCATCATTAGGTTTGTAACAAGATTTTTTGATTTTAATATTTTTAATTATGACATTGGAGTCATACCTCATCTTGTTGTGTGACGCAGCTTCCACCAAGTTCACTTTAGCTGGAGCAATGTGAAACTCCATGGTTGTGTTTAGCTCTTAAGATTATTGGTGGTAACTCCTAGATTGTCACGCAACTTAGTGGATGCTCCAGCTCCTTCTAGTACTATGTAGATCCTGTTAGCGACAGTGCCTGTAAATGATAGAATTGATTTGAGTCGTGCCCGATGACACTATCCTTCAGAGCTATTCTACAACTGCGGCAGATAAGAAGTGGTACTCCCCAGGATTAAACAAATCCTTCCTGCAAAACAGGGTGAGCAGAACTATGGAAGATATATAATATAACTCATAAGGTATGAAAATATGCTAGAGGAGGAAGAGAGGTGCTCGAGAGTTCAAGAGAAAAAGTGCATCTAACCCTCTTGGTTTAAGCTCTTTTTATAGTCTCATGTAATCCAAAAGTTGGACAAGATTTTAATCACCATAGAATGCCAATTTTGAACATTAGTGGGGATAACACGTTTTAATTGAATCAGTTTCATTTGTTGGGTATTTAGAGACTTTAATGCAATTAAAAAATAGTTTCAATATCATTTTAACTGATTCAAGGAATCAGTTTATTAGAATTAAAAACCCAATATCATTTTAACAATAAAGCTAGCATTAAAAGCAATTAGAAGATTTATATAATGATCATATGAAACTGAAGTGCCAAACGTCATTTTTCAAAATAAAATCCAGTAATTAAGGCATTAAAATAGGTTCATAAAATTAGTTAAACATTTCTCAGTGAACCATTTATTTTAAAAATAAACTTGAATTTTTCAAGAGGTCTCTCATAAAAACACTTAGCCCACTTTTAGCTCGCACATAGGGGAAATTGCCGGATTTCCATGTGGTCCATCAGTATGCGAGTTCACTCCTCCTCTTGGCTCCCACAATCCCAAGTGGGACTCGTTCCTTATGACACACCCACCCAGTATCTCCAACATATATATGGTGCATGTCAAATTTATGGATGATCAAAAGTAGGGAATATTTGAAAGAAGAATTAGCATATCAGAATTATTCATTATATTTAATGCATTTGTCTTTACATTTCTCTCAAATTAATTTTAGCCCCTAGCCATCAAAAATCATTCCAATAAGATCTTTATATATTTTGATTATTGATCTCCTCATATATTTCTCTATGTAGTGGAAAATTTTAAACATTTCATATTTTGAATATGTATCAAAAGAGGCAAATTGAAGCATATTATAAAATTATATAAATATGCGATAATATGTTAGTTCCTCAAGAACATAAGTATAACAAAGTTGATATAGTTCCTGGAGAACAAATATAAATTTTTCTTAAATTATATGGGTGGAAATGATCATGAAATGTAATGAACTATTGATTTACATAAGAGTTTTACTCTATTAAAGGGTCTAAGTGATAGTCCAATGGACTAAAATCCATGATTAGTTGTGAGTTATAAAGTATTTGAGTTTTCAAGTGAAAGATATTGGCTTACTATATACTAGTTTGTCTTTGAAATATAGAAATAAAGAAAGTGTATTTATATGACTCACACTTAAGGGGGAGATTATTATAATACAAGTGTGAATTAATATTGAAAATTTCTACTCATATACTTCCTTCCAAAACCTATTAATTGATCTCCCAAAAATGGATGTCATATTGATATTTTATATCAATATCTTATGGAAATTGAAAAGCTTGTTGTTGGCTAAGCAATCTGTCACAGTAAACCATCAGTTTACTAATCCAAACAACTTTATTGTTAGCATGACTTGTTTGATCATTTGAGTCATATATAAAAGATTACGTATGACATCTATTGAAAAACCAGAAGATTCTTTATGAATAGCCAAAATATTATATAATTCAAGAATTAGCATGTGCTGCTTGTTCTCAAAGGAATTTGATTGTGAAAGTTTCACAAGTTATGATTTGGAATGGATCTCTATATTTTTTAGAATAAATAAACTCATATATGGGCCCATTCAAATATAATGTAAACCATATAAATGTTCAGTAATTTTGATAAATGCATCTATAAGATGGTTACATATGATATTACTATTATTTTGCAACCTGAAGTTTGCAAAAATGTTTGAATAATTTATTATGTTAAGCGCAATTTCCAGATTATATGATTCATTCATTCAAGCCTTATAAAATTGCTAGATTAATACTTATGAGAACAAAATTTATATTTCAGTGTTGGCATATTTGATCTAATATATTGCAACATTTATACTAGCCAACCAAATTCTCACAATAAAAATGGCTTTTGGTCAGGAGCCAAGTATTCTCCATCTTAAAAGGTGTAAATGTGCATTCCTATTGATCCACCACAATGCACAAAGATGGATTTTTAAAGGAAATTAAGATAAATGTTGGGTAAGAACTTCCTTTTTCTTGTTTGTCTCTAAATAAAGCAAACAGATGTTTCTAATGGAAGCAAATGGATTTAGGAGACTTATACTGCATGATTAGCCAATTGTCATTTGACAAAGTTTTCCTAACATGAGGGGGAGAAATTGAATAGCTGGAAAAGAAAACAAATGGAATGCATTATTACTATCAAAAATAGATCCTCAAATATAATAATATGAACCAAAAGTCCATTAGGTTTTGCATTCATAAAATATTGCATAAAATCTACCATATGCAATTACTGACCTAAATAGGAATTTCTAAATCTCATATTCCAGCTAAAAATGCTCTAATCATCATAAATGAAAGTGAGACATGCCCGAAGCATGAGAGAATAATTGGTTCCAAAAGAAAAGAGAAAGGAGCAAATAATCAAGATGATAATATTAAGGAGGCAGATACTCTAAAAGTGGTTAAGACATAACCAATACAAAAAAACAAGGGATTTCGTAGCGGTGAATTTGTAACGGTTACAATTAACTGCCACAAATTGTGATATTTGTAATTTGTAGTGGTAAGCTATGTGCTAAGTGGCATGATTGATTAGCAGCATTATTTGTAGCGGTTAAGAGAATATAACCGCTACAAATATGGCACGAGTTTTTCGCCAAAATTTGTCGCCGTTAGTTTGTAGCTATTACAACATATAAATTGCTACAAATTTTGTGCCACTTGGCACCACCAAGCCGCGCCAATAATGTAGCGGTTAAAACCAACCTAACCGCTACAAAAGGCCAAAGGTCACGTATTTGTAGCGGTTAGGTTTTCTTAACCGTACAGAACTTCAAAGGTCATCACATTTGTAGATGTTAGATTTTTGTAACTGCTACAGAACTTCAAAGGTCATCACTTAATAACCGCTACAAAAGTTTACCATCCTAGCTTTTTTGTAGCAGTTTATGTAGCAGTTAATTCAAGAACTGCTACAAAGTCCCTCACTATAAAAGCCCGCCGCCCCTTTCCATTTTCTCGTTTGGCCATTTTATTTTTTGACTTTTCTCCAAGAGTTTTACTTCAAATATGAGCATTCTGACATCTGTCGGAGAGTTTTTGCTGCAACATTTCTTATTATTCTCACTTAAGGTACGAACAATACATATTTTATTTATATTTTTATTATAATTTTACATATAAATGTGACTAATTGGTTTGTTTTTTTAAATTTTTATAGCTGATATGGCTTCAGGGATAGACAAGGGGAAGGAGCCCGATGTCCCTAAACTGATTCTACTGGGTGGCAGTAGCAGAGGAGGGGCCAGTAGGAAGGGGTAGCATGGGGGGAGAGTGACCGTGCCATTTCAGCCCATCTACCCACAGCAGCTATAGGAGTTGATAAGTAAAATATTTGCATATTTATTTTCTCTAATATGATGATTTTATGGACGATATTTGAGCTTAATATAATATATTTGGGTGTAAAATAAACAGTGTTTAAAAAAATAAATAAAAATATGAAAAAAGGTCAGTACTGTAGCATCAGTCACTATTCATGAAAGAATCACTGTAGCAGACCTTTACTGTAGTAGACGAAGGTGACTGTAGTGGATGGAAGAACTGTTGCAAGAGAAAAAACAATGTAGCAATTATGGAAAAACGCATAATTATACCGACAAGATACTGTTGACTTTGTGAAAAAAATGACATGGCACTGTAGCATCATGGGAAAAATGACATGCAACTGTTAGCTCATTCCTATAAATATGAGCATCACGCACAGAAACTGGGGGCATGGAGATATTTCTCTGACAGTCAGAAATACTCCTCTAAGAGAGAGAGATCTTTTCTCTAACAATTCTGAATAAATTGTATTATTTTTTAGATTTAATTTTATGCATTGTATTACTTTTTGCATGCCTCCATCTTGGAAGGCTTAAGATTGTATTTCTTTTTGCATGCCACCTACATAGAAGGTTTTACCTCCTAAATGAACGGTTAGATTTCTCCATTTTCCATGCATCTTTTGGTTGTATATTTATGTTTTAGAATTTAATATTCAAGTTTATGCAGTATTTATGAGGATTTCATTCTAGTTTTATTTAATGTTAATTTATTTTTATTTTGTTTTTAATTTCATCATGATCTAAAATTCTATTTTTCTAGGGTGATGACGTAGCTTACTAATGACGGATTGAATCTTAACTTATTAAATATAGTTTTAATTTCTCCTTCATGATTGAGTTTTAATTATTATTCGTAATGCTTTCATTTGATTAGGCATCTTTTGAATGATTTCAATATGTATGTTGAGACCAAAAAGAGATACATATGTGTAGACCCTATAATTAAAACCATAACTTGCATATGAAATAGGAATATATTCATGAGTTGTGTAGTTTTATTGAGTTTCATTCGTCTTAATGCATAATTAATTGTTTAAATTAATATAGGAATATATTGGATTAGCAATTAATTATAGAATTGCTTGACCTTGGAAGAGGCTAGTAATTGAATGAGGGAAACTCGACTATTAATCATATGGAGTAAATTGGGCTAGAATAGATAGGTGATTCAATCTAGAATTTTTTAAGTGAAATCTAATCCCTAGGGTTTTTTTCCATTATTTGCTTTCATATTATCTGCACTCATATTTAATTGTTTTTCTTTTATTTTGTACTCTCAATCACAAACTAATCGATCCACTAAATAGAATTAAAATTATCCATTTTGGTACTTAGTTATCAATCCTCGTAGGAACGATACTCTACTCACTTTTATATTACTTGATTACGATGGTGTACACTTGCACTATTTATTGATCATCTACACTCGTAACAAGTGTTTGCTTCGTTGCCAGGGATTGTTATCAATAATATCAATACCAAGTAATTTTAATACTAATTTAGCCTTCATGTAAAAATTTCAAAAAAAAATTTAAAAAATGGATTATTCACAACATTCATTTGGTTTAATCAATGATAAATTGTCATATCTTGGTTCTTTTTCTGGAATGCATGTGGATGGAATGAGACAAGAAAATATAAATACTGGTTGGATTGAAAATTCTTCTCCTTATAATTATTTTTCTTGTGCTTATTGTGAAGAGTTTCATTCTTATGCGCATTGTCCTTATAGCACTACCAGTCATTATGTGAGAGATGATTTCACTATGAACCAAAATTGTTTTGATCATTCATTTTATCCTGGTGGAATTTTAGAGCAACAAGAGTCTTTGGATCCATATGTCAGATATTATCCTAATCCTCCTTTTTACTCTTATCCACATATTGAAGAACAAACCCTTAAGTATAAGGAAAAGTCTGATTTAGAAAGATTATGTGAGGAGTTTGTGGAATCAACAAAGAAATTTAGTAGAGGGCAAAAGAAAATTGCCATTAGAGTTGAGTCAAGTGTCCAAAATATTGAAATAATGTGAGTCAAATGTTTCGTCGCCTGAAACTATGAGGTAAGATAATTCTTTAAGCATGATGACCACTTCTTGTATTGATGATGATGATTATTGTGAGGAAGTTAAGGAGGTGGAATTGGATGAAACTTTAGCTCTTGTGGTATGTGATAAGAAACTTGAAATTACTTTTGGAGAGAACAGTGAATGTCCAATTAAGGTTCCGGCTGTGGAACCTAATCTTTGTGACTTTGATGTTGAAACTAATGTGGATATTCCAAAAGTTGTTGTTCATGTCTCTCCTATTGAAGTGTTGACTCTTACTGATGAGAGTCAAGTGGATTTTGTGGGATGCTCTAAAATTTTGGAAACTCCTAAATCTATTTGCAAATACATGCATGTTGTGCTTTATTTGAATCTAGTAAATAATTGTACTCTAAAATTGTCTATGATTGAAGAACTACAATTGCTTACTTTGAATGATCATTTCTTGTGTTTGAAACATTATTGCTTGAAAAGAAATGAAGATAAGGTAATCAAGGAGTTTGATACTTTTGATTAGTAGTTTGTTTGGGAAGTCTGGCTGAAGACTATAAATTTAGCACTGCTTAGGAAGCAACCCAAGGTTTGGTTTGATGTTTTGTTGTGATTTTCCAGAATTTCTGGTAGCCCCTGATGATGTATTCCACTTTGGTAGCTACAAATAATAAAAATATAAAAATATAAAAAAAAATTGGTTTGGTCTTTGTCTAGCTAAAGACGTTAAAGAAGGGTGGTTATTTGGGAGGCAACCCAAAACTTCTTTCCTATTCTCTCATTTTTCTTTCCTACTCACCAAAACACACTGCACTGGGTTAAGAATTTTAGTTTTTATCAGTTTCATTTCCAGTTACCATAGAGGAATCTCTTGTAAAGTTTAAGAACAGGTTCCCCATTCTTCCTAAAGATGTGCTCAGGAAGATCTATAACAGTCGATTTGAAAGGATGAAGATATTCAAGCGTTTGGGCCTTCCTGTGGACGTACGTTGGATCATTAAAGCTTAGGTATGTTTAGTAGGTGACATTAATAAATCATTTGTTAAAATGGGAAGAAGTTCTTACTCCAAAAAGAAAAGAGCTAAAAGGATGAATGTCTATCATAAATGTGCAAGGTGAAATTGTGATCAGCACTGTAGGAGTAAAGGTATGGTTTCTATAAATCAAGAAGATAAAATTAAATTTATTAAAGATGGAATGAGTAAGGAGTCACTGGATGATATAATTCAAACTCTTGAGACATATCCGAGTGGTGATGTTCATCGTATTATTCTTGATTTAGCGGACATATTCAACAGAGAAAAAGAGCACTATTGTCTTGGGAATCTGACGTTTAAAGACCCTGTTTTCCAGTTTATAAGAAAATTGGATGAGAAGCAAATCCTTGATTCATAAAAAGTGTTTAAGTTGTTACTGGATGTAAAACCAGAGGAAGATGTGAGCCAAAATCACAACTATTGTACATAATCATGTTTTTGTTTAATCTTTCTTATCTTTTTTATAACATTTGTCTAATCTATTTTATCTTTTCAATAGCTTTTGTTTAATATGTCTTTTCTTTTCAGTAACTTTTGATTTTCTTTCTACTTTTTGTTTAATTTCTTCATGCAATGATCCACCGGTCATCTGTGTTAGAAATGTTTTTCAAACTTCTTTGAAAAATGTGTGATTTGTATGATTTTATTGTCATTGTTTTAGTGTTAGATATATGTACTCTTTCACTTGTAAATATGCACTCTTCACTTGTAAATATGCACTCTTCTACTTGTAAACACAAATAGTCTAAGAGAAAGAAAGAGAAAAAGGGTATCACACATAAATGTAGATTTACATCTATTTGCATTTTTGGTGAAACTTATTCATGCAAGAATGGAGAGTTTGTCACAGCAGCAAATGAACTTGGAATTGCATTAGCTGCCAAAAAAACTAACTTTGTATACGGAGGAGGTATCTAGGGCCAAAGGGGAAGTGTGGCCATTTTTGCATGCATGAATGGAAGCAAGGGTTTAAATGTAAGGGTAAAGGAGTTGGAAGATCACACCTTTTTCTTAAGACAAGAGTTACAGGTTTTGAGCTTACCTGAATGAATAGGACGAATGCTCTACCATGTTTTTGAGCTTACAGGTTTTGTCAAGCTTTTATCGCTCTACCTGGTGGTTTGGAGACGTTGGATGGCATTTCTAGCGTTGCATATTAGGCTAAGTTAAACTTTCATAAAAAGCCATTAGGATTGTTAAATGTTAATGGTTTTTATGATGATCTGTTGTCTTTTTTTGATCATGTTGTGGAAATAATATTCATACCCCAAGCGACTCGTCACTCCATATTTTCTGCACCAATTGCTGATCAGCTGCTTAATCAACTGCAAACCTATGAACCTAAACCAGATATACTAGTTAAGCAAATAGGTGGGCAATCTTTAGATAGCAGTCAGAAGCAGGATCTAGATACCACTCTTCAGTTTTAACTTTCCTTAATCTCTTGATTTTACTTTATTGTGTGTTTGTGTTTAAAAAAAACCTTTCTCTAAGCTCTAAAAGACATTGGGCAAAATGTCTAATTTAGGTTGGGGGAGGAGAAAAAAAATATTTTTTGTAAGTTAGTAAAACCATTAGATGTATGGGGTGTGGAAAAAAAGGCAAAGTAAGGAGTTATTCTTAACTTCTGAAATGCATTTTATTAGTTGCATTTTTTTGTTCCTGCTTAAAAAAGAGTAAAAGTAAAAAAAAAATCATTTTGTTCAAGTGCTTTGTAATGATATTAAGAAGTATATAAGTTTTAAGTATGGATCAATTGAATTTAGAGATTTTATAGCATGAATGAACAACTACTTATTGCAATTAGTGATGAATTTTAAGATTGAATGAACTGAGCTTAAAAACCCCTAACCGTGAGCTTTAGAGCCTATAATGATTATTTCTCTTATGTGTGATATTTACCTATAAGTTGTCACTCTATAACTTGCTTTAAATCTGGTTGAAATTATATCTCACATGCACATTCAAAAATGATAAAGGCATTCATTTTGTTTAGCCAGAGCCAAATAGTCAACCTTGCAATTATATCATTGCTAAGCCCCTTTGAGCCTAATTGACTATTTCTTTATTCTCAACCCATTAACATGTGCTTTAATGATATATCAAGTGCTTTTACCTCATCTGGGAAGATTAGCTGAGTATTTAAAATTCTTGTGAAATGGGCTTTTGGCAAGTGTAGGGGTGTACATATCAACTTTAGAGTTAAAATTTTATGTCATAAAAAAAAGATATTAAGTATTAAAATTATGGGTTGTTGTGATAAGATAAATTTACAAGTAGCATATTTTTCAATTGCTCTATTTCTTTAGCCCTTCATACTGTGTTTTATATTCTTTTTACCTTAACCTCATTATAACCCTGAATAAGTCCTTTTGATTTGAATTATGCATGTGAACTAAGTAATAGAGATTGAGATTTTTAACAAGCCTATAGTAGTGCAATTTTTTCAATTAAATTTGAGAGAAACACTAACCCTTAAACACTTGAGAGATTAAGAGAATGAGCTACACTTACAAACTCAATTTATTCATTTTCAATTAGAGTTACCAATTTATATTTTTGTTGATTCATGAATACTATGATCTCTTTACTTTTTAATTGTGTTCTTGCTTATGACTTGACACTTTTGATTTTGTTGGAAGCACTTTATTATTTATTCTTGGTAAGAGGCCATCCAAGAGCTAAGTGTGGGGGAATTTGATAAGTAAAATATTTGTATATTTATTTTCCCTTATATGATGATTTTATGGACGATATTTGAGCTTAATATAATATATTTGGTTGTAAAATAAATAGTATTTAAAAAATAAATAAAAATATGAAAAAAAAATCAGTATTGTAGCGTCGGTCACTATTCATGACAGAAACATTGTAGAAGACGGAGGGGACTATAGCGGATGGAAGAACTATAACAGGCAACAAAACACTATAGCAGTCGTGGAAAAACGCGTAAGTCTGCCAACAGGATACTGTTCTCTTTGTGAAAAAAATGGCATGGCACTATAGCATCATGGAAAGAATGACATGCAACTGTTCACTCACTACTTATAAATATGAGCATCAGGCGCAAATACTGGGGGCATGGAGATATTTCTCTGACGGGGAGAGATCTTTTCTCTGACAGTTTTGAATAAATTGTATTATTTTCTAGATTTAATTTCATACATTATATTACTTTTTGCATGCCTCTATCTTGGAAGGCTTAAGATTGTATTACTTTTTGCATGCCACCTACATGGAAGGTTTTACCTCCTAAATAGACGGCTAGATTTCTCCATTTTTCATGCAACTTTTAGTTGTATATTTATGTTTTAGAATTTAATATTCAAGTTTATGCAATATTTATGAGGATTTCATTCTAGTTTTATTTAATGTTAATTTATTTTTATTTTTTTTAATTTCATCATGATCTAAAATTCTATTTTCCTAGGGTGATGACGTAGCTTACTAATGATGGATTGAATCTTAACTTATTAAATCTAGTTTTAGTTTTGTCATTCATGATTGAGTTTTAATTATTATTCTTAATGCTTTCATTTGATTGGCCATCTTTTGAATGATTTCAATATGTATGTTGAGATTAGAAGGAGATACATATGTGTAAACCATATGATTAAAACCATAACTTGCATATCAAATAGGAATATATTCATATCCGTTGTGTAGTCTTATTGAGTTCCATACATCTTAATGCATAATTAATATAGGAATATATTGGATTAGCAATTAATTATAGAATTGCTTGACCTTGGAAGAGGCTAGTAATTAAATGAGGAAAACTCGACTATTAATCATATGGAGTAAATTGGGCTAGAATAGATAAGTGATTCAATCCAGAATTTGTTAAGTGAAATGTAATCCCTAGGGCTTTTTTCTCATATTGGCTTTCATATTATCTGCACTCATATTTAATTGTTTTTTTTTTATTTTGTATTCTCAATCACCAACTAATCAATCGACTAAACAGAATTAAAATTACACATTTTGGTAATTAGTGATCAATCCTCGTGGTAATGATACTCTACTCACTTCTATATTACTTTATTACAACAGTGGTCACTTACACTATTTAATTGACCATTTACACTCGTAACAGGAGTCAACCCTATCACAGCCACCGTAGATGGTCCCACAGGAGATGACCGCACCAGAGGTGCTTGATTTAGGGAAGGAGATATCAATGTTAGTGACTATTATGTGAATGAGGACTTCGAGATCCCAATTTTGATCAAAGACATGGAGCGGTTCCTGGATGAGGAGGAGGCGCGAGACTAGAACAACCAACAATAGTCATCTTCTCGTTCTACTTGGTTTGAGGTACAGGTCCAAGATAAATATATTTTTTTTATTTAATAAATAAAATATTTAAATTCAAAATGTTAAATTTGAAGTGCAATTTATTTAATGTGTGGTAAATTATGCAGATGAGCTGGGGACCGTGTCCACAAGAAGGCTGGACATGGCCAGTCTAAACAACTTGGACCGAACACTACGAGTTGTAGTTCCTTAGAATGAGGCCATGGACCAGCCTATCAACAATGGGGGTCACTTATTCAACCGCTTCCTGAACGAGCTGGGCTCAAATTAGATGTGGTTCCCCCTTCACTTTAGGACGTGGAGGAATGTTCCGAAGGGGCCGAAGGACCTGGCGTGGGACAAGGTAGTGTAGGTAATTAATAGTATTTAATTATATTATATTTTCTATATTTAATTAATATTTTTAATTGTCTTATTTGTAATTAGTTATATTTAAATATTTTTTTCAATGGTGTTACAACTTAGGTTTGCTGTCCAGGACAACTGAAAAAGGTACACGTTGATAAAGATGGGCGACGGTTGGAGGAATAAGAGGAACCATCTCTTCCACAGTATGGATAAAGATGGGACGATTCCTCTACAACAGCTGATTGAGAACGTCCCAGACGGCGTCTCACCGAACGACTGGGCGAGTTTTGCCCAGTTCAGGAGGAGCGCTGAGGGCAGGTAATATATGTATACTTATAATTATAATTTAAATTTAATTAATGTTATGATTTTATTAATTATTAGTGTTTTTATATTGTTTTAACACTTTTAATATTATTTTTTTCTAGGGCTTTCTCAGAGGAACACTAGGTACCGTGGGCTGTAGACGATCCGCCACACAGTAGGATCGAAGACCTTTGCTGTCACTTACAGCAAGCTGGTAACTTTTCACAATATGAATTACTTTTATATGGTTATTTCATATTCTAAATCTAGTATTTTGTTTTGATAATACTAATTTAATTTTGTAATTATTTTTGGAGAGGAAGGCATAGCAGAAGAATCGTCAGACGAACTATAGGAAGTTGCTCCCTATCACACATAGACGCCATGATGAAACTCCTCTCAGCAGGCAGAGGCGGCCATTATAAGTTAATTCATTATTATATTTTTTATAAAATTAAACCAACTTTATTATGAAAAATAATTTATAATTAATTGTTTCATAAAATGGCAGGAGCGGATGCAGTAGTCGTAGGCTGAGCTGTGAGAGACCCAGACCCAAAACTCACAAACGTCTATGGACCCCACGGCTCCTTTGAAGGCCGGTTTGGGTCAGGTTGAGCACCCCATATGAGTATAGGGGATGGGGATAGGCGCCATACCTAATATGGTCTACGGCAGGAGCGCCGCCTCTGAGGCTGGCAACTCTAGAGCATAAATGTCTAGGGTCAGACGTCTAAGGGATGTGTCTGTTGAGGAGCTATGCTAAGATTTGGCTAGAACACAGGCTGCAATGGTGCAATAGCAGATGCAACATATATAGCAGCAGGCCGATTTCTACTATGCTCAATATGCACAGTGGCGCTATATCACGAATTATATGCTCGAGCGGTTGTGGAATCGCCTATTCTCGAACAAGGAGCTTCCACAGGTTTCCCCTATCCCTCAACTCGTCGTCTAGCCTCATCCTCCTGCTGATGATAGTGGTGCTATTAACTCTGCCAAGCGCCTCGATCCAGCTTCACTTAAGGGAGGACTAGATGAGCAACCTCCTGCTAGTTAGTTTAGGACATTTATATTTCTTTTTGAAACATTTGTAAATAAACCTAGATATTTTATTTTCAGAACTTAAATTCTTATTGCGTTTACAATAGTTATATTTATATTTTCAGAGCCTTGTTAAATTCTTATCGCATTTACAACAGTTATATTTATATCTCTAAAACTAACAAAAAATAGTAATAAATTAACATATATTTGTAGAATTTTTATATTAAAACCACTACAAATATTGTATTTTCAAAAATTTTGTAGCAGTTAAATTTTCTAAACCACTACAAAAATAAATTTTAAAATTTTTGTAGTGGTTAAATTTTCCAAACCGCTAGAAGAAATTCAAAAATACAAAAAAAAATTTTAATATATTTGTAGCGGTTAAATTTTCCTAACCGCAACAACAATTTTTAGAGGAAAGTGGGAGGGAAAATTCAAAATTCAAAAATTGAATATTGGTAGCGGTTACAGTAGTAACCTCTACAAATATTCAACATTTGAATTTTGAATTTCCCTCCCACTATTGTCTAAGTTTGTAGCGTTTCATTAATAACCGCTACAAAGTGAATAACAAATTTTTCCAAAGGTCATGAACATTTGTAGCAGTCTTTTTCATATAACTGCTACAAGGTGAAAAAATGTTTCAAATTTGAATTTCTTCTAGTGCTGAAAGTTGTAGCAGTTTATAAAATAATGAAAGAGGCAAGCTTCACCCAAGAGGGGTGTGAATTGGGTGATGTGATAAATTTTTCGATTGATGCGGTGATGCAGCAGTAGCCGTAGATAGAGTAGAGTTGAGAGGATAAGCACACAGAGAATTATACTAGTTCGGCCAAAAACCCAGGCCTATGTCTAGTCCTCAAAGATCAAGACCTACTGAGATTTTCACTGTTCTTCCAAGATTCAGTGGGCTCTTAGAACGCCGCAAAACAACAATCGTCCTTGAATGGACTACGAGCAGATATATTGTAACACTAGAAATTTATCTCCCCTTTACGACAAGTCTTATGTTCAGAAAAATAAACCTATGACCTTTCTCTATTACTTACGTATACAAGTCTTATGAGCAGCAACGTTCTCTCCTGCTTACACCACTATAAGTCTTACAAGCAGCAATGTTCTCTACTACTTGTACCTTGTAAGTATTATGAGCAGAAAGTCCTATTAGGAATTCTTTCAACTTCTTCTCTAGTAAAGAAATCTACCCTCTCAAGGTCCCATTACCTTGAGATCAAATAAAAAATAGAATATGAAGTGTATACAAACTGTCTCATAAAGTAAATATGATAAACACTGAAGAACGATATGAATACAGAGAAAATGTGAATAACAGAGACTCGTGAATTTGCTTGTGTGAATTCTTGTTCTTTGTTGTTATCTTTGATGGTCTCTGAATCTCTGCATTTATAGCCAGATGATTTTGTCCGTTGAATAATAATCATTATGGAGCGGAGCATTTTACTGTGGAACAGCATACGCATGTTTGAAATCTTTGAATGTGGTAGGTACGTGCTTGGTTGGTTGTAATAATGATGTCTGCCGTTGTTTGACTTCCTTTGTGCTTTTCTAATTCAAACGATCAAACACCTGTATCACATTGTAATATATGTTGAATGATGTTAAATGATAATAACAAGAGAAAATAGAATGAATAAATAACATTAAACCATATTCGGATTGATCACTGTAAGACTGGTGTGTTTTGTCTTCATACAGAACATCACTCGAGTGCTAAGAGGGCTCACTCGAGTGCAATATCATATTTTCTCTTCTTGCTTCAGTTTTATACCTGTACTTCTATGTGATTTGGAGAGAGTGCATTTTCACACTTGTAAGTGATGTGGGACCTCACTCAAGTGTAATTCCTCTCACTCGAGTGCCCTTGTATTTTACACTATGAGCCTCGTCTCTGGATAACACTCGCATCCCATTTTATCAAGAGTGTGATTTTGCACTTGCAGGTGATGTGGGCCCTCACTCGAGTATACTTACTCTTACTCGAGTGAACAGAATATTCTTCTATAAGATACTCTTTGTCTTCAATACTTGCATCAGAATGGAGAGTTAGATCTTTCACTCGTGGAAGCTAAGGTATCACTCGGGTGCATGTACTCTTACTCGGGCATGCTTATTCTTCTCTGCTCTGCATGACTGATAACTCTCCATATTTTGTACATTTAAAGAATATTTCAAAGATAATTGGAGAATTATCTATACAATTTTAAAAGATTCAATGAGATTTTATTATGAAAAGATCAAATCAAAGTGATGAATTGTTTGTGGGAGTTAGATTGTAAATATTGAAGATAAAAATAATTAATTTTAATAAGATATAAAATTTCTTAAAAAAAAAAAGAAGAATTTTTATTTTATTTTATTTTATTTTATTTTTCCTCTTACTTTTTGATTTAGATATTTAGATTGTCGGCCATGTTTTAATAATGGTCATAGGTGATGTCATTTGGGATGAGAATTTTGAATCAGTGAACAATTCTTGACAATTAGGGGACATCAGCGTTTTGGGCTTTGGGCTTTTTATTGTCAATTCAATATCTAAAGAAGAGGACCAATTTGAGGTGGGCCAAGGAGCTATGGGCAATAGAGAATTGGATACCAATAGAAAACCTAAGGAAAAAGATCAGGACAGAAACGAAAGTGGGGGAGCTGACTGAAAAAAAAATAGAGCAGCTGTACAAGTCACCATCTTCATCTATTGCGAGAGAGGGAGGAGCATCAGCTGGAGGTTCCGGACCTGGGGAGGCTCCATTAGCTTCTGGTTCATCTTCTTGTTCCCCAGGTCCGACGAGCTTGATTTGTGAAGGGCGGCTGGTCTTGGAGAGTGAGAACAAAGAGGAGTAAGGGGAGCTGGAAATACTGTAGATTCATCTTCTTGAGGAGCCACACATTGGAGCAGCGATGGTGGACGAAGCTGAACACTGTTAAAGCCATGATTCTTTCTTTTCTCTCTTCTTCGACATTGAGCTAAACTGAAAGGGAGAAGATAGTAACATTGCTTTAATCTATTCTCATTTCTTTCACTCTACACTCTGATGGATTTGGGTGGCTCTTGCTCTGAAATTGCTACTGCTATGATTAGAATTAAATTCATGTGTGGTTAGTTCTTTTTCAACCTAGGTTAGTTATGAAGTAATTTAAGGATTTGAGCATGTATGAACCATTTAATTGTGTTTAGTGATAATTTTTGTTTACTTAATCTTGTATTAATTTATCTACTTTGTGCTTGATCACCATTAAGTATGAATTTGGGGAATTTAGGTTATCATTGGAAGAGGAATCTTAATTAGACCATAGGATTAAGTAATGTGGGATTAGAATTTATTCTAATTTGCCAATAGGATAGGAATATACCTATTGGACCCATATAATCATATTAGAGTGAATTTGGACATTTATTGGCTCTAGAGTAAATTAGTTAGGAATAACAATTTTAACCTGAGAAAGGAGTATAAGTGATTGGAAGATACTTATATTCATTTAAACTCTAGATTAACAAATTAACATTAAGTGCTTTTAATTAGGTAAATACATGCTCTAAAACTTAAAGAAGGGATTAGCCACTCTAGGTTGTTTTTATCAATTGAAATCTTTAAATCATTAGATTTATTTCTTTTGCATTTGTTTAAATTGTCTTTCAATCTCTTTCTTTGATTTGTTCAACTTAAATGAAAATGGGAATTTTAATGCCTGATTATCTATTACTTTGAATCTCTGTGGGATGACCTTGATTTGCTACTATACTATTCTAACGATCCGTACACTTGCGGTGCATATTTAAAATTTAGTAGCATCAAGTTATGACTCTCAGGCAAACACTTGCAGTCCCTCACTCGCATGGACTCGAGTGCGGCTTACATTTTGAGTTTACCTTGCTCTCGGGTAAACACTCTCTGTGCCACACTTGCAAGGACTCGGGTGCATATGAGGCCATCACTAGAGTACAGAGTCTGTGCTCGAGTGAAGTATTGATATCTTGTCTCTGACTTTGCTCTCTGTCAAACACTTGCATGTGCTTGAGTTTAAAATAGCTTAATGCTCGAGTACTAGCTCCATCATTCTAGTGCATAAGTTAAACTAACAGCAAACACTTCTAAACTTTGTGAAATACATTTGGTAATATTTTTCACCATTTTAAAGTATGAATTTCTTACTACAACACATAATGATATTTTGTTATCATCAAAACTTAGAATCTAACATTCTCCCCCTTTTTGATGATGACAAAACCTTTGTGATGGGTTTTAAAACAACTTGATTTTGAAAACATTTTCAAATGCATAGTTCACCAAAGTTTAGATTTTTGCACTTAATCTCAATTATTTCCTGCAATACTTCCAATGGACACTTAAAACCAAGATAAGTCATAGTATCACTGAAACCATTAAATCTGAATAGAAAACTTAACAAACTTGAAAATAACCATTGAACTTGTAAAGTACAAATGTCAAGTTTGAATCAACATCTACCTATGAGACCCAATATACAACCATGTCAGCAAAAATAAACTAGAAAAGCTTAAATAACAATAGTCTTACCCCAATACAGAAAAGCTACCCAAAAAAAAACAAAACTCAAACTCCCCATATCAGACCATAACAGATCAGAAACCATCAAAGATCCTTCTCCCCTGTTTTGTCAGTATTAGAAGGAAAAGTGAAATAAGATGGTAGGGTAAAGAGCACCATGGCAATGGAAGGATCAATTGGCTCAGGCTCAAAAAGTGGAGATGATGGCTGAGGAATAGAAGCTGTGAGTGGTGGTGAAAGCGACCGATCATAAGTGACATTAACATTGGAATCCAGGTCTGTGAAGAGAACACGAGTTTGAGTCTGAGAAGGTGAGGTTGTGGTAGGAGTAGACTCAAGTGGCACCTCAGGAGAAGTAGTCGGAAAATGAGTACACAAGAAGATTTCCATATCAGTGATTCTTCTCGACATATCTTCTTAAGTTTTGAACATTAAGTAAAAGTTGGTATTTGCCTTGTCCACCAACTTTGAGACTTGTAACTCCATCGTGTTCACCAATTTCTCATACTCACTCATCATTTCCTTTTTCAGACTAGTCACAGATTGATTGATCACTTCAGTCAGATAGGTTGATGTGATGCATTTAGGAAAGATGGAGGTGGAATTAGACCTTAAGCAGAAGATTGAGCCTTATCACCTCTCGATGGAGTGGCTTCTGTCTAAGATGTAGCCCTGGTTTGACTCACTGGAAGATTGATACTCATATGTGTCAATTGAGTCTTACCAAACCTTGGAATGGTTACCCTCTCAGTTCCCTCCAAATACCACACTTCATTTTTATTGAGAATGAGAGACACAAGTTGTGGATATGGTATGGTGGCGGATCTTAATGTAGAAAATCAAAATCTTCTCATCTCACCAAAAATAAGCTCCCCCACATTTCTTCGTTGATCGGATAGGAAGGAGGCCATCAAATAGTAATCTCTCCGAGCAAAATGGGTATAATTCTTGGATTTTTAATAATGCTACGAGAGTATATTTAGTGAAGGGCACGAATAGAATCAGGCATGTCAATAGACTTAAAGTTAAGAGGGCTTATTGGGTCATTTTGTCCTAACAGCCAGAAGGCTTCATTGGCTGAAAGTGTGGGTGGATCAGAAAGAGGTGCAACATATCCAAGTATATCATTGATGATAGTAGTAGATATCATAATAAATTGATCTCTAGCAGTGGTAGATAGTGCTTCCTTTATAAACTCTCCGGTCCTAGAGTATATGTTATGGGTTTTCATGTTACAATAGAAGGTTATCACAACTGAGGGTGAATAAGGAAGGTGCATATTTAGCCAGGGATTATAAAATCCAAGAAAAAGATGAAAATCCAAACTACATCTTTTCTTCAGATAATCTAAGTCCACATAAACTATAGGATAGAAATGTCTATATGCAAACTCAGAATCATATACCTTTTGTTACAGTGCATTCAGTTCCTTAATATTGAAGTCTTCAGGAGGATTTGTGACTTGTTCTTCCTCTAAAACTTGTGAAGTAGAAGGAACCCCTGAAGCAGCTCACTGGACTAGCCAACATGATGTAAACTTAAGGCACAGGCTTGGGAAGCAATTTTGCCAACCAATGCGTCAAGCTTTGACTTCTCCATTGCTTCCTAGAGTTGCATATTGAAAGACTCATCGGAGGAAGAAGATTGTTGTGGTTGCTCTGTGTCCTTCTTCTTTCCTCTTCCTTTAACTTCTTTGGATTGAGATTGAGTGACAATTGGTTCTTTGAAAACTACTCCTTTTGGTTTCTTTTGCGATGGTTGATCCTTCTTAGCCACCTTAGGCTTAGGATGAGGTTTCTTGGCTGGAGTTCTTTTCTTGGTGTTTTGGGTTTAGAAGGAGGTGTTGGTGTAGAAGATAGAGAAGGTATTGAAGGTGTTGGTACTAGAGTATCTAAAGCACTAGCAGCAAATTGAGTTGGTGAAGGTGAATGGGATCTTTGGGGAACAACAAACATCTTAGTTCTAGCCATTTAGAAATGAAATGGGAATCGAAGAGTGAAGAGAAAAACTTAGAAGATTTTCAGAACAAGTCTTTGGCTAGGGCAAGAAATGAAAATTTATGGAGATAAATCTAACCTTTTTGAGAATGATTGAAGAGTTGAAACAGAACTCTGAAGCAATATGAGTCGATTAATTGACAGGTAACGGTTGAAAGTGAAGAGGTATCTCTTTCGAGTGATGCAACACTTCAAGTGAGAAGAGGAAGTATGACGTCTGAGCTATCGCGTAACTGATATAAGTGGCAACACTCGAGTGACAACCCTAGTGCTCGAGTGTTGTTCATACAATGCTCGAGTGACACAATTTTGTGCTCGAGTAATCCTTAAAGAAATCTCATAAAGCATGTAAAAGTTTACCTGATTAAAATGTAACTTGTTATATTTTTCATCTTTATAGTAAAATCCTCTAAGATCATTTGAGTAACCATGCTTTGAATATGTATTAGCATAACTCTTTCTCTTCTGCTCGAGTGTTCTTGTTCACTTCAGGTGCGTTTATACTCTACTCGAGTGAGAGCCATCCAACCCGTTGAATTTGAGTAACCTCTTGATATTTTTATCTCCTCTGTTAACCCCTATTTTGCAAGTTGAAAAGTAAAGTATATGCTATAGTTTTGTACTCTAGCAATGTTTTCTGACTCGAGTGAGAATGTACTTGGCACTGGAGTGACACATCCAGTGCTCGAGTGACATACCTGTAAAAACAATTTCTACATACTTCGATGCCTAAATTAGTATGGTTATCATCAAAACTCATTAAACATAATACTTAACAAGAAAAGCTTACAACTCATTGGGATTAACCATTCCTAATTCCCTTCGAATATATAAGAATTGATCTTTAGCTATTGGCTTTGTGAATATGTCAGCAAGTTGAAGATGTGTCGATATGAATTCTACTTTGACATCTTTCTTTTGCACGTGATCTCAAATGAAATGATGTCGAATATCTATGTGCTTGGTCCTCGAATGTTGCACAGGATTCTTGGCCAAGCTAATGGTGCTAGTGTTGTCACAGTAAATTGGTGTCTCCTTTAAGTATATCCCTAAATGCTGAAAGTTGTTACTTTAACCACAGTACTTGAGAACAATAGCTTGCTGCAGCTCTAAATTCAGCTTCAGTGGAAGATAATGACACTGTGTTCTGCTTCTTGCTGAACTATGATACCAAAGAGCCTCAAAGGAACTAACATTGACCACTGGTACTTTTTCTGTCAGTTTTATATCCTCCATGATTTGAGTCGGAATAGGCCATCAAATATTCATTTCCTCTTTTTGGATACCATAGACCAAGTTCTGCAGTGTCTCCTAGATATTTGAAGATTCTTTTCACAGTCTCTGAATGTGATACCTTAGGAGCAGATTGATACCTTGCACACATTCTAACACTAGCCTACTTGCTGTTAGATAGAGTAATAAACCAATCATTCCTCTATATTTAGTGATGTTGAAATTAGGGCCTTTTACATCAACATCCAACAATGTTGTAGAGCTCATTGGAGTATCAGCTCCATTAGCATTATCCAATCCATACTTCTTCAACAACTTTTTCAAATATTTTGTTTGAGATACAAATATCTCATTCTTCCTTTGCTTGATTTGAAGTCCAATAAAGAAATTTAATTCTCCCATTATGAATGTCTCAAACTCTCCTTGCATAATCTTGGAAAATTCTTGACAAAGAGATTCATTAGTAGCACCGAAAATAATATAATCAACATAAATTTGAACAATTAGAATATAATTTTTGTCATGTTTGATGAAAAGAGTTGTATTCACTTTTCCTCTGACAAAGTTTTGATCAAGAAGAAATGTTCTTAGCCTTTCATACCAAGCTCTAGGTACTTATTTCAAACCATATAAAGCTTTCTTAAGTTTGAACACATGATCAGGATTTTTTTCATCTTCAAAACCAAGAGGTTGTTCTATATATACTTCCTCCATAATATAACCATTTAGAAAAGCACTTTTCACATCCATTTGATAAAATTTAAAACCTTTAATGCAAGTAAAGGCTAAGAGTACTCGTATTGCTTCCAATCTTGCCACCGGAGCATATGTTTCCTCATAATCAATACCTTCTTCTTGATTATAGCCTTTGGCTACCAATCTTGCTTTGTTTCTCACAATGATTGTTGATTCATCAAGTTTGTTTTTGAAAACCTTTGGTTCCTATAACTGAGTGATCTTTAGGTCGAGGAACTAAATCCCAAACTTGATTCTTCAAAATTGATTTAATTCTTCTTGCATAGCAATCACCCAATCATTGTCAGATAAAGCTTCTTTAATATTAGAAGGTTTAATCTTAGAAATAAAAGCAGAAAAAGTTACCTCATTGAGTATTCTATTTCTGGTTTTGACACCTTCGTGAATATCTCCAATTACTTGATCAATTGGATGATCTTTAATATGTCTCCATGCTTTTAGTTGAGCATGATCATCGACATCTTCTATATTTTGAAAGTCATTTGTTTCAAAATCATTCTGTTTTGAAATAGTTTTGTTTTTCTTTATCAAATTTATTTCTTCTTCATCAAAATGATTTTTCTGAGGGTCAAGTTATCAAACACAACATGAATGGATTCTTCAACAGTACATGTTCTTTTATTAAATACTCTATATGCTTTACTTCTATTAGAATATCCTAAAAATAAACCTTCATCAGATTTTGAATCAAATTTACCCAAGTTTTCTTTACAGTTGTTGTAAATGAAGCACTTGCATCTGAATATGTGTAGATGAACAAGATTTGGATTTCTTCCCTTGTAGAGTTCATATGGTGTCTTTCCAAGTGACTTGTGAATATATGCTCGATTCGAAATATAGCATGTAGTACTCATTGCATCTGCCCAGAATACTTGTGATATTTCTTTTTCATTGAGTATTGCCCTTGCCATTTCTGTAAGGACTCACTTCTTCCTTTCTACTACTACTTTCTGCTATGGCGTTCTAGGTGCAGAGAAGATGTGATCTATTCCTTCGTTGTTGCAGAAATCTTCAAAGAGTTGATTATCAAATTTATTCTTACGCTTTGTCATTTGGAGATGATCTTTCCTCTATCCTTTTTCACTGTGATGGTTCACCTTACAGTTCACCTCGTTCATGAAACAAAGCTCGATGACCTAGTTTAATATCGATGGATGTATCCGATGAAGAGGTATTCATTTTAAATATGTGCTTCATTGTTAGTTTCTATGTTTGTTAGTCACCCCTTTCAGCATTTAGTATCATTTTTCCCTTCTTTACTTCATAGGTTTCTTGGGAAATTAAAATCTTACGTAAGGAATAAGGCGTGGCCAGAAGATTTTATAGTTGAAGGCTATATAAGGGATGAGGTGCTATATTTTTGTTCAAGGTACTTTGATGACCTTAAGACGGCTTTCAACCACCCACCTAGTATTGACGATTATCCTGTACCTACGCCAACATCAGGATAATTTATCCCTCATGTTGGTAAACCAGTTGGAGGAATTGAGAATTTCAAATTAAAGGCAATAGAGAAGTTGCAAGCACATAGACATGTCTTGATTAATTGCACTCAAGTTGAACCTTTAATACAATAAAAATTGTACACTCACATGTTATTCTATATCTTTCATAACATTTTTCACTTTCATTTCACTATTGCCTTCCCATGATTAATTACAGGGAATTCAAAAGTCGTGTTAAGCATCAACTCAGGATCCATACATAAACATCCTCCAAAGTTGACAAAAAGGTCTAGACTTCCCAAGTTGGTTTGCGTGCAGAATACTAATGACCACAACCCACACTCACCAGATTTCATAACTCTTGCAATCGGCCCTCTTGACCATGCAAAAAGGTTTACAACATACAATGTCAATGGTTTCAAGTTTTGTATAGTTTCATGAGATCAAGGATTGCAAACTCAAAATTCAGGCGTTTATGGCACCTTTGGGACAAGAAGTTATGTGAGCAGCAGTGACGCCAACATGCAGTTTAGATGCGTCTCTTACTATGGAAAGCTTCTTAATGTCGTTGAACTTAATTACCAAAGTCGTTTCACCGTGATGCTGCTCAAGTATTTGTGGGCAAATACCACTACTTCTCGGGGACTGACAACTGACAACTTAGGGATCACATCAGTCAATTTCTCACGGCCAATTCATAATGGTAATTCTCAAGATGATGAGCCATATATTCTTGCCTCAGAGGCACACCAGGTTTATTATGTCGAGGACGAGGGGCATAGGGATTGATATATAGTCGTTTATTTAAAGCCACGAGACCTTTACGATATAGGTGAAGGCGATAACATCGCCTACGAGTGTGAGCCATTTCAGCCCGCCAATTTTGAAAACTTCTTCCTTGAATGTGATGACAATTTACCTTTACTTTGGTGCATTTTTTTAAGTCCATATCATTTAAATTACATTTTTTAACAAAATAATACATCATTAACAATTTTTCTACACAATTTCTATAGGGATGGCGAGGATGAATGATCAAACAAATTATGTTTTTGTCTTAAAAAAATATTTAAAAATAAATAAATAAAATGTTTGTAGTGGTTCATAAACCGCTACAAAAACAACAATAACCGCTACTAATAAAAACTGCTACAAAACTTGATACACTAACTGCTACAAGTGGTATGCAGATCCCTATAAATACCCCCACCACATCTCATTTCAAACACTCCCCCATTTCTTTCCACCTAACCCCTCTTTCATTTTCTCTCATTTACAAATTTTTTCTTATAAGTTGAGGAGCTAAACAAGTTGATCAAATATGGTAACAAGTTTTTAAATTTTTGATTTCAATACTTTTTTCCTTTACAAAAAATGTATTCTCACTATTTTTTTTTTACAGATATTTAAGAGCTTTTTCTCATTTTCACCTATTTTTCTTACACAATCATAATCACATTGTAGTAGACAACATAATAGTTCCTTGTTACCTAGGTATCCTCAATAATATTAACAATACAATCTTCATACTTTTCCAACTAAATTAAATCATTCATTTTAAATTATAAATGAGCTAAACTATTGAATAATAAGCTAATTAAATTAGCTAAACTACCAAAATAATAAAATATTTAATTTAATATCAAAAAAACGGAAACAAATAATTGCATTTTTTAAAAAAATTTTGCTTACATTTGTAGCGGTTATTTAACCGCTACTAATTAATAATGCCATTTTAAAATGAAAATTAATTTTTTTGCTCAAAATTTTCATTTCAATGAAATTAGTAGCAGTCTAACAACCGCTACTAGTTAATGGCACCAATTTTAAAATCCATATTAGTAGCGGTTCTTGAACCGCTACAAAACATAGTCAAGTTTTTATTTTTCATTTCCTGCCTTCTAAATTTCACTGTTTGAAATTTGTAGCGATCATATAACCGCTACAAAGTTCAGAGAAAATGATTATTACTCTTGGTAATATTGTACTGGTGGGTTTTAACTGCTACAAATATAGTAGCGGTTAGTGTGCTTGAGTAGCAGTTTAAAATAACCATTACAAATCCGCTTGCAACAGTGGATTTAGTAGCAGTTTCATGAACCGCTACTAATGATGTTGGTAGTGGTTAAAACCACTAATAATATACCTTTTTAACCGCTACTAAATCAAAGTTTTTTTTATAGTGAACTAATTGCAAAAACCTCAAAAGAGGTTCAGGTATCTGAAAGTAATAAAAATATCTCAATGAATTATATCACGACAAGAAAATGGAACTAGAAAGAAAAAGTTGTCGACAACAGTTTTAGTAACAATATCACATGATCAAATGAGGATCTTATACATCAATATGTCTATAGAAAAAAAAGGTGATTGGCCAACTGAAAAAGGGGACAAGACGCAATAAAAAATGTTCTTTCAATATGTGAAATTTATGGACTTGCAATCCAAAACATTTCAAATATAAAGTTATTTGTGATATATGAATATTCATGTGAAAATAAATATTTTCACAAGGTCTAATGATGATTATGATGAGGTACAACATTTGGTGGTTGATACAATAATTGTTGCATATATTATTAGTCTAGCGGTATATGCAAACGAAATAATGCGTCTATTAGACATCATTATATATAGCATATGCATATGGATAGTGAATATTACATGAGAATTCTTGAGAGGATTCAAAAATGTTGAAAGCGTGTCTAAGAAAAGTATTTAGTATACAAAATGTTATATGGATTAAAATGTTTTGAGTATATATATAATTGATTGAAAGATATGTTCAAAAATGAATAGTTTTACAGATTATGTTATTGGAAACTTTAATGATCTCAAAATCATATAATTTTGCTATGATGATGTTGTTTGCAAAAATTTATTGAATTTAATGGTCCAGAAATACCATATATTTTATGAGAATATTTTTATATCATGCTAATATTGTATTTATTATTATTTTATTGATAAAAATTAGTTCTTGCAAGTGCATAGTGGATAACAAAAATGAGATTTGGTGTGATAGTCTTATGAACATATTATATGATATTATTTTGTTCAAAACAAATTGAATATGTGGATGCAAGATATATTTTGATGATTTTCAGAATAATTTTCCCTTATTGTTTACAAGGTGTATAAGATAAAGGCATAATATACTAATATTTTAACATATCCAGAAAATGTGTTAGAGGACGACATTTCAACAGAACTTTTGGTGACAATACATATTCATAGTTTGACGGCTAAAAGAAAGATATGTTAAAAAATACATTGGAAGTGATGTTGTTATCAGGGGGAGTAAAATTGATGTTGTTATTAGGGGGAGTAAACATGATATTATCATCAGGGGAAGTAAAGACCATGCAGGGAGCAAATATGATACTATCATCAAAGGAAGTAGAGAACATATTGTACTCTTTTCCTTAACCAAGTTTTATCCCTGGTAAGGTTTTTAACGAGGCAACTTCAATATATATTGTGTACTCTTTTTCCTTTACTAGGTTTTTGTCCCATTGGGTTTTTCCTAGTAAGGTTTTAATGAGTCACAATATTTGTTTAAGAACATCCAAGGGGGAGCGTTATGAATATTGCGGTAATGGATGTTCATAGTCTCTTAGAATTCCATAACACCTATAATCTCCCATGGTTTTATGTAGTTTTATGTTGTAGATTAATTCTTATGTTTATGATATTGAAACTCCAACATAATGTGGGCTAATTCTTATGTTTATGACATTGTAACTCTTGGAAGAATTAGAGGCCTATATATAAAGGTTTAACACAAAGGATTGTTGGTACATGAAAATGCTATATGAATAAGAGTTCTTCTCCACTTTTCATCTCTACAATTCTCTCTTGTCTTTCTTCGTCTCTTCATCTGAATCTCTTATATTTTCTTATTTTCATAACAGATGTTAATTTTTATGGAATTATTATTAAAATGTTAAATTATGAAAATTAATAAAGTACTAAAGTTTAATCTCAACAACTTAAAAACGCACTAAAAAATTTTAAAAATATTTTATAAATTATTTTTGGAAAAAAGTAAAATATGAACCGTTGAAGTGTGGATTCAAAGGTTAGAAAATAAGAGAATGGGAAGGCTAAGAGACCTATCTCCCAATATAATCACAGCACTATATATAAAGTTTTGAATAAAATAATGGAGAATCCTGAAAAAAAAAAACTTTAAAAATGCTAAGGGACCAAAATGTGTTCCAAATAATCATAATACTAAAGAGGTGTGAGGGCCTAATTTATCCTCTTCAACATTAAATGGAAATGATAGAAATAACCCTTTGAGTTTAAAAAACATGCTCCCATTATAAGCATTTAATAAGTTCATATTAGGTTTTAATAAGTTTTGATAAAATTTTTACAAATTCCAATTCAAAAATCATCATGTGCTACAATGGCAAGGTGTTGATTCTCAATTCTGATAAGGGTTTCACAAATTTAGATAAGGTTTTAACAAGTTCTTATAAGATTTTTCACAATTTCCAATTCAAAAAATCACCACTTGCTACAATGGTAAAATATTAATTCCGATAAGGGTTTCACAAATTCAGATAAGGTTTTAATAAGTTTTAATAAACTTTTCACAAATTCCAATTAAAAAATTACCACTTGCTACAATGACAAGGTATTGATTTTTCACTTCTGATAAGGATTTAACAAATTCATATAAGGTTTTAATAAGTTCTGATAAGATTTTATTAGAAGTGGGAATTAATACCTTACCATTATAGCAAGTGATCATTTTTGAATTGGAGTTTGGAAAAATTTTATTATGACTTGTTAAAACCTTATATGAACTTGTTAACGTTAAACCTTTATAAAAAATGGAAGCAAGTTTTCTCAAATGGACATTTATGTCATTTCCATTTAATTTTGAAAAGGACAAATTTCTCAAATGAATATTTGAAACACCTTTTTGTCTTTTAACATTTTAAAGTTCTTTTTTAAGAATTTTTCCATAAAATAACACCATAGTGCTACAAATGATATGAAAATATATTAAGTTTTTTAGAAGATTCATTTTTTTTTTCTTTTTTATAGATTATTCATATTCAGCATTTTTTTCTGCCAAAGCCCAAAAATCATTCCGTTTCATGGTCCAATTCCATGCTATGACTCATGACGACTCAAGTCTAATCCCATCCCGAGTCAAGCATAAAAACGGTTCTCTTATAACCTAAATCGAGCCGTTAGTGATTCAGTTTGTATTCAACTTATCCTGTTATGATAGATTCTATATTTCTTTCAGATGAAGATGCTTGTTTGAAAAAAAAGGAACCTGATTCTCCGCAGAAAGATAAAATTAAAGAAAGCCGTATTTCAAAGAGAATAAAAAAGAAAATTATTCCACCTTCTAAGTTCCAAGTATGTTGACACGTTAGTCCAAAAGCTTCCCTTCCAAGCTTTGCATGAATGCTCCTATAAAAACCTGGTTTCTGTTTTCTGCAAAATAATCATCAAAAACCAAGAAGAAAAACAAAAAAATTCAACGTAACCTAGCCTCTCTCCTAGTACTTTCTTTAAGCCATGGCTGATCATCATCATCAGTTTCAGCAAAAACTAGAACCACGCATGGGTCTGGTTGGAGCTGGTGTGCGAGTTCATTATGATCATCATGAAGATCAAGCTCAGAAATCTCTTGCTTCACTGGCCAGTTCGTTTCCTACTCCTCTTCCTGGAAGGAACCGAGCCTATCCTGCCAAACATACCTATTTTGGCAGGCAAAGGATTCTTGGTCTCGTAAATCTTCAAACCCCTCACACCCAAGCAGGTTGATCCATATATATAAATATATAACTAAACATATATATATATATATATATGTAGATGTGTTTCTTCGCTGTTGTACTGTTGTACAATATGCTGTGAGGTGTATGAGTGTGATGATGAAGTATTAGCTAGAATAAGAAGCAGCTAGCTTTCAGAAGTTAACTGCGTTATGCATCTGTGTGAGGTTTATATGTACTTTACGAGGTCTTAGATTAATATATATACACAAATATATGTGTTCTAAGGTGATATTAATTTACTTTGGAATTCGGTAGCCTTGTAGCAATGTGTGTTTTAACGCCGTATACGAGCATGCATGAAGCAGGATATATATACGAGTAGCTGAAAATTCAGATGCCTTATTAATTGTCTTAATGATTTCATCATTCTTCAAGAGAACGTCTTTTTAACGTGTAAACATGATAATTAGTTTCAAACCTAACAGAGGAGGAGGAGTAAATTTTGAGTTGTTAAGTATATATATCTCTCCTCTTCCCCTCTCGATATCCATTATTATGTCAGTATCAGCCAAATGAATGATAATAAAGAATAGGGTCGCAAATTAATTAAACTTACAATATATGTAAGGGATTTCAAATGTTTGTGCATAATTGGCATGCCAATTGTCACTGAAACTCTATTTTTAGTTGTTTTAATTTAATGGGTATCTTGAGGGAAAATGTTATATATATAACACAAAAATGTGTTTGTCAGTCCGTGCATAATGAGTACAAATGAAGCTGTTTTATGTCTCTTGTCCATAAATTAAAGCTTTTCATTTAAATCCTTTTCTTTATAATTAACAGACAAACTTAATCATTAGTGATGTTAAATTTTGTGTGTGTGTGTGTAAATGTATATATGTTTTTTATAGCCTTTTGGTCTTTAACATTATTTCCATCTTGACTAGTTCCAATCGAGTATAATAAACTCATTAAAGACGGAAGCTCAAAGATTTCTCAATATGTAGTGTGTTCTTTTTCCAATTTATATTGTAAATTGAAAGTTAAATTGCATTGAAAATATTACTGAATACACACACACACACACACACACACATATGTTAAAGAATAGGTTTGGTCTATTGCGTTTACATCAAATTTCATTTTAATCCTACAATCTTAACATCGGTACTCTCATCTAATTGTGCCATTAAATATAATATTTTTTAAACTTTTAAATAAAAAATTGTAAATGAAATCAACTCCATATTTGTGAATGTTTTGACAACATTTAATTGCACAATTGTTACTTAAATTTGTTGAATTATCATCATTTTTTGTTAGATGAGAGTAACTGTGTTAAGGTTGAATGATTAAAAATGCACATTATCAACTTAAGGGATCAAAATAAAATTTGACGCAAACAAAGATGACTAAACATATATACATGCGCGCACACACATAAATGCTACTCCATTCGGTTTTTAATATAAGAAATATTTACTCAATTTGATTAGATTAAAGAAGTTAGTTAGGTTAATTACTATGACATATATTCTCTAAAATAACTTATTCATCTTCCTTAATTTTCTCCTTCTCACTTTTGCTTGATTATTTTTAAGGGAATATCAATACAGGTAAATGAGGAAAATGTTGAGAAATATAAAAATATGTTGTATATTTAGGATCAAGATCAAGTCCCAAATATATCATATATTAAGGATAGGAAAATAAGAAAGGATATTATAGTAAAATAAAAATTTTAATTTAGTTAAATAATGTGACGTGTGTGTGTGTGTGTAACGGTGGATCGATGGTTGTGTTGTGTGGGTGGAGATAGAATTTTAAAAATATATTGGAGAGATTTAATTGTATAGCATATATAACTTTTATTTTTGATAGAAATTGTAAAATTTTAGCATAAAAGGGAGATTCCATAACAAAGGAAAAATATATGAATTTTTTTATGTACAAAATATATGAAAAATGTATTTTTCTCTTGAATTATGCAACTCTAAGATATGAAGTTGAAATATCTCGCCCAAAATAAAATTCCATTCAGAGAAAGGAAGATAAGTGGATAAGATATTTTAAAATTTTTAATTATAAATTTTCATTAAAAATGAAAAGAAAATAAAAAAAATCTAAAAAGTAAAAAAATTTTATGAAATCGATTTTTTTTTTTTTTAATTTTCATCTTATTTTCACGTCGTATCACTCTATCATATGAATATCGCAAAAAATATATAATGAGAGAAACTCTTGAAAATAAATCCAGATTAACCAATTGCACTCAAGTAAGTCTAATATCAAACAAATAACGCCTTCATTTTCTTTCTCAAACTAATTAAATTCTCTTTAATCACGAAATAGAATCAGGTTCTATGGAATATTGGAATGCTTGCATGCAGACAAATAACCCACAATACGCCACGCTAGAACGGACAGGGAATATATACATACAGATATAAATATATACGAGGCTAATATTATACGAACAGAGAATATATAGATATATTTATCTGGAGATATCGATCCTCCAATTGACTGATTCCATAAAATTGATCACTAAATAAGATGCATTCAGATAGAGATGGAAAGAAGACCCACAACGAAGAGTGTAATTATAAAATGTAGATTTTATACCCAACAGACCAACCATATTCTTTTATATTGAGAAACAAACAGTGAGGTCTCAAAAATAAATTTAGTTACAGTTAATTAGAGTATGAAATGCTTTACTAACATGAGTTACAAATATAGATTGAAACAATTACAGGTTTATTTGGATTATTATTGACAAAAGTGACTTTTATTCCATATGACTTTTACAAATTAAAATTGGGAAAAAGTGAGTTGGTATCATTTGATTTGTGTTATAAGCTTTTATAAAAGATTCAATTTGGGATTAACTTGTTTAGATGATATATTGAAAAGTCAGTTTCAAATCGTTCATATGTATCAGAAAAAAATCAGTTTCAAAATGTTCAAATTTAAAAATTAAATAAGTAAAAGTTAAAAGGAAAAAATCAGAACAAAAAAAATTACTTCAACTTTAAATTGACTTTTGGACAAAAAGTCAGTTTCCCTCAAAGCCATATCTAACACTAATTCACATGCATGCATGTGGGTGTGTATATTTTTGTTTAAAGCCATATCTAACACTAATTCACATGCATGCATGTGGGTGCGTATATTTTTGTTTATATAAATATAATATATATATATATATATTTGTCACTCATTTTTAACATAATGTTTCAAGTGTTAATATCATTGTTATTTATTGCAATTTAATTGAATTTTGGTTTTAGTCCTCTTATAGCTTCAAATAATTGTTTTAGTCCTTATAGTTTTATAAGAGCCTGGTCTTAATAATTTAACGGTTGATATTTATATTTTTAACAAGTTTTGATTTGAGATCCAATACTTAAACTTATACCAAGTCTTTATAAAACTATATATAGGAACTAAACCAACAGTTTAAAAATAAATTAAAGTGACTAAAACTAAAATTTGATCAACAAGCAATAATGAAAATAACCTTTTTTTTTTTTAAATCTAGGCTAATTATCATTGAATTGATTTTTTAATCTGTAAGTGTAATTTCCGTTCTATTTTCATGTCAGACTAGCTTTACTTCTATTGAAAATTCTTAAAAAATACCTCACGAATTCCAAAATCTCCCAAAAAGCCTTGCAAATGAGCAAAAAGACAAACAGGGGAAAGGTAGAAATAAGGGATTTTAAGGTGATGGTGTTTTTATGAAATTGCCTCTCATCGACTACGTAGTAAATGATGTAATTGAAATAATAAATATCTTGATAAATGTTGTTGTTCGCATTATAAGTATATTCAAGGATCATAAAACATCACAGTCCTACTTGTAAAAATTGATATTTAATCACTGACTATACTTGTAAGTTATAACACGAACGGTAACATTTATAAAGATATTTACCATTTTAATAACATCATTTACTATTACTTTTACAAGTATAGTCAGTGAAAGGTAATTTTGTAAAAATACTAACATTTTAAAATCCTAAATTCCTACTCTCTCCCTTATTTGTCTTTTTGTATATTCATGTGACCTTTTAGAGTTTTAGAAATTCATGAGGTATTTTTTGGTATTTTCCCTTAATTCTTCCTTTTTTATATGTCAAAATATAAAAAAGGCTAATCTTTTATACTTGAACAACAAACTTAATTTCATTCATATTTTCTGGAATTACTTGCGTAAGCCTCACCCACGTCAAACAAACTTGATATATATTACTCATGATCCTAACTATAAGACTCAATTAACTTTTTTGCATAAATTAAGAAAGCTACTTAAATAACTTTAAATTATTTATATTTATCTTTTTTTTTCAAATTAATTTGTCTGAATTATAAACTGATATATAATTTAATGATATACAATATATGATATAATTAAGTAACTTATTTAATTTCTTTAATATCTCTAAAAAAAATCAATTAGATATTATATTTAGGACGGGAGGGAGTACAAACCAAGTTAACGAGTCACAAACAAAACCAAAATGAAACCGTGTGTTTAGATTATAACGAAAATATCACATATAAATCTTCTTTAATAATAGTTGGAAATTAAAGAACAAACCCTTTGACCTCACAATATTATTGTGCACCGTGTAGAATATATTCCTTTAAAGGAGAATTACATTCAGGTCCCATACAATAAAAAAATGGTCCCATTGATAAATCCAGGGGCTTCAATTGACAAGTTCAAGGAACTTGTAACTTTATCCCTGAATGTAATTCTCCTTTTCCTTTAATCCTATTTAATATTTATAAGTCGGAGGGAGGGAAAATTTTTTCTAATCATTTTTTAGTCACATAATTAAATTTTAATATGAATATGCTATTTTTCATATATTTTTTAAAGGTATTATATATATTCAATATGGGTAAATTGAAAGATATTAAAATTTTAAGACAGAGTAAACATAGTTTAATTAAAGTTTTTCTTTCCTATAAATGCACTTTAAGGCAGCAGTTTCACGGGC
Organism: Inga laurina; assembly: GCA_963855925.1. NCBI lineage: Eukaryota > Viridiplantae > Streptophyta > Magnoliopsida > Fabales > Fabaceae > Inga > Inga laurina. Next base: position 18,544,181 of record OY979702.1, on the reverse strand, counting down.
TTGAGTGAAAGTCAATATAACGGCAGACAAGATCTCATACTGATATTATAATAAAATATTTTTAATTATACGGGATCGTGCAACATGCCTCGCATCAAAATGCTAATTCCCTGAGCACGTTCTGGATAGTTCAGTTAATTATGCATCTCCGCGATAATGATATTATTATAATCTTTTGGGAGAATTGCTGATAAATACCTTTTTTGATAAATTAATTGCTGAATACTAGCATGGAAGATCTATTACACATAACGGAAGATATTTTGCATACAACGAAAGATTATTTAGACATATTTATATGAAAGATTTTTACACACACAGGAGATGGTTTGCACAAAACGGAAGATTGCTTTCACACTTGGTAGCAATCAGCAATTAATTTGCCCCAAAGGTATTTTTAAGAAATTCTCCCTAATCTTTTTCACTTTATCCCACTTAATTACCCCAAATCCCGAATGATTTTTTTGGTTTTATTTAAATCCTCCAGTTCACATTTTGGACTAGATTTTATAATTTTATTTGAAGTTAAAATATTTTTTCAATCATGTTATAGTAGTAATACTGATATTATTTTTCGAAAATTGGGGATAAATCTCCATTTGAGAAATTCATTAGAGAATATGACATAGAAAAAAGTAAAGCATGGAGGTTTTTTTTGGAAAAATAAGTAACCATATGAAATGATCATTCTACTCTTGATGAAATAAATATCTACCATTTCACCTATCAGTTCTCTCACTACCACCTACTCCCTCATCATCTCCTTCAACTTTCCAATTTAACCCTTCACAAACTCCATATCCACCTCAAGCAAACTCCAGCAATGAACAATGGTGATGCCGGCAATCAATAACAGCGACCTCCATCTTGTAACACCACATCAGATCTAGCAACCATGTTTGTTGCCGCTTCACCTACCTTCTTCACTCCCCCCATTTCTTCAATCTCTGTTGCCTCTCCCTCCCTCCTCCACCTTCTTAACTTGGTTGAAAACAAAAAATCAAATTTCAAAAAGAAAATAATAGATCTTGTGCAATGGAAAGCCATGACAGATTTGGTGATGGAGGGAGATGAAGGAGGAGATGAAAGTGAACCCATCTTCCTGATAGGGATATTGGTTTTTTCCCCATCTTCCTTTGCTTTCCAGGCTTAATTGCTGAAGAGATACAAGGTATAGGTGAACATTTTCATTATTATATATATAGCTTAGGAGTGTGATTGATTCTAGCTCCAAAGCAGAGAAAATCTTAATCCATCCAAATTGCATTGCTACTCGATATAAAACGTACTACTCTATTATATATATAGACGAGACCAAATAGCTCAGAAACTCTCACATTGAACAGTCAATGATTGATCACAATGTTGAATTTCATAGCGTTTAATTTGGTGCCACTTGCTCAATAGAAAATCAAGAGACAAACCTTCAGTCAAAGCAATAATGAAATTTCCAAAAAAAAAAAACTTAACTTCACAAAAGCAATTCAATATGTCACCTTCACATATCTTGTTCATGTATGACTCTCAGTGCATCTGAACTAATTTATTCTCAGAGCTTATTCATGTATGACTCTCATCGGTAAAACTGAACAAGTTTATTCATCACATCCCTATTGAACTTTTCGAAGTAACTTCCAGATATATGGATACTTCCAACAAAGGAGATGCGTTTACTTAGGGATCATATGTCTAGAAGTTACATAAAAAAAGATCAATAAAGTAGGAACCTTTAGTCAAAGCAATGAGTTTACAACTTCTTGTAATAGGAAATCAATCTTCGATCAAAGCAATAATAGGTTTTTCAAAAAAAATATAATTTCACAAAAGCAAGTTAATGTTACCTTGAATGCTTTAATCCATCGTGACTTCACAAAAGGAACCTCAATCAAATAAGGAGAACAGAGTATCAAAGGAATGCGACCTAGCTATGGCTCATAAACAACGAAAATGCGAGTTAGGGAAAGTTAAAGCAACTCACTTGGTAGTCACTGAGAAAAAAGTATGAAAGTATTCACTAGCACGACTATAGTTGAGAAGTAAGATGAAAGCTTTTTATGGTGGGGCTCGACTGAAAATCACTCTCAATGGTCAAAAAAGACAATAGGAGTAGTAGTGTTATGATGTCGTTCAAATAGACTAAGTGTCAAGTGTATTTCTTTTCACACGCTTAAATAAAAGAGGAATGGTAGGTTTTTTTTATTGTCGTTCCTAAGACTTTACATAATAGTTGTATTGACAAAACTGTTATTTATTTGATTATATTTATTAAAGTTCTTTGTTAATAACAGTGAGTTATATCATTGTTTTAACATATACATATATCATGGTTATTAGTTAATAACCATGAGGTATATTATTATTTTTCTTAAACAATTTTTTGTGCAACTAGTGCCTAGATAATTATATTTTTATATTTTATAAAAATCAAACAAAATAATATCACCCTCTGATGACTAGTTGTTTGATAGATTATCTAATGGCTATTGCAAATTTAGGAACTTTTGTTTCCTTCAATTTGAATGAATCAAAAACTCCCTAAATTTGTAGCAAACCTCATATCATTAGGCTACTTTTACCAGAGGAGTAGCCTAAATCATCTGAGAGTATGTCAAGATTATGGTGGCCAATCTCATACTCATGAAGAATGAGATTGGCCTTCCTGTTCATACTCAACAAATATCAAGCCAGCCTCCTTATAGCATGGTCAATGCGTCTTGCATGCTACATCATTGCCTCCACTTGAGGCGGAGGCGGGGAAGAAGGTTATGGAGGAGGAGGATGACACCATGGATTTTCTAGCAAGTCCTCAACATGGTGTTTCATCTTGGTGATTGAAAGAACAAAGGAGGACGAAGACGAAATAGTACAATAAGCATAAGGAAATAGGGAGTCTATATAAATTGGAAGTGATGGGTTTGAACCATCATTGTACACTTTGGAAGTTGAAGATGAGCAGTTGCACGCAGTTGTGGGTGATGAAAGGTTACTTGGTTCTCATGCTGATCATCGAAGAATGAAGAAGCATAGAGTATTCTCATCATAAGCGTGGGGAAGGGGAAATATTTGCATTGTTTAGTTGACAATTATTCAAGAGAAACCATTGTGTTGTTTTGCTAATATAAAGTTGAAAGACAAATCGTCTTTTTTTGTTCATCTAACGTTTCATGATGGTTTTACTATAAGAACCGTCATTCTTGTGAGACAATATATAACAATTATAAAGTACAACCGTTATGTGTTTGTATGGTAATCTAAGAAGTGACGATTATTACTTAATAACCATAATATATATACCTTTTTTTAAAAAAATTTGATGGTTGATTATGCAACCACTATTTTACAACAACAAAAAAGAAACAAAGTAAATAAACAAACTAAAAAGAAAAAGTTACAGAGATATTTTAAGAATATGATGTATCATCAGATTCTTTCTTCTCCATTAGCTTGTCCACCTTCTTATTTTAATAGCGAACGAGAGAGGAAAGTTTCTTCAAATATTGGTTCATGTGTCCTTGCTCTCGCATGTAAACCTGGACCATATGATGGAGCTCATAGGTTGCTTGGACGAGCCCTTTAATGCTTATTAGTGGAGGGAGTTCATCTTTTGGTTTTTTGCCAGATGATGAATCAAACGTTCTCTTACATTTGGCCATGATGTTTTGTTGAAACAGAAGTTGGCTTTGAGAAGTTGAAATGGAAGTAAAGATGTGAAGTATAGTTTTTTGACATTTATAGAGAGTGTTTCATGGATTATCTAGCCATCACATCTTTTTAGTATTAAAGATTATTATATTTTATAAATGGTGACTGTTAATTCTTAATAAACGTTATGTATTTGACAATTTTTAATTTATTATTAACTTAACGTTTATTAACTTAGAGCCGTTATTTAATTGCATGCTCTTCTATTAAGTGACAGGTTTTACTAGTTGTGTATTTGTATTAAGAATCCTAACCACAATGCCCTCTCTGGCAATCCATCTATTGTACCGAATGACAAGATGACACAAGAAATAAGAGCATTGGGGAAGGATCTTGTTGTCATGAAGGACTCCAAAAAGTAAATTAAGAGAGAGGGAAGGAAACTTACTATAAGATGAAACAAGAAATGACAAATTGTAAAATCTAACAATTTATTAGCTACCTCGATCGGGTGGGCAGCCAAAAGCAACATGCCGATACTTCACCACAATTTGTCCTTTCTTGTTCCATCTCACAGTAAGTTTCCTCCCCTCTCTCTTCATTTGCTTTCTGGACCTCCTTCATGACAATAAGACCCTTCCCCAGTACTCTTTTCTCTTGTGACATCTTGTCATTTGGCGCAATAGAAGGAATGGTGAAGGGGATGGGTGCCCTGGCTATGGTGGAGGGGGCGACATGGTTAGGATCCTTAGTACTTGAACCATTTGTTGTCACCAACAAGCCTTGAGGAAGGGGTGGCGGTGGCAAAGGAGTTCCCTTAGATCTTAGCATAATGAAGGAGAGAAGGGTGAGGTCGATAAACAAAAATAGTAAGAATCATAAAGGTCAATGAATAGTTGAGTTTAAATAGAGGTCTAACAGATTATAAAGGATTATAAGTTATGATTTATAAAGGTTTAACGGGATTATGAAGGATTATGTGTTATGACATTGAAGGTCTGAATGCTATGAAAGATTATGAAAGAGTTTGATAATGGTTGTTTTTGAAGACTGTTATGTTTTGTCTTCACTGATATACGTGTTGGAAGATTAATCGCTTGTAAGTATTACATGATGGTTGTTTCTTAAGAACCATTATTTTTGTCACTAAATAAATTACCGTTATTTGCTACCACCATTACTTTTGTGTTTCCGCAAATTCTGTCTCGTAACACATGACGATGCACATAATTAACCGTTATATTTAAGCATTATATATCCTTGTGCGACTTCCTTCTCGACATACCTAACGCTTATTTGTTGTAATCGCTATGTATTAATATTTATAATTGCCCAAATCTATAGTAGCACTGTATCAATATTTTCTACATTATTGAACTACATCTATATCGTTACATGTAATAAAGAAGTTTTTTTTGCCAACGTAATAAAGAAGTATGTGTTCAATAGTCTCCTCATTCATTTTAATCCTACCTATATTTGTGCCTTGAATAAAAATATATTTATTTGTTGTCTCAATCTTTTTCCAGCCAGTATTCTCTCTCAGCAAAACTGATGATATATTCAATTCATTCCTCATTTCCTAGCTAGGATCTATTATTATACCAAGTAGGATAATTTTCTTTATGTATGTTATCTAGTTGATCCTGTTATTACACAAAAGAATAGGCTAGCAAAGGAATTGTTCAACCTAATGGTAGTTATGATAACAACCCTTTTCTTTTTCTGTGTTCAATAGTTGTGATAACAACCCTATCACCATCAGTGGTGACATATAGATTACCCATATAACTATATTTTTAAAATGTTATAGTTATATGTGAAGAAAAAGAAATTTTCGTTTTTATTATTCCAACAACTCCATTAACAATTCTTTTTGGCCAGTCAACTCCATTCACAATTATCCTATTATAATTGACAACTTTATTTTTATTTTGGAATTAATTGACAAGTTTATTAGAGCACATTCATCATAACTACATTGCAGTAAATCAATAATTACGTTAAAAACTATCTTTTTATAAGAATGACAATTTTTTCACTATACGGGACAATACTGGCAAAAACATGGGTCCAGTTTTTTTCATTATCGCTTTTGTATCATTCCCCATAATCTCTAAATCCTATACGTGCAATCAATCCGAAAATTCATAATGAACCATGTCATCAAGCTATTCCCTCATTTGACTTCTTTCAGTTGTTTTCCCTCAATCTCCCACCTTTGTTTATATTATTCTGAGTATTATTCAACAAGTTGTCATACCCATTTGAATCAACTATGCATGGAAGCTTTATAATTTTCTCATCTTGACAAGAAAACTTTATATTTACCATATTCAGGTCAGTTAATTGAGTCTTCTCCCAAAAAGTTTGAAGAGGCAAAAAAAAATCCACAGTTGCTAAAACCAAACGCAAAATTATCTATTTGAGGCCTTAGTGCATTTTTTTTTTGTTATGCAAAACCAAAAAACATCAAAAACTTCGAAAGGGGTAAGGAAATTCCAGGATCAGTAAGGGATTGTTAATCTTTGTCTCTTTGCAATTTCTACCTTCTTTAATCTCAAAAATGCAAGTAGTTTAAATATTTTGGGGGGAAATTTTGATAAGAGATCTTGAAGAGTCAAATCTAACATTCGAGGAGGTAAAAAAACTAGAGCTTTGGAAGCCAAAAGCTGTGGCTGCTCAAACCTAACCAGAACAGCTCCCGCTGATCTTTTGCCGCAAACTCTGGTCGACAGAGCTAGAATCCACTTCTCCAACCCAGATGATGCCATGGAGGTCTTTGTTAGGCGGTGAGAGATAGAGGAAGAAGGAGTGAGTTGGTTTGTTAACCAAAGCTTGGGAGTTGGCTGAGGGGAGAGGAGTGGAAGAACAAAGTAGCTGGATGACGTGGCTCATTATGAGCATTTAGGTTTATTGGACGAATAGGATTTAGAAATTGTGAGAGATGACAAGAAAAGCGATGACGAGGGAATATACTTTCCGCAAAAACACTAAGCACTTGTTGATAGTTATAATTAACTATAATATAAGTAATTAGGAAATTAAAAGAGCTAAATCACAAAAACCTAATTGATTTGAGGGTATTTAAATACTGATTTAGATAATAAGTGTGCTTATTACACTAAGACTTTTGGATTTTCTGTGGAACCTTGTTGTTTTAAGGAATGTGGACCTACCTCTATTCAGTTTCCATGAAAATCCCAATCAGGGTCCATAGTCAGCTCAAGTTTTTAAAGAATATTCATAATAATACTCTGATTGATTATTGCTTTCTAATCCACACATCATGCTCATGCTCTGCAGCTATTCTGTGTAAAGACGGACAACACGAAGACTACAAATGAAGGGAATATGATCGGTAAGCAAATCTTGTTTTTTTTTTTGCCCACAATGATCAGTAAGCAATTCAATACAGAATGTAAGCATAATTATGAGAGCATCGTCATCATTTTCAATTTATGGATCTTAATTAATCATAATATTATAAAAAATAACTGAATTTCTTATTAATTTGCCCATATGAGCTGTAGCTTAGGAGACTAACACAGACACTTCTTTGCCACCATCACATTTTCTTCTCTTTTTTGAGTGGAAAGGAGTATTGTATTACTTTAATGTGAAATGTACAATGCTCTATCCTCTATGGATTCATAAAGAATCTAAAACTGTTGGAAAATAGCCTAGTCCACCATTGGTGGATTGGGCCCAAGCCCAATAGGATTGAGGTCAAAGTATAAATAACATAAATATTTGGGTGGATATATGTAATATTTTCCAAAATGTTATGAGTCATGTTTTGTATCCGATGCAATATGACTCTACAAGTGGTATTGTTTCAGTGAAACAATATATCTCTCAATCGAAAGGATATCTTGTCTCTCTGATAGAAGGACATGTTAGTAGAAGAGGAAGGCGTACTTAGAATCCTATAAATAGGCGTAAAGGGATTCAGTTGAGAATACATTCGAAATAACATACAGAAACTCTGTCAAACTGACTCCCCATTCCCTCTACTATATTTATCTCTTCTTCTTCTTATCATGGTGTATTTGTTGTACGTCATAATTGCTTCTACTACTGTGATACGATTAGCGTGGGTATAAGAGATAAACGATCGCACTCCAGGTACACCCAATTATTCTTACATGGTATCAGAGCCAGGTTGGCTTTGAATGAAATTATGATCTCCATATTATGATAATATGATGTGCATATTATTATTTTCAAATATCTATATATATTATCATGTTGCTTCCGTTGTATGTGAGTTTTTTTTTGTTTTCTTTCGTGAGTTTGAAAGAAAATATATTGGTGTTTGTGTGAGTATATATGTTTCTTTATTTTTTCCTGATCTCTGTGATTGTGGTGGTCAGCATTCTTTTTTCTTTCTCTAGATATATTCATGTGCGTGTAAAGAAAAAAAAAGGAAACATAGACTCAATCACATGTACGTACATATACACACACATATATATAGTTTTGGTTCATGCTAATATATATATAGTTTTCTCCAGTTCCTACTTATATGTTTTAAATGTAAACTCCAGAAGCCTAGAACCATAAAACAAAAGAACTTAGAGAGAGAAATCATGAAAAACGAAATTGTTTTTGGTATTGGGTCATTTTAAAATCAGAGAATTAGTATTTGAAATTAGTCCCATTGTGTAGATCTCGAAAAATAGATCGAAAACGACACCAAGAACGCCCAAAACGAACGTCGGACGGAGGAGATATGGAGGAGAGAAGTTTCCAAGTCGACGGACCCGACCCACGCCTGCAAACAGGTCTGGGTCGACTCGGCTGGAGGTTGAAGACAACCTCCCGTCTCCAAAAACAACATCGTTTCAGTGTTTATTTAAAAAAAAAAACCCGTTTTTTGTTTTAAAGGTGTCTGGGCCGAAGAATTAAAAAAAAGGAGGTTTTTTTTGTTTCTTTCAGGCCCAATATGTAGGCCCAAATAATAAGGCCTGAAACAAAAAAAAGGGTCCCGAAACAAAAAAAAACCAAAATAATTTTTTTTGGCAGAAAAGCCACATGGTGGGTAAGGCCACGTGGCATATTATTTTGACACGTGGTGGACACCATCCGACAGTCCTCGGCACGTGGAAGCAGATAAGCTGACGCGTGTCACCGGATTGTTCCCGGAAGGTGGCGCGTGGTGTACACGCGCCACTGTGTATGTGTGTATTTTTTGTTTTTTTATTTTTTGAATTTCCTGGCTTCTTTTGGCTCATGGGGGCGCGTGCCATGTCGGAATGAGACACCGTTTTTTCCTAAAATTCCTAAATTCATTATCTTTAATATGATATGCTATTTGAGTAGTTTTGACGCTAATTAATATATGTTTATGATATTCTAAGTGCGTTTATGAATGTTTTAAATCATTTTAAAACTTCTAAAATTCATTTGTTGATTTCAATATTTTTCTGTTATATTTAAATGTGTTATAAATATGTTTTCATATATTATAGAATTAATATTGTCTTATATATAATGAAGCATGATTTAGTTTATAATTCATTATATTATTATATGTTTGGGAGAATTACATTCAGGTCCCAAGGAAGAGGAGAAATGAAGAAATGGTCCCTATAGATTACAAAATGAAAAAATGGTCCCATGGAGTTGTCAATACAGGCTCCTGGAGTTGTTAACGAGTTGTCAATACAGGCTCATAGAGTTGTTAATGGGACCATTTTTTCATTTTGCAATCTACAGGGACCATTTCTTCATTTTTTTCTTCCATGGGACCTAAGTGTAATTCTCCCTATATGTTTTTGTTAAGTGGGAGCTTTTAGGAGTTGTTAGTCCTAAAAGTTAGAGTTGTTAAAGTACATATATATATAATTCTTGACAGAATTTTAGTAATGTTGCTAATATTTATGTGATGGGAGATACAAATGTATACTCCTGATCATGAATTTAGTAGTATTACTATTTTTTCTAGTTAAGAATAATATAAGTACATGACATTGTATACTGTGTTGTGCTATATATTGTCGATAATATGTTTAATAGTTTAATTCCTTTAGAGAGACATATTAAATATGGAATATATTTGTCACATAATTGAAAATGACAACTAAGAACATCATTGTTGAGTTAAATAAAGGGGACAAATTAAATGGTGACAATTGAGATATCTGGCACTGAAAAGTCCAATATATTTTGGAGGAACAAGAGGCAATGGAACCTCTAACAACAGTTGTAGCACAACCTGCTGTTGGGAATACGTCCCAACACAGGAGAGACCAAGAGGTCTATGAGGCTTGGAAAAAGAAAAATAGCATTGCAAGAATTACATTGCTGAGTACAATGGCAGATGACCTCATGTGTGAATATGAGAAAAATGAAATAGCGCAAGCCATATAGGCAGCGTTGAAAGACAGGTTTGGTGGTACATCCACCTCTAAGCTTAGACAATTAACTATTAAGTTTGATACGTATAAGCTTAGGCCAAATACTTCCATGAAACAACATCTAAGAGAGATGGCAAATATGATTAGAAAATTGAAGGAAGCTGGGCATATTGTGTCTGATGAACAAGTTCAGGCAGTGATAAGATCATTGCCATCTAGTTGGGAACACATGAAGGTTAATCTAACCCATAATGAAGGCATTAAAAATTTTAATAATGTGGCTAAACACTTGGAACTTGAGGACGAGCGCTTCGAGGCATACAAGTCCTCTGGCCATGCCTACTACACAGAGGGTGTAGGTCCTTCTAACACAAAACCCGATTCCAAGAAGGGGAATATATTCCAAAAGAATGGAAAGAAGGACAAGAATAAATTTGTAAAAGGCAAAAAAGAATTCAAGAAGAAAGGAAAAAAGGGCGGGAAGAAGAAGAAAAATGACTTAAAGAAGGTCAAATGCTTTGCCTGCCAAAAGATAGGTCATTTCGCACGGGATTGCACTGAGCGAAATATGAATGAAAAGGTACAAGTGGATTATGTAAATTCACATGTTTCCTATGTTTCTAGCACTATTTTCCTAACAAAGAATATCTGTTCTTCTTGGATTTTGGACTCAGGTTCAATAGACCACGTGACGAGGGATCGAGGATCCTATGTAGAATACCGTTGGCTACCTGACAAATGTAAGTGGCTTTATGTAGGCAACAATACAAAGATTGAAGTTAAAGGCATTGGACTTGTAAATTAACTTTGCATAGTGGAAAGCCTTTGATCCTACATGATATGCTTCATGCTCTTGACATTCGACGGAATTTAGTTTCTGTAAAATGTCTTGTAAACTATGGTTTTAATGTAAACTTTCATGATAAAGTTGCAGACATATTTTATAATTTTGTATTTTATGGTTTAGCTTTCCTTTCAAAGAAGTTCTTTGTAATGGATATTATTGATGATTATAATATACATGATTGCTTTGCTACTTCTTCTGATTCAATGTTGATATGGCTATTTGGCATGCTAGACTAAGGCATATTAATCAAAATAAAATGATTAAACTAGCAAAAGAAGGTTTGTTAGGATCCATATCCAATATGGAAATGTCCTTGTGTTAAAGTTGTCTAGCAGGTAAGGCAACTAGAAAACCTTTTGGTAAGGGAACCAGATCAGAACAACCATTGCAAATAATTCATTCTGATATTTGCAATCCTATGAGTGTAAGGGCAAGGCATGAAGCTTGGTATTTTATCACTTTTATTGATGACTATTCACGATACGGTCATGTCTATTTGATCACACATAAGTCTGAGGCTCTTGAGTGCTTTAGACGATATGTAAATAAAGTTGAAAATCAAATAGACAATAAAGTTAAAGAATTACATACTAATCGAGGACGTGAATATTTTTCTAATCAATTTAAAGAGCTTTGTGAAGAAAAAGGGATAATTAGGCAGCTAACTATCCCTGGTACTCCCCAACAGAACGGAGTTGCTGAAAGAAGAAATAGAACGCTTCTAGACATGTTTAGGTCAATGATGGCACAAGCAAATATACCAATTTCATATTGGGGTGATGCTTTAATGACTGCTACCTTCATACTTAATCGTGTGCCCTCAAAATCAGTTACTTCAACACCTTATGAGTTATGGACAAAACGCAAGCCGGATCTTATTATCCTTAGGCCATGGGGGTCTGCTACATACATTCATGATAATTCTCATAAGTATGACAAGTTAGGTCCTAGAGGAAAGAAATGTATCTTTATAAGGTACTCTGAACAATCCAAAGGATATGTCTTCATAGGTGAAAATGAAGATGGAACGGTAACTGAAATTGAATCTAGAGATGTTACATTTCTAGAAAATGAATTCCCTAAAAGGGGAGATATTGACCGCACTATATCTCTTTATAAGACACAGGAACAAACAAGTATAGAACCTGTTGGTATGCCTGAATCATCCCAAAATGTCGATCTAAGTAGGAGCTTAGAAAGGTCAACACAAAGACCTAGACAAAAGAAAAGACAAAGACAAGAAGCTCCTACAAGAAAGAGTAACAGGGAAAGTATCCCTAAAAGACGCTTCCAAATAGAAAGTGAAGCACTTATTGTTACTCCTAATGGGGATGATGAACCACGTTTGGTACTAGATGCCTTATCCAGTCCTACTAAAGATAAATGGAAAAAGGCAATGGATGAAGAAATGAACTCAATGAGAAAGAATAAAGTTTGGGAATTGATTGACCTACCAAAAGGGCGAAAAGCCATTGGGAACAAGTGGGTTCTCAAAATTAAAAGAAAGGTGGATGGGTCAATTGATAAGTATAATGTACGATTAGCTGCAAAGGGGTATACACAGCAAGAAGGTATAGATTATGAGATACCTTTTCACCCGTGGTACGATTTAATTCTATAAGAATTATTCTAGCAATAGTAAATAGTTTAGACTTAGAATTACATCAAATGGATGTTAAAACTGCATTTCTAAATGGTGATCTGGATGCGAAAATCTATATGGAACAACCATTAGGTTTCATTGAAAAAGGAAAAGAAAACAAAGTTTGTAAACTTAAAAGGTCTATTTATGGATTGAAACAATCATCCAGACATTGGTATTTGAGGTTTCATAAAGCAATAACCTCTTATGATTTCCAAATGATTGAAGAGGACCACTGTGTCTATATCAAGCGGTTTGAGGGTAATTTTGTTATATTATCCTTATATGTAAATGATATACTATTAGCTGGAAATAATCTAAATTCTGTTATAGCTATTAAAGAATGGCTTTCATCGAATTTTGAAATGAAAGACATGGGTGAAGCAGAGTATATACTTCGAGTTAAGATCCAAAGAGATCGTTCAAAAAGAATCCTATATCTTTCAGAAGAAAATTACATTAAAAAGATTCTTGAACGATTCAACATGAGCAACTGCAATTTCTTGGATACCTCAGTGGCTTCTGGTGTAACCTTAAGCAATAAAATGTGTCCTAAAACTGAGTATGATCAAAAGAAAATGATGAAAGTTCCTTATGCTAGTGGTGTTGGTAGTTTAATGCACGCAATGATGTGTACAAGGCCGGATATCTGCTTTGTGGTAGGATTGGTAAGTAGGTTCCAATCCAACCCAGATAAGCGTCACTGGAAAGCAGTAAAAAGGATCATGAGATACTTAAAAGGCACCTCTGACTATGCACTATGCTACGAAGGAAGCGATCTATGCCTGGTTGGATATTCTGATGCTGATTTAGGTGAAGATGAGGAAGAGTGAAGATCGACCTCAGGTTATACTTTCTTACTGAATAATGGCGCCATATATTGGAGTAGCAAGAAGCAAACATGTATTGCTTTACATTTTATGGAAGTCGAGTTCGTAGCATACACTGCAGCTGCACAAGAGGCATTATGGTTGAAGAGGTTCATTGAACATCTTGGATTTGGCAATGAGAGTACCAATCTAGTATTAATGCATTGTGATTACACTGCAGCCATAGCCTATACTAAAGATCATAAGTATCATAGTAAGACCAAGCATATAGACATTAAGTACAATTTTGTAAGAGATTATATAGCACAGAAAATTATTGTTGTACAACATATTTCAACCAAGAGTATGGTCGCTAATCCCCTGACCAAACCAATTGCCAAGGAAAACATTTGAAAAACATGTAAGGGCACTTGGTGTACGTAAAATGTAAAATTTCAGACTTTATTACATTTATGATTAATTGAAGTCCTTATCATTATTAGTATAAATGTTTGTGTGAAAGTATACAATGTCTAGTATGTCGTACAGGCTTGTGAGGTTATCTCTCTCACACGAGCAACCACCTTTGACATTCAGGAGGGGTGTGCAAAGATGAGACAATTGTGTTCACCGGTAAAGCGGCTAGAATGCTGATATGGTAGGAGAAGAAACACAAACTATGTCGCATTGACAACAGTGTAGCGTGTCAAGATGAGATCCATAAATATGAATAAGTATGGACCGAATCATGGACATCCACTTCCATGATGCCTGTAGCAAGATAACAAATTCTTCAGCATTGACGTCTAAGTAGAAAGAAAGAATTTGGGTTTAGATGCTTGGAGTGTCTAGACTTAAGTCTGTACAGTGTTAACAATAGAATGCAAAACAACGTACGCTCTTATGGTGTAAGAGTAACATTGATTGATTATTGCTTTCTAATCCACACATCATGCTCATGCTCATGCTCTGCAGCTATTCTGTGTAAAGATGGACAACACGAAGACTACAAATAAAGGGAATGTGATCGGTAAGCAAATCTTGTTTTTTTTTGCCCACAATGATCAGTAAGCAATTCAATACAGAATATAAGCATAATTATGAGAGCATCGTCATCATTTTCAATTTATGGATCTTAATTAATCATAATATTATAAAAAATAACTGAATTTCTTATTAATTTGCCCATATAAGCTGTAGCTTGGGAGACTAACACAGACACTTCTTTGCCACCATCACGTTTTCTTCTCTTTTTTTAGTGGAAAGGAGTATTGTATTACTTTAATGTAAAATGTACACTGCTCTATCCTCTATGGATTCATAAAGGCATCTAAAACTGTTGGAAAATAGCCTAGTCCACTATTGGTGGATTAAGCCCAATAGGATTGGGGTCAAAGTATAAATAACATAAACATTTGGGTGGATATATGTAATATTTTCCAAAATGTTATGAGTCATGTTTTGTATCCGATGCAATATGACTCTACAAGTGGTATTGTTTCAGTGAAACAATATATCTCTCAATCGAAAGGATATCTTGTCTCTCTGATAGAAGGACATGTTAGTAGAAGAGGAAGGGGTACTTAGAATCCTATAAATAGGCGTAAAGGGATTCAGTTGAGAATACATTCAAAATAACATACAGAAACTCTGTCAAACTGACTCCCCATTCCTCTACTATATTTATCTCTTCTTCTTCCTATCGTGGTGTATTTGCTATACGTCATAATCGATTCCGCTACTGTGATATGATTAGTGTGGGTATAAGAGATAAACGATCGCACTCCAGGTACGCCCAATTATTCTTACAAAAAAAAAACAAACAAAATCTTAGCTTCTATGACTTATAGTGCAGGGCGAAAGAATTAAAACTTTCTAAAGTGTGTTTCACTATAGGTCTAATTTGTGCTAGTATGCTATCAGCAGTATAGTCATCTTGTTGAAAAATTCGTAGATTCTTGATCTCCAAAGCTTCCAACATGTGATAAAGAAACCAATTCTCTAGGATGTGTCATTCGTAGGGACCATTAGCATAGTTGTTAACCATGACGTGACATCAATTTGGAAAAATTCAATATATATCTCTTGGGAGAACCTTTTTCCAAACTGCAGATGCTATTGGGCAAAGCTTAAAGACGTGATTAATGTCTTTTATACCTCCCTGACAAAGGGAGCATCATGCACCATCTATCATTCTTCTCCTTTGTCGTTCACAATTTGTGAGTAGTTTGTCTTTCAATAATAACCAAGAGAATGTGCGTATTTTCTGTACAACTGGGAGCTTCCAAGCTTTTGCCCATTTGGCTTCTGTATTGTTCCAGTTTACAGATTCAACTGCTCGATAAGCTGACTTCGTAGTAAAATCCCCATCCAAAGTTAAATTCCAGAAACATATGGGTTATTTTAGCTCCCTGCATATTATTGTGTCCAGTATAACAGTGATAACATCATTCAGAATGAGATGGCTAAACATAGACCTTTTCCAGTTATCATTTGCATCAAGAAAATCCTGGATTGGTCTGTTGATCTCAGAATGAGGGATGGGTGAGAAAGCAATGTTCTGTAAGGGTCTAAAGTCACCAACCCAAAAATCGATCCAAAATCTAATTTGTCACCCATCTCCTAGGGTCCATTTAATATGACAGGATGCCTCCTCACATGTCTTTACAGTATTCTTCCAAAAATGTGAACATTGCGTCCTAATCGATTTAGGTCTACATTGGAACCCATACTTTCCACTTAGTATTTATACCTACAAGGTTTCTGGTTGTGTGTATATCTTGTATATTAGCTTAGAGAGCAAAGCTTGATTTTGTGATTCGAGGCCAAGTAAGCCACATCTTCCGTTTTTAAGAGGTTGACAAAGATCACTCCACTTAATAAGGCTAACTTCTCCATCATCAATAGAGTAAACCCAAATAAATTTTCTGACGACCTTTTCAATCACATCATAGCAACTGGTGGGTAAAAGAGTTATTTGCATTGTGTAAAAAGGGATAGTGGAGAGGACTGATTGTGCAAGAGTTATTCGCCCTGCCAGTGAAATTGATATGCTCTTCCAGGAAGCAAGTTTACCTTGAACTCTATTAAGAATATGCTTATAAGTATTAAGTGAGACATGACCAATAATAAGAGGCACTCCTAAGTATTTCTCAATTGTTGAAGTTTGTTGATATCCCATGTCATCACAGATGGAATATCTAAGAGAGTGATGAACATTCTTAGAGAAATAAATCTTTGTTTTGGCTTCACTAATCTTGTGCCCTGAGGATTTGCAAAACTGAAGGAGGATGTTCTAAATAATCTTTGCCTGCGTCAGTGAAGATTGTCCAAAAAGGATTAGACAATCCGCGAAAAACAAATGTAAGAGGGGGATACCTCATCTGCCCAATTTAATGGGCTTCCAGTTTGACTTGGAAACCTCATCACTTATCAATTGTGAGAGAAGCTCCATGCATAAGATGAAGATGTAAGGAGATAAAGGATCACCTTGTCGTATGCCACTCTTAGGATCAAAGACCTTAGAAGGAATGCGATTCCATATAACTTGTATTGAGGAAGTAGTAATGTAGGACATAATTAGATTGATAAAGTGATATGGTAAACAAGCACTTTGTAATGTCTCAGCAATAAAGTCCCATTTAAGTAGATCGAATACCTTTTCTAGATCAACTTTTATAGCCATCCATCCTCCTTTACCTTGCTTATTCCTAATTGAGTAGATCACTTTTTAAGAGATTATAATATTATCAACAATGCTTTGGCCTTCAATAAAGCTTGTTTGATAAGGGCCAATTAGCTGAGGGAGAAGGGGTTTGACTCTATTTGCTAGAATTTTTGTGAGGGTTTTGTACACCACACTACACAGACTTATGGGACGAAATTCAATGAGATAGCTAGGCTTATGTACTTAGGTATTAAAGCAAAGAGAGTTCTGTTGAAAAAAGGATTCAATTGCTGCTTATCTAAAAATTCGTAGACAAAGGAGAGGAAATTTGGAGCAACATATGCCACTGACTTTGATAAAACAAAGCATGCAAGTTATCAATTCCAGGCGATTTAAGGGGCTTCATTTTAAAGAGGGCTTTTTTAATTTCTTGCAGCTCAACTCTATTTTCTAGTTTTGCCATATCATCTTGGTTTAGAAAGGGGAACGCACCTTCAGTACTTAGCGGCGTGAAGATAAAGTCACTGAGTGAGTACAAATTACTAAAGTACTCCTATGTCATCCTCTTTAGGTGTTGTTCTTGGTTGACCCAGTACCCTTGCTCATCTCATAGTTGCAAGACTTGATTTTGTCTCTAACGGAATAAGGCTTTATTGTAGAAGAATAAGGTGTTATGGTCTCCTAAATAAATCCAATCGGAAGTTGATTTCTATAACCATAACACCTTCTCTTGGAAACATTTTTCTTCATATTCATCCCTTAGAGATATTGTTCCAGATTAGTGAAATACACAGAAAAAGGGTTTTCTTCGATGCGGCACTGTACCCCTCCGAGTCTTGCTAGTAAACAATGTTTTTGCTTTCCAATATTACCAAACACCTCAAGATTCCATCGCTGAGCAAAGGAGGTGAAGGATTTGATGTTATGTAATAAATTGGAGTTGGGGCCCTATAAGTCAGTCATCAGTTTCGGGAAGCTAGAGTGGCTTAGACAGGATGCCAAAAATTTAAAAGGCTTCTCAATTGGGGTCAACCTTGTCATACCCAGATGAATTTAAATCGATCTATGGTCTAATAAAAGCTTGGGCAAATGGTGGACGTGGCTATCTGGGAATGCAGTCAATCATAATGGACTACAGATAGCTTGGTCTAATCTAGCCACAGTTGTTCCCCTTTTTCAGGTGTTTTTAGGCCCATTAAACCCCATGTTGATGAGCCCATATTCGTTGATGAAGGATTTAAACAAGCTATAGCCATAGTTAATGGGTCTTAAGGTTTGTGATCTATTTTCTCTACCTAAGGTTGCATTAAAATCCCCAGAGAAAATCCAAGGGTAAGTTGGTGAAGGCGCAATTTGAGAAAGGTCTTTCCACACGCACTTGCGAAAAGTAGCCTGAAGGATCCCACAAACTATAGTGAACATGAATTTCTTATTTTCCTCACTGTGAGTAACTTCCATATGAACAAATTGGATGTTATTCGCAAGGATATTAATATCCACCCAGTTGGACCAAAGTATCCAAATACCTCCTGAGAAACCTCTAGCCTCAATACGATGAGAGTGCAAAAATCCCAGTCTTCGAATTACCTTATCTGCTTTACTTCCAGATATTCTAGGCTCTACTAAAACAAAGATAACAGGTTTATAATTAGCAACAAGAGATTTGAAAATTGAGAGGAAACTTTTAGGGTTAAAGGTCCCTTTTGCCCCAAAAGTATTCGCTTGAGGCCAATTTTTCCCTGGAAGTTTTTCGAGGGCCAATTTTTCCCTGAAAGTTTCAAATTTGGAACAATTTTGCCCTTGCATTAGTTGACCATCAGTTGACCATTAGCCGGGGAAAAATTGCACCTTAGCCTAATGACCATTAGTCTAACGCATCGAACACCATGTGACGTGCTGTGCTCTTCCAACCGTTGGACCCTACCTCCAGTTGAGCCAAGGTGGGTAGATTGTTAAACAGAAAAGAGAACTCTTCCCTAGGCCCCTACTGATGTCTCCGGACTCACTAACATTACTGTTAGCTACCACGTCCCAGTTCAGGAATTTTGACCCAATTCCCTTTTGAAGTACGCGTGCAGCACACTATCAGATGAGCTTCCTCCATCTCTTAGGATTGACTAACTCATGTGCAAGTACCGTTCACATGGAATTTCCCCTCTTTTACCTTTAAAGTTCTTACTTTAATATTTGCTACTACAACCAAGATCTACATTGACGGCTGCTCCACTCAGGCTCGCGCCCCAGGTTTTGCAGTGACTGTTGCGCCTTCCTACTCATCGGGGCCTTGCACTTACCCCGACGGCTGGGTATAGGTAGCATACTTCAGCGCTCAGGCAGAGCGACTGTCAATACAGATCTTGGTGGTAGTAACAAATATTCAAATGAGAACTTTGAAGGCTGAAGAGGGAAATGTTTCATGTGAACGGTACTTGCACATGAGTTAGTCAATCCTAAGAGACGGGGGAAGCCCATCTGATAGTGTGCAGCACGCGAACTTCGAAAGGGATTCGGGTCAAAATTCCTGAATTGGAACGTAACAGCTGATAGTAACATTAGTGACTCTGGAGACGTCGGTAGGGGCCTCAAGAAGAGTTCTCTTTTCTGTTTAACAACCTGCCCACCCTAACTCAGCCAGAGGTAGGGTCCAGCTGTTGCAAGAGCACAACATGTCACGTGGTGTTCGTTGTGCCTGGCTAACGGTCATTGGATTAAGGTGCAATTTTGCCCCGGAAGTTTCAAATTTGGAACAAATTTGCCCTGCTAACGGTCAACTAATGCAAGGTGAAATTGCTCCAAATTTGAAACTTCTGGGGCAAAATTGGCCCTAAAAAAACTTCTGGGGCAAAATTGTCCCCAAGCAAATACTTTCAGAGCAAAAGTGACCTTTAACCCAAACTCTTATTCAAGGCCCCTTGACAATTCAAAGTTATTATAGACAGAAATCATAATCAGGAGGATTCTGTAGGGATAAGATCAACTCCCTTTGCTTGCATGACATTTCTGCATTATTTAATTATTGTTAGACCCTTCTGGCGATCTCTTTCATACCATTTTTTATAGCAACCTGAAGACAAAACCACCCCCCATCTAGGTAAAGACCGAAATACAAAGAAAGTAAAACTGGGAGAAACTTATAAAGCTATAGAGCTAGCCCACTCCCTAACGATATCATCACCAGAAACCCATGTTTCCCCTACTCCCTTGATAGAAGTTGATCTTGACTCTCAGGGGAATGCAAAAACTAGCGCTAATAGTATGTAGATCAATATTGACCCTATTGTGAAATCATCCCCGTACTTCAAAGACAAGCTGATTAATATTGATATAGATTATATGAACAAAAACAAACATGAAGAAGAACTTACCCTTCATCAAAGGGATGTGACCATTGAACTGAATGGAACCATTCCCTCTGTTAACTTTGCAGCGCATATACTAGAGGCCCTCAATAGCTTCTTGGACATTCAAAAGGGTATTTCCCTCTTAGAACTCAGCTTCACAACATATGGAAACCAACTGGGCCTATCCATCTTACTGATTTGGAAGAAGAATGCTTCAAGGAAGAGCTTGATTATTAGAATGCACTCACTAATAGGCCATAGACTATTTTTGGTCATTATCACACTGTCCAGCCTTACACTCCTTCTTTAACACCTCAAAACCATGTTATTAGCCAAGTGTTTTGCAAGGTCAAACTACCTAAACTACCAGCTAGATATTACCTATAAACCATCATAAGGTCGATTGGTAGTGTTTTTGGTGAGGTTATACTAATAGATTACAACACAGAATATATTGATAGAGGCAAATTTACAAGGCTAGTAGTCATCCTCAATCTAACTAAGTCACTAACGTCAAAGATCCAAGTGGATGGTAATATGATCTATGTTGAGTACGAGGGCTTCCAACTATATGCTTTAAAGGTGGATGATATAGCCATCTGGAAACTTCATGCCGCAAAAAAATGAAAGCACATCAAGCAATGCAACCGGAGAATAAGCAAGTGTCGTTAGAGCATCGACAATCACCGATGACTGATGATAGGAAAAGGTGCCAATTCGGAGTATGGATGCAGGTACAAAGGAAAAGGCCTCCGTATAACAGAGGTAGTAGAAAGGACAAAGGTAATGGGGACACAAATTTTGTCTTAACATCCAGGTTCAACATTTTAAGCGAACACGAAATTGGTGCAAAGGAAGGACATGCTGTATACAATAATGTTAGACCCCACTTTAGTGGAGAGGCCACAATGGTGAAGCACAAAAGCAAGGATTAGAAAAGCACAAAAAAAGTAGAACAATCAAGAATGGAAAGGACAAATTTCCTTCCAAAAATAACCCCAATAACATCTTCTAGTCTCAGCATTACAAGGCGTTGCAACAGGAAACAATTTTGGATAAAATTACAATACTACCATTGTAATTGAAGATGAGAGGAGCCCATAAAAGATACACAATAAGACTGGTCCAATCAAGATTCTAATCCCCTAGTCATCAGGGCCAACACCTTTCTATGGACCAAGCAATCTTCCATTAAAAACCCCCTGATCCAATCACACGCAAAAAAGTATATAATAGTATACCAATTATTTTATTAAATAAACTTTTTTTCATATTTATTTTGTAAAATGCAAAACTACTTAAGATATACTGATCTAAACAAATGCTAAATAATTCATATCCATGTGTCCAAAATTTGATAAATAGAACATAGTCTACTAGAGAGTCAGTAAAAATGTTTATTTTAATTATAAATGTAAAATCTAAATTCTTTTTGTCTCCCTATTTTATAATTTATTTATTAAACTTTTTATATTATGGGGATTTTCAATAAGGAAATAATATATCATGTAAATAATTATAAACGATATTTTAAAGAAACTAACACACATTATTTTTTAGGGAAAATTAATTTTAAAGAAATTAGTTTTGTTCATCTTTTAATCAGGTCCTTAAGCTTTTTTTTTTTACTTTTTATTAGGTCCTGTATCTTTCCAATGTTAGATTCGTTACGAGCATAATGAGTATCAATCTCAATATCTTCGGTACGAGTATAAAACATCGGATTCAAAGCAAGAGTCGTAGCACTCACAATGTCACACCACATAACAGTAGCAGTCGAGGGAGAAAATTGCAGTTCATGAAGCAAATATCAAACCCATGAGAGCTCAGTAGCAATGTTTTGCCAAACCCCTATATTCAAACTCTGCCGAGGATCGAGAAACAACAGGTTGTTTCTTAGAGGACCAAGAAACGAGGGAATCACCAAGAAAAACCAAATACCCCAATCATGGAACGACGATCATCAAGGCAAGAAGCCCAATTCGCATCAAAAGAAGAAACCAAAGCCCTATAGGAGGATGATTTAAGGAGTGGACCATGAGTTGCAAAATATTGCCAATGAAGTTTAGTAGGAGAACTCAAAAACTACTAAGCTTACTGACAGCATAACAAATGCCGAGCTGAGTAGGGAAAAAAACTACACCATTTTTTAAAAAAAAACTGCACTGAATCTTTGAAAAATCACAAAAAATAGAAAACAGCTCCATTTTTTACCCATAAAATATCAAAATGCCGCTCATTCATGTAAAATCTAAGGATATAAAGAACCATAAAAAATACATTTGGGAAGGGCCCTAAAAGGGGCATGCAGCACAGTGCGCATCAGGGGGTGTGTAGCACCCACCATTGATCTGAAAACTTCTGAGAGAGGAGAGTGAGATGAAGCCGATCATACCATGGACGAAGAGCCTACTTTAGGCATATAATGGTTTAATGAATTTGCAAACATGATTAGGTCATTTTGGATCAACAAAACCTTCCGATTGCTACATGAATACTGTTTCAGAGAGAAACCCAATAAGAAAAGCGTTATTTATATCCACTTGACGGACAGGCTATCTGAAAGTTTAGGCAAGAGTAAGAACAATTCTGATACTAGTTATCTTGATGACATGGTTGAATACTTCACCAAAATCAACCCCTTGTTCTTGAAGATACCCCTTAGCTACAAGACGAGCTTTCAACTTATCAAGAGAACCATCAGATTTGAATTTCTACTTTAAAATCCATTTATTTCCAATTGGTTGTTGTAGTGAGGAGGGAACTAGACACCACATGTTGTTTCGGACAAGAGCATTATATTCTTGCAACATTGCATTATGCCACCGAGAGTCAAGTAATGCTTCACACACTGTATTGGGTTCAGGAGAAGAAGAATTAATAATGTAAGAAAATATAAAGTATAGAGGAGAGGAGGGAACTAGCATACCGGGGCGAACCCATATTCGGATCCGAGTCAAAACTCCAATGCTCCATAATTGTGTCCACACAATTATTAGACTACTAGAGCCTAATTGTGATCTGCAGAGCAAATCATTAGAATCGAGTGTGATCATAGAGCTTCAGTCCATCTTGACTTGGTTACTTTTCTAGTTTTCACTTAGCTAACCGAATCGAGTGTAATTATGGAGCTTCAGCTAAAATAGCTGTCACCAAACCAAGCTTTCATGATGCCTCCTAAGTCTTAAGGGCATCACGGAAGGATTTTTCCTTTCTGGGACTCACACTGTAGTGAACTAGGGATCTTTCACCTACATCCCGTATTGCAGTTTAACTCTTAAGGACATGTAGTATGAATTGCATGCTAAGGTAAACGGTTTGTGGTGTACGTCGATTTCTTTTTCTTTCACCTATAGACATTAGTTCTAAAATGTACTCAACATTCGAACCAGAACTTTCTTTTTCACAATATCTCTTTTATAATCTCACTTATAAAAGAGTTATTTGCCTGGCCACAGGTATGTTCTTGTGCTTCGATACATTTTATGTGTATATGTACACATATAGATCTCATCTCAATCTAACTGAGGCAACTCAAATGCAAAGATTCTTCTTAACCATCTCATGGTGATCATTTGCTCATCCTACCCTCCCACGCCCCCGCAAAACATGGGAAGATGGTTGTTCGTGTGAGTAAACCAACCTTTTCTGACCTGTATGACATACAAACTGGTATACCTTATATGTATTTACTCATAATATACATACTATTTCTTTGATCTTCATATAAAAGAAGTTCACGACCTTATATTTTATTTGTGCGCCAAGATTTTCACTAACTCAATGAAAATCAAGCTATGGGCTCAATAAGGGGATTTACCAATATTCTGTCAGTTGAAGGTTATTGAACTATCACTTTCCCTCTTTGAAAGCATATCTCTCATAGAGATATATCAAAAAGTATGCTTCACCTTGCTATGATACTTAGGATCCTCATCATAAGATGCTATCGTTTGGATCCTTCTATCCACCATTCATTCCCAATCTCTTATAGAAATTTCTTTAGCCATATGGCACTTTGAATTATTGTAGAACATGCCCTGTGTTCCATTTCCATGGATAACAGGAAAAAATAGTTTGTATATTTCCTTACTCCATCACCATTTGCCTAGGTCTTGTATTGGAGCATCCTTTCAAAAGAAAGTTGTTGTCTTAAAAACTTAATCCATGATTATTCTCATAACCCATTTTACAGTTGGACTATATAAACAACTTCCAAGTCTGACCAATGTGTACATTCATATTACCAACCATAGTCTCACATGGGACTCTATCCACCTTTTTTGTGTTCGATTCGTCATAGGACATATAACCTCTTTTGGGTTTGTGCCCTAAACTTTAAGGGTGTCCATAGGTTTGCAGTTTGGCATCCTTGGATGCCTAAAGATCACACTTGTACATGTCTTAGGTAGCAAAGACTGTATCTTCCTTGTGCAATCTCTGTTTACCTTATCTTTCAAGATACTTGTTCAACCCATGATTTTCTCAACTCAGAATTTAAGGATTCTTTGATCCTTTATTCCTTTGACTCCCTTGACACTTGTTTCATATGTCATTTAACAAAGGATGACTTCACAAAGAATCATCACTAGATCGTTTGGGACTCATATAGTATTCTTCGATTATCTCGAAGTTGATTAGGCTTTCACCTTGTGAAACCTCATATACTATTTTTTGGGTGATTGTTTCTACGAAGCCCTTAAGCTGCTTCATGTAGAGTTCATCATCTAATTTCCAAAATTTCCAAATTGGAAAGTGGCCTTCACATAATCTTGATGTAATTTCAAGACTAAGCTTGCTGTCATTGCCAAAGTTTAGAGTTAAAACGCATAATGGACAACCTTCCATTATAGTACCCCTTAACCACTAAGTGTTTTAGGTTTTATATGCCTCCAAAAGATTTGAAAACCTACTTATTCCCAATCACCTCCTGGCTAGGTGACAAATTGCCTAAAACATATACTTGGCTAGTTCCAAAAAGGAATCCATATAACTACCCAAAAGTGTCTGAAAGACACAAGAAGGACCTACTAAGAAGAATTGTAAAGTGTATCAGGCACAAGCTCGTTAAGACCTTAAGGGTCAGCAACTTTATATCCATAATTCTTCCTATGATTCACAAGGTAAGGTCATGATTGACATAGAGGGCATTTGGTTAAGTGTGAAGATAATAGTTGTGAGTTTACATACCAATATATGACGGATTGTTTCATTTATGCCATTATTTACTTAACCTTGTCAAGGAGAGGTCTATCTCTCCATTTCAACAATTCTATTATGTTGAAGGGTTCTAGATATTGATAGTTGCCTAACAATGCCTTTCTTGTACACAAAGCAACTTGAACTAATCACGTGGGTGTCTTTAACCCTTGTTAGTTCGAAAGGTATTATCCTTTTAGTTTAACTGATTCCTGACTAGTTCAGCCATTATCTAACAGCTTCATACTTGCCAAATATCAAGTAAACATTACTGTATTTCAAGTAAACGTCCATAACATTAACAAAATACCAAGCTCTGTGTTTTGCCCTTATGTTCATTGGTTACTAACGTCATAATTTGCCAATTGCAGTGGATTTTCTCAATAAATGTTTCTTTGTCTTTCTCGCTAGGTAGAACAAGTTCTCAACTTATTCATAACGGTATTAACCCTTTAGCACACGTTGTTTAGCAAATACTCTTTTGCTAGTTTGATCGTTTCTTTTGATCAATGTGTACGTATGGAAAGAAATGGAATCTTTTATCCCTAAAAAGAAACTTCAAAATCCAATGAAGGATTTGAGAATCATAATCACATCGATCCTTAACTAAAGATATAACAAATATGTGATTCTATCAGTTGCAATTGCATGGAGTGAATCAGGGTGGTTTATCTATGCAGAGTTAACGTGCAAGTTCCAATCTCTTGATTCTATCTCTTTATTGCTTTGCATTTGACATGAAGCCATATACTTCTGTGAAACATCCACAACTCATGTGCATTGCTACCTTTTACAACCCTCAAAGGATTATCAATGAAACCTTTATCTTTGTGGAAACCATTGACCTCCTCTAGATCAAGTTTTTCATATAGGTTTCTTACCCTTAGGCTTAGAGAATGAATCCTCCCATTCTTTAGCTAAGTTTGTTTTACTGATGGATCTTAGATCCTTCAGCCTTTCACACTCAAGTTCAATGTGGTGAATCACATTGCTGAAGGTCACAATATGCATATCAAGAGCAATATTTGCTTTCATATTTGCCCACTCACTAGAAGACGTGGCTTACTCCCACTCATTGAGAGACAACTTACTCCCACTCACTGAGAGACGTGTCTTACTCCCACTTATTGGGAGACGTCTTATCACAACGTACACTTATTGTTTGTTAGAAAAAACTTGGCATTGTATTTGTCTCAACTTCTTAGTTTGACATTTGCCTGAAGTGTTGCCTAAACGACATGTTAGGACTTACTACACTATGTTACAACTTAATTTAGTTTTAATTTTATAGAAGAAGATCATCTATTTCACTATCTTTCAATACTATCCATATGGCTTAGATAAGGTTACATTGCTCGTACCAACATAAGTTTGAGCAATGTTGTTCTTTCTATGCTTGATAGCATAACCCTTTTGTATCCTTCAGTTGCTTCAGCCTCTAAATGCTGAAAACTAGTTGGTAGGATGTCCCTGACATCTCATTCGTCTTCAATGAAAGTGATTTGAGAGTTTCTAACTCCATAGATATCTCTACTGAGCTTGTCCTCATAAGCTCATTCAAATAGACCTGGTCATAATTGGTCATCACTTAGACGATTATGGTATACAAAATCATATTTGTTCAAGTAAGACAAAGGATAATTATATAATAAGTTCACTATTTTTATGTTCAGGAGACAACTATGTTAACTCCTATCCCAATCATGCTAGTTAGCTCATCACCATTTTAACTATAGTCTTCATTGAACACTTTCCTCTTTTGTATTTCTAGATGTATTCCAGAAACCCCCACTCAATCGAAGACAGTTATATTAAGAAGATAATACCATATCATCTAATCAACATGAATGTTCAAGAAGAGAATATGCCTAATTCAATTCTAAAAACAGAGAAATTAATCATAAATTCAATGATAAAGAACATTTAAAAACTTTAGCCTCATTTTGTTGTCTCTTAACTAGGTTCTCCCTCTCATAGGCCCTTCTGACCATATGAACTCATGTAGCATCTAGCTATAATGTTCAGCTCCTCTTAGCCATGTTTGCATCCACTTGGATGTAATTGCAGCATACCTCCCACTTGATGAGATAATTCTCACATCTCTATCTGTATTATCATTTTTCACAATATTTGTGTGATAAAGGGTTGACTTTTAGAAGTCACTGCTTCAATCCCAATTGAATCAATGTGGTTAGAAGTATGGGAAGACTTATTATTATTCAATAATTTCAAGTTGCTGCAATTTTCAGATTTTTATCTCTAAGAGTTTGAGCTAAGGTTGGATAGGATTTTATATTTAAAAACTCATTCGAATAATCCCTCACTTTTAAAGAATCTTGCAGTATTAACCTTATGTTGCAGCTGAAATATTCTTAATAAGTAAGTCAACCTATCCTAAAATAGAATCATTATTGACTCAATTTCAACATTTTTGGGAATCTCTAAGTGCATATAAGCACCTTTTTGACTCAAAACACATCTAAACGTGCTTCAAATATATGCAAACTATATATCAAATTGAAGTTCTCAAATATTGGGAGTTTTAGGAACAAACTGCGTCTCAATTGGAGGTCCCATGCACCCACATGCGCCCCTAGAAGGTGTCTGGATTGAAAAATCCTGAAAAATTGGAAAATTCCAACGTTGGCCACTCTCGGCGGTGGTGCGTGACCTCCACGCGCCAGCTCCAGTGACTCCACATGTCGTCGTCTCCCCGACGGTGCTAGCCATATGTCAAACGGAGGCCCTAATGGGCCTTACGCACTATACGTCAATTTTTTTGGGTCAACAGTCAACGGATGACTATTGACTTTGACCAGTCAATGGTTGATTATTGAATGGTCAAGGGTCAACGCTTGACCGAGACCAGGCTGATGTGGCGTAAGGTGGCTATGACGTGTCTTTGAACACTGACGTGGCACACTTTGATTGGCGCCATGTGGGTTGGGTTGACCGATGACGTGGCATTGACTTCAACTTCATCGTCTTCAACCTCCAGCCGGGTCAGCCCAACCCGGTTGGAGCTCTGGCGGGTTATCACGACCCGTAAACTTCGGGAAGTCATATATTCCTCGTTTTAGCTATGTTTTTCACGTTCTTGGTGTCGTTGGAATCCTAGTTTAGTGAACTACAAATCCATGGCATTTATTTCATCTTAAAACCTCTGTTTCATTGATCAAATAGCGAGTGAAGTAGCGGCGGCAACTAATGACTCGCCAACTTCTTTCCTTCGTTTCTCCCTCATCCAAACTCTGTTTGACGCATTCTAAGAATCGTTGGAATCCTCTTTTCGAACTCTATACATCCATAGGCTTACTTTAGGCAAAAACACTCAGTTTCGAACACCCCATTTTTTTCTCAACATTGACGATGCTGCGTAATCCGACCGAATGTGTGCCCTCTGTGTCTCAAAAGTTCTCCTAACCTTTGAGGGGTTAGGTCTTTTTGTTTTTGAAACCATATAGGTTTCAAAAACACCAACTTGAAAAGAGATCAAAGAAGTAAGAAGAAAAGGAGAAAACGAAGCTTTGACATGAGATAGGAAGAGATAGTCTCACATGAATATACAAAGAACAGAGAGTCAAAAACTCATAGAAAAGCCCAAATGTATATTAACAACACGATATTCATATATGCATAATCAGAGATAGGTAACGCATATGTAATATCCCAATTTTTGATTAAGGGATAATCATGATTATTATGGATAATTATGAATTTAATTGGAATTATTATGTGTTTTATGGCAATATTAATTAATATGTCATAATTAGTGAAAAAAATTGGAAGAATGGAATTAATGTAATATGAATTTGGTGTGCATGTGTGTGGTATTTAAAACCAAGGGTTGAGATTCATTGTACATGGGTCGGAATCCAGTGTATTTAGCTTGTGTGAGCTCATAGTGGAGGTGTAGAGATGGTGACATGTGGCATTGTGGTGGCCAATAGATGAGGCCACATGAGGACAAAGGACCACTTTTTCCCTCTCCTCTCTCTCTCTCTCATTCGGCTGGACAAGGGGGAGGGGTATCATCATCATTTGTCAACTCTCACACTCCATCTTTCTCTTGTTTTCTCTCTCTTCCCTTTATCCATTTCCGGCGGTCAGCTAGGCAAGAAAGAGGAAGATAAAAACTGGTGATTTAGGTAAGTAAATGCCCTCCATTGCTCAAGTTCCTTTCATAAATGTTGATCCTTGAGTCATGGGCTTCATTTTGGTGTGTATAGTTGGGCCATTTGGTGCTGATTTGTGCCACACAAAAATCTGATTGTTGGTGATTCAAGAACTCTCTTTGGAGAAGTTGATAAGGTGAGTGAAACCAATCTATCTATCTATGTTACATACCATTTGGAATAGTTACTAATTTCTGGAAATTTTGGCTTGAATGCAAAAAAATGAGTGTCACTGTTCATTTGGTATGTTTTTGGCATGAGAATGATGTTTTGGAATGAGTGTAGGATAGATTGATTGATTGGTAATTGAAAGGTGAAGTTTGGTTAAGATTGGTGTTTTGTTGAAATTGTTGCCCAAAACCCAAATCATGATAATGGAGTAGGATTTTGATGATTCTGAGGTTTCCATTGAGTTTATTGGGTGTTTTTGTGTGGGAATGGCTTTGGGTTAAGTTTTATGTCCATAGGAATCCATTAGGCAAAGGTTGGGGAAAATGCCTCTGTTTCTGCGTTTTCTGCATTCTGATAGATTCACTCGAGCATGGATGTGTGTGCTCGAGTGAAGGATGAATATCACCCGAGCACAGGATGATCGTGCTCGAGTGATGTGAGTGTTTCCCCTTTTCTGCTTGAGTAATGGTTGGGGTCCTTTGAAGGAATCTCGAGTGCGCTTTTTTGTGCTCGAGTAAGGGAAGAGCGTGCTCGAGTGAGCTTGGGTCTGCTCGGGTGATGAGTGTATTTGACACCTAAGGACTTGCTTCTCGGGTTGTCACTTGCGAGTTTGTGCACGAGTGTGCCTTCTCACTCGCGGGTATGGGCTTCATGCTCAAGTGAGCCGTGTGTGCTTGAGTGCAGTGAGCCATTTGGGCTGCTGCCATTTTTCTTGTGCTCTCGGGCTTGTGCTTTCTATCTTCACTTCCTCGTGCTTGAGGTGATTTCTGTACCTGTGCTCGAGTGAAGGCATTTATGCTCGAGTGAGCCTGTTTCTGAAAACTTCTTTGTGCTCTCGGGTGTTCACTCGCTGCCTCTCACTCTCTTGTACCCGAGTGATGTCCTTACCATCACTCGAGTGAAGCCGTTTTCACCCGAGTGTCCGTACATCAACACTTGAGCATGGTCATCTCTGCTCGAGTGAAATAGTGTAAAATCTCAGTTTTGTGCTTCCAAAACGGGATCTTTGGGATAGTTTTTCCTACCCTTTAGGAGTTTCATTAGGGGTATTTAATGACTCCAAAAGAGCAATAATGATAACCAATTAAGTATTATGAAGTGAACTGGGCCTTGGAATAAGAGTATAACTCTTCGTCACTTATTATGAATATAGGATTTGATATTTGCCCAACGCGGGAGAGACCGGTGCCAAGGAACGCCTGAAAGAACTCAGGTAGTGACTTTTCTCTCATATCTTGTATGATGTTTTGGTGTGCATATCTTATCATTGAACTTGTGAATTGTGTGCCATGGTCCATTACGACGTGAGCAGGTCAGCGTGAGCCGTATAGGGAGTGACAGTGGTCATCTCTAGGTCGGCCGTTGGACTGCCGTCATAATCGACATGGATCTTTGTGAATCCGACCCGTGGGGCGGCGTTTGTGAAACCAGCCGTGGGTTGTGTGAATCTTGCCTGAATGGCTTGTGTGATGAAATGCATTATATGGATCCCAGCTGTGGTGAATTATATTGTGTGGATTGTTGTGATGCAATACAGCGTGAGCAATTCAGCGTGAGCAATCGTCAGGGATGACATGTGTCATACTAACCATTGCCGTTGTAACTGCCATTGTAGTTTGCTTGCGTGGATAATGATTTGATTACATGCATTATTATTGTACATTATATGATTGATTTGACACTACGGGGATTCTTTAGAATCTCACTCTCCCAAAAACAATGTTTTAGACAGGGCCGAAGAATCGAAGGGAAAGTGGGTGACGAAGAGCGGCTAGAGCTCTAATGTAGAGTTCCTTTTGGTTATTTAGATATTGGTTATTATGGATATTTTGGATAATTGTATATGGGAATTGCGATGTGATTTTGTGTAATCCCCAAGTAAAGGGTATGAATTATGGGCTTTGTGCTTTTGTGTAAACCCTTACGAAATGAATGGAACCCGAGTGAGTCGGGAATTTACTTTGCACTCTGATATGTATGAATGAAACCAACCGATATAGGCCATAGTTGTTTTCTTATTATGAATACGAGATTGTTATGATAAGGTTTTGAAAAAGTTTTTGAAAACCCTGATTTTGGGAAGTTTAATCTGAATAAGTCCCAAATCATCTTACAGTCTCTAATTCAAATTTAATTACGTGTTACGAACGTAAATCTTGGCCTTAATCGTGAAGGGGGTTACACATACATACAGCATGTCCAAGGAAGAATTAACAGCATATATTTTCATATTAAGAGAAGGTGAAATAAGCAAGAAATTTCACACAGCATCTACTCTTTTACTATCGCATAAGAAGCAATATATAATGGAATATATATTTTATGAAAAATTATCATATTCACACACGAATAAGAGAACAGAAGAGGATGCAATCATATATTAACATTATATATACTCATATATATGATAGCAGCGGAAATAAAAAAATAGCGATTGAGATATAAACAAATTATATCCATTTAATTATTCAAAAAGAATAAAGCACAGCCACAAGATCAACAGGCTCTGATACCAATGTAAGAAAAAAAAATAAAGTATAGAGGAGAGGAGAGAACTGGCATACCAGGGCGAACCCATGTTTAGATGTAGGTAAAAACTCCAATACTCCATAATTGTGCCCACACAATTATTAGACTACTAGAGCCTAATTGAGATTTGCACAGCAGATCACCAAAACCAGAAAGATGGTAGGAGAGAAGAAATTGCCAGAAAGCTCAATGGCGGGGGTGAATTGCAATTGAGGAGGCACGCCCTATTTATAGTGGTTTAGTGTGGCCACTAATTAGAAAACGTGTGCACTCCTTCTTGCTCTCCAAGACAGTAATTAAATTAATTGATTCTCAATTAATTTCCTAATTATGGTGATTTGTTCCTCAATTAACAAATATATAATTATTACTGGATTATTCCCCAATCTGCAATTAATGCTTATTTTATTCTTATTTGATTAGGCTACTTATATCCTAATCAAATAGTCCGATCCATCAAGGACGGACTTAGATCCAAAGTCCAACAAATAAAGCCTATAAAAGGAGTCTTGGGATTTGAGATACCGGCCTTGGACCTAGTTACCATAGGATGCATATTGTGAGAGTAGTAGTGGCTGAAGGTGCTGGGCTTGAAGAATTGGGCCATGGTGGACAAGAGGCTGCCCTTGGTGAAGTCATATTAGAAGAAGGGTTGGACGTACCACCTAAAAGAGTATATGGAGAAGTGTCTGCTAGTGAAGACGATGGTACAACAGAGCTGGCAACATGAGAATGAGACAAAACATCGCCTAGCTTATCCACAGCTTCAAGAGAACACGATGGAAAAGGAGACGAACCCGGAGAATAAATACTTCAAGAATAAGGAAAATCAGATTCGTTGAACAGAACATGACGGGAGATATAGTTTTTTCCAGATGGATTTATAACCTTTGTGGCTCCCACTAGGACCAAGATATATGAACACATTTCTCAGAATAAAACTACAACTTATGCTTGTTTGTATGGCTTTAAACAAGGGAAACAAGCACAACCGAATCTACGAAGAGCATGATAATCTGGTTTATTTTGAAATAGAGCCTCAAAAGGTGACATAAGAAGTACTGGCGTAGGCAACCTGTTGATAATATGCACAGCCATGGAAAAAGCCTCCCACCAATAAGAGATGGACATATGGGCTTAAAGCAAGCAAACTGAGACCCACTTCAACTATGTGGCAGTGTTTGTGTTCGACACGACCGTTCAGAGCAGAGGTATGTGGACATGGATGGCCAAAGATAATACCAGATTCAGCAAGAAGAGGAGAAAATGAGCGATACTCTCCTCCCCAGTTACTCTGTAAAATCTTAATACGCTTGTCAAAGAGATTTTAAATCATCGACAAAACATATGAAATATCTGAATCGATTTATTGATTTCACTGGGGCTGGACCCCAAAGATCCGCGTATGGAGAAGTTCCAGAGGAGCAGAAGCTCGAGAATCAGAAACTTTAAAAGGCAAAGCATGAGACTTGCCATATTGGCAAGCTTCACAGAAACTAAACTGTACTTTAGAAGGAACAGAGATATTACAATCTTTCAAGACTTGTTTTACAGTATTACAGGAAGAGTGACCTAATTTTCGGTGCCAAGTACACTTAGAAAAAGTTCAGCCTTAGTCAAATCCTTCAGCAGCTGAAACTGAGGTGCTTGGCCCATTTTGTAAAGTCCGTTAGTTTTTCTCCCTGCCAGCGACACCTTGCGAGTTGGCTTATCCTTAACATAGCAACTTTCAGAGTCAAATTCAACAATAACATTGTTGTCATCAGTCAGTTCAGTCACACTAAGAAGATTTTTTTTAATCTTTGGAACAACAAGCACACATTTCAATGATAAAGAATTATTGGCTGAAGTCATAACAGGAGGAGCAGAGCATTTAACAGTCAACTTAGTGCCATTACCAACAGATAGGTTCCCTGACTCAGAATTGCCAGGCGCATCTAGATGAGTGACATGATTTGTTGCCCCACTGTCCATGAAAGAATCAGGATCAATGACAACATGTGGAGTAGTAATATATGCCGGATCATTCTGACCATTTGTCCTATCTTCATTGCCAGTTAAAGACCTGTCAAAATGGTAGAAGCATTCTGACACAATTGGCAGTTAGGTCGAGAACGATTCACTTATCCCCTGCCACGGCCTCCTCCACGCTGTGAGTGGTGGCCTGAGTTACGCTGGCCAGAGCCATGAGAGGAACCTATCTGATGTGAAGAACCACCAGAAGGATTAGATCCAATAGCAATATCGGATATGGAGATGTTCCAAGTGTCGTTCAAAAGTGAGAGGACGAGTATGAACATCAATCCAAGAGAGGTTGTGTATCATCCTACTTTCTATTCCTAGAATTTAAATAATTTTAAGAAGAAATTAATCCATGGTAAATATAATTTCACCATTTAATTAATTAAATTAAGATAATTTATCTAAAGTATTGTATATGAGAGTAAAAGAAAAATTAAATGAACAAGAAATTGAATTGTATTTACTGTTATCATTAATAATAAAAAATAGAAATAAAAGTAAAATGAAAAAAAAAAAAAATCGAGAGAATGAAAGAATTTGAAAAGAAAGAAGAAGAAGGCAAAAAGAGTAAAGGAAAATAATGTTTTTTAGAATATATATATATATATAAGAAAGGGCCCACAACCCTTTTTCATGAGACAAGACGTTGGGATATTAATAATTACCCCTTAAAGGGAATGAGTGGCCTCTTCATTTCTCTTATTGTCCACTTTCCTCCTACTTCTTTATTCTCACTGTTAGATTAACTATGAATGGTTGAGATTCAATATTCTATAAAAAGTAAATATATATATATATAATACTTTAATAAAAGTATAAAAATATGAAATAGTTATATTAAATTTTAATGATTTAAATTTATTTATATACAATATTTTTTTATATTATAATAATATTGTTATAGGATGAAGCTCATCCATTAAGAGTTAATATAACAGTAAGAATAAAGAAGCGGAGGGAAGGGGACGGTAAAGAAAATGGAGAAACCTCTCTCGCCCCTCAACGACGTGTCATTCATCTGTGGCGAGAGTGAGAATGTGTCATTGTGTGCTTCATTTTTTTTTTCTTCTCCAGCAGTTCAAGCGTCTGCCATTTTTCTCTTAGGGCAAGTTTTGGGTTCATTTTAGCAAGAAAATAACTTCTATTCACTAAAGTCTCTTCATAAAGATTGTTCTACTCAACTTACTCTTTCTAATGGATATATTTTTGAGGCGGTTAGAGCAAATTTTTATATTAGAGTTTGGAGTAAGTGTTGAGTTTTAACAATATAAGACCATATGATTGTGGAGCTATTTTAGTAATTAAGTTTTGTTGATTTTGATTTATTTATTGATTTACTTGAGGATATAAAAATTAAATTTTTGTTTGAAAAGTTTAGGGATTTTGATATATATGATATTTTTATAGATCAAATTTAAACCAAATCATTGATGTGGGTTTGTTTGAGGTAATATTAAATTTTTTATGGTTTAGTTTTGGGATTTAACCTTGAGTTTGGAGGTTGGGATTTTAAATAGAATTTTAGGTTTGAGAATTTTGAGTTTTTTTTTTGTTAAAGTAAACTATTGAGAAGTTATCAAGAATTTAATGAGTGACTTAAACTTTTAGAGAAAATAAAAATTTGTGTTAAAATGAGTAGTTATGGTTTAGGGGAGATTTGAGAATCTTCCTTTACTTGAAAAGTACAAACTTTAACTATATATATAGCTAAGTTGTTTGAGCTAATGGGAAATCTCAATTTATGTTGGGATGATTAAATGTGGCCTAGAGTGGAATTGAAAACTCTATAGGAGACTAAGTCCCTAAGCTGTTATTTATACTACCCAATTAGTTGATAAACTAATGTGTGATGATGTTGAATTGTGTATATTGATTTATGATTGTTGATGTTGAGCATGAGGCTTTGATTGTGGTAATATTTCCTTGCTTGGCGAAAGGTCACTACTTTCCACTTGTCGTAGATGTTAATGTCTTGCTTTTGAGAGATTTTGATATTATAAGATGATGAAATGAGATAAGGACTTTCTATTGGCATGGTATATATATATATATATATTCTTCATTTGAGAAAATTATCTTTTGGGATTTGTGATTTTGAAATGGAATTGTAAAGTATTGGAAAAGAAGCTTTACCTTGATTATTGCTTTTATAAAAGCATGACCATGAGTAATCATGAGATAATCATATTGCATGAGTTGTTGTTGTGGTGTTGATTGATTGTGATTGATAGAGAGTAGTTGGAGAAAGATACTATCACGTGATAAGACCTCCTTAGTGCACATTGGGTTGATTATTCGTCCATGTTGGGATAGGCCTTTGTGGCTCATTCATCCTAGAGAGAAGAATAGGCTCTTGTAGCTCTTTTCGTTCCTAAGAGAAAGGAATATGGCCTTGTGGATTGTATATGAGAAAAACCCTATCATGTGATAAAACCACCCATTGGTGCATATTGGGTTGGTTATTCTCACTTATTGGGATAGGCCTATATGGCTAATTCATCCCTATTAGGATAAGCTTACAAGGCTAATTCGTCCCTATTGGGATAGGCCTACATGGCTAATTTGTCATTATCGGGATAGGCCCACGTGGTTCATTTGTCTTAGAGAGAAGGACAATCTATTGTAGCTCTTTTCATTCCTAAGAGAAAGGAATAGACCCTTGTGGCTTGTGTGTATGTCTCCATAATGATGGGGATAGGCCTTGTTAGGCTTCTGTGTTTGTATTTCTCCTTTGGGAGAGACTCGAATAATTTAATCTGTATAATTATGAGATTATGTAAGTGATATTATATGAATTGTTATATTCTATCTCACTTGACACCTCACTAGCACAAGTTGGTATATATGATGAGTTGGAACTTTGGTTACTAAGGCTTTTGTCTCACCCTATTTGTGTTAACATTTTTCAGGTGATAGTTCCCCTGGGGGAATGTCAAGGAGAGTTTTAGAGGCTTAGTTAACTCCTTATCTTAGTATAGCCTCTGTTGTGTATTTATATGTTTATTGATGTATATTGCCACACCTTGGGCCATATTTTTAAACTCTAATTTACTTATACTCTTGTTAAATCGTCACTAGCAAGTGAACTAGTAGAGGGCCAGAGGCCTTTATAGATGTATTTAAATGATGTCATGGATTCACATATGCATGTTTTGGATATTTTCTAATGTTGGAAATGCATTTTGGTATTATGTAGGAAGCAGTTTCATTACTTAAGCTTATGGTTGAATGTTATATTATGAGCTTCGGGAAGCTCAAGGCCCAAGTGTTGTGATCATTCATGGCAGATAAGAATTTGAGTTGTAAAATTATTAGAAAGGAGTTTTATTATTCATGATAGGTTTTAATGAATAAGTTCATTAAGTAGTTTTAATCCTTTTAATTATGATAGGTGTTTTCAAACGAGTTAGTTCAATTCTTTTTTTATCATGCTTAACTTCAATTTGAAGGAGAATCTTTTGATAACAGTATTTGATGTTTGAAAAGTAAAGATGAGAATTTTTTATTATGATTGACCTTTGGGTTTAATCTTATCTGTCAGGTCTAGTAGTGTTGATTATTTTGAAATTCTGATTACGTGTATGGAAAATTGAGTTTTAAGAAAAAGATTTTATAGGTTATCTTTGTTAGACAAGTAAATCACCATCAAAGTGTACTCGACGTCGAGACCTGCTAACACTTGAGTAATCATATCCAAATCAGAGATAGGACTCTCAGCCATGGCAAGGTTATCAACTAGGGACTTTATCTTAGCCATATATTCGTCAATAGTGCCAACGCCTTTACGAGTACATTGCATATCGTACTTGTACATAGTAATCCTTGATTTGGTCTGAGCATTCATGAGATCTGTAACTGCTTTCCAGATCTATCCAGAGGAATGACAATGAAGCAATTGAAACACAACATCAAGCGTCATAGTGCTAAGTAGCCAGCTAAAAATGATTTGATTTGTCACCATCCAATCGTCATAATCCGAATATGCACAAATGCTGGTAGCATCATAGATGAACTCCAGAGGACAAGGCTTGGTCCTGAGCACAAACACCTCCACTTGGTGACCTCGTAAGGCTAGAAGAATGAGAGAATGCCATAGTAAAAAGTTGGATCATTGGTGGAAAAATGACTTTTTAGACCAATTAAAAATGACCCTTTAGACCAGTTCTAGATGATCTCTTGATACAATCAGTCTAAAAAGCCTGATACTTTTTAGACCGGTTAAGCAACCATTCTTTAAGACAAAGTTTTAAGACTGGTTGTATTGGCAACCGGTCTTAAAATACATTATTTTAAAACCGGTTATCATAACCACCAGTTTTAAAAGACCTCTTTTTAGGGCTCTACAAAAACACTTTTAAGACCGGTTGTCCATAAAACTGGTCTTAAAAGTTTGACTTTAAAGACCGGTTGTTTTAGTTATCTATACAATCAGTCTTAAAAGTATTTTTTTTTTTTGCTTGTCTTTGATTATGTTAGTATACCTGAACACATATCCTAGAAGCTACTTCCAAGGCCATATTTATTAAGTGCAAAGTTGAGATTTAAGTGATAAGTTTACCATACTTATAATTACTTATCACTAATACTTGTATATCCAAATATACATGCCAAGTCCCCATATTCAATTTATACAAGCCATATATCGAATTTGTTATGCAACCAACAACTAACTTATAACAAAATAAATGTTGCTATAAGGTGTTCATTTTCCTTCCACTTACCGTTTCCTTTTTCTTTAGCTCTCACTTTGGGAACTTATAACATAACATGTGTAATGCCCCAAATTTTCGATTAAGGCCTAATGATGATTATTGAGGATAATTATCGGATTAAAGTGAAATTAATGTATATTTGTGACAATATTAATTTATATGTCATAATTGATGGAAAATTTAAAGGATGAAATTATTGGCTCTAAGTTGGTGATTAATGGGAAAATTAATTACTAACTAAAAGAAAAGTGAGAAGTGTGATTAAATGGCTAATGGAACGGTTAGAGGAACTAATTAGTTACTTAACTTTGTGAGAACCAATGGCAAAGGGACATTTGGCTATAAGAGATAATGAGTGTACACATTGGAAAAGTCAAAAAGGGGGCATATTTTATTGATTTTTCTCTCTCTCCTTCCTCTCATTCGGCTGACATGGTATGGGGGGAGGGAGTGTTATCATTTCTTCTTCATCCTCACTTATCTCTCTCACTCTCATCTCTCTCTCTCTCGTCGGACACCATTAGAGCAACAAAGAGGAAGAAGAAACGCTTGAAAAAGGTAAGGAAAATGGCTTCCATTGCTCAAACTTCCTTCTCTAATATTGATCCTTGAATGAAGAGCTTCATTTTGATGGTTGTAATGTGTTATTGGTGTTAGTTTGTGACCTCAAGAGATTGTGAAAGTTGAAGAATCAAGAAATCTCTTTGGCAAAGTGAAAGAGGTGAGTGTTAACTCCCTTTTGATATATATATATATATATATTGTGGTTGTTGGTTGAGCATTGATTTTTCTAGAATTTTCTGCCCTATTTACGAAAATTAGGGTCTTAGTGAGTTTGGCATGTTGTGATCATGGAAATGGTATATTGTGATGTCTTTTGGACAAATGGATTGGTTTGAATAATTAAAAGTAAAGTTTGGGAACTTTGTGTTGGTTTTAGTGTATTGGTCAAAATAGGGCATGTGGTTAGATTGTGAATTTGGTCATTTTGAGGTTACCATTGTGTTCCTTGTGGAAAATTGTATGGGAATATGTTTGGTTAATGATTTTGGAGTCATTGGACACTTTGGTAGAAAAGTTGGAAAATGCTGTCAATGTGAACTCTGTCTGGGCAGTTTATTCGTGTGGACGTTTTGAATAACCAAATTATTTCAGAAAATTGTGAAACTTTACAGTCTTAAATTTCACATCCCAAGCTTCAAAATGGACATATATTTTGTGTCATTTCGTTTAGTATTCTGGGAGATATGGTTGTCCAAATTTTGGGGATGGAAACAGAACTCTGTTCAGGAGTAGTGTTGAGTTTTGGGTGATTCTGTATTTTTGTGATGATTTGAAGTTATGAGCCATAGTTTTCCTTGAAAGAGGACTTAAATACCTTTCATTTGGCTTTGGAATCAATCCATTTTGATTTTTCTACAATTAGATATGATTTTTCGAAATTCAGCCAAGAATCAGGAAATTTCTTGGCCGCGGCCCATGAGTGGCTGGCCGAGGCCCAAACCTTTCTGCCTTGATTCTGGCCGCGGCCCATGGGTGGCTGGCCGTGGCCAGTGACCTTCTGACCATATTTTGGCCGCGGCCCAAGGAAGGGCTGGCCGCGGCCAACCCCTATGTTCTAGCACTTTAAGTTTTTGAAAAGAGATCTTCAACCTATTGTTTCCGAACCTTTTAGGGGTTTTATTAAAGGCATTTGTGGTTTCTTAAGGGTCATTATTGATAACCAAATCTAAGTGTTGAAGAGTCAATTGAGTATTGGAATAGAGAATAATGTTTCGTCCTTAATTATGACTTTAGGATTTGATATTTGCCCGGAGCCTAAAAGGCCTGTGCCTGCTCAAGGAAGGAAAGACTAAGGTAATGACACTTTATGCTATATTATGTGTATTGCATTGCTTGTTTGCATTAGTCATTGAATACAGTGAAAGTGAAGAGGACGTGGCGAAAGCCCGGACTCGATTAGAGTGAAAGTGAAGGGGACGTGGCGGAAGCCCGGACTCGAATACAGATAAAGTGAAGGGGACGTGGCGGAAGTCCGACCTCGTATATAGTGAAGGGTCGTGGTGAAAGACCGGTCTCGAATATTGATTGCTGCATTGTGATATATGTGACTTGCTTTGTATATATGCATCATACAAATAAACTGTTGCTACTGGGATTCTCTAAAATCTCATTCTTTCCTAATAACATTTTTAGACAGGGCAAGTGGATCGAAAAGCGAGCAAGTGGCAAAGGACGATTAGGACTGCCAGCGGTAGTCTTAGCTATATATTTTGGTTTTATATCGAATTGGTTATCATTTTGGATCAATGTAAATATATTTTATAGATCATAGTACTATAGTTTTGTGTAATCCCCAGTATGGATACTGTGGTGGGCGATGATGCCCTGATCAATATTTTGGATTAAATGTTATTATCCAGGGTGAACGTCGGGAATTGTGCTGATACTCTGATATTGTATATGTAACAGACCAAACAGGCCATTTGTTTTAATGAATGAAATGAATGGAGATCCATTTGTACAGTTTTTTTAAAAAGTTTTAAATTGTTCCGGATTTCTCATTCGATTATTAAATGTGATTAAACACTAATCCCGGCCTGATTTTTGAAGGGGGTTACATTTGTGGTATCAGAGCAGTTTTCCTGGCATTTATAGGAATTGCTAGGATAGTTGCCCTAGCTTATTGCCTGAGTGTTAGAGGATTGATATAGTTGATTGTATACACATGAGTATTCCAGATATTGATTGGTATATAAGAGTTTAAGGAATATGTGTATACTTCTATTGTAATTTCTGATTGGGTGAATCATTTGTAGACTGAAGAGAACAATGGCTCGCCCTAGAAATAGACAACCAGATCCGGAGGTGGAAGAGCTCAATGATAATCCTCCTGATCCGATGCAAGAAATGATGACATTGATAAGAGAGCAAAGAGACATGATCCGTGAGCTAAGGGAAGAAAGAGCTAAGAGAAATGAGGAAAGGCTCCAGTCTACTCATGCAGAGACTAGAGAAGAGACAGCTGGGGGATCGTATAGACCTCAAGAGTCCCCACCTCATATTGAGCATAATCAAGGGTCACATGGGGTGCCGGCTCAAAATGATGGAGACCTTAATTCTTGGGTGTCCAAATTCTGCAAACACATGCCTCCTGTGTTTAAAGGAAGATTTGACCCTCAAGCAGCGGAGGATTGGATAATGAGGCTAGAGAAGATCTTCGAGGTGCTTGAGTGCCCATTGGAGGTGAAAGCAAAGCTAGCTATCTACAAACTAGAAGATGCAGACCGATGGTGGCGAAACATTGCCGTAACCATGCGGGCCCGGAATATGCAAGTGACTTGGGAAGTGTTTCAAAGAGAGTTCAATGACAAATTCTTCCCTAAGTCTGTGAGAATAGAGAAAGAGTCAGAGTTTCTAAAGATAAAGCAAGGGGATGATGAGACATTTGACGAGTACTTATCTTGGTTTGCTCGACTATCCTAGTATTCCTCTTACCTCCGGCATAAAGATGATGAGGAGTGGAGCTTTGACATGCTAATCTGGGGTTTGAGGAAGGAGTTGAAGAAAAGATTGGCCACCTGGCAGTTTGACAAGTTCAACAAAGCGGTGGAAGAGTGCCGGATCATCGAGAACAATTTGAGAGATATTAACCCAAGTAAGGGTGGTGGTCGCGGTGACACTAGTAAGGGAAGTTCATCCCAGAAACGTAAAGAGCAAGAGTTCTCATCCAAGGGCGATAGTAAGAAACTGTACCAATCTGGAGATTATGGGAATCAGGGACAGTTACCACAGTGGGTATGCCCCCAGTGCAATAGAGCACATTCTAACACAAATTGTGAAGGGCAATAGGTGTGCTTCCTCTGCAAGCAGCCCGGACATATGGTCAAAGATTGCAAAAGGCAACTGGTAGAGTCAAGGCCCAAGAATCAAGCGAGAGTGTTCGCAATGACCCATGAAGAGGTAAGGAAATCTCCCGAATTGACCCAAGGTACTATTCTTCTCAATGGTAGTGTATTGCAAATTTTGATTGATTCGGGTGCTAGTCATTAGCTTATAGTCTATGACTGTGTAAAGTGCCTAAGATTGTATGTTTATAGATTGCCAATTGATATTGTTGTGTCAACACCTATGGGTGTTAAGTTTGTGACGGCGAAAGCTTGTCTAAATAGTATTATAACTATGGAAGGGTTGGAGTCTACCATTGATTTGATTTGTTTACCTCAGCACCAAATAGAGGGTATTCTGGGCATTGATTGGTGGACGGCGGATTGCCTCCAGAAAGGGAAGTAGAATTTTCAATGGAAATAGTACCTGGAGCTGGTTCGATATCCAAAGCCCCACATAGAATGGCCTTATGAAAAGGTGGAATTGAAGAAACAAATTGAAGAGTTGTTCGATAAGGGACTCATTCGAGTTAGTGTGTCACCATTGGAAGCTCCGGTATTGTTTGTGAAAATAAGGATAGAGAATGGGAAGAGTGAATGGCTTCTGAGTTCTTAATACAATTACACCTTCATCTAGAGACAACCAACTGGGAAGCACTATCTACAGAGAATTCAAATTGGAAAGGGCTACCTGCGGAGAATTCTGATAGGAAAGGGCTACCTACCGAGAGTTCTGATCGAAGAGAGCTACCTAGGGGAAGTCTGATCGCAAAGGGCTACCTATGGAGAGTACGATACTGTAGTGTGAAGCCACTGTGGCGACAAACCCTATTGTGGAACTGCCGTGACGATAAACCCTAGAGTGCAGCCACCTTGATGATGAACCGTGGACTGCAGTCGCTATGATGTTCACTCATAGACTAGTGTTACGGAAAGGTTGGCTCTTAGTGATGGTGCATTGTAATGAATCCTACAATGGATGGGTTTTCTTGAGATAAGAAGTCATACGGCTTGAAATGATTCGAATTGAATTGGGCTAAAGTCTAGCACGAACAAATAGAGATTGTGAATGTTGTTAGTGGTAATGGGAGATTCATTTGGGACTCCTATTAAATCAACTTAACATTGCTAAAGTATAGATAAAGAGATAGAAGCCCAAATGTAGTGAATGTGACATGTTTGAGAACTATAATGAGTAGAAACTCGAGACAGTGTAACTTACAGTAGGTGCATGTCGA
Source organism: Inga laurina (assembly GCA_963855925.1). Lineage (NCBI taxonomy): Eukaryota > Viridiplantae > Streptophyta > Magnoliopsida > Fabales > Fabaceae > Inga > Inga laurina. The sequence goes on along the minus strand of OY979702.1, from coordinate 18,499,938 downwards.
CGTGAGCCGTTGTAGGGTTTGACGTTGGTCATCTCTACCATCGACCGTTGATGTACCGTATAGAATGTAAAGATGTAAAGCATTGTGTAAATGTGACCACGCCAAGCGCACCGCTACTGGCTGACCCTGTTGACGGATACAGGTGGGGTGTAAGCAGGGTGGGCACCGCCACTGGCTGACCCTATTGAGGGATACGGGTGGGGTGCAACAATGAAATTATACGCCATGCCAAGCGCACTGCCATCGGCTGAGCCCTCAGAGGGGGTATACGGGTGGAGTGTAGGCAGGGTAGACTGTGATAAAAGGGTACTTCGGATAGAAGAGATTGAGATTCCGGAAAGGCTCGATATTATTATTGAAACCCAAAGGTCCCGGTTACCACTAGTGGAGTCATTAGTGGGTGTACGGGTGAGGGTAATGATAGGAAAGTGAACATAGTGTAAGCGAAAGCATAGTGGAAAACAATAAAAGTTGAGAGATGTGATGACAGCGAAAGCTGACGATTATGCGCAGTGAATCTATGGTACTTTGAGTGATCCCCAAAAGGGGAAAGTGACTTAATGACTATGGTTAAAGAGGCTTAAAGCCGTAATAAATGAGTATAGTTCGTATCATAGTAATCGAGTGAGGTGAAGACCTCTAAGGATTGAAATCGAAGATCACGCACTCGTGAGGGTGTCTCCGAGTACAAGAAATGATAAAGTGATTAAGAGAAAGAAATTGAACCATGGAGTATTGATCTGTTAAGATTCTTGAGTGAATCGGACCTATAGCGTATTGTTGATATGAGTGGTTTTGAAGGATTATCTCTAAAGAGAGACAAATCGAGGGACGGAAGCCGTCATGAAAAGGTGTCTAAGGTTTATGTCCCCAATGGTGTAACAAATTTTGAGGACAAAATTTATTGAATAGGGGGAGAATTGTAATGCCCCAAATTTTCCATTAAGGCCTAATGATAATTATTGAGGATAATTATCGGATTAAAGTGAAATTAGTGTATATTTGTGACAATATTAATTTATATGTCATAATTGATGGAAAATTTAAAGGATGAAATTATTGGCTCTAAGTTGGTGATTAATGGGAAAATTAATTACTAACTAAAAGAAAAGTGAGAAGTGTGATTAAATGGCTAATAGAACGGTTAGAGTAACTAATTAGTTACTTAACTTTGTGAGAACCAATGGCAAAGGGGCACTTAGCAATAAGAGATGATGAGTGTAGGCATTGGAAAAGTCAAAAAGGGGGCATATTTTATTGATTTTTCTCTCTCTCCTTCCTCTCATTCGGGTGACATGGTATGGGGGGGAGTGTTACCATTTCTTCTTCATCCTCACTTATCTCTCTCACTCTCATCTCTCTCTCTCGTCGGACACCATTGGAGCAAGAAAGAGGAAGAAGAAAAGCTTGAAAAAGGTAAGGAAAATGGCTTCCATTGCTCAAACTTCCTTCTCTAATATTGATCCTTGAATGAAGAGCTTCATTTTGATGGTTGTAATGTGTTCATTGGTGTTAGTTTGTGACCTCAAGAGATTGTGAAAGTTGAAGAATCAAGAAATCTCTTTCGTAAAGTGAAAGAGGTGAGTGTTAACTCCCTTTTGATATATATATATATATATATATTGTGGTTGTTGGTTGAGTATTGATTTTTCTGGAATTTTCTGCCCTATTTTCGAAAATTAGGGTCTTAGTGAGTTTGGCATGTTATGATCATGGAAATGGTATATTGTGATGTCTTTTGGACAAATGGATTGGTTTGAATAATTAAAAGTAAAGTTTGGGAACTTTGTGTTGGTTTTAGTGTATTGGTCAAAATAGGGCATGTAGTTAGATTGTGAATTTGGTCATTTTGAGGTTACCATTGTGTTCCTTGTGGAAAATTGTATGGGAATATGTTTGGTTAATGATTTTGGAGTCATTGGACACTTTGGTAGAAAAGTTGGAAAATGCTGTCAATGTGAACTCTGTCTGGGCAGTTTATTCGTGTGGACGTTTTGAATAAACAATTTATTTCAGAAAATTGTGAAACTTTACTGTCTTAAATTTCACATCTCAAGCTTCAAAATGGACATATATTTTGTGTTATTTCATTTAGTATTCTGGGAGATATGGTTGTCCAAAGTTTGGGGATGGAAACAGAACTCTGTTCAGGAGTAGTGTTGAGTTTTGGGTGATTCTGTATTTTTTTGATGATTTGAAGTTATGAGCCATATTTTTCCTTGAAAGAGGACTTAAATACCTTTCATTTGGCTTTGGAATCACTCTGTTTCAGCTTTTCTACAATTAGATATGATTTTTCGAAATTAAGCCAAGAATCATTAAATTTCTTGGCCGCGGCCCATAAGTGGCTGGCCGCCGCCCAAACCTTTCAGCCTTGATTCTGGCTGCGGCCCATGGGTGGCTGGCCATGGCCAGTGACCTTCTGACCATATTTTGGCTGCGGCCCAAAGAAGGGCTGGCCGCGGCCAACCCCTATGTTCCAGCACTTTAAGTTTTTGAAAAGAGATCTTCAACCTATTGTTTCCGAACCTTTTAGGAGTTTTATTAGAGGCATTTGTGGTTTCTTAAAGGTCATTATTGATAACCAAATCTAAGTGTTGAAGAGTCCATTGAGTATTGGAATAGAGAATAATGTTTCGTCCTTAATTATGACTTTAGGATTTGATATTTGCTCGGAGCCTAGAAGGCCTGTGCGTGCTCAAGGAAGGAAAGACTAAGGTAGTGACACTTTATGCTATATTATGTGTATTGCATTGCTTGTTTGCATTAGTCATTGAATACAGTGAAAGTGAAGAGGACATGGCGAAAGCCTGGACTTGATTACAGTAAAAGTGAAGGGGACGTGGCAAAAGCCCGGACTCGAATACAGATAAAGTGAAGGGGACGTGGCGGAAGCCCGACCTCGTATATAGTGAAGGGTCGTGGCGAAAGCCCGTTCTTGAATATTGATTGCTGCATTGTGATATATGTGACTTGCTTTGTATATATGCATCATATAAATAAACTGTTGCTACTAGGATTCTCTAAAATCTCATTCTTTCCTAATAACATTTTTAGACAGGGCAAGTGGATCGAAAAGCGAGCAAGTGGCAAAGGACGATTAGGACTGCCAGCGATAGTCTTAGCTATATATTTTGGTTTTATATCGAATTGGTTATCATTTTGGATTAATGTAAATATATTTTATAGATCATAGTACTATAGTTTTGTGTAATCCCCAGTATGGATACTGGGGTGGGCGATGATGCCCTGATCATTATTTTGGATTAAATGTTATTATCCCGGGTGAACGTCGGGAATTGTGCTGATACTCTGATATTGTATATGTAACAGACCTAACAGGCCATTTGTTTTAATGAATGAAATGAATAGAGATCCATTTGTACAGTTTTTTTAAAAAGTTTTTAATTGTTCCAGATTTCTCATTCGATTATTAAATGTGATTAAACACTAATCCCGGCCTGATTCTTGAAGGGGTTACAACATGTACCTTCATCATGTAATGTGTTGTTTAAAACTATCATGCATTAATTGTAAAACACATAGGCCAATGACGTGTCTCAAACAAGTTCACATATATAAATGCATGATTTCACATAATCACAAAAACAACAATGTAAATTCATGCAACCAACAAGTTTTGTAGAAAAGTATAGAGAAGAAAAATTCCTCAGTATATATAGAAAATTCCTCAGTTTTACAAAAACTCACTATTGTTGTAAAAGCTCATAAATAAATTCAGCACAACAATTGCAGATGAAATCAATATCTTCTCTCGGAAAGGAGTCAGCAAGATTAAACATCTGTAACACCAAAGCCAGACAAAACATTAACTTGCTACTTAAAAAAGAATAAAAGTAATACAAAATTTTTGAAATATACATTTACTTCTTGAGTAAATTTTGTCATGCCTAGGGTGATAATATTATAAATATGTCTCAAAACATACAACCCATATAAGTTGGACCCTGGTGGTTGCCTACGGCTTTGAAAAAGAACATGATATCACTAAAACAAGTATAAAAGCATGACTTATTGAATACATTCTTAAAAAAAATCAATATGTACTAACCTTTGGCATGATCCATGTAGGATCTTTTATGTCACGAGCATGCTTACCACAAGCAGCGTGTCAGAATGTCATCATAGCCTTATCATCAAAATCACAAATGTTACTTATTTTGCACAAATTCCATGAATTTCCAACAATAGGTAATGTAAGAAAACTTACAAGTTCATGGTCTTCTTCAATTCATTCCCTGGTTTATAGTGGAGGGAGTACAAGAGGATAACAGTATAACTCTTCTTGCATAGAAGAACCAATTGCCAATGATCCCTGAAAGAAAAAGGATGATTATATATTAAACAAATATAAAGCATTATATATATTATGAAATATATATTTGTTTCTTATCCATGCACATATAGAGCCAAGAAACACTCAATTGCGGTGTCACTAAACATCTTAGATAAGTCTGTATGTCTGATAGCAGCAGTAGTCCCTTTGTCATGGATTTAAATTGGGCATAAGAATCCAAATTTATCACTTTTGCCAGAGGAAACCAACCTATGATTCATGTACCTACTATAATGCAAGCACACAAATGAAAGTTTAACGGCGTAATTTGTAAAATATTTACTTCCAATTGAAGAAGATACTTATATTAAAAATAGTTGGACAATTAAAACCATAAGCTGTTGTCTAGAAGCTACCAAAGACATTAAATTATCCCTTCCAAGATAGCATTACACCCCTGACTTGCTAATACCTAAATCCGTAGGCAAATCTCTTATTTGAAAGGATGTATCATATACCATCAGAATCACTTGTTGCATGACATTCATTGGAAGCTGTGAAACTTCTTGAGTGGAGGGAGGTGCAGTTAGGGCTATGATCGGGGTTTCCTCAGCTCAATCAAAAACTAGATTCTTTGGCCACAAGATGAAAGAATTGAGGACATCACTCACAATCTTGAAGTCATCAGTGGGGATAGAGAGAGGTGCATCTGCAACGTTCACCTCTTCAACTGCCACTATGTCTTGATCATTTTTTTTGTTGATAGTGGACAGTTGATCCCAAGTTATGCATGCTCCCCCATGCAACTAATCATCTCAGAGGATCCTCCACAAGTAGGTCACAATGCTCACCAATTTTTTTCCAAGACTCTCTGATAACTGACCAATATTGCAACAACTCCCTTTAGTGCTCTGCTTAGGTGAAAGCGAATATGCCTGTAGAGCACTGGGATCTTGTCTTGTGCTTACAATGACAATATTTCCTCCTTCATCTTGCTCAACCTTTCTTTTAATTCGTGTATCAAATGATGCTTCTGTCTCAACCCTTGCTTCCGCCCTCACAATGGCCAGCATATGCTCCATCTCCTCCCTAATCGCCATACTTGAGGAATGGCGTGGGGTTGCTCCAAAGTAATCCCATATGCCTACCCTTCCTCCAACTCCCCTGACATAACCGGGGTGGTCATGTTTTCCTAAGTAATGATCAGGATATCATTCCTCTCATCCGAACTAAACGATCCCTCAACATGGTTTTTTTGAAGTTCCTCCTACAAGACACAGATAACAAACATAAGAAATGAAATTTGTTTACAAAATAATTAATACAACAATAATACTTATAATTTTTTCACCAACTATACGAGATTGTTCACTCGTATAAGACCCGCTCCTCTTTTGGTGAACAAACTTCCACATTGCTTCGCAACGTATTGGAGATGGTGGAGAAAGAAGAATAGAAGGATCGGATTGAGCTACTTCTTCCAATCTATTCTGTTTGACCACCAACAAGTCTTTTTTCAGCCTTTGTATAACCCCTACGAGACATTGTATGGGGGCAATCATTCTTTCTACCACTCTCTTGTGCCTTTTGCCTTTTTGACTGCGAATAAGAAATAAAAAATAAGATTACAATCAATAAAGACAATTCATAAGTAAATAAAATTCAAAATAAGTCAACTCACCAAAGCTTATGGAGTAGTCTAAAGCCGTCTAAATTCTTGCCAAGTTTGTTCGTCAATATAAGAATACTTATTGCACGGATTAGGATGAGGCTCACCATCTTTCACCTTAATATGCATGTAATTATTGGCTAGACTTATCTTAAGATTCCTCCTGTGTTCATCACAAAACGTCAATGTCTTCTTATACAAGATGTCAATTTAAGGAACGTCGTAAGTGAGCTATAATGCATACATTGGATAGTTAGTGACAAATTTGATAATTCAACCATACAAGTTTGATAGTTAGTGAGGGCAATCATTTAATATCTAGATAGTTTCCCAAATATGTTGCTTTACACGTTCATCCCCATTTCTCCACTCCTATATCAAGATGCTAAGATTGTTGCCTGCTAGGAGGCTAACAAAACTCTTATATCGGCTTACATTAGGCCCAATTGATTTTCAATATCTATCAAACTTAATCAGAATATTTTCCCCAATATTCCGATTGAGGGACATGTCCCTCAATCGGGTGCCTCTTCTACCCCTTCGTATGGACTGGTTATGGGGCTCACTTTGATTCTGACTTGGAGCATTGCTAGGCTCGCTCTGATTAACACTAGCTAGTGGCTCCGGAGTATCCTCACTAAGACACCTCATTATCCTCACTTGAAATTGAATAAGTTAATTTATATTTCTATGTGGTCATGACACTTTAAATTTCAGCCTCTAATTTTCATTTCAAGCACTATATTAACATTCTAGACTTTGTTATATCCTTGTTGGCACTTAAGTATCATACAGGGCATCAAAATACCCAATTCTAAATAAATTTCCAAGTTTTTATAATTCTCTCAATTACTCTAAACAATTCCTCTTTAAAATCTGGAATTTTCCAGCAACTACATATAATTTAATTGTCTCTAACTTTGCTCTTGAAACTTTCATTTTAACTTAGATGGAAACTTCTTCCTCATGCTCTCCCTATACAATTCTACCTCCTAAATCCATTGGAGCCATAAAACAAAATAAAATCTAACTCTGTCTAGCTAAAACAAAACACCTCAAATGACAAAAACTAACTTTGTCTAGCTAAAATAAAACAAAGGAGAAAGAGAAGTCAAGTGCATAAAGAGATAAAGAACACATAATTCAACAATACAGAGTTACAGAATCAAGGCTGAGAAAGGAAAGAAAGGTCTTACATCCACATATAATATTCTACATTAATCCTCACAAGTTAAGATAATTCAAAAGGGAGAACAATGCCTCAGAGCAAGCAACGGAAAAAGCCAAATGTATCTCATAATTACTAGAGTTCGAGCTTCAAGAAGAAACCCAAGGGAGGCAAGCAACGGCAACGTGGAAATGCAAACCACCGTACCCCTACATCCACCGGTGGTATTGGTAAAGAATGAAGGAGAGACGTGGGAAAGAGGAGCTTGACGAAGAACCCCAAGGGAGGCAAGAAACCAAGCTTGAGGAAGAATCCAATTGGAGGGAACAAACGCCAAGCCTTATGATAATGTATTCAACTGAACCTCTGCTGGCAAAGGTTAAGGGTAGAGGAGCGATGTGGGAAGGAGGAGCCGTCGCAAACCGAGGGAGTGGTTTACAAGAAACTTGAGTATCATATCTCAGAGTTGAAATTAGGCGTGAGCTGAAGCGACCCCTGAAATATTTAGGGCACTTTTAAGATTGGTTATTTTTCAAAACTAGTCTTAAAAATACTCTTTTAGACCCGTTATTAAAAATAACTGGTCTTAAAAATAATAAATTTTTTTCTCTCCTTTTAGACCGGTTTCTAATAACAACTAGTCTTCAAAGTTTAATATTTGATACCGGTTGTTCTTTACAATCGGTCTAAAAAAAAATAAACATATCATTTTTTTAGTTGTCTTTAATTCAGAAAATATATTATACTTGTTATATTTAGAACTGTTTAGAAAATATATTACATATATTTATATTTCTAAATTATATATGTTTTAAGACGGGTTGTTTATAAAATCGTTTTCAATAATATATTTAAGACCTTATTTTAAAAGAATCGGTTTTAGAAGTTGATAACAATTACCAAAATACCATCGGTCATATTTTTTAGACCTTATCAATTATAATTGGTCTAAATATGCATGTCTTAAACACCATTTTTGTGCTAGTGGATCTGTCCAACTTTACAGAACGAGATTGATTGAGGCTGTTCAGCAGAGGAACAGCTTTGGTTTGCATTGGAGAAGAAGATGCAGGAATAGTCGAAAGGGAAGAAGAAATGAGAGTCGACGAAGAGTCAAGATTCGCCATGAGAGAAGGAAATGGATCGAAGGCAACTGATGCCAAGTTAGAAAGTAAGACACGAGAATTTAAGAGTGAAGAGCTCGTAGTCAAAGTGATTCTACAGAGCTCATAGGTACTGTTATTTATAGTTAAAGAGTGGGTCTGTTATGTACACGTGGTAATCAGTTCAGTCTAGCAGAATATGGTTACAACTAATTACGGATTAATTGCATCTACAAACTCCAAGATGGGTTGTGGGGGCTGCCTTGTGCAAGGTTCAGTGAAATGGGGGGTTTATCGTTTAGTTTATAGATCTACGTGTTCAATCACATTGGTATGAATATTTTGACAGAGTCATGGCTTAGATTATTGAGACTTTCTTCATCCTCTGAGAATGGTGGGTATGGCGAAGAGATGGAGATAGAAAGAGAATATGCTTCAGTGCAATTGAACTAAAATATGTAACACCGTTAGTCATTTTTTAAACAGCAAGGACTAACGGATCTAATAGTGGAAGGATACAAGACCCAATAAAGTTTAAAAAAAAAAAATGCTTAATGACCTTATTCAAAACTTAACAAAACTATAAGGACCCCCAGATCAAATTTTCCCATTTTTTTAAAATAAGTAACTTCACTAATTTTTTAAAATTTTATAAATTAATTATCTAATTATTATATTTAGTACAAGAGGGGAGGAGCAATAATAGTTGCAATTGTAATACTCCCTCTCATCTTTAATATAAAACATATTTAACTAATTTAATTATATTGAGAAAGTTAATTAATGTGATATGTATTTTCTAGAACATTCTAATCATCTTCCTTAATTCTCTTATTCTTTCTCTTCTATGATTATTCTTAAGGGAGCATTAATTAAGATAAATTAAGAAAACATTAATAAATATAAAAACTGCCTTATATTTAAAAATAAGATTAATTCCATAAATATATCTGCTATGCTATTAAGAATAGAAAGTAGCAATAATAGTAATAACGAACAATAATTGTGCACAAAAGGTCGGATCAGCTAATTCAGCCGATTGGCCAGCATGAAAATTTTCTTGTTCCGTATACGTGGCCCGCAGACACGGGAACATTCCATAATGATCTAACGTTTGCCGCACTAATTTAGAGGGTGGGAAACAAAAACTTTAGATTTTTTTTTTTTGCCGTATTCTTTTTTTTTTAATACATTTTCACTAGAGTTATTTTAAGATATACACATATGTTGGGTATATTACTGAATCTATTTGATTTTGGATATAGGTACGATGAGGTAATGAATGTCAATCATATAATATAATTAACTCTCTACAATCTGCACTTTTATGATTGCATTAATGAATATTGTTACTTATCCAAGAAAAATATGCATAAAAAATTAATTATTTAATTCTATAATTTTACCTCATTTATTAGAAATTGGTTTCCATGCTCAGTAGATTTGATGAGCATGGAGAGTTAGGAGATTCTGGGCCATAAGATCTGATCTGGACGGCCCAGATCTATTTAATTAAAAAATCTATATTTTTTAATTAAATAGATCTGGGCCGTCCAGATCAGATCTTATGGCCCAGAATCTCCTAACTCTCCATGCTCATCAAATCTGCTGAACATGGAAACCGGATCCCATTTCTTATAGATTGCACATGCTTGCCTCCAATACAACTTTAATTCTTAAAATTTTCTCTGTAATTTTCATTATCCCTATTTTTTCAGAGAAATATGAGCCCCCTGAAACTTGTTCTATGTGATTCTACCATGCTAATAGTATTAAAAATTTGCTTATTTGGCATCTTGTTAGCGTGCTAGCTCCACATCGAAAACCCTATAGTATCAACGGTCAAGTTTGGCCTTCAATGGCCGCGATTCATAATAGCAACACTAGTTTGATAAGATGTTTTAATTTCTACATAACATAACAAACTTGGAAGATTGAGATTAGTCAACCTGCAGATTTGGATCCTCTTCTCATTCTCTCTCCCCTTTTTTCTCCCCTCATTTGATTCCCACTATTTGAAGAACAAATAAATGGCTGAGATTTAACATTTGTAAGACTGTTATTTTTTCTATTTTTAGATAATATGTAGTTTTAAATTGTTCATATCAAATTTTAATATATTAAATTTATTTATATATATATAATCATACTTTTATAAATCATTAAATCTTAACTGTCTATTTATTGATCAATGGTAGAAATGAGATGAGGAGAAAGAAAATGATGGGAATATCCACTGAAAGCATAAGAATTTAGGAAAAATTTCACTGCACTCTTCTTTAGCTATTTAATATTAAATAAATCACAAAAAAATTTTAAATTTCTTATAAATAAGCTGGTGTTGACTGTTGACTACTTGGTTAAAGACTTGAAGGTTGGCTCCTCCTTTACCTTAATCTGGCTTGCCTTTTGTCTAACAACTCTCTTCTCAATTAGCAAATGGCGGCCACGGCCAACAACGAAGACATAGTTGCAGAAATCCCCACCTATATCCGTCTCCACAAAAACGGCACCGTCGAACGGCCCCGTCAAGCCCCATTTATACCACCGTCACTTAACAACCCTCAAACCGGAGTCTCTTCCAAAGACATCGTCATCTCCGACGAACCCCTCATTTCCGCTCGCCTTTATCTTCCAAAATCCACCACCCAATTCCACCACAACGACCACCCAAAACTCCCCATCTTAGTCTACTTTCACGGCGGCGGATTCTTCTTCGAATCCACCTTCTCTCAATTCTACCACCGTTACTTAAACCTCTTCGTCTCCGAAGCCAAAGTCATCGTCGTCTCTGTAGAGTACCGGCTCGCTCCAGAACACTATCTACCTGCAGCTTATGAAGATTGCTGGGAAGCCCTTAAATGGGTAGCAACCTCTCAGACAAAAAACCCCAGTGACGAGCCATGGCTAAATTATGGAGATTTCAGTAGAGTTTTCATTGCTGGTGATAGTGCCGGTGGTAACATTGTTCATAACATCGCCATGCGTGGTGGGGCTGAAGATTTGCCTGCTGGGGTTAGAATTTTAGGTGCCATCTATGTTCATCCTTTTTTCATTGGTTCAACTCCAATTGGGTCTGAACCGGTTTCTGGGTTTGACCAGACCGTGCCGGTTTTGTCTTGGAAATTTGCTTACCCTTCTGCTCCAGGTGGGTTAGATAACCCCATGATCAATCCTTTTGTTCCTGGAGCACCAAGCTTGAATGGACTTGGGTGTTCAAGGATTCTTGTGTGTACTGCAGAGAAAGATTCTTTGAGGGACAGAGCTGTTTGGTTCTACGAGGGTGTGAAGAAAAGTGGGTGGAAAGGAGAATTGGAATTGTTTGAACAGGAAGGAGAAGACCATGTTTATCATATCTTTAATCCTGAATCTGAGAAAGGAAAGAAAATGACCAAACGCATGGCTTCTTTCATCATGAAGGAAGAAAAAGAGATCAATTAGTGGCTTCAACTTCTTGTGAAGTTACAGATAGTTTCTATAATTGTGTGTTCTTAGGTCTGTTCTGTTCTGCCCATAGTTGTTTAGAAAGGGAATGGTTCTTAGTGCGTTCACTTCTTGCAAATCTGTATTATATTGTCAAGTGCTTGTTTCGTTGTTGCCATGTGAGTTTGGTTCGTTATTGTCAAGTGCAAATCTGTATTGTCAAGTGCTTGGTTCGTTCTGTTTTGTTCTGTTCTGCTCGTTGTTGTTGGGAGAATTTGTGCCTTGTTCAATGTTTGTACATTGGAACAATTACATTTTAATTTGTTTTGTCCTGTCTTCAATTTTCTGCAATGCAATGAACCTGTTCCATAAAAACGAAGAGCATAAAAAAAAATTAGATACAGGCAGATAGGAAAAGAGGGAGTCTTGTCCTTTCCAAAAATTAAAAAAAAAAAAAATTGGCATAAAAAATAATTGTTTAAACATGGGATAAAATATATTTATATTTCGTAGGCTTTGTTGGAAATATATAGACTTCCCATTTATGTTTGATACGTGATATTTTAAATTAAATTTTACCATACAAAAAAAAAGTTTTATTTCATAAATTTATCATGCAAAATCCCTAATTAATCTGCAGTTGGGAATGGATGTAGCGAGAAACAAGCTCCAACACCAAGTACTTTTTTAGTTCAAAGAATTATAGAGAATATAATAGTGAGAAATTAATGTAATGAAATGATGAAAATGGAACATTAATTTGTTTTGCATGCATGAGATCAATAAATCATAGAATAAAATTATATTTTATTTTAAAAATTAAAATAAATATGACATGACCTTTTTAATTTCTATAAACGGATAAACATCTAAATATTGATTCATCGAGGCTATAAATGTTTATACGTTAATTCATGAGATGCTTGAATTTAGATTACACACTCAAAATTATGCGATAGAGATTACATAATTTGTTATAATCAGGATTACTTAACTGTGTGAACCAAACACCTTTAATTAGCATAAATGAATTATAATCCTAATGCATGGAATTGACCCAAATATGCTAGAAGAAGACTAATTTGTCTTTAATTGATGTAATGGTGCTCGAAAGAAAGAAAGAAAGAAAGAAAGAAAGAAAGAAAGCTGTTGTGTCATTATCAAGGGCTACTAGCTAGGAATTAATATTACTCCGTTGGTCATTAATAATGCTACCTCTGTTTTAAATGCAAGGTGTGTTTTGAAAATGACCAAAGGCATGACATCTTTTAACATCAATAATATAACGGAGAAACAGAGATGGATTGATGGATTCAACTTCTTGTGAAGAAGACTAATTTGTCGCTAATTGATGTAATGGTGCTGGGGAAAATAAAAATAAAAAGAAAGCTTGTGTCATTATCAAGGGCTACTAGCTAGGAATGTTACTCGGTTACGTTGGTCATTAATAATACAGCCTCTGTTTTAAATGCAAGGTGTGTTTTGAAAATGACCAAAGGCATAGCAACCTCTTGTAAGCTTATGTAAAATGTTGTGTTTATATTGTGTTTAGTGACTAGGTTCTCGTTTACTAATTGTAATTAGTTGCCTAGCAAGGGCACAATTCAAAATTGTCCACTATGGGCAGATTAGCCGCTCAAAAATAAAAAACTAATTGTAAATAGTTTCACAAGAGGAGACTCAAATGGTAATTGAAATTTCTATGACTGATTAGATCACATGTTATCAAATTGAATGTTAAATCAAAATACTTGACGAAGAGAGAGTATAAAGAAGAATAGTTTTATGAGATGTAGTTATCTAATAAGATCAATTGTGGTATGACATGAGGTCAAAAGTATTGGGGAAATATGTGAAGTATTTCATACCAAATATAAAATGAAGAAGTGAAGGGTGAAAGAACAGTTTGTTATCGATGATTTTGTAACCTTGTGACATGAAAGCTTTTCTATAAGTGAGAGATTGCGAGTCTAATCCAAGTTGTAAGTGCCTACTCTAACTAAAGAAAAAAGAATAATTCGCTTTATTTGTATGATTGTTATTAATGAAAATACAACATTCTTTGCATCTTCTCTAATTTTGTAAAGCAAAAAGCAACAAAACATCACAAAATTTACTGGTTTTTTTGTTTTTTTGTAGAACAAATTTTAACTTTTCTTAAAAACTCATAATAAAAACACATTTTCGAACATGTGTTTTTTTAGTGTTTTTCAAAAACATTTTCTAAAAAAATATGAAACCAAACCGACACTATATTTTTTCTCGTCATGAATATAGAAAGAAAATGAAAAAAAAAAGAGAATATGAGGTGAAAATAACATATGAGCTGAACATGTCCGTTGAGAAAAAAAAAATTCTTTTTTGTTTAAAAAAGGAGAGATTTAAGAAGAAAATGGCTTACTTACTCAGATCCTACAACCCACAAACCTGAGTCTCTTTTTAAGACAGTCCGATGCCGCCCCATCTCCCCTCACCTTTAACTTCCAAAATCCACCACCTGAATCTAAATGTTTTGGGGGAAATTATAATTTTGTGAGATAAAGTGGGTTGGGATTTTGTATTTAGGGTTCAAAGGGAATTAGAGGGACTGATGATCATATTTTGATTCCAACTTTTTTAGAAGGGTTAAGGATATTGTTGTCCTAAAAGTTTTCAATGAGGGGTAATTTTGCCCAGAAGTGTAAAAAATAGAGTAAATTTGCCCTTGACCGTTATCCTAGTTAATTTTAATTGTTAGTTGATCAAACATGCTGAGTTGACAATTCATATGTCACCCACATCATTTTTGTTAAGGTGTAAATTTATGCCGTAAGTTTTAAATCTAACTTTGAAAAAAAAAAATGAAGTAGATGACACGTGTATTATCAACTTAGCATGTTTGGTTAATTAACAGTTAAAATTAACCGGGATAGCTGTCAGGAAAAAATTGCTCCCTTTTTTATGCTTTAGGGGTGAGATTGCCACTGAAAAACTTTCAGAACAAAATTGTCCTTCGGTGAAAACTTTCAAAATAAAATTACCCTTTAACCCTCTCTTCGGGAAGAAAGGAACAGAAAAAAAAGCTCACTGTCATGTTTTCTCTCTATGAACAACGACAAAACAAAAAACAAAAAACAAAAAACAAAATGGAGAAACAAAGAAACACTTTCTTGTATATTATCTAACTTTTAAAAGAAGAGCCACCACATGCCGTTAGGCATTTTGGCTTGATCGTGAGGGCACTTTAATCTCACCCATCAAGTCGTGAGTTCGAAATTGGCACTCATATCTCTCTTGGCAAATTAACCCTTCACCAAATTTTGAAACACCTCTCCTTTTAAATAAGCAAAGTGTTCATACACTCCAAAACAAAATGAAAGAGAATGAGAGAAACAGAAATGAGAGAAAACTTTTGGGTGCTTCAAGTGCACACCATTCTTGAATGTCATTCTTGAATTGAGCACTTGAGTATAAAACATTCTTAAAAACCAAAAACAAAAAATTCAATCACCAACTAATTGCATTAACACATAAATCACTAACCAACCATATATAAAAGACTAAACCAAACAATTTATTGACCAAAAAGACAAACCACATAATACATGATAGTCAAGTAAGCAACTTATAAATTTTTGAGCAAAAAAAAAAGTAAGCAACTTATAAATGACTGACCACATTCAGTGAACACACACAATTCAATATACAAAAATCAATTTCGACCAAAAAAATATATATACAAAAATCAATAAACTCAAACAATTCAATGGCCAACCGACCACATCCAATGAACACAAACAATTCAACACACAGAATCCAATGAACTCAAACAATTCAATGATCAACCATCCACATAATTATCGCCACGTAAGCCAACAGAGTGTGATAAATAGATTAGAGATAATGGGTAACATTTAGTTACACTTTAGTTAGTTGGTTATAGCATTTAGTTAAACTTTAGTTTATTGGTTATTTATATTGTTATGCCTGATATTGTGATGTCAACACATGTATATATAGTTGAACAGCTGTAAACAAGACACATAATACACATATTACTCTCCCTTTCATTTCTCTTGCGATTCTTCATTTTCTTCTTCTTTCTGGTCATTTCATAAGAAGATAATCAAGAGCAACACATAAGCACGAAGATTATCCAAGCAAGCATATTACTCTCTTGGACCAATGACGGAGGCGCATGAGTTTATTGATAATAATGACATACTCTTGACAGATACGCAAGCGAAGTAAAACCACAAACTCTGCAAAGTTACTGGCTTTCCCCGATCTGACCTCTCTTGTAATGCCCCAAATTTTGATTAAGGGCTAATGACATTTTCTGAGAATGATTTTGTAAATTAAAGTTGAATTGAGACCCGAATTAATTATTGGAAATGCTCAACACCCTGTATTTTAGCATAATCATGTGACAAAGTAATTCTTGAGCTAAAACTAGAAGGGGTGTATGGAGAAGAAGAAAAGAATTAATACGTGTTACATAGCAATTCTTGTGAATGCGCCATAATCAGGGGAAAATTTGGAAGAATGAAAAATTTACTGGTCAATTAGTCATCGATTAATGAAGAAATTAATTACTAACTAAAAGAAATAAGGAGTGTGACTAAATGGTTAATGGAGCTAGTTAGAGTAACCAAGTGGTTATTTACTTTGTGAGAAATAAGGAGATTGTGACATGTGGTACCATTGGATGAAGAGTAGTTGGTGGGAAAAGTCAAATAATCATTTGTTTATCAATTTCTCTTCCCTCTCTCTTGGTGTTTTCGAATAGGTATGGGAGGGGGCAGAAAAATCTGTGTCTCATCTTCATCTTCATCATCTCATTTTCACTCTATTGCTCTCTCCATTTTCGTTCAAGTTGAAAGAAGAAAGAGAAAAGAAAAGCTTGAGATTAAGGGAAGATTTTAACCTCAAATGCCAAAACTCTCTTCTTTAATCTTGTTTCTTGGGTTGAAAGCTTCATTTCTATAGTTTTAGATTTTCCATTGGTGGTAGTTTGTGCCCTCAAGAAAATCTAGAGGTAGAAGAAGCAAGGAACACCTTTGAGAAAGTTGTAGAGGTGAGTAAGATGAGCACTTTAATACAAGTTTTGTGGTCATTTGGTTAAGCCTTGAAATTCTGAAATTTTACCCTATTTTTGAAAATTAGGGTCATTGAGAGTTTGGTATGATGTGATCATGGAAATGGTACTTTGAATTGTGTTTTGGAAAGATAGAAGTGAATTGAACCTTGAATGTAAAGTTTGGCAATTTTGGATTTTGTGTTGAATATATGCTAAAAATCTTGTTAAAGGAATGAGAATTTGGTTATTTAGATGTTTCCATTGGATTCCTTGTGTCGGAGTAGTGTTGAATGTGAATTTTGAACCATTGGAAACTTAGGTTTAAAAGTTGCAAGAATTGTTTAGTGAAAAACCCTGTGCAGGCACTCAGCTTACATGAAATTTTTTAATAGGTAAATGGTGGTTAAAAATTCTAAAACTCTCTAGTTTAATAGTAGACATGTCAAGCTTTAATTTGATATATTATGGAGGTCATTTCGATATGTGTGCTGGGAGTTATGAATTTCCAAAGTTTGATGTAGAAACTGGGATCAAATCTGGAATAGCAAGGAGATTGGTGCAATTCTGTACTTTTGTGATTATAGTCAGTAGTGATTCATATTTTTCCTGAAAAGAGGACTTATAAAGCTTTACGTAGGAATTGGGATTACCTCATTTTTATTTTTCTAAAATTAGTTATGATTTTTGGAAGTTCAGCCAAGAAACTAAAATTTTCTTGGCCGTAGCCCAAAAGCTTCTTACCTACTTTTGGCCACAGACAGAAGACTCTTGGACGCAGCTAAAAATTCTCTGACATGATTTTGGCCACAGCCAAAAGTCTTTGGCCACAGCCCAAAAGTTTATGACCTGTTTTTGGCCGCGGCCAAGTATACATCTAAAAATCAAAACTTTTTACTATCGTAAGGTGCTCTTTGAAAAAGTACTTCCCAACCCTTTAGGCATTTGTTTGAGCTTCTAGTATCCACCTAAGGGACTTTAATGATAACCAAATCCAAGTGTTTTGAAGTCATTTGAGTATTGGGATAAGTGATAAACTGTCGTCCTTAATTATGATTATAAGATTTGATATTTGCCCCAAACGTAGAAGGCCTACGCCTGAATAAGAACGAAAAGAAGAAGGTAGTGACACTTTCTCCTATATCATGTTTAATGCATTGCTTGTTTGTATTTATCATTGAATGATCAATTGGGTCATGGCGGGTAGCCTGACCTTGAATGCTGCTGTTGCTGATTGTGTCTGTGGCAGTTAGCCAATCCTTGAATATTGCTGATTAGGTATGTGACAGTTAGCCTGGCCTTGAATGTAGCTAATTGGGACGTGGTAGTTAGCCGGGCCTTGCATGAATGATTGAGTTGTGGTGGGTAGCTAGGCTTTGAATGCTGATGTTGTTGAATTATGATATATACTTACATGCTTTGTTTAATTATGCATCATATATGTGAAATGTTACTACTGGGATTCTTTTGAATCTCACTGTTTCCAATTAACAAATTTTAGCTAGGGCAAGCAGATCAAGAGACAAGCAAGTAATCAAGGACGACTAGAATTGCCGATGATAATCTTAGCTTTTGGTTTTTGGTTGTTATTTTGGACAATTGTATATATTTGTTGACCCTAGAATGGTAATTGTTGTGTAATCCCCGGTTTGGGAAATTGAGATGGGCAATGATGCCTGTAAAACCCTTTGATTTATGAATATATCCTGAGTGAATGTCGGGAATTTTATTAGCACTCTGATATTATGTATGTTACAAACCGAACAGGCCAATTGTTTTACTTTAAAATGAATGGAAATCGTATTATATAGATTTTTATAAAAAGTTTTTAATTACCCTCGATCTCTCATTCAATTATAAAACATGTTTTAAATACTAATCACAGCCTTGATAAGGACGGGGGTTACATATCTCTTCTCAATTCTCAATCTAATTTCAAATGGCTGCTATAACCAACAACAACGAAGACATAGTTGCAGAAATCCCCAATTATATCTGAGTCTACAAAAATGACACCGTTGGACGCCCCCAACAAACTCCATTTGTGCCAGAAGCATACTTGGCTGGACTTAGGTGTTGAAGGATTCTTGTGTGTGTTGCAGAGAAAGATTCGTTAAGGGACAAATGTGTTTGGTTTTATGAGGGTGTGAAGAAAAGTGGGTGGAGAGGAGAATTGGAATTGTTTGGACAGGAAGGAGAAGCACATGTTTATCATATCTTTAATCCTTGTTAAGGAAATAATATTCTATATTAAGGAAATATTCTATCATTATTGTTAGATCAATTAGCATAATTAGTGGGATTGATTGACCGTTACGATCCCCTCATTTAGGAGCAATTAATATCCAGGCTCCTCACTCTTTGTATATATATTGTATCTTCCTGTGAATAGAATAACACACAAATTCATATACTTTTGTTACATGGTATCAGAGCTTAGGGTTTTCTGAAATTATTTTCGGCGCGACACTGTTCATCGGCGGCGGTACTGTTCATCGGAGTACTGTAGTGGCTGTTCATCGGAGTACTGTAGCGCGCTGTTCGTCGGAGTGTTGTATCTCGTCACTGTTCATCGCCCTGCAGCGCATCACTGTTCGTATATCACTGTAGTGGTATTGTTCGGCACTGTTCAGAGATCCCTGTAGCATCACTGTTTCGATACTGTTACACTGTTTCGTTACTATTTTGCACTGTTTGGACGTTTATACTGTTACGCACTGTTTTGTGGTACTGTTTCGCACTGTTTGGACTCTTTGGTACTGTTTTTGGGTACTGTTTGGTACTGTTTGTGTCCGAATTTGGAGATTTTCTCATTTGTTGGACCTCTTTTTATTCGGTTCTGGATTCCATGGCTGACCCTAAGGCTCCTGAAATGTTACCCATGTCGGCGAAGATTACTTTCTCACAATTGAACTGGACTAATTATAGTGATTAGAGCACTACTGTTAAAATCTATATTATGGGTATTGAGAAGGAAGAACATTTAACTGATGAACCCCCTAGTGACAAAGAAAAACTGGTTGGTTGGAAAAGAGCTGATGCTAGAATCTTGTTTCAGATTAGAAATTCTATTGAACCCCGGATCTTGTCTTCAGTGAGCCATTGTACTACGGTTAAGGAAATAATGGGTTATCTAGAATTTATGTTCTCTGGTAAAGGGAGCCTTACTCGGATTCACGAAGTTTGTAAAGGTTTTTATCGCTCTCAGCAGCAGGGTCGTCCATTGAAGGACTTCTTTTTGGATTATAAACGATTGTATGAGGAAATGAAAGTTCTCATGTCGCCACAAGCAGATCTTGAGACTCGCATTAAAAATCTGGAACTACAGGCCATCATTGGTTTTCTCGAAGCCCTTGATCCATCTTATGAGACCATCCGCTCTCAAATCCTGTCTAGTCAGGAGCTCCCATCCCTTGAAGATGTGTTTGCTCGCGTCCTTCGCGCTGATGGTGTGACCCGCCCGTCTGTGGATCCCAATGCGAGTGCTTTGGCCGATCGAGGCCCCTTTGACAACAGGAATTCTGGCTCCAAACAGGGTTCCAGTGCCCCGAGTATGACTTCTGGCGGTATTCTCTGTCATTATTGCAAGGAACCTGGCCATATCAAGAAAAATTGTCGAAAATTGCAAAATAAACAGCAGCGTGATCAGCAGCGTGGCTTTGCTCATGTTGTCCAGACCTCTAATCAGCCTGAACCTGGTTTGCCCTCTGCCGCGGCCTTATCTACAGGTACTCTGCCCTCTGGTCTTGCTACCACTTCCTCGAAGTGGGTCATTGATTCTGGTGCTACCGACCACATGATAGGTAACCATCGTTTATTTTCGTCGTATGCCGCCTATGCTAACCCATCTTCCATCTACGTTGCCAATGGTTCCCCCGTCCGTGTAGTTGGATCAGGCACTATTAACCCCACCCCCTCTATTTCACTATCTTCTGTTCTTGACATTCCTGATCTCACCTTTCATCTTCTATCTCCCAGTAAACTGACTCGTCATTTGAACTGCTTTATCTCCCTATTTCCTGACCATTGTTTGATCCAGGATCTGTCGACGAAGCGTATTATTGGTAGAGGTTATGAATCTGGTGGACACTACATTCTGGATGATCAGGTGCCGCGTTCCGTTGCCTGTTCTGGTGGGTCATCTCCCTTTGAAGTTCATTGTCGTCTTGGTCATGTGTCACTTTCGTCTCTAAAGAGGTTATATCCTCAGTTTTCTTCTGTATCTGCTTTGGATTGTGAGTCGTGTCAGTTTGCCAAACACCATCGTGTTCATTTGGCACCTCGAGTCAATAAACGGGCTGCGTCCCCCTTTGAGTTAGTACATTCTGATGTTTGGGGTCCTTGTTCAGTTTTATCTCAGACTGGTTATCGTTATTTTGTCACTTTTGTTGATGATTTTTCCCGAACAACTTGGCTCTATTTAATGAAACAGCGCTCTGAATTGTTTACTCATTTTCAAAACTTCTGTGCTGAAATTCAAACTCAGTTCAATACTCCTGTCAAAATCCTTCGAAGTGATAATGCGAAAGAATATTTTTCCGCCCCTTTTTTTGATTACATGCATACCAATCCTCCTGTGTCGATACCCCTGCTCAAAATAGTGTTGCCGAAAGAAAGAATCGACACCTTTTAGAAACTGCTCGAGCTCTTATGTTTCATTATAGTGTTTCGACACCATTTTGGGCTGATGCCGTGTTTACTGCATGTTTTCTTATCAATCGCATGCCTTTGGTTGTTCTTAATGGTGACATTCCCTATTCTGTCTTGTTCCCCACTAGTAAACTCTTCCCTGTTGATCCGAAAATCTTTGGTTGCATTTGTTTTGTTCGGGATGTTCGTCCTAGTGTCAGTAAACTTGATCCCAAGTCTTTAAAGCGTGTCTTCCTTGGTTATTCTCGAGTCCAGAGAGGTTATCGTTGTTACTCTCCTGATCTTCGTCGTTATCTTGTGTCCACTGATGTCACCTTCCATGAGACTTCTTCTTTCTTCAAGTCTTCAATCATTTCTGTGTCTTCCTCGGTCATTGATCCGACGGATGATTTCTTGGTTTATCGTGTCCCACCAGCTCAGGCTGCTGCTCCGGTTCCTGATATCATCACTGAGACTGATCCCACCAATTCTGCGCCTCTGTCAGTAGATGCTTCATCGTTGGATTCTATTCCTGCGACTCCAAACCCTCCCACTCCTGCCCCTGATACCGTTATGCCTGATTCTGCAATTGACCCGTCTAATGACCTCCCTATTGCCCTCAGAAAAGGTATCCGCCCCCATTGTCCTCCTAAACGCTATGCTGACTGCATGTATCCTATATCAAACTTTGTGTCTTACCAGCAATTGTCCCCTGTTTCCTCTTCCCTTGTGGCCACCCTTGAGTCCATAACCACCCCTACCTCCCTTCACCAAGCCTTAGCTCATCCTGGTTGGCGTGCTGCGATGGAAGAAGAAATGATGGCCCTTGAATAGGCTGGTACCTGGACTCTTGTTGATCTGCCTTCTGGGAAGAAGGCCATTGGGTGTAAATGGGTATTTGTGGTTAAGACTAAAGCTGATGGTTCCTTGGAACGACTAAAAGCTCGGCTTGTTGCTAAAGGATATGCTCAGACTTATGGCATTGATTACTCTGAGACTTTCTCCCCGGTCGCTAAGCTCACTTCAGTCCGTCTCCTCGTCTCTCTAGCTGCCACTTATCATTGGGATTTGCATCAGTTGGATGTTAAGAATGCATTTTTGAATGGTGACCTTCTTGAGGAAGTTTATATGGAGCAACCTCCTGGTTTTGTTGCTCAGGGGGAGTGTGGGAAAGTGTGCTATCTCAGAAAGTCATTATACGGTCTGAAACAAAGTCCACGTGCCTGGTTTGATAGATTTTGTAACGTGGTTCAGAAGTTCAGATTGAGTCAAAGCAAGAGTGATCATTCTGTGTTCCATCAGAAGACCGATGCAGGTATGATTCTTCTGGTTGTATATGTTGACGACATTGTAATCACAGGGAGTAACACTTCTGGCATTTCCGAGCTTAAAGTCTTTCTCAACCTCCACTTCCAGACTAAAGACTTAGGACCATTGAAGTACTTTCTGGGTATTGAAGTTATGAGAAACAAGAAAGGCATTCTGTTGACTCAGAGGAAGTATGTTCTCGACCTCCTGAAGGAAACTGGGAAGCTTGGAGCTGCACCAAGTAGCCTTCCCATGATTCCAAATCCATACCTGGACTTGAATGATAGTATGTTTGATGAACTTCCTGATGACTTGAAAAAGAAAATTGATCCAGAGAAATTGAAGCCATTTGCATATCCTGAGAGATATAGAAGATTGGTTGGAAAGCTGAATTATCTGACAGTGAATCATCCAGATATAACCTTTTCGGTTAGTGTACTTAGTCAATTCATGGCATCTCCAACAGTGGCATAGTAGGAAGCCTTAGAACATATCTTGCACTATCTGAAAGGATCCCCAGGTCGGGGCATTCTCTATTCGAATTTTGGGCACACTAAAGTTGAGTGTTTCTATGATGCGGATCATGCAGGATCCAAGGCCACGAGACGATCCACTACAGGTTACTGTGTGTTTGTTGGTGGTAACTTGATATCTTGGAGGAGTAAGAAACAAGGGGTGGCATCAAAATCAAGCGCAGAGGCAGAATACAGAGCTATGTCACAATCCGTACAAGAAATTGTATGGGTACTTCAGCTCATGAAGGAAATTGGCATTGTCACGACATTACCTGCAAAGCTTTGGTGTGACAATAAAGCAGCGCTTCATATAGCATCAAATTCTGTGTTCCATGAGCGGACGAAGCACATTGAAATCGACTGTCACTTCATTCGGGACAAGATCAAAGAAAATGTTGTATCTACAGGATATGTGCGATCGGACGACCAACTAGCAGACCTTCTGACAAAAGCGTTGACTGGGATACGGGTTGAGTATCTTTGTAACAAGTTGGGCATGATTAACATATATGCTCCAACTTGAGGGGGAGTGTTAAGGAAATAATATTCTATATTAAGGAAATATTCTATCATTATTGTTAGATCAATTAGCATAATTAGTGGGATTGATTGACCGTTACGATCCCCTCATTTAGGAGCAATTAATATCCAGGCTCCTCACTCTTTGTATATATATTGTATCTTCCTGTGAATAGAATAACACACAAATTCATATACTTTTGTTACAATCCTAAATCTGTGAATGGTAAGAAAATGACCAAACGCATGGCTTCTTTTATCATGAAGGAAGAAAAAGAGACGGATCGATAGATTCAACTTGTTGTGAAGTTACACTGTTACAGATAGTTTCTATAAAATGTTGTGTGTTACTGTTCTTAGTTTGTTCTGCTTATTGTGGTTTAGACAGAGAAAGATTCATAGTGAGTTCACTTCTGGCAAATCTATTTTGTCAAGTGCTTGATTCGTTCTTGCCAGTTGCCATGTGATCATTTGGTTTTTCTCGTTGGAATATGGTCAGTGTTTACTACTAGTTTGTTTTAATTCCTCATTCGATTCTACTATTTTTTGTTGGGAGAATTTGTCACCTAGTTCACTATTTTTATGAGGAATAATTACGTTCTGATTTGTATTGTCATGCCTTAAATTTTCTGAAATGCAATGAACCTATTCCATAAAAACAAAGAGCATCAACAGTAACTGGAACCAGGCTGATAGGAAAGGTGTCTTATCCTTTGAAAAAATAAATGAATATTTTTGACATAAAAATTAATGGTTTAAAAATGGGTAAAATACATTTATATCCCTTAGGTTTCATTACAATTATATTTAGAATAGACTTCTCATTTATAAATATTGTTCTATTTTATAAATTTATCATGAAAATCCCTAATTAATTAGCAATTGGGATTGGAAGTAGGGGTGGAAATAGATCAGACGGTTTTTCAGGGGCCTACCACCTGCCTTGTTCTGGACCTGACCAGGCCTCTCCTGTTAGGCTAAAAGGCCAAGCCAGGGCTTGCTTCAGAGCCTGTTTTATTTAATAAGCCAGGTCTAGGCCTTTTATTAGGCCTTTTAGGCCATCAAGCCGGCCTGTTAACAATAAAAAAAATTGAGGGTGAAATTCTTTGGCCCACATCGACAGGTAACAACTCACAAGCACTCACAACTGTCGGCGTCGCCTTTATGCTACTCCCCTCCCTGGCTCATCATCATCTCTCCTCCCTTCTCTGTGACTGTCGAGAGTCATTTTTATGCTACTCCCCTGTCTCAGCGTCATCGTCATATGTCGTCCCTTCTCCGTCAGGAGTCGTGCTTCTACTCCCCTCCCTGTCTCATCTTCATCTGTCATCCCTTCTCCATCAAGTATCGGGAGTCGTCGTAACCTTCTCCATCCGTCATCCCTTCTCTAACATAGTCAGATTCAATTGATTCTCCTATTCGGTTTGGACTAGAGCCTTCTCTATCTGATGCAATTGATTCTCCGATGCCTTTGATTCTCTGACGCCTAAGCCTTCCTAAGGCTTCTCTGATTCGTGTATTTTGGTGTGGACTATAGTGTTGATTTTGCTTTCATATGTGATAAAACGCTCTTTGGGTTTAAACTCTCCAATTTATTTTGATTTTGATTTTGATTCTTTGATTTTGATTTCAACAGATTTTTCCAGGATCTATTTTGTACAGATTCTGTGTCGTTTAAACTCTGTTCAAGATCTATTGTTTTTTATGTAGCTGCTTTTAATCGTTGTTCTTTGATTCTGTATCGTTTTTTCCATGATCGATTTTTAAAGATTTTGATTTTGTGGATTTTATACCAACATTCAAATATTTTGATTTTTCCATGATCTATTTATACAAATTCTATATTGTTTAAACTCTATTCAAGATTTATTGTTCTTGATGTATCTGCTTTTAAACTTTATTCTTGATTTTGTATGGTTTAAAGGATGTTTCTGGATAAGTTACAGAGGATTTGGGTTTCGGATTGAATCTACATTACTTTTTAAATCTAATATCATCATATGTTTTTGCTGTTTAAATATGCAATTATCTATAAGTTAGTAGCTACTATTTAAATCTGATCAGAAAGTGGATATTTAATATTGGATTTGCATAGGCATTCAAATTGGATTTATTTAATGCTCTTGCTGTTTAAAATCTTTAAAAATTCTAGGCTCTTTAACAGGCCATAGGTCAAGCTTAGGCCCAAAAAATGCCTTTAACAGGCCACAGGTCAAGCGCAGGCCATCTTGATATAAAACAGGCCTAGCCTGTTAAGGCAAAAGTCTAGTCTGGCCTGACTTGACCTGTTTCTACCCCTAAATGGAAGTAGCGCGAAACAACCTCCAACACCAAGTGCTTGGTAGAATTATTATAAAGTATGTAATGGTAGGAAATTTATGAAATTTCTCATTCAAATTGAATGTCAAATCAGCAAACTTGTTGAACAATAAGAAAGAGAGTATAAAGAAGAAGAGTTTTCTCAAAAGCTAGGTTTGCGTAATAACCCAAACCTAAGTTTCAAACCTAAGTTTCAAACAAGGTTTGTGTAAACCGAGACAAAACTCCTCTCACATACTTACCTCGTAAATCGTAAAAACTCTTCTCAAAAGCTAATCCAAACACACACATGATATTGGGTGAATTATTTTATGCCGCATGGTATGCCACTCACTCCAAGGAATTTGCTTGTTATTAGGGCCCAAAATCATCCTATTTCTATCAAGAATAGGATAAGCTTGGGGACATTGTTTCTTGTGCCCCAGAAATCACCTCGCTCCTAAGACTGAGAATAGGGTCAGCTTTTGGGACATGCTTCTTAAGCCCTGTTCGATAGGTGGGATAAACTAAATTGTATTTTTTGGTACGTGACATTGAGGATAACTTGGGATAGATAATACCACATACGTGGGATTAAACCAAACCTACCTTTCTCTTGGTATTGCTTTTTCAATCCTATGACTATAAATTTACAAGACAAAAATATCATTGTTTATAATAATCTTTGGACAGGAGCACCCCCTCTCAATTTTAACCTAAATTATTACCCATCACGATTTTGGTATACTTTTTACCCGGCTAGCTAGTAGCTTTCAAAAATGAACATGATGGTAAAGGAGAAGATTTTTATTTTTTAAACCTAATTACCTTTTTAATTTTGGCATTTGAGTCTCAGTGCAAGTGCAAGGCAAGGAATTTCAGAACCTTGGACGCTTTGGTAAAATCGATATGTAATCTTGAAAAGGGTTCAAAATTTTTTAGATGAGAGCTAGGAGAATTAAGAAAGTACAGTCTTTCCATTAGAGTTTATTATTTCTCAAAAATAGGTGACTAGTAGATCTGCAAAGGTGGAGCTTTCAATGAAAAGGATAGTTCTCCTTCCGTTTTTCAATGGACGACGATTTGTGAAGATGGGAAAGTTGGGAGAGAGTGGGACGAGAGCCTTTTATTTTTTATTTTTAAATTTTTTTATGATAATAATATTATAGTCTGTACATTTTTTATATTAAAATATAAAATAAAATTAGTATCATCATTCCCTCAATATATTCCTCCATATCAAACCTGATTTTAACAAGGTATTAAAACTCGAACCGGGCACTGAACCGAAAGAGACAGTGAGACAAAGTTCAGTGGGTCAAACCGGAGTCAATCCAGGGATCAGACCGGAGTCAACCTGAGAGTCAGACAATTTGAGGAGTAAAAAAATCCATAGAGGTTAATGAGCATCATAGTATCATATTGCAATCCAATAACATCAAAAGCAATAACCAAAATAAACTCATAGTAATAGAGGTTCCTTCTACCCATAATTCTTTAATAACTTAACTAATAATCAATTAACACCATAATCTTCGTTAACAACATTCAAATCTGCAGGTATTGCAACATCAGGAGGTGCAACTGAAGTAGGAAAACCAAAAGCACTAGAACCAACATCATCATCAGCATTCAAAGATAGAGGTTCAGGAATGGCCACATATTCATCACCTACATATGAAATATTGAAATGAATTAAATTCTTCATATTCATAGTTTTGTGAAGAAGAAATCATAGTTATGTACTATTACATAAGAATATAATCTTAATAAACCTTCATAATTCCTTGTAATTTCTTCAAGTTCAAAATGTGCATATCTAAATTATCAAACTCAGGAGTTGGATCATCTTCAACAACCCAAAAGTCCACTTTATCTATTGATTCAAAATCAATCAGATCGTAACTTTCCTTCTTCTTTGCCAATGCATCCCTTTAATGATGAAATAAAAGAAGTTCAACATTAGTAATAGGTATATTAAATAAGTTCTATAAAAGTAAATTAAGTCATAAGTTTTATGATTACCTATACTTTAACCTCAGATAGTAATTTAAGAAAACCAAGTCATTAAGCCTTTGATGCTCTAATCAGTTTCTTCTTTTTGTGTAAATGCGCTCAAATAAACTCCAGTTTCTTTCACAACCAGAAGAAGAAGAAATTTGGCTAAGTAGACGAATAGCAATCCATTGCAACTCCAGAATTGAACCACCATAGTAGATCCACCACTCATCTGCATAAAATAAAAGACATTTAGTTAAACAAGGTATGAAATATCGAATATGTATTAATATGTCCATTAAAATAAAAAAAAATTAAATATTCTTACAAGGATTTAGTTTTTGGGCAGCTTTTTCACATGAAACTTTATTAAAAGATTCTTTATGATCACAGTAGACACTCATTTGCTGCATCATTGTAACATAACAATCCATATCACCATGTGAGTAGGCCTCTAACACATTGATCAAAAATTGCAGTAATTGGTTCCTTGTAGCAAGTTTTGCATTGTAGAAGAAGGTAGGATTCAAAAGATAAGCCGCTACATGAAGTTGACTCTTTAAATGTGTATCCCATCGAGCCTGAATAATGCTAGTGTATGGCTTGTATAGCTCCTCCTTATTCTGAAACATCTCCTTGATTGTTGTTTTAGCCCTTTGCATGCCTTCATAGCATAAGGCATCGAAGGCTTGCCATCAGAATCAACAATCCTCAGTAGTTTAATAATCAGGGAAACAATCTTGACAATTTGAAAACATTCGTTCCAAAACCAATTATCAAGGAAGATTGCACAAAATGTTTTCCCATGCTCAGTGTTAGCCAATTTGTGTTGCACAAAATGCTGATCAACAATTAGAGCTTGTAAGTTATGTTTGTTCAAAAATATGCTATGCAAGGTAATAAATGTGGTGGCAAACCTTGTAGCACCAGGATGAACAATTTCCTTCTAACCAGGTCTTTTTCCTAACCATGACAAGAAGACCATATGATTATAAGCAAAGATAGTGAATTTAGATGCCTTTTTTGTAAGATCACACACATGAGGTATGGAAGTAATATCTCTCAAAACAAGATTCAAACAGTAAGCTGCACAGGGAGACCAATAAATGGTTTTATACTTTTCTTTAACCAGTCGCCGCATTCTACATAGTTAGCGGCATTGTCAGTCACCATATGGACTATATTCTTAAGGCCAACCCACTCAATAACTTCATTGAACAAAGAAAACAAAGTTTTTGCATCTTTAACTACATCTAAGGCATCAACTAATTTCACAAACACCATGCCTTACACTGAATATACTAAGAAATTAATCAAAGTACGTTGTTGAACATCAGTCCAGCCATCAGCCATTAGTGTACTACCATTTTCTTTCCACTTAGCACGATAACTATCAATCAATAACTCACACTCTTTTTTATGGTCTTTCAACAAGGTAATTCTATACTCATGAGCATTAAGGGCCTTAAATCCAGGACTAATGGCAGCAATTGTAACCCCCTCCGTAATTATATCCAAAATACGTGATTAAAATGAAATAGAGACCAATAATAATCAAATAACATTTACTAACCCATCACATGACGGGGTTTTCACGAATACTTTTTGAAATCATTTATAAGCTTGGTCTCATATTCACATTTCGAATACAATTACTACGCGAAGATAAATCACATTCATATAAATATCAGAGTGCACAACTTAATCATCCCGGCAATCCCGGGTACATACCTTCACTAAAGATACACAGGGTACAATTGCCCATTACAGTTCTTCTAATGGGGATTACACAATCTCACCTCGAAGGAGTCCTAGCCGCTCCCTCTACGAGCCACTTGCCCTGTCTAAATTGTTGGTAGGGGAGAGTGAGATTCAAGAGAATCTCAGTAGGAAACAAGTAACAAAATGCATGCATGATAGATGCTAGGTGTATGACATGTTAGCTTTATCTAGATGTATACCCCATAATGATATTTCTGCATGCTCAATGTTTCATACAACAAGACTATGGCCACAGCAAAAACAGAAACAGAGCTTCATTTATTCAAATATGCTCTACACAATCAAGTAAAGCAATCACATACATCACTACACAAGCAAAGATATCGAATACATGCAAGTAAGGTAAGTCCCCTACCTCTAGTCTTTTCTCCTCGATTTGCGTGCCAGCAACTCGGGTCTTTACATTCGATCCTACAATGTCAAATATACCATTTAGACACTTTCATAGTGTTTCTGGGGGTTATATGAGGCTATATTGAAAATTTACTAAAATACCCCCGGGGACCCAGCCCGGCCCCGCCGTACCCGGTCCGGCTGTACTTTTCTTGAAATTTTGACATGGGCTATTCTGACATATTTTCGCCCAAGGAATCTATTTCCGGACTCGGAATTATCAAATTCAATGTCAATTTACAAATTTACCCTTGGCAGCCTCACTTTAAGGGTTTCAAGGGCGTTTTCGTAATTATGCTTTTTTGACCTTTTCTGAAAAAGTGCCCAACTGTAACCCCACCTAATTTTTGCTCCTGAACTCAATGGAATAATCAAATCATTGAAAATCCAACTCTAAGACCCATTTATAGCCTTGGCCAAAATATACATGTACTCCGGGAAAAATTGGGGTTTTTCGGTTTCGGCTCCGTAAACGCGTTCCTTTCTACTCCTAACCACTTTATTGATTATTCCATTAGGTTACAACTATCATTTAGTACAAATTTGGGCAGCATAACAGCCCCACACACCCATTTTCCATTAATGAAACCAATGACAATCCGGCGAAATTTCACCGATTAAATTGTCTACAGCAGCCAGAATAGTCAATACACAAGAGTTTGGAAGTTACCTCAAGCTCCCACTAGCTTTTCCTTGTCTTGGCTGAAACCCTAGCTATTTTAACACCAAAGGAAGAGCTTCCAAACCTTAAAGAACATAAAGGAGTAGCTTAGGATCGGAGTTATACACGTTAGGAGCTAGATCGTCGGAGAAATCGGCTTACCTTACGAGATTTCTTCCTCTTTCTCTCTCTAAAGATCCCATATGCTCTCTCTCTATTTCAGCTGAAACCCACGACAGAAAATGAGAGCTGAAGAAGATGAGAAGATATTTAATTCCATGATGATGTCATCTTTTATTGAGATGATGTCATAATTCCCATTTTCGGATTTTCTGGCAGATTTTCTGCCCAAAGTTTGAAAAATCATAACTAATTCTAGAAAACTCAAAATGAGGTGATTCCAAATCCAAATGAAAGATATTTAAGTCCTCTTCATAGGAAAAATATTGTCCATTACTAAAAATCACCACACAATTCCAGAATTACATAAAACTCATCACTGCCCCAAAACAGAGTTCATTTTCCAGCCCAAACTTTGGACAGTCATATCTCCCAGTTCCCAAAACGAGATGGCACAAATTATATGTCCATTTTGAAGCTTGGGATGTGAACTTTAAGACTGGAAATTTTCATAATTTTCTGATATCATTTGCCTAGTCAAACCATCCACACGAGAAGACTGGCCATACAGAATTCACACTGGACAACATTTCTAGTTTTGCAACCAATGTGTCCAATTCAATTTAAATCAATTCCAATGATTAAATACCACAACATGACACCATTTCCATCACAATACCCCATTCAATTCTTCCCTCTATTCTAAGTCAATTTGGATGTTGATCCACAATTGAACTCAAATACAGGGTTTTGGCGTTGCTCATAACACAAGTGACTACAATCCACTTTATATTCTCTAAAAGGGTTCATTAATCACTAACCACGTCCACTTTTGTAGTCATTAACCCCTAATCAAAATTTGGGATCTTACTAAACCAGGGCTTAGCAATCCACTAATCTCAGGCTTATTCTCTAGCCTCGAGTCTCGAAATTCGGGGTATTACAGCAATAACATCAACGGATTTTTGAAACAAAGGGCAATTCAATACACTAAAGGGAATGCAATTCACATAAGCCCAGTCAGCAATAACAACCTTAGCAGCATGTTGTGCTTCTTGACTAGCCCATGCACTTTTGATGCTTGGTTGAGCACCTGGGGTTGTTCTAGGTGCAAAATACTTGTCAAGCCTCCCAAACCCAACTGCTTTCCTCTTTGTGCCACTACTCTCATTAGATGTCCTAAGTGGATGTAAAACTATTAGCTCCTTAGTTTCCATATCATCAATGACTTCTACATTGTCACTAGCAATAGGATTTTTCTTTGCACCCTCTATCAATGATTCTTTCATTCTAGCATGTATATCATGAGATACTTTCTTATAAGAAGATACTTGACCACTTACAACAGCTAGATGTTGCTTTAACCTATTAATTCCACCTCCCCTGTAACTTGATGCATATAAAAGGCAAGTAAAAACATTAACTCTCCCCTCTTTTTTGACAGACACATATTGCCAAGCAGGATCAATTTTTTTTGACACTTCCTGTTGACTCTATGGGATAGAGACATTCAAGTTAAGGGGGTTGGTAGACTCTTTTGTAGGGGTAGTGGTGGTAAGGGGATTATTACTTCCTTCACCAATTATGACCTCCATGAGCAAATAAGGAAGTAAATCCAAATACAAGGTCTTTTCAATCAACAAAGGAAAGCAAACAAGAAACACCTAGTTAGATCACAAGCAAGCTACAAATTAACATAAAAATAGTCTCACCCACCCACAAGCAAGAAAACAATTGAATTGTAATGAGCATAAATTATTTTCCCCTGATTTAGGTTGTATCTTTAACTATTAGGTTTGTATCTCTAATTTATGAGTGATAAGCTATAAGTCAATGAGAAATTATTGATATTCTTCCATGAATAGCAAAGACAACCTGCATACACGCACACATATGTGTGTGTGTATCTTATATCATTTTCAAAAACAAGACTTCTATAGTTCTCTTCAATAATTCATTGAAAATTGAGAAAGAATACATACCTTCTGTGGATTGTATCGATTCACCTTATGCTTCCACAGTCTATTACATATATGATATATCATATCTTCTATCATTATCACAACCGAAGTTGAAACAAAAAGAGCTGAAATGAAAAAATTAAAAATGAGAACTAACTGATGAAACAACCAGAGAAGTGAGGCAAACCGACTCGACCTCCACTACCGCAACCACCCACGATTATCACAACCAACACTAAAATGAAAAGAGCCACGGTCACGCCATCACAACCGGAGCTGAAACGAAAAGAGCCAAAATGAAAAAATTAAAAATGAGAACTAACCGATGAAACAATCGGAGAAGTGAGGGTAACCAACTCGACCTCCACCACTGTAACCACCGACGACAACCATCAAAGGTGACCCATACACGGAGCCACAATCACGCTACCAAACCACACACACGCGGCCTTAATCAGAGTTTTTAGGGACGGAATCCGCCAGAATGATGGATTTAGGGACGGATTCGAGATGTGGATGAGTAGACGAGCAGGGTCGAGAGTGATTTGGGACTTGGGAGAGTGAGCTACTGAGTGGAGAAGAGGCAGAGGGTCTAAGGCAGAGTCAGAGACGCGCGCAAGAGGCTGAGAATAAGAGTGAGCTGCGGATTTTTTCCATTTTTTACTCAAAAAAAAAAAAAAGAAAACGGCGATGTTTCAGACGCTGGAAGGGAAAAAAAGATAACCCGTGTAACCCCCTCACCGTAATTACATCCGGATTTCAAAGTTTAAGTGAAATAGAGACCAATAAAATGAAATCCACAATTTATAATCTCTTATCCCAGAGATGGGGTATTTTGAAAATCAATTCAAAACATAATAAATACTGGTCTCACATTCACGAACGAATATAACTACTTGAGCATTCAAATCACATAAGAAATATCATAGTGCGGAAACTAAAATCCCGGCAAAACCCCGGGTTTATCTACATATATATCATGGGTTTACAGGTTCCCAAAATGGGGATTACATATCCAAAATATTCATTTACAACTCATATACATTTGGTAACCCCTAATCCAAAACGAAGATAACCAACTACCACTAAATCTCAGAGTAGTCCCAACTACTCTTGGTTGTCCGCTTCCCTTTCAAACCACTCGCCCTGTCTGAAAAGATTAGTCATTTGGAAAGAGTGAGATTCTAAAGAATCCCAGTAGTAACAACTTTTTCATACCACATGCAATCACATAATATGTAAACAAATCATCTCATAACAGCAACACAAATCACACTCCACCCTCATCCCCTTTTACCGCCGGGAAGGCACACCGTCCTAACCCGAACCGTTGTTAGCAACTCAGGGACTATTGGCGTGGCAGTGCATACGAATAGCCTCACGGCTCACATATAGCCTTTCGGCTTTCACAAATGGCCCGTCGGCCTTCACAAATAGCCTTTCGGCTCACAATTAGCCTTTCGGTCCACATAATCACATATACACACCTTAACCTCATCCCCTTTTACCGCCGGGAAGGCACACAGCCCTTACCCGAACCGTTATTAGCGACTCAGGGACTATTGGTATAGCGGTGCTACACACAAATTTTCACAAAACTTGCAGCATATGAAACCCATTTCATCACAATGATATAGCACACATACAATGTATCACATAAGATATAAAGAAAGAGTCACTACACGTATCTTTCCTGACTGGCTCTGGCACCTTAGCCTCACGAGGACGACAAATATCAAATCCTATATTCAAATTAGGGACAACCAATCAATCTCTTTTCCATATGTATATTTCAATAATACTCTAAGTTGGTTATCATTTAGGACTCATTAGGTGACTATTAGAGGCCTAAACATATGCCTAAAGGGTGGGAAGACACTACCCAACAGACCCCTTTTTCGAAGGCAACACATTGATTTCTGGCAGTTTCACTCGAGCACAGAAGCTCTCACTCGAGCACAGGTACGTACATCACTCAAGCACAAGAGAGTGAGAGACAGCGAGTGAGCACCCGAGAGCACAAAGAAGTTTTTCAGGAATCGGCTCACTCGAGCACGCTGAACTTCACTCGAGTGAAGGCCCGAAAGAAACCCTTCAGTCTGGACTCGCACCATCACTCGAGCAAACTCAAGTTCACTCGAGCATGTTCTTCCCTCGCTCGAGCACAAGGCAATGCACTCGAGCATTATTCATAAAATCCAGACGAACTCGAAGCAGAAAAGGGAAAAACTCTCACATTACTCGAGCATGATCATCCCGTGCTTGAGTGTTGTGCATCAGAGACCCAAAAACGCAACAAAAACCAGAAAACACTAGATGGTCAAATCCTTACCCAAAGGTTCCCAAACTCTTCCCAATGCTCAAACTCTCTAAGTACTAACTAGGGAACACCTTGGCAACTTTAAAAACACTCCAAAAACCAATTTGACCACAATCAAACACTAAGGTCTCTATGATACACATTATCAAAATTTCATTCAACTCATTTCCAATATTCCAGATTATATCCAACCATCAAATAACTCATCATTAAACCATTTCCACTATCAAACACCATAAAATCCACATTTTCAACATTTGGCATAATTAGGGCAAATTTTCCAGATTTTACCAAACTTAGCCAAACATCACAAACAATATACCAAAATGTTCTAAATGCCTACCTCTTCTCTTTGCCCAATCAAGAATCTTGATTCTTCAACTTCCAAATTCGACCAAATCACAAATCAACACTTCTCAAGATTCTACAACCACCACAATGGAGCTCTCAATGAGATACACAATATTAAAGAAGAGGTTTTGAGCAAAGGAGGATCATAACTCACCAAGATTCAAGCTTTTCTTCTTCCTCTTTCTTGCTTGATCCAGCGAAAATGGAGGAATAGGAGAGAGAATATGATAGATGGAAGAGATGATGATGATGAAGCCTTTCTCTTTCCTCCCATACACACTCAACCGAATAGGAGAGAGAGAAGAGAGGAAAAGTGCTTTTTGTCCCCTTGTGCCACATCCTATGGCTCACACAATGCCACATGTCATCGTCCACTCACTCCCTCAAAGAGCTCACCAAAATCTCAACACATAGGATTCTGACCCATAGTCAAAGAATCACAACCCTTGATCTTAAATACCACACGTATGTACACCAAATTCATATTACATAAATTTCCCAAAAGTGTTTAATTACACTAATTACAATGATTCTCATAATCATTAGCCCTAATCACAATTCGGGATATTACATCCTGACCGACCCATACAGCTCCGCGGGTCAACCGAGTCGGAACAGGTTTGATCCAGGTCGGAACAATAGCGACCAAGTGACCGAACCGGACTGGCCAACTGGCTGGTTCATCAGGTTCCGTTCCAAACTGACCGGTTCGATCCGGTTCCCTGAACCATGGATTTTAAAACCTCAGTTCCACCCCAATCCCAATCCATCAAAATCAGTTTGACCAAAAAAAAATCCGTCAAAATCATTAATGCGTACCAAACAAGGCCCTAAGCCAGGACAGGGTCAACGCAAGGACAAAAGACATCTCTTCAATGGGATATTAAAAAGCACAAAAAACTAATGGTCCAGTCATGGGTAATAAGAATGCATAATGGTTTTGTACATAAAGTATATTGAAAATGTTACTACTTCGAAAGATATGATATACTGCCTCTTGTTACACTAAATAAAATCTTACATTTAGAATTAGATGTGTATTCACTATTTACAACTGTTTTATGGGATAAGGTGTGTCTCGGTGTATAAAAATACTTTAGAGTGTCAGATGCACTTTTAATTTAAGGACTTTTTTATAGTTAATGAGAAAATTAAAATTGCTCCCCAAAAAAATTAATACTTAAAGGGCAAAATTGCGCCACAACATACTTTAAGATGCTGGAGGAACTAGAAGATTTTTTTAGAATACTAGATCAACGACAAAATATTTTATAACATCGGACACATGTGAGATGCTTCAATATGTTTCACATAACCCATGTTTAATTATGTTTCCACTTATATATTTAATGAAGTTTAACCTAAAGGTACTTGGTCTAGTGGTGAACCAACTAAACTACAAAGTGAACAAACTGAATTCGAATATCACCTTATTCAAAAAGACCCTTAGAAAGAGATATCTTGATCACAAAGCCTCGATATGAATTAGTCAGTCCCTTAGAGACCTGATAATAGGATCTAGAAAAAGTGTTGGATATTGACTGACCAAATACTTTTAAAAAGCTCATGAGGCCTATGGTTACTAAGATTTTGTGTCACTCAACTTGGGCTTTTTTTGTCTGGTTTAGGTCAGTTGACCTCAGTTTGATGTATGTTGGACTTGTTTGGGTGTAGTAATTGTGATGTAAGTAGCCCAAGGCTCTTTGGATCGTTTTATCTCTATCAATAAATTGTTCCTAAAAAAAATATGTCAAAAGAGTCCAAATCAAAAGTGCA
Organism: Inga laurina; assembly: GCA_963855925.1. Lineage (NCBI taxonomy): Eukaryota > Viridiplantae > Streptophyta > Magnoliopsida > Fabales > Fabaceae > Inga > Inga laurina. The sequence goes on along the minus strand of OY979702.1, from coordinate 18,462,591 downwards.
CAAAAATTGCGTCTTGGAGTTTGAGTATCTTGTCTTTTCTCCTCATCGTGTTCGTTGTTCCCTTGACTTTTATATTGCAATAGTTTCAGCCATTCTTTGACTGGTAGCCGTTTCACATTGGCATGCAAACCAAACCCCAATGGACTGGTTTTCTTTCGTTATTGAATATGTATGTTGAAGTATAACAAAATGTTGATAATTCTACTCATTAGTGAAACTAACAAATATTAGGCCAAAAGTTGATCATTCTTGTTATTTCAACAAAAGTGATCCAAGTAGGCTACTGATTTTATAAGCTAGCTAGTTAGTTAATTCGTGTGGCTTGAAATCTTAAAAATTAAGAATTGTTTTCAAGAATCAAGATTATTATTATACTTTCAAAAAACAAAGGTATAGTAGTATATTATTATAGTACTTTCTTATGTATGATTTAAGCTATTCAGTCCCTAATTTTAAAAAAAGTTGAGAGAACCACCCTTATGTCTTAAAAAAACCAATTTAATGAAAATTATACCTGAAAACCTGTGTTATAAATATAGATTCAAATAATTGCAAATATGATAATATTAGTTGTAAATTAAGCATCCACTCTCCGCATACATTTTCTTGCCAAGGATTGCAAGCTTGGCTTCTAGAAACATTGCATCAATTGTCTTCTGATGGTGATTTGACAATGTTGAAAGGAATTACAATATTACTCAACCTTATCTGGACCAAGCGAAATATGGCTCTTCATATAGGTTTCTTAAGAAGTCCAGAGTAAGTATTTCGCGGTTCGTTTAAATATCTCACACAGGTGTTCGCCAAAAAAAATATCTCACGGAGGTATGCAATTAGCAGAACTTAACACTCGATTCTACTGTTCTCAATCTAGCTCCTATTTCCACTTCACTCAAATGTGATATTCGCAACATACTCAGATCAGCATGGGGCCAGACAATTTTCTTGAGAAAGGTTGAATTTCGGACACATACCTCTTGTATTAGAATCATCTATTTTGGACATGATGAACTCCAGGCCTTTAAATGGGTGAAATTGTAACAAACCAATCCTCATCTATTTTGCCAATCATGTCTGAGAATGATGCAACATTGGATCACTCTTGTCGACTCATCAATTGCTGCATCCTTGAATCACAACACAGTTGTCACCTATAAAAAGAATCTCCTCAATGGTTTTCTTGCCCATTCTGACTCCAAAGGCACCTTGAAAAAGGACTTAAAATTGTTATTTTAATCTTTTTCTAGTCACTCTTTTTATATATCTGATGTATTGTTATTGTTAAGCTACGATTCCCTAGTCCCTATTACACCAACTTTTACTACTACAGATAATGCCTTTTATCACGGTTATTATTTGCCATACATTATGATTCCGAATCGCTATTTATTGACTACTAAAAAAATTTAGCTGTCACGCTTATATTTCAACTAGCTGTAGCTCTTAGGAAGTGTTCCATATCAATAAACTACTAAAAGAAGTTATGACGCTTAACATATAACTTTTTTTTAAAAAAAAACCCTTCCTGTGGCGCTTCCTTGAGGAAGGCCTACAGGAAGGGGAGACTTCCTGTAGTGCTTCCTGAAGTTTAAACTTCTTGTGGACCTTCCTCAAAGAAGCGCCATAAGAAGTGGTTGATTTTTTTTTTTTTTGCTTCTTGTGGCCTTTTATTAAAGAAGCGCTATAGGTAGTATTTTTTTTAAATTATATTTCTTGTATTTTTAATTCATAACCCTATAATTACAGTAGTTGATTGCTTTAAACACAAATTTCTATATCCATAGTAAAATAAAGAAAAGCAAACAACAATGAAATAAATCCAAAATTACACAAACAAATAACTAATTAACAAAATCAGTACTAAACATATTTACAACAATTGTGAACGAAATACTACAAATTCAACTTAAATAAACAATACAACAGTTGGCAAGGAACAACACCTAGGCTAGTTAATTAAATAGTAGTTAGCTAGAGGTTTGCCTAAGCACATATTCACACCATTTCTTGATCACTTCATTGACTTGATGGTTAGTCAAATTGTCACCACGTTGCTCTTCATAATACTTCATATATGTACAATCATGCACAAAACGAATTAAAATCACTAAAACTTAATTATCAGGCACTAATTAATTAAATTTAAAACACAATACGAATTGCAACTAAATGACTTACTTTTTGAGGAATAAAAAGGTTGATCATGAGTAATTACATCCTTCATGAATTTCATAATGTAAAAAGTTAACCCAATTTTTGAATAAAAATTGTTTAATAACAAAATTTGAGTAAATTCATATATTAATACCCGTATCTTCTTCTAGACATAGCTATTGACAAGGTCAATATCTTTAGAATAACCTCAAGAGGCAGAGGCTGATATGCAGTCAATGCGCTAACAAAACAAATAGAAACTGATTACTTTTAATTATTCAATCACACATGTAAATATTTACATATACACACATACGCTTACTTATTGAACAATCGCAATATATCAGGACGGTTTTCTATAAGACCTCCAATTAGAGGATCTACATACTAAATGTGAGGGCCTAAAGGTTCCGCTGAATTGATAACAATCAATATGCAATGTGCTCTAAAATATTTTAACAATTTTTCTTCAACAACCATGTTATGATAAAATTTAAATAATAAAACAACATACATTGAAATACTACCACTAATAACTTACCCCGCATTGTATGGCACAAAAAATAGCACAGTTGGTGTTGCTTTCTTTATAAAGTAATCTTTCATATCATTAAATTGCACATGCATATCTACTTTGCCCCCATACTGGCCAATGAGATAAAGGTTGACAAATGAAAATTGGACCCTATCTATATCCATTAAGATCTTATGGTACAAGTACCTAGTACAAAACAAATAATGTCGTTAAAGATTCAGTGGGTTCTTGGCACCTCAGTACAAGCAAGTTCCTACGCCTGGACACTCGCTCCCCCTTACAAGTTGTAATTCAATCCCACCTCAAGGTTCCACAACCTTAAGTTACCTCAATAACAAATATTGAGTTTGAATGAACTATCTCTTTCACAGAGTGAATAAGAATCACTGAAGCATATAATTACAAGTATAATGTAAAACAGAGTAATGAACTTGATGATACGTTCGTGAGTGTGTTCTTGTTCTTCTCTCTGTCCAGATGTTCCCATATATATAGATACGTTGGTAATGATTGCTGGAACATATTTCTTCATGTCTGTTGGAGCGTGCGTAGCCACTATTGACTTTTCCAATTTTTGAAAAACATATGTTTGCGGTAGGTGACGGTCGGTGACATTTGAGCGTTGCTTTTAACTTTCCTTATTTGGTAACATCTCTTCATTGTTTATCTGTTGAAATGATAAGAATACTAATATAATGAAAATTTAATCAAATAGGAAACAAAACAATGACCGTTGGAATGATTTCAAACTTTCTGGGTTTGCTTACTCGAGTAGCTACTCGAGTATCACCTGAAGTTTACTCGAGTACTTACTCGAGTATTATCGGGAAAGCTTTGTTTATCTTCAAGTCAATAGACAAATACAAGATTACTCGGGTAGTGCATGGAATAACTAAGTTTCAAACCTTTGAAAAATTCATGTTTACTCGGGTACCTACTCGAGTAATGCATTCACAACTTCATAGATTACTCGGGTACCAACTCGAGTAAACCTTCAAATAAATTTGATTACTCCATGCTCTACTCCAGTAATGTTGGCAGGATTTCAAGCCGAGAGCACTTCAAGTCTGATTACCTTGTTTCTCGAGTACCTACTCGAGTAAACTTACTTTTTGTACATAACTTACTCGGGTAATGACTTGAGGTTTTCCTTCAAACATAACTTTGCATACTCCGGTACATACTCGAGTAATCCACTTAAAATAGAACATTAAATACTTGCATACTAGAGTAAAGACTCGATGAAAGTGAGATAAGCTTAAATCAAGTTATTCGGGTACTACCTTCAAGTTTTCACTTACCTCAATGTGTTACTCGAGTACCTACTCGAGTAACATTGGCAGTGGTACAAAGTGCCGAGAGCAACACATTTTCAGAAACAGAGTTACTCGAGTACTTACTCGAGTATCATTGGCAGGCCGAGAGCAACTGGAAGTTTTTCATATGGTTACTCGAGTAGCTCCTCGAGTAACATTGGCAGGCCGAGAGCAACTCCAAGTATTTACCTGGTTACTCGAGTAGCTACTCGAGTAACATTAGCAGGCCGAGAGCAACTTGAAAATACTTACACTATTACTCGAGTACCTACTCGAGTAACGTTGGCAGGTTACTGGAAGGTGCTTCTGGTCACTTCAAGTTTTGTCTCATTACTCGAGTACCTACTCGAGTAATGCCTTAGAAAACTTGCTTCTGATCAAGTTTCTCAGCTTTTTCTCTTGGTCTTTCTTCATTACTCCAATGCTTACCTCAAGTGATGTTTATCCCTGTTATTCCTTTGCTCAAACTTATTTATTAATCACTTCTTTTTCATACCATTCTTTTGTTATCATCAAAACATGAGATCTAACAGCTGGGACTTTGGACTTTGGTTGTATTGTCAAATACTTTGAAATCTTGCCATGCAGTTGAATTTGTTTTCCTTTAGAATAACGAGCCTGAAAAAATCATGAAATTAAATCATGTAGTTTTAGAAAGAAGTGCAAAGGAAAAGTAAAGGGAATTGTAAATGAACTACTTTTTCATTGGCTCTATAAGACCTATTGGACAAGCAACATAGCCACCTACAACATCTTTCACCATTGTTTCCTCATCCCGAGAAGGGATCGGTAAAATTGCATCTTCATTCGTGGAAATGCCAACCCTTACTCGTAGTGTGTTACCAGCCAATAGTGAATTGTGCAGCGTATCATTATCGCTATTGTAGGCAACACCTACTGCAACTGCATGCTTTGAAGATTGATTGACATATAACATGCACGTCGATTCACATGGAAGAAATTAATTACCTAAGGAAGAGGGGCTTTAAGCATGGAAGTGCAACTTTCTCTAACGCTTAGGCTGTCATAGGTGGGAACATTTTGTGATACCCTAGATTGCACCAAGTGTTCAATTTGTGCCTTCAATTACGCATTTTATTCTTACATAAAATGCATTTATTCCAAAAAGTGTTCTTCCATTTGTTGCTTGAAGCACATTTGTTTGTGAAGTTCTTTCATTTGATGCTTGAAGCAATTCATCTCCTTGCGTAGCTACAAAACATCACTTTTATTGGAGCACTTCTGGCGTCTGAAGTATGATGTTTGGGTGACTGTAAAACCAGTACCCCGAATACGATCATCATACTCAAGTACCCTTAGCACTCTACTCAACAAATCATCTCGACCAAAATAGCTTGCCAACGCAGGCTCCTCCTATGTCATTAATCGCTATCACAAAAAGAATTAAAACAATATTAGTTGTTATAAATCATATTCATTTAAGTAAAACTAATTATTTATTGTATGCATAATCCAATATTTACACAATATTCTACTACTCTTCTTGCTTCTTCACTATAAATTTCACCTTTTTTGTTTGTGCAACCGACTACCCATAGATCACGTCGTGGTACCTATGTAATATCTAAATTTGATTCTTCGATCTGCATATTAAAGTTAGTGTAAGTTAACTGTTATTCATGCCACTTATCTAAATATGAAATAATCATTATTTCTTACAATTGTTTTTTCTAACTGTCTATATGAAACACATCCTTATGTGTACCGGTATGTCATGTTGGTCGTGTTAGAGCAAGTTTTCTCGCTCAAGTCCTATTTAGATCCATATGACTCACATTAATAAATGTTAATTACAAATATATTACAAGTACTAGGTCAAGTCTAATGTATTATATTACTTGGAATTCCTAAGTTGTATGTGTTCTCAAAAACTCATCCCAAATTTCTTGAGTGATGATTCCTTCATACAGTTCAGGTGGTATAGTGATGATATTCTCATTATCATCCCTCATGAAGTATTTTACAAGATCGAAACGAAACTTTCTTATAAGTTTACTGGCTTTTCTCAGCACGAAGTTCTTTTGATCATCACCCTCAACAATAAAACAGATCTGTAACAATAAACAAACATAATTTGTTAGATTGTAATTATATGAAACAAAACAAACCGAACAATAAAGTAATTAATGTGTTACTTGTACTTGACCCCAGATTTCATCCCTATAATGTTGCTTCACCTGTATCCAATCTTGAATTGTAATAAGGACTCTGTCTCGAATAGTAGCCCCAATAAAATTATTGAACGAGCTACTGTTCGGTCCGATTGGGATTCCCTTTTCATTCCACTCCAGTTCTAAATTAATTCTCTTGCTTCTCAATTTTATCAACCTCACCATAATGGTCTTGCCACAAGTTACACTCTCCATAAATATGTGTCTAGCAATGTTTGTGGGAACATCACCATTTTCATCACGTGGTAAATCTATACTCCTTCAAGTGAAATAAACCAAACAAAACATTAATGCACAATGACAATCATGTCAGCAAAAGTAAATTAATTTGAAATATATAAATACATCTAAAACATACAAGTAAAAAAGTCAAGGTACTCATTATCTTTTCCTTTTTCTTGTTTCATTTAAAATTTTGTTCTTGATAATTCTTGTTTGATGGGAGTACAAAAGACCAATTCTTCTTAGCAGGATCCGAAATGAAAAATACTTGTTCTGCTTGTGCTGCCAAAATAAAATGATCATCTTCATTCCAAACTTTAAAAATGTCCACTTGAACAACGCCTAACTCATCTGTCGGCAATCCACTATTGTTGTTAACCCACTTACATCTAAAGACAGGGACCCTAAAAATAAAGTAATCTAGCTCCCATATGCGTTCAATAACACTAAAGTATGATATTGATGCATAGATAGGTTGTATGTCTTTAGCACTGGATCTAGGCCAAAAATCAGCAACAGGTGTTATCCCACTATTCTACATCGTTCTCCGTGTATTATGGTCTTGTGCATAGAATGTGTAATCATTGATTGTATAATCATCGTAAGATAATACATTTAAGCTAGGTTCCTATGACAGCCATTTCAATTTTCCAAAAATTGAATCAGGATTCCTCTCCATCCTATCATTAATGCATCGTTCTCCGTGTATCGGGGCTTCCTCAGCTTGATCAAAAACTAGATTCTTTGGCCACAAGATGAAAGAATTGAGGACATCACTCACAATCTTGAAGTCATCAGTGGGGATAGAGAGAGGCGCATCTGCAACGTTCACCTCTTCAACTGCCACTCTGTCTTGATCATTTTTTATTTGTTGGTAGTGGACAGTTGATCCCAAGTTATACACGCTCCCCCATGCAACTAATCATCTCAAAGGATCCTCCACAAGTAGGTCACAATGCTCACCAATTTTTTTTCAAGACTCTTTGATGACTGACCAATATTGCAGTAACTCCCTTTAGTGCTCTGCTTAGGTGAAAGCAAATATGCCTGTAGAGCACTGAGATCTTGTCTTGTGCTTACAATGACAATCATTTCCTCCTTCATCTTGCTCAACCTTTCTTCTAATTCGTGTATCAAATGATGCTTCTGCCTCGGCCCTTGCTTCCGCCCTCACAATGGCCAACATATGCTCTATCTCCTCCCTAATCACCATACTTGAGGAATGGCGTAGGGCTGCTCCAAAGTAATCCCATATGCCTACCCTTCCTCCAACTCCCCTGACATAACCGGGGTGCTCATGTTTTCCTAAGTAACGATCAGGATATCATTCCTCCCATCCGACCTAAACGATCCCTCAACTTGTTTTTTTTGAAGTTCCTCCTATAAGACACAGATAACAAACATAAGAAATGAAATTTGTTTGCAAAATAATTAATACAACAACAATACTTACAATTTTTTCACCAACTATACAAGATTGTTCACTCGTATAAGACCCGCTCGTCTTTAAGTGAATAAACTTCCATATTGCTTTGCAACGTATTGGAGATAGTGGAGAAAGAAGAACAGAAGGATCGGATTGAGCTGCTTCTTCCAATCTATTCTGTTTGACCGCCAACAAGTCTTTTTTTCAGCCTTTATATAACCCCTACGAGACATTGTATGGGGGCAATCATTCTTTCTACCACTCTCTTGTGCCTTTTGCCTTTTTGAATGCAAATAAGAAATAAAAAATAAGATTACAATCAATAAAGACAATTCATAAGTAAATAAAATGTAAAATAAGTCAACTCACCAAAGCTTCTAAAGTAGTCCAAAGCCATCTAAATTCTTACCAAGTTTGTTCGTCAATATAAGAATACTTGTTGAACGGATTAGGATGAGGCTCACCATCTTTCACCTTAATATGCATGTAATTATTGGCTAAACTTATCTTAACCTTCCTCCTGTGTTCATCACAAAACGTTAATGTCTTCTTATACAAGATGTCAATTTAAGGAATGTCGTAAGTGAGCTGTAATGCATGCATTGGATAGTTAGTAACAAATTTGATAATTCAACCATACAAATTTGATAGTTAGTGAGGGCAATCATTTAATATCTAGATAGTTTCCCAAATATGTTGCTTCACACGTTCATCCCCATTTCTCCACTCCTCTATCAAGATGCTAAGCTTGTTGCGTGCTAGGAGGCTAACAAAACTCTTATATCGGTTTGCATTAGGCCCAATTGATTTTCAATATCTATCAAACTTAATCAAAATATTTTCCCCAATATTCCGATTGAGGGACATGTCCCTCAATCAGGTGCCTCTTCTACCCCTTCGTATGGACTGGTTATGGGGCTCACTTTGATTCTAACTCGGAGCATTGCTAGGCTCGCTTTGATTAACACTAGCTGGTGGCTCTGGAGTATCCTTACTAAGATACCTCATTATCTTCACTTGAAATTGAATAAGTTAATTTATATTTCTATATGGTCATGACACTTTAAATTTCAACCTCCAATTTTCATTTCAAGCACTATATTAACATTCTAGACTTTGTTATATCCTTGTTGGCACTTAAGTATAGTACAGGGCATCAAAATACCCAATTCTAAATAAATTTCCAAGTTTTTATAATTCTCTCAATTACTCTAAACAATTCCTCTTTAAAATCTGGAATTTTCCAGCAACTACATATAATTTAATTGTCTCTAACTTTGCTCTTGAAACTTTCATTTTAACTTAGATGGAAGTTTCTTCCTCATGCTCTCCCTATACAATTCCACCTCCTAAATCCATTGGAGCCATAAAACAAAATAAAATCTAACTCTGTCTAGCTAAAACAAAGCACCTCAAATGACAAAAACTAACTTTGTCTAGCTAAAATAAAACAAAGGAGAAAGAGAAGTCAAGTGCATAAAGAGATAAAGAACACATAATTCAATAATACAGAGTTACAGAATCCAGGTTGAGAAAGGAAAGAAAGGTTTTGCATCCACATATAATATTCTACATTAATCCTCACAAGTTAAGATAATTCAAAAGGGAGAACAATGCCTTAGAGCAAGCAACGGAAAAAGCCAAATGTATCTCATAATTATTGGAGTTCGAGCTTCAAGAAGAAACCCAAGGGAGGCAAGCAACGGCAACGTGGAAATGCAAACCACCGTACCCCTACATCCACCGGCGGTATTGGTAAAGAATGAAGGAGAGACGTGGGAAAGAGGAGCTTAACGAAGAAACCCAGGGGAGGCAAGAAACCAAGCTTGAGGAAGAAACCAATTGGAGGGAACAAACGCCGAGCCTTACGATAATGTATTCAACTGAACCTCTGTTGGCAAAGGTTAAGGGTAGAGGAGCGATGTGGGAAGGAGGAGCCGTCGCGAATCGAGGGAGTGGTTTACAAGAAACTTGAGTATCATATCTCAGAGTTGAAATTATGCGTGAGCTGAAGCGACCCCTGAAATATTTAGGGCACTTGGTTATTTTTCAAAACTAGTCTTAAAAATACTCTTTTAGACCCGTTATTAAAAATAATCGGTCTTAAAAATAATAAATTTTTTTCTCTCCTTTTAGACCGGTTTCTAATAACAACTGGTCTTCAGAGTTTAATATTTGATACCGGTTGTTCTTTACAATTGGTCTAAAAAATTAAACATATCATTTTTTTAATTGTCTTTAATTCAGATAATATATTATACCTGTTATATTTAGAACTGTCTAGAAAATATATTACATATATTTATATTTCTAAATTATATATGTTTTAAGACCGGTTGTTTATAAAACCGGTCTCAATAATATATTTAAGACCTTATTTTAATAGAATCAGTTTTAGAAGTTGATTATAATTATCAAAATACCACCGGTCATATTTTTTAAACCTTATCTGTTATTACTGGTCTAAATATGCAGGTCTTAAACACCATTTTTGTGCTAGTGGATCTGTCCAACTTTACAGAACGAGATTGATTGAGGCTGTTCAGCAGATGAACATCTTTGGTTTGCATTGGAGAAGAAGATGCAGGAATAGCCGAAAGGGAAGAAGAAATGAGAGTCGACGAAGCGTCAAGATTCGCCATGAGAGAAGGAAATGGATCGAAGGCAACTGATGCCAAGTTAGAAAGTAAGACACGAGAATTTGAGAGTGAAGAGCTCGTAATCAAAGTGATTCTACAGAGCTCATAGGTACTGTTATTTATAGTTAAAGAGTGGGTATGTTATGTATACGTGGTAATCAGTTCAGTCTAGCAGAATATGGTTACAACTAATTACGGATTAATTGCATCTACAAACTCCAAGATGGGTTGTGGGGGCTGCCTTGTGCAAGGTTCAGTGAAATGGGGGGTTTATCGTTTAGTTTATAGATCCACGTATTCAATCACATTGGTTTGAATATTTTGACAGAGTCATGGCTTAGATTATTCAGACTTTCTTCATCCTCTGAGAATGGTGGGTTATGGCGAAGGGATGGAGATAGAAAGAGAATATGCTTCAGTGCAATTGAACTAATATATTTAACACCGTTAGTCATTTTTTAACAGCAAGGACTAACGGATCTAATAGTGGAAGGATACAAGACCCAATAAAGTTAAAAAAAAAAAAAAAAAGCTTAATGACCTTATTCAAAACTTAACAAAACTATAAGGACCTCCAGATCAAATTTTCCCATTTTTTTAAAATAAGTAACGTCACTAATTTTTTAAAATTTTATAAATTAATTATCTAATTATTATATTTAGTACAAGAGGGGAGAGCAATAATAGTTGCAATTGTAATACTCCCTCTCATCTTTAATATAAAACATATTTAGCTAATTTAATTATATTGAGAAAGTTAATTAATGTGATATGTATTTTCTAAAACATTCTAATCATCTTCCTTAATTCTTGTGTGTATTGCAGAGAAAGATTCGTTGAGGGACAGAGATGTTTGGTTCTACGAGGGTGTGAAGAAAAGTGGGTGGAAAGGAGAATTGGAATTGTTTGAACAGGAAGGAGAAGACCATGTTTATCATATCTTTAATCCTGAATCTGAGAAAGGAAAGAAAATGACCAAACGCATGGCTTCTTTCATCATGAAGGAAGAAAAAGAGATCAATTAGTGGCTTCAACTTCTTGTGAAGTTACAGATAGTTTCTATAATTGTGTGTTCTTAGGTCTGTTCTGTTCTGCCTATAGTTGTTTAGAAAGGGAATGGTTCTTAGTGCGTTCACTTCTTGCAAATCTGTATTATATTGTCAAGTGCTTGTTTCGTTGTTGCCATGTGAGTTTGGTTCGTTATTGTCAAGTGCAAATCTGTATTGTCAAGTGCTTGGTTCGTTCTGTTTTGTTCTGTTCTGCTCGTTGTTGTTTGGAGAATTTGTGCCTTGTTCAATGTTTGTACATTGGAACAATTACATTTTAATTTGTTTTGTCCTGTCTTCAATTTTCTGCAATGCAATGAACCTGTTCCATAAAAACGAAGAGCATAAAAAAAATTAGATACAGGCAGATAGGAAAAGAGGGAGTCTAGTCCTTTCCAAAAATTAAAAAAAAAAAATTGGCATAAAAAATAATTGTTTAAACATGGGATAAAATATATTTATATTTCGTAGGCTTTGTTGGAAATATATAGACTTCCCATTTATGTTTGATACGTGATATTTTAAATTAAATTTTACCATACCAAAAAAAAAGTTTTATTTCATAAATTTATCATGCAAAATCCCTAATTAATTTGCAGTTGGGAATGGATGTAGCGAGAAACAAGCTCCAACACCAAAGTACTTATTTAGTTCAAAGAATTATAGAGAATATAACAGTGGGAAATTAATGTAATGAAATGATGAAAATGGAACATTTGTTTTGCATGCATGAGATCAATAAATCATAGAATAAAATTATATTTTTTTTAAAACTTAAAATAAATATGACATGACCTTTTTAATTCTCTATAAACGGATAAACATCTAAATATTGATTCATCGAGGCTATAAATGTTTATACGTTAATTCATGATATGCTTGAATTTAGATTACACACTCAAAAAGATGCGATAGAGATTACATAATTTGTTATAATCGGGATTACTTAACTGTGTATGAACCAAACACCTTGAATTAGCATAAATGAATTATAATCCTAATGCATGGAATTGACCCAAATATGCTAGAAGAAGACTAATTTGTCTTTAATTGATGTAATGTTACTCCGTTGGTCATTAATAATGCTACCTCTGTTTTAAATGCAAGGTGTGTTTTGAAAATGACCAAAGGCATGACATCTTTTAACATCAATAATATAACGGACAAGCAGAGATGGATTGATGGATTCAATAATGAAAATTCTTTTTTGTTTAAAAAAGGAGAGATTTTAGAAGAAAATGGCTTACTTACTCAGATCCTATGACCCACAAACCCGAGTCTCTTTTTAAGACAGTCCGATGCCGCCCCATCTCCCCTCGCCTTTAACTTCCAAAATCCACCACCCGAATCTAAATGTTCTGAGGGAAAATTATAATTTTGTGAGATAAAGTGGGTTGGGATTTCGCATCTAGGGTTCAAAGGGAATTAGAGGGACTGATTATCATATTTTGGTTCCAAGTTTTTTAGAAGTTTTAAGGATATTGTTGTCCTAAAAGTTTTCAATGAGGGATAAATTTGCCCAAAAGTGTAAAAAATAGAGTAAACTTTCAGAGCAAACTTTCAAATATGTTGAGTTGACAATTCACATGTCACCCACGTCATTTTTGTTAAGGTGTAAACTTACGCCGTAAGTTTTAAATCTAACTTTGAAAAAAAAAATGAAGTGGATGACACATGCATTATCAACTTAGCATGTTTGGTTAACTAACGGTTAAAATTAACTGAGATAACTATAAGGAAAAAATTGCTCCCTTTTTTATGCTTCAGGGGCGAAATTGCCATTGAAAAACTTTCAGAGCAAAATTGCCCTTCGGTGAAAACTTTCAGAACAAAATTGCCCCTTAACCCTCTCTTGAGAAAGAAAGGAACAGAAAGAAAGCTCACTGTCATGTTTCCTCTCTATGAACAACGACAAAAAAAAATGGAGAAACAAAGAAACACTTTCTTGTTTATTATCTAACTTTTAAAAGAAGAGCCACTACATGCATTTCGGCATTTTCGCTTGATCCTGAGGGCACTTTAATCTCACCCATCAAATCGTGAGTTCGAAATTGGCACTCATATCTCTCTTGAGCAAATTAACCCTTCACCAAATTTTGAAACACCTCTCCTTTTAAATAAGCAAAGTGTTCATACACCCCAAAACAAAATGAAAGAGAATGAGAGAAACAGAAATGAGAGAAAACTTTTGGGTGCTTCAAGAGCACACCATTCTTGAATGTCATTCTTGAATTGAGCAGTTATGTATACAACATTCTTGAAAACCAAAAACAAAAATTTCAATCACCAACTAATTGCACTAACACATAAATCACTAACCAACCATATATAAAGCCTAAACCAAACAATTTATTGACCAAAAAGACAAATTAAACCACATAATACATGAAAGTCAAGTAAGCAACCTATAAATGACTGACCACATTCAGTGAACACACACAATTCAATATGCAAAAATCAATAAACTCAAACAATTCAATGGCCAACCGACCACATCCAATGAACACCAAAAATTCTAGACACAGAATCCAATGAACTCAAACAATTCAATGACCAACCATCCATGAACAAAGATAATTATAGCCATGTAAGCCGACAGAGTGTAATAAATAAATTAGAGTTAATGGGTAGCATTTAGTTACACTTTAGTTAGTTGGTTATAGCATTTAGTTAGACTTTAGTTTATTGGTTATTTATATTGTTATGCCTGATATTGTGATGTCAACACATGTATATATAGTTGAACAGCTATAAACAAGACACATAATACACATATTATGAAGGAATAATAAGCATTAAGTATAGTGTAGAAACGCGTACCGGTAGAGTCCGATCCGGGTTTGGGAGCCCACGCAAGTATTAGACTACAAGAGTCTAATATAGGTTTGCACAACAGTGCACCAGAACAAGCAAGATGGTAGATAAGAAGGGATTGCCAGAAAGCTTAATGGCAGGAGTGATTTGCAATGCTAGAGGCACACCCTATTTATAGTGATCAGAGTGACCACCAATTAGGTAGTGTGTGCACCCTTTTCTTGCTCTCTAAGTTGGTGATTTAATTTGATTGATTCTCAATCGATTTCTTAATCATGGCGATTTGTTTCCCAATCATAATCCCACAATTAATTGCCAAATTATTTACCAAGCAACAATCTATGCTGATTGATTTATTACTTGATAAGGCCACTTATATCCTTAATCAAATAGTTCGGCCCATCAAGGGCGGACTTGGACCCAAAGTCCAACATCTCCCACTCGCACTTGAAGGGCCACCCATCGTGCGACTACATCTTCTTGTTTCATACTTGGTGTCTGCCGTGACTGCGTAGGCACTACATCTTCAGAACCTTTGGTGCTTGTGATACTAGAAATCCTTGATATCGGATCAGCATCCAAGGACACCCTTTGTGAACCTGTAAATTGTTGCCTCATATGCCCTAGGTCTATCCATATACTCAACTCATGGCATAATGTGATCATGGAAATGGTACTTTGAATTGTGTTTTGGAAAGATAAAAGTGAATTGAACCTTGAATGTAAAGTTTGGCAATTTTGGATTTTGTGTTGAATATATACCAAAAATAGAACATGTTAAAGGAATGAGAATTTGGTTATTTAGATGTTTCCATTGGATTCCTTGTGTGGGAGTAGTGTTGGATGTGAATTTTGAACCATTGGAAACTTAGGTTTAAAAGTTGCTAGAATTGTTTAGTGAAAAACTCTATGCAGGCAGTAAGTTTACATGGACTTTTCTAATGGATAAATGGTGGCTAAAAATTATGAAACTCTCTAGTCTAATAGTAGACATGTCAAGCTTTAATTTGATACATTATGGAGGTCATTTCGATATGCGTGCTGGGAGTTATGAATTTCCTAAATTTGATGTAGAAACTGAGATCAAATCGGGAATAGCAAGGAGATTGGTGCAATTTTGTACTTTTGTGATTAAAGTCAGTAGTGATTCATATTTTTCCTGAAACGAGGACTTATAAAGCTTTACGTAGGACTTGGGATCACCTCATTTTTATTTTTCTAGAATTAGTAATGATTTTTGGAAGTTCAGCCAAGAAATTGAAATTTTCTTGGCCGCAGCCCAAAAGTTTCTAACTTGCTTTTGGCCGCAGCACAAAAGCTTCTAACCTGCTTTTGGCCACAGCCAAAAGACTCTTGGAGGCAGCTAAAAACTCTCTGACATGATTTTAGCCATAGCCAAAAGTCCGTGGCCGCAACCCAAAATTTTCTAACCTGTTTTAGGCTGCGGCCAAGTATACACCTAAAAATCAAAAATTTTCACTATCATAAGGTGTTCTTTGAGAAAGTACTTCCCAACCCTTTAAGCATTTGTTTGGGCTTCTAGTAGCCACCTAAGGGACTTTAATGATAACCAAATCCAAGTGTTTTGAAGTTATTTGAGTATTGGGATAAGTGATAACCTGTCATCCTTAATTATGATTATAGGATTTGATATTTGCCCAGAACGTAGAAGGCCTATGCCTGAACAAGAACGAAAAGAAGAAGGTAGTGAAACTTTCTCCTATATCATGTTTAATGAATTTCTTATTTTTATTTATCATTGAATGATCGATTAGGTCATGGCAGGTAGCCTGACCTTGAATGTTGTTGTTGCTGATTAGGTCTGTGGCAGTTAGCCCGCCTTAAATGTTGCTGATTGGGTCTGTGACAGTTAGCCTGGCCTTGAATGTAGCTAATTGATTGGGACGTGGCAGTTAGCCAGGCCTTGAATGAATGATTGACTTGTGGTGGGTAGCCAGGCTTTGAATGCTGATGTTGCTGAATTGTGATATATACTTACATGCTTTGTTTAATTATGCATCATATATGTGAAATGTTACTACTGGGATTCTTTTGAATCTCACTCTTTCTAATTAACAAATTATAGCTAGGGCAAGCAGATCAAGAGACAAGCAAGTGAGCAAGGACGATTAGAATTGTTGGTGGTAATCTTAGCTTTTGGTTTTTGGTTATTATTTTAGACAATTGTATATATTTGTTAACCTTAGAATGGTAATTGTTGTGTAATCCCCGGTTTGGTAAATTGAAATGGGCAATGATGCCCTGTAAAACCCTTTGATTTATGAATATATCACGGGTGAATGTCGGCAATTTTATTAGCACTATGATATTATATATGTGACAAACCAAACATGCCAAATTGTTTTACTTTAAAATGAATGGAGATCATATTATACAAGTTTTTATAAAAATTTTTTAATTACCCTCGATATCTTATTCAGTTATAAAATGTGTTTTAAATACTAATCACAGCCTTGATGAGGACGAGGGTTACATCTCTCTTCTCAATTCTCAGTCTAATTTCAAATGGCTGCCACAACCAACAACAATGAAGACATAGTTGCAGAAATCCCCAATTATATCTGAGTCTACAAAAATGACACCGTTGGACGCCGCCAAGAAACTTCATTTGTACCAGAAGCATGCTTAGTTGGACTAAGGTGTTGAAGGATTCTTGTGTGTGTTGTAGAGAAAGATTTGTTAAGGGATATATGTGTTTGATTCTATGAGGGTGTAAAGAAAAGTGGGTGGAGATGAGAATTGGAATTGTTTGAACAGGAAGGAGAAGCACATGTTTATCATATCTTTAATTTTGAATCTGTGAATGAAAAGAAAATGACCAAATGCATGGCTTCTTTTATCATGAAGGAAGAAAAAGAGACAGATTGATAGATTCAACTTCTTGTGAAGTTACACTGTTACAGATAGTTTCTGTAAAATGTTGTGTGTTACTGTTCTTAGTTTGTTCTGCTTATTGTTGTTTAGACAGGGAAAGATTCATAGTGAGTTCGCTTCTGGAAAATATGTTTTGTCAAGTTCTTGATTCGTTCTTGCTAGTTGCCATATGATCATTTGGTTTTTCTCATTGGAATATGATCAGTGTTTACTACTAGTTTGTTTTAATTCCTCGTTCGATTCTACTATTTTTTGTTGGGAGAATTTGTCAACTAGTTCACTATTTTTACTAGGAATAATTACATTCTGATTTGTTTTGTCATGCCTTAAATTTTCTGAAATGCAATGAACCTGTTCCATAAAAACAAAGAGCATCAACAATAAATGGAACTAGGCGGATAGGAAAGGTGTCTTATCCTTTGCAAAAATAAATGAATATTTTTGACAAAAAATTAATGGTTTAAAAATGGGGTAAAATACGTTTATATCCCTTAGGTTTCATAACAATTATATTTAGAATAGACTTCTCATTTATAAATATTGTTCTATTTTATAAATTTATCATGAAAATTCCTAATTAATTAGCAATTTGGATTGGAAGTAGGGGTGAAAATAGGTCAGGCGGTCTGTCAGGGGCTTGCCGCCTGGCCTGTTCTGGACCTGACCAAGCCTCGCCTGTCAAGCTAAAAGGCCAAGCCAGGGCTTGCTTCAAAGCCCGTTTTATTTAATAGGCCAGGTCTAGGCCTTTTATTAGGCCATCAAGCCGGCCTATTAACAATAAAAAAATTCAGGTTGAAATTTTTTGGCCCACATCGACTCACAACAACTCACAAGCACTCACAAATGTCGGCGTCGCCTCTATGCTACTCCCTTCCCTGGCTCATCATCATCTGTACTACCTTCTCCGTGACTTGATATATCATTAAAGCACATGTTAATGGGTTGAGAATAAAGAAATAGTCAATTAGGCTCAAAGGGGCTTATCAACGATATAATTGCAAGGTTGGCTATTCGGCTCTAGCTATAGAAAATGAATGCCTTTATCATTTTTGAAGGTGCACGTGAGATGTAATTTCAACCAGATTTAAAGCAAGTTCTAGAGTGACAATTTAATAGGTGAATATCACACATAAGAGAAATAATCATTATAGGCTCAAAAGCTCACGGTTAGGGGTTTTTAAACTAAGTTCATTCAATCTCAAAATTCATCACCAATTGCAACAATCAGTTGCTCATTCATACTATAAAATCTCTAAATTCAATTGATCCATACTTAAAACTTATATGCTTCTTAAGATCATTACAAAGCACTTAAACAGGATGATGATATTTTTTTTACTTTTACTCTTTTTTTTAAGAATGAACAAAAACATGCAACTACTAAAATGCGTCTCAGGAGTTAAGAATAACTCCTTACTCGGCCATTTTTTCCACACCCCATGCATCTAATGGTTTTACTAACTAACTAAGAAAAAAAATTTCTCCTCCCCCAACCTAAATCAGACATTGTCCCCAATGTCTTCTAGAGCTTAGAAATTTTTTTTTTTACTTAAACACACAATAAACTAAAACCAAGAGATTAAGGAAAGTTACAACCGAAGGGTGATATATGGGCTCTGCTTTGTTAGATCTCATGTTTTGATGATAACAAAAGAATGGTATGAAAAAGAATTGATTAATAAATAAGTTTGAACAAAGTAATAACAGGGATAAGCATCACTTGAAGTAAGCATTGGAGTAATGAAGAAAGGCCAAGAGAAAATGCTGAGAAACTTGATCAGAAGCAAGTTTTCTAAGGCATTACTAAAGTACTTACTCAAGTAATGAGACAAAACTTGAAGTAACCAGAAGCACCTTCCAATAAACTGCCAACGTTACTCGAGTAGGTACTCGAGTAATAGTGTAAGTGTTTTCAAGTTGCTCTCGGCCTGCCAATGTTACTCGAGTAGCCAGGTAAATACTTGGAGTTGCTCTCGGCCTGCCAATGTTACTCGAATAGCTACTCGAGTAATCATGTGAAAATCTTCCAGTTGCTCTCCGCATGCCAATGATACTCGAGTAAGTACTAGAGTAACTCTGTTTCTGAAAATATGTTGCTCTCGACACTTTGTACCACTGCCAATGTTACTCGAGTAGGTACTCGAGTAACACACTGAGGTAAGTAAAAACTTGAAGGTAGTACCCGAATAACTTGATTTAATTTTATCTCACTTTCCTCGAGTCTTTACTCTAGTATGCAAGTATTTAATGTTCTATTTTAAGTGGATTACTCGAGTATGTACCCGAGTATGCAGTGTTATGTTTGAAGGAAAACCTCAAGTCATTACCCGAGTAAGTTATGTACAACAAGTAAGTTGACTCGAGTAGGTACTCGAGTAACAAGGTAATCAGACTTGAAGTGCTCTCGGCCTTGAAATCCTGCCAACATTACTGGAGTAGAGCATCGAGTAATCAAAAGTTTATTTGAAGGTTTACTCGAGTTGGTACCCGAGTAACCTATGAAGTTGTGAATGCATTACTCGAGTAGGTACCCGAGTAAACATGAATTTCCAAAGGTTTGAAATTTAGTTATTCCATGCACTACCCGAGTAATCTTATATTTGTTTATTGACTTGAAGTTATTCAAAGCTCTCCTGATGATACTTGAGTAGGTACTCGAGTAAACTTCAAGGGATACTCGAGTAGCTACTCGAGTAAGCAAACCCAGAAATTTAGAAATCATTCAAACGTTCATTAATTTGTTTTCTATATGATTAACCTTTCATTGTATTAGTATTTCTAGCATATTTACATATAAACAATGAAGAAATCATATCAAGTAAAAGAAGTCAAATGAAACGTTCAAATGCCAACCACCGCCAACGGATATTTTTCAAAAACTGAAAAGTCAATAGTGGCTGCGCACTCTCCAACAGATAAGAAGAAAATGTTCCAACGGTCATCACCAACATATCTATATATATGGGAACATCCAAACAGAGATATAAGAACAAGAACACACACAAACGTATCATCAAGTTCATTACTCTGTTTTACGTGATAATTGTATTTCTATGCTTCAGTGATTCATATTCACTCTGTAAGAGAGATATTTCATTCAAACTCAATATTTGTTATTGAGGTAGCTTAAGGTTGTGGAACCTTGAGTTGGGATTGGATTACAACTTGTAAGGGGGAGCGAGTGTCCAGGTGTAGGAACTTGCTTGTACTGAGGTGCCAAGAACCCACTGAATCTTGGAAGTTATAGTCAAACTCTCAGAGAAGCTCTGAGGACTGGACGTAGGTCAAAGTGGTTGTGGCCGAACCAGTATAACTCCCAGTGTACACTTCGGTGATATTTCTCCTTACTCTTTCCTGTTTTAATTTCAACGTCAAATTTTATATTTGCAACGAAATTTTTAAGATCATCCAATTCACCCCCTCTTGGGTGAAACGCTTGCTCTAACATGCTTTTGACTGCTATCTGAAGATTGCCCACCTATTTGCTTGACGAGTAAATGCGGTTTAGGTTTATAGGTTTGCAGTTGATCGAGCAGCTGATCAGCAGTTGGGGCAAAAATTATGGAATGGCGAGTTGCTTGGGGTATGAACCCTGTTTCCACAGCATGATCAAGAAAAGACAACAGATTATCATAAAAACCATTAGCATTTAACAATCCTAATGGCTTTTTGTGATAGTTTAACTTAGCCCAATATTCAACGCTAGAAATGTCATCCAACGTCTCCAAACCACCGGTTAGAGCAATGAAAGCTTAAGCATGGTTGAACATTAGTCCCATTTGTTCAAGCAAGCTCGAAACCTGTAACTCTTTTTCTAAGGAAAAAGTATGATCTTCCAACTCCTGCACCCTTACACTTAAACCCTTGCTTCTATTCATGGATGCAAAAATAGCCACACTTCCCTTTAGGCCCTAGATGCCTCCCCCATACACAAAGTTGATTTTTTTGGCAGCTAATGCAATTCCAAGTTCATTTGCTACTGTTATAAACTCTCCTTTCTTGCCCAAATTAGTTTCACCAAAAATGCAAATAGATGTAATTCTACATTCTTGTGTGATACCCTTTTTCTCTTTCTTTCTCTCAGATCATGTATGCTTACAAGTAGAAGAGTGGATATTTACAAGTGAAGAGTACATGCTTACAAGTAGAAGAGTATATACATATATAACACTAAAACAGCAACAACAAAATCACACAAATCACACATTTTTCAAAGAAGTTAGAAAAAATTTCTGACACAGATGACTGGTGGGCCATTGCATGAAGAAATTAAATAAAAAGAGGAAAGAAAGTTGAAAGATAAAGTAGAGTAGACAAAAGCTGTCAAAAAGATAAGAAAGATTTGACAAAAGCTGCAGAAAAGATAAGACAATTAGACAAAAGCATGATTATGTACAGTAGTTGTGATTTTGGCTCATCTTCCTCTAGTTTTACATCCAGTAACGACTTAAACAATTTCTATAAATCGAGATTGGCTTCCCATCCAGTTTTCTTATAAACTGGCAAACAGGGTCTTTTTTCATTAGATTCCCAATATAGTAGCGCCATTTTTCTTGGTTGAATACATTCACTAAATCAAGAAGAATACGATGAACATCACCACTCGGATGTGTCTCAAGAGTTTGAATGATATCATCCAGGGACTCCTTATTTAGTCCATCCTTTATAAATTTAATTTTATCTTCTTGATTTATAGAAACAATACTTTTCTTCTACAGCGCTGATCACATGTCCACCTTTTACATTTATAGCAGATATTCATTCTTCTAGCTCTTCTCTTTTTGGAGTAAGAACTTCTTCCCATTCCTAGCAAAGGTTTAACAATTGATATATTAAACTCACCTGCTAAACTTATCTTAGCTTCAATGATCCAGCGTATGTCCTCAGGAAGTCCCAAACGCTTGAATACTTTCAAGTCGACAACTATAGAGCTTCCTAAGCACATCTTTGGGAAGAGTGAGGAACCTATTCTTAATCTTTGCAAGAGATTCCTCCATGGTAACTTAAAAAGAAACCTATGAAAACTAAAATATCAATGCAGTACAGTATGTTTCAGTGAGTAGGAAAGAAAAATAAGAGAGTAGGAAAGAAATTTTGGGGTTGCCTCCCAAATAGCTGCCCTTCTTTAACATCTTTAGCTAGACAAAAACCAAACCAATTTTTTTCTTTTTTTTCTTTATATAATTTATATATATAAATATATATATATATGTATATATATTTAAAAAAAAAATACTAGATTGAGGACTTACCTGTTGGTTCCTCAAATGTGATGACAGATTTCAAAGTGTTGAGTGCACCTTCATTGTATTCTTTGAGTCTTTGCCCATTCACTTTAAATTTTCAATCACCATCTTGAATCTCCACAGTTCCATATGGCCATACTTGAATTACAGTAAAAGGACCTAACCACCTCGATCTCAGCTTTCCTGGAAAGAGCTTTAACCTTGAGTTGTACAAAAGCACTTTTTGTCCCGGTGTAAAATCTCTTCTAAAAATTCTTCTATCATGCCACAGTTTTGTCTTCTCCTTGTATAACTTGGAATTTTCATAAGCTTGATGTCTGAATTCTTCAAGCTCATTGAGTTGGAGAAGCATTTTCTCACCAGCTGCCTTTAAGTCAAAATTTAATGCTTTTATTACCCAATATACTTTGTCCTCCATTTCTACTGGAAGATGGCATGCTTTTCCTTAGACCAATTGATATGGGGATGTACCAATAAGTGTCTTGAAGGCAGTTCTATAAGCCTATAGTGCATCATCTAACTTTTAAGCCTAGTCCTTCCGATTGGAATTCATCGTCTTTTCTAAGATCCACTTCAGTTTTCTGCTCAAGATTTTCACCTGCCTACTAGTTTGTGGATGATATGGAGTTGCAACCTTATGAGTTACTCCATATTTAGATAACAAAGACTGAAGTTGTTAACTACAAAAATGTCTTCCTCCATCACTAATAATAGCTCTAGGTACTCTAAATCTTGTAAAAATATTTTTCCTCAGAAACTTCACAATTACCCGAGAATCATTTGTAGGAAAAGGAGCTGCTTTAACCCACTTGGAGACATAATCAACAACTACCAAAATGAACTCATTGATAAATGAAGATGGAAAAGGCCCCATAAAATCGACCCCCCATACATTGAAAAGTTCAACTTCTAAGATGTTGGTTAAAGGGGTTTCATGTCTCCTTGAGATATTTCCCGTTCTTTGACATATGTCACAGGCTGCCACAAGTCTGTGAGCATCCTTGAAGAGTGTAGGCCAGTAAAATCCTGATTGAAGGACTTTAGTAGCTATTCTATTTGCTCCAAATGACCACCATATAGGGATGAGTGGCAGTGATTTAAGATGCTATTCATTTCTTCTTCAGGAACACATCGCCTGATAATTCTATCTGGGCTTTATTTGTATAAGAACGGATCCTCCCAAAAGTAATGCCTTACATCAGCAAGAAACTTCTTCTTTTGCATTTTAGAAAGTTCATAAGGCATTACCCCGCTTGCCAAATAATTCACAATATCAGCATACCAAGGAGTAGGTTGTAACTGCATGATAAAAAGTTGCTCATCTGGGAAATTCTCCTAGATTGGCGATTCTCTCTTTCGTTCAGGTGGTTCTAACTGAGAAAGATGATCCTGCAATGAGATTCTCGGTCCCTCTTTTGTCTTTGATCTCCAAGTCAAATTCTTGTAGTAGAAGCACTCATCTGATCAGTTTAAGCTTTGCATCTTTCTTCTCAATGAAGTATTTGATTACTGAGTAGTCTGTCCAGACAATGACCTTTGACCCGATCAAGTATGATCTGAATTTGTCGAATGCAAACACTACGGCTAATAACTCCTTTTCTGTTGTTGCATAATTCAGCTGTGTATTTGAGAGTGTCCTGCTGGCATAATAGATGGCATGAAAGACCTTATCTTTTCTTTAGCCCAAAACAGCTCCAACTGCATAATCACTTGCATTGCACATCATCTTGAATGGAAGATTTCAATCTGGAGCTATGATAACTGGTGCAGAAGTCAAGGCACTTTTTAGAGTTTGGAAGGCTGATAAGCACTCTTTATTAAACACAAAGGGAGTGTTTTTCTCCAATAGCATGCAAAGTAGCTTTGTGATTTTTGAGAAGTCCTTGATGAATCTTCTATAGAAGCTAGCATGTCCCAAAAAAACTCCGAATGCCCTTGATTAAGGAAGAAGGTGGTAGCTTTTGAATTGTTTCAATCTTAGCTCAGTCCACTTCAATGCCTCGATCAGATACCTTGTGACCCAGCACGATTCCTTCTTTTACCATAACATGGCATTTTTCCCAATTTAGAACCAAGTTTGTCTCCATACAACGTTGCAAGACTTTTGCCAAATGTGAAAGATAATGATCAAATGATTCTCCAAAAACTGAAAAATCATCCATGAATACCTCAATGAACCTTTCCACCATGTCTAAGAAGATCGCCATCATACTCCTTTGAAATGTTGCTGGTGTATTACATAGACCAAATGACATCCTTTTGAAGGTAAAGGTACCATATAGACATGTAAAAGTTGTTTTCTCTTGATCCTATAGTGCAATTATAATTTGATAATATCCTATGTACCCGTCCAGGAAACAATAATAGGCTTTCCCTGCTAGTCTGTCAAGCATCTGGTCTATAAATGGCAGAGAGAAGTGATCTTTTCTGGTGGCTTTATTAAGCTTTCTATAGTCGATGCACACTCTCTATCCAGTCACCGTTCGTTGTGGAATCAGTTCATTTTTCTTGTTGAGCACTACTGTCATTCCACCTTTCTTTAGCACAACTTGAACTGGGCTTACCCATTGACTGTCGGAGATTAGGTAGATTATACCAACATCTAGCCACTTTATTACCACCTTCCTCACCACCTCCTTCATATTCGGATTGAGTCTTCTCTGGTGCTCAACTGTTGGCTTGTAGTTGTCCTCCATTAAGATCTTATGCATACAAATTGAAGGACTAACCCCTCTTATATCATCTATTGACCATCCAAATACTGCTTTATACTCCCTTAGAACCTTCATAACTTTTCTTCTTCTTCAGGAATAAGAGATGCAGAGACGATTATAGGTAATGTTGAATTTCCTCCCAGATAAACCTACTTCAAGTGGGATGGCAGTATTTTCAACTCCAGAACTGGTGGTTTCTCTGTTGATGGTACCGGCTTACTTGGCCTTTCCCCAAGATCTTCAAATGGTTTCTTGATAAAAATTGGGGAATTTGCTTCCAGGTACTTAATATGCTCCAAGACTTCAAGATTAGTATATTTTGATACATCAACCATTCCTATTGCTAATGGTTGATCCTTGCAGATTTCGTTCATCACGTCTTTTGTGCAGTTGGTCAATGTATTGACTCTATAGCAGGTGTCACCTTCATCTGGAAAGGACAAAGCCTTGAAAATGTTGAAGGATATTTGATTATCTTGAACTCTCAAGGTTAACTTCCCCTGTTGCACATCTATTAACATTCTCCCAGTTGCTAGGAATGACCTCCCAAGAATGATAGGAATTTCTTGGTCTTCTTCCATGTCAAGAATTATAAAATCAGCTGGGAATATGAGTTTGTCCACCTTCACCAGAACATCTTCTAAGATACCCTCGGATGTTTTATTGATCAGTCAGCCAGAAGTAATAAAATTGTGGTCAGCTTCACCTCTCCAAGACCAAGTTTGTTGTAGACAGATAAAGGCATGAGGTTTACACTTGCTCCAAGATCACAAAGTGCTCTTTCAAAGTGAAATTGACCTATGGTGCAAGGTATGCAGAAGCTTTCTGGATCTTTCAACTTTGGAGGTAATTTCTTTTGGAGAATAGCACTACACTCCTCAGTAAGTGCAACTGTTTCAAATTCCTCAAACTTACTCTTATTTGAGAGAATGTCCTTCATGAATTTTGCATAACTGGGCATTTGGGCAAGAGTGTCTGCAAAAGGAATGTTGATGTGCAACTTTTTGAAACCTCCAGAAACTTTGCAAATTGCTTGTCTAGCTTTGCCTTCACAAGTCTCTGAGGGTATGGAACTGGTGGTACATATAGAGGAGGATTGTCTGGAAAGCTTATTCTTCCTGATATCACATCATCCTCCTTCTCTTCTTCTCCACCTTCTTTCTTTTCTCCGTCATACTTCTTTTTCATTAAAGGATCTTTCAATTCTTTCCTACTTCTTAGTGCAACGGCCTTCATATGCTCTCTTGGGTTTCTTTCGGTGTCACTTGGTAGAGTTCCTGGTTGTCTAGAATTCAGCATGTTTGCAATTTGGCCCATCTGGATCTCCAAGTTCTTTATTAAGGCATCTTGGCTTTTGATTGTTGCATCAGTCTTAGCCATGAATTGAGATGTATTCATAGTTAGTTGAGCCAAAGCATCCTCCAAATTCACTTTCTTTTGTGGTGGATTTGGTTGTTAAAAAGCTTGCTGCTGGTAGTTCCCTTACGGCTTGAATGCATTTTGGTTATTCCTCTAACTAAAGTTTAGATGATTTCGCCAACCTGGATTGTACATGTTTGAGAATGGGTCATTTCTTTAGTTTCTGATCAAATGAGCTTGCTCCGGGGTGAATAAGTGTCCTTCTTGGCATTGCGTGCTCACATGAGGTCCTCCACATTGATCACAAGCTTCAGTAGGAGTGCTGATTACATTTGCTTAGGTTGTCAATGATCCTACTTGGTTGGATATAGATGTAACTTTAGAAGACAAAGTTGTAAGGACATCCAGCTTGTGTACTCCAAGTACTTTCTTTGAATTGCTATGTTTAGAGGGCCATTATAGCGCCTGTAATTTGGAAAACATGGAGCCGCCACCAAACTTTTTGAAAAGGGATGATTTTGGAAAACATGGAGCCGCCACCAAACTTTTTGATGATGATCATATATTGGTGTAGACGTGATGTTATTAGGAGGTCCTTCGCTTTTAGTTCCATGTAGTCCCCCTGATGGTGCCTTGCTTAATTGCCAGAGATATGCACTTTTCGATGAATGATTACGGAGTCTTCCAAATAGACAAAGTAAAGAGAGTCATGGGGCTAGGACTGATAACCTTCTTCGATATTTGTTTAACCTGCCCTTTCAGGTTTTTGACTTAACAACTCCTAATTTTACGCTCTAAATGTTGCCTAAGCCACCCTTCCGGGTTTTCAACTTAGCGAGTTTTTTTTTTTTGCTCTAACTTTTGCCTCAGCCGCCCTTTCGGGTTTTCAACTTAGCGAGCCTTTTTTTTTGCTCTAACTTTTGCCTAAGCCGCCCTTTCGGGTTTTCAACTTAGCGAGCTTTTTTTTCTTGTTCTAACTTTTGCCTAAGCCGCCCTTTCAGGTTTTCAACTTAGCGAGCCTTTTTTTTTTCTTTTTTCCTCTAACTTTTGCCCAAGCCGCCCTTTCGGGTTTTCAACTTAGCGAGCTTTTTTTCCCTTTAACGTTTGCCTAAGCCGCCCTTTCGGGTTTTCAACTTAGCGAGCTTTTTTTTTCTTGCTCTAACTTTAGCCTAAGCCGCCCTTTGGGGTTTTCAACTTAGGGAGCTTCTTTTTTTTTTTTTGCTCTAATTTTTGCCTAAGCCGCCCTTTTATTTTTGTTTTGCTCAAACTTTTGCCTAAGTTGCCCTGTCGAGTTTTCAACTGGTGAGCTTTTTTTTCTTTACGCATAGTATTTCTTTACAGTATTTGAATTGATTGGCCTTGGTAAATCTTGGCCATTCATGTTTGTCAATATCAATGCCCCTCCAGAGAAAACTTGCTTAACAACATATGGGCCTTCATAATTCGGAGCCCATTTACCTCTGTCATCTTCTTGATTTGGCAGGATCTTCTTAAGGACTAGGTCTCCTACTTTAAACCACCTAGGTCGTAGTTTCTTATTAAAGGCCCTTGCCACTCGTGACTGAAATAATTGCCCATGACATATTGTTGTGAGCCTCTTTTCTTCAATCATATTTAATTGTTCAAATCGACAATGTATCCATTTACTTTCATCTAGGTCTGATTCATCCAAGATTCTTAAGGATGGTATTTCCACCTCAATTGGAGTAACAGCCTCCATGCCATAAACAAAAGAGTAAGGGGTTTCCCTAGTTGAAGTACGCATTATGGTACGGTATCCGTGTAATGCATATGGAAGCATTTTGTGCCAGTCCTTATAGGTCACTGTCATTTTGCTAATGATCTTCTTAATGTTTTTATTGGCTGCCTCAACTGCACCATTCATCTGTGGCCTATATGGTGCAAAATTATGATGTTTGATTTTGAACTGATCACATAATTCTTTAACTACTGCCCTGTTGAGGTTTCGTTTATTGTCAGTTATGATCCTCTCGGGTAACCCATATCTACGATGATATTGGCCTTTAACAATTTGATAAAGGCCTTATGAGTAATACTAGCAAAGGAATTGGCTTCTACCCACTTAGTAAAGTAGTCGATAGCAACGAGGATGAAAATGACCATTCAAAGCTTTTGGGTTAATCGGCCCGATGACGTCAATTCCCCACATAGAAAAGGGCCATGGAGATACAAGACTATGCATCATAGTCGAAGGAGCACTAGCTTTGTTGGCACATATCTGGCACTTATGACACTTTCTAACATAATTGATACAATCGTTCTCCATAGTTATCCAGTAGTAACTGGATCTTTGAGCTTGTTTAGTTAACGAGTGGCCATTTCCATGTATACCACATATGCCTTCATGGATCTCTGCCATAATCTTGCGCCTCCCTCATGTCTACACAGTGAAGCAATGTCCCATCAAAGCTTATCTTGTACAAGACGTTACTACTAATAAAGAAACCCAAAGCCATTCGTCGAATGGTCTTATTTTCATTATGTGTTGCATCTGGAGGGTAAGTACCATGCTCCATATACATCTTCATACTATGGTACCAAGGTTGCTCGTCGTGTTCTCTCTCACTATTGAAGCAAAATGCTGGCGATCTTCTAGTCTCAATCTATATTGGCTGAACTTGGACCCCACAATCAAGTTGGATCAGAACTGCTAAAGTAGCTAACGCATCAGCGAAGTGATTCTTTTCTCTAGCCATTTGATGAAAATTGATTACTTCAAAATTTTTGATCAACTCTATCAAACACTCTTGATAAGGGATCAACTTTGGGTCCTTAGTACGCCATTCGCCAATCACCTGATAAATTATGAGAGTTGAGTCACCATAGACTTTTAGGTTTTTTATCCTAAGATCTATGGCAGCCTGGAGACCATTAATACAAGCTTCATATTCTGTCATGTTATTGGTGCAGTCAAATCCTAACTTTATAGCAATCAGAAATTACTTTCCGTCTGGGGATATGATTACTGCCCTTACACCATTGCCATGCATGTTTATGGCCCCATCAAAATACATTTCCCACTTCTTCGATTTTCTTTCCTTAATCGGATCCTCCGTAGCACATATGTCTTCATCTGGGAATTTGAAATCTAGTAGATGGCATTCATCTATGGGTTTTTCCGCTAAGTGATCTGCTATCGTACCACCCTTAACAGATTTTTGAATGACATATCTTATATCATATTCAGACAATATTACTTGCCACTTAGAGACTCTTCAAGCTAACTGCGGGCTTTCAAAGATTTACTTGAGTGGGTCTACTCTAGAAATTAACCAAGTTGTGTAGTAAAGTATGTATTGCCTCAACCTCCTTGTAGCCCAGACTAAACCACAACAAGTTCGCTCGATCATCTGGTAATGTGACTCACAATCATTAAACTTCTTGCTCAAGTAATAGATCGCTTGTTCTCTTCGCTTAGATGCATCTTGTTACCCCAGCATGGCTCCCATGGAGTTTGGTCGTATTGTCAAATACAAAATTAAAGGTCATCCTGGTACAGAAGAAACCAAAATTGGGGGATTTAGCAAATAATCCTTGATCCTATCAAGTGCCTGCTGGCAATCTTTATCCCACTTTCTTGTGCAGTTCTTCTTTAAAAGCTTGAATATCGGCTCACAAGTTGCAGTCAGGTTATCAATGAATCGTGCAATATAATTCAACCGCGCCAAAAAACTTAGAACTTCCTTTTCTGTTTGAGGAGGGGGCATTTCCCATATTGCTTTTACTTTGTTTAGATCTACTGTAATCTTATAATGAAGCCCAACAATTTCCCAGATAAAGCCCCAAAGATGCATCTATTAGGATTTAGCTGTAGCTTGTACTTGCGTGGCCTTTCAAACAGCTTTCTTAACACCCCAACATGGCTTTCTCCCTCAGAAGATTTAGCTACCATATCATCCACGTATACTTCAAGTTCTTTGTGCATCATATCATGAAAGAGTGCTACCATGGCATGCTGATAAGTTGCCCCAGCATTCTTTAGCCTAAATGGCATGACGCAGTAACAATAAGTGCCCTATTGTGTAATAAACGTGGGCTTTTCTTTGTCCTCTTCATCCAAAGGGATTTGGTTATACCCTGAGTACCCATCCATGAACGAGTACCTATAGCTACGGGCCGTATTATCAACTAAGGCATCAATATGAGGCAATGTAAAATCATATTTTGGGCTAGCTTTGTTCAGATCTCGATATTCAACACACATTTGAATTCTACCACCTTTCTTTGGGATAAGAACAACATTTGCTATCCATTGTGGGTATTTAGCTACTTCCAGGAAACCCGCTTCTAATTGCTTCATCACCTCATCTCGAACCATTAAGGACATATCGGAAGTGAGCCTCCTCAATTCCTACTTTTTAGCCTTAATGTCTGGGAATAAGGGGATCTTGTGAGAAGCAATCCCTGAATCAAGGCCTGGCATGTCTTGATAAGGCCATGCGAACACATCTATAAATTCTTTGAAGAGTTCAACCATTTGCTCTCTTTCGGGGTTAACTACTATCTTTAGTTCTCTCTTTTCTTCCTCTGTGCCCATATTTCTTACTTCAATTACATCTTCATGTGGGCACATTCTATTGTCGTTGGATTAGAGAATATTTTTGTATACTTGAATGATCTCATCATCATCACACTCATAATCATGCATATCAATGGCAACAAGTGAATCATCATTCAGGGACTCAGGAACCTTTGCGTTGGACAAGAGTTTCGAGGAAATCAATTTCCTGGAGGGCAAAAAATGAACAACGAATGAATAGAAGGAAATGGAAAAAAAGGAATGGATATAAATAAGTGAATTTTATTCGCATATCATTCTTTATTCATGGTTCATATAAGAGCTCGCCTAAAGGTGCATACAAAGCATAAAAAGACAACTTTTAGCTAGGCATGTTACTCTAAAATGATAGAATTGAAGGTGTCCTCAAACTCCTAATTTTCTTGTGCTTTTCCAGAATCATCAGCTGAAATCCATGCCCATTTCTTTTGTCTATTGTTGAAACCATTACAACAGTCGGCTTATTTAGCACTTCAGAGGACATTAGGACTCTCTTCCTTATATGGGGATTTCAGAGTGCTAATCTTCCCTCCTTATCCAATGATTCATATTAGATTCGGCTTCATTTCCACTACTGGCTGCCATCTGACGACTACGTCAGTGCGTGTTGTATGATGTTTAGAGGGTAGCTGGTTAGGACATTTAGATGGAGCAATATTGTATCACCTGCCTATAAAGGAACAGAATATCATTGGTTTATTTGAGCTCACAATTTCAAGTAGGTATAGCGAGTTATCCGTGGTGTATTGGCATAGAGGTATTCTGGCACAAGCATCCTCTAGCTTCCTCAGGCAATCTATTATTCCACAAGGAGAACTAGAGTTGATCATTAGATAGGAGGGACCCTGAGTCCCATCCTAGCCAAGATCTTATCATTGACCATAGTGATAAGCATGCAATACACCTTTCTTATAGGAACTTGATTTATACCTGGTTCTTTTGCCATTTAACCTTTGTGCCAAATTTTTAGTTTTTAGATAACTTGCTTGTCCTTTATTAAAGGAAATAGAAGGAAGAGTCAGAAAGTATTTCTGAATGCATGTTATGCAGATGATTACATGTGCTTTCTAGCCTTGATATGGGTGATAGAAATTGAGAAAAAGAACTTTACCTCCTCAAGAGATCCAATACCCCATAGGGAGGATGAAGTACCCATTAACCTGCGAACGGCCCAAGCTTATGAGACATGAAAGAGTGATGACTTATACTCCAAGTTTTGATATGGGTGATGGACATTAAGAAAAAGAACTTCACCTCCTCAAGAGATCCAATACCCCATAGGGAGGATGAAGTGCCCATTAACCTGCAAACGGCCCAAGCTATTACATGGCTAAGGGTTTTGCTAAATGTTTGTTATGTCCAAGGCCCATATCAAATGAAGCTAAATGCCAATAGATGATACAAGGATACCTCATGAGACATAAAGAGTGATTACTTATACTCCAAGTTTTGATATGGGTGATGGACATTAGGAAAAAGAACTTCACCTCCTCAAGAGATCCAATACCCCATAGGGAGGATGAAGTGCCCATTAACCTACGAACGGCCCAAGCTATTACACAGCTAAGGGTTTTGCTAAATGTTTATTATGTCCAAGGCCTAGATCAAATGAAACTAAATGCCAATGGATGAAGCAAGGATATCTCATGAGACATGAAAGAGTGATGACTTATACTTCAAGTTTTGATATGGGTGATGGATATTAAGAAAAAGAATTTCACCTCCTCAAGAGACCTATTACCTCATAGGGAGAATGAAGTGCCCATTAACCTGTGAATGGCCCAAGCCATCACGCGACTAAGGGTTTTAAAAAATAATGATTATGTCCAAGGCCCATATCAAATAAAGCTAAAATGCTAATGAATGAGATAATGATACCTCATAACTCCTAAAGGATTATCTCTTATTGATATGTTTTCTAACATGATTGATGTGATGATATCATGGTCTTTTAGGGTCATAGACCCTTAGACTAAGGTTAGCTATCTAATGCATACACCGTCCTTGTGATGTATCTTTATGTGGAGTAATGCTAGATACATACTCAGGTGAAGCGACAGTTAGTCACTTGATCGTAGGGATTTCATTGATTATGTATGGATGATAATAAAGATGATCAACAATAAATCAATATATGCCCTCCAATGTCCTATTTTAGGAATGACCCTAGGTTAGTGGTATCTATCCTAAGAAAGGCAGGTACTAATTAATTGGGTAGGTCGATAATTTCCACTAATAGAGCAATGGTTTCAAGGTGGTTCTAATTCTCATAGATAAAGGTCTCCTAACTGCCCCCATCGTAAAGATGAAGGCCCCATTTGATGAAATTGACCTTCAAGGGGTTCTGAAAACCCCACAGGGATCAACCTTACCAAATGAGTAACAGCTAGGATGAAGTCTTCACAGTAACCTCAGGGGGTTCTTAAAACCCCACAGGGAGACCACTAGAAACTTCCACTCACCTAAGGAACTCACAGACCCGAGTATAGGGCCCAAAATGTGTGTGAGGAGAATAGTGTATATGTTCAGTGTGTGTGGAGAGCATACCAACTTATGGGCCTAAGTTGTACCCAACCCTCATCTGCTAACCAGATCACAAGATAAATAGCAAAAGAAAAAAAAATCAAACAAATAGATGAATAAGGAATTTAATAAATAAAAACAACTATTCACAAAAACACAAATGAGAAAAAGGGTAATTAAAATAAAATTAAGGTCAAATTATTTTTAAACATTTAACTTAAATAGGCTTGACTCTCAAACGATCCCCAGTGGAGTCGCCAAGCTGTAGCGCCTAGAATTTGGAAAACATGGAGCCGCCACCAAAATTTTTGAAAAAAGATGATTTTGGAAACCTTTTTAAAAATGGAAACTGGTCTACAAAAACCATTTAGGGTTTGGGAGTCGATTGCGTGTGGGGAAGGTGTTAGGCACCCTACAACACCCATTCATAAGAATGGTTACCCTAAGTTAATTATTTAAAAATATTATGGCCTTTAACTTTATTATATTTACCCAAATAAGAAAAGAGAATATTTACAAAACTAAATGAAATGAAAACTAAAGAAGAAGAAAAAACACTTATTTACAATAAGAAAAAAATATTTATTTTTTTTAAAAAAACATTTATTTACAACAAAAAAATAAGAAAAAATATATTTATTTATAAAATTGGACTTGACCTAGGATGAAAACCTAGGGCCTACGTACCTTTAGAGGGATCAAAACCCATGTAGTTCGGGGGGTAGAAATGTGTGTCACTTTGTTGGTGTTTTTAAGAAAAATGTTTATTTAATTTATTTGAGAAAAATGATTTTTTTTGTTTGGATTGTATTTTTTTATTTTTTTTTTAAAAAACAATCCCTTTATTTTCTTATAAAAAGAGTCTTCTTCTTCCTTTTTTTTTTGTTATTTTCATAAAAAAAAAATATGCATCAAAGTTTTAAATAACCTCAAGATCAACTTATGCACAAACGATGAATCCACAATCACATGAAGAATAAGAAGCAAACATATTTCATGACATACAAGTTCAGCCCAAAAAGAACACGAGCATGTTATCCACGAGAACAAGGGGCAATTGCATAGTCAATATATCATTTGAATAAAAGCCATGATGAAGACACGTACCTCTTGTGCTCTCAATCTTGCTGCAAAGAGACAAAATGAAGGGAGGTAGATAATAAAATAAGGGATAAATCCAATGTTCATACATCATGTGATATAAGCACAATACCAACCAAGACTTTCATAAACCTTGCCTCCTAGTTCTCCCAAAAGTTTTTGTCTCCTTTACTTCAACCCTTACACTCCTATTTATAGTCTCAAGGTAGGGTTTTCTTCATAAATGCTCCTTTTTTTTTAATTTTCATTTTTTGATTTTTTTTTGTATTTTCTATTGATAAAACTTCCTAACTTAACCTAATTACCATTAGTGGAGATTTTTTTTTTGTTTTTCATTTTTTTTATTATTCTCCCCACAAGTAATTTCCTATTTTAAACCTATCAACATAAATGAGACTTTTATTTTATTTTATTTTTCTTTTTTATTTTCCCTCAATGAATGATAATGCCAATCATCATCAATAAGGGGATTTATTTTTTATTTATTTTTTATTCTTTTTCCCTTTCAATGATAATTGCCTATTTAGACACTGATCATCATCAATAGGAGGATTTCCTTATTTTTCTTATTTTCGTTTTTTATTTCTTTTTTTCTTTCAATGATGATTGCCAATTTGGATACCAATCATCATCTATTATTTTTGTATATTTGAGTGGGGCCCGAAAAAATAGGGTGTTCATAGCCATTGATATGCATTGGTTATCATCTCCTCAAGTAGATTGTAAGCATCGTCTACATTTTTTGCCATTAATGATCCTCCAACTGCAGCATCTACAAGAATTCTGGATATGTGCATCATCCCACTATAGAAAGTTTGCATTTGCCACCAATCTGGTAACCCATGATGAGGACATATCCTTAGCAACTCCTTGTATCTTTCCCATGCTTCATAGAGGCTTTCTTGTTCATGCTGGGTAAATGAGGCAATTTCATTCCTCAATTTAGAAGTTTTTGCTGAAGGAAAGTATTTCTCCAAAAATTTCTATGTCATCATCTCCCATGTAGTTATGCTTCCCATTGGTAGAGATTGTAGCCAACTCTTAGCCTTATCCCTGAGTGAGAAAGGAAAAAGTCTAAGTCTAATGGTGTCATCAGTAACACCATTATGCTTGAATGTGTCGCAAATTTCTATGAAGTTGGCTATATGTGCATTAGGATCTTCTGTTAGTGAACCACTGAACTGATTTGCTTGCATCATCTGAATAATTGCCGGATTGATTTCAAAATTGTTAGCTGCTACTGGTGGTCTTGTGATTCCAGAATTTGTCCTTATGACTGTTGGTGTTGCATAGTCACAGAGTGTTTTAGTATCTGTTATTCCTCCCCCCAGATTTGCCATCGGATTGCTCAGGATTGAAGTAGACTGCTTCCGAACTCTTCGATTTCTTTGACAAGTTCTTTCGATCTCTGAATCAAAAAGCAATAGTTCAGTCTCCTTCGATCTGGTCATACACTAAGCAAAAGCTTGAAAAGAAACACAAGACACCAAGAAGAAGAAAAAAACAAATGCAATATGAAGACCAAATTAGTATTAAAATTACTTGGTATTGATATTAATGACAACAATCCCCGACAATGGCGCCAAAAACTTGTTACGAGTGTGAATGATCAAGTAAATAGTGCAAGTGCACACTGTCATAATCAAGTAATATAGAAGTGAGTAGAGTATCGTTCCCACAAGGATTGATCACTAAGTACCAAAATGGATCATTTTAATTCTATTTAGTCGATCGATAAATTGGTGATTGAGAGTACAAATAAAAGAGAAATAATTAAATATGAGTGCAGATGATATGAAAAAAAATATGAGAAAAAGTCCTAGGGATTAGATTTCACTTAACAAATTTTGAATTGAATCACTTATCTATTCTAGCCCAATTTATTCCACATGATTGATAGTCGAGTTTCCCTAATTTAATTACTAGCCTCTTCTAAGGTCAAGCAATTCTATAATTAATTGCTAATCCAATATATTCCTATATGAATTTAAGCAATTAATTATGCATTAGGATTTATGGAACTCAAAAAGACTACACAACTCATATAAATATATTCCTATTACATATGTAAATCATGGTTTTAATTATAGGATCTACACACATGCATCTCCGTCCAGTTTTAACATGCATATTGTAATCATTCAAAAGGTAGCCAATCAAATGAAAGCATTAAGAAAAACAATTAAAACTCAATCATGAAGGAGAAATTAAAACTAGATTTAATAAGTTAAGATTCAATCCGTCATTAGTAAGCTACGTCATCACCCTAGGAAAATGAAAATTTAGCTCATGATAAAATTAAAAACAAAATCAAAATAAATTGACATTATATAAAGCTAGAATGAAATCTTCATAAATACTGCATAAACTTGAATATTAAATTCTCAAACATAAATATACAACCAAAAAGATACATGAAAAACTGGAGAAATCTAGCCATCCATTTAGGAGGTAAAACCTTCCATGTAGACATCATGCAAAAAGTAATACAATACTAAGCCTTCCATGTAGGAGGCATGCAAAAAGTAATACAATACATAAAATTAAAAATAAAAAATAACACAATTTATTCAGAACTGTTAGAGAAAATATCTCTCCCTATCAGAGAAGTATCTCCTTATCAAAGAAAATATCTCCACGCCTCCTCTGAATCTGTGCCTGATGCTTTGTATTTATAGGCAGCGTCGTGTCACTTTTTCCTTGATGCTACAGTGTTTTGTCAATTTTTTCCATGATGCTACAGTAGTGAATAGTATCCTGTCGACGGATTTACACATTTTTTTCGTGTTGCTACAGTGCTACAGTGATTCCATCCGCTACAGTCACCTTTGTCTACTACAGTAACGTCCTGCTACAGTGATTCCGTCATTAATTGTGACTGACGCTACAGTACTGACCTTTTTTTATATTTTTATTTATTTTTTAATTACTATTTATTTTACACCAAAATATATTATAATAAGCTCAAATATCGTCCATAAAATCATCATATAAGGGAAAATAAATATGTAAATATTTTACTTATCAGCTACCTTCTTTTTAAGTCTTTTTGCACTTCCTCCAATGATATTATGATGTTAAGAATCTTCAATATCCCATGTAAACATTTTTCTTACAATGATCTAGTCGCATTAAATGAGGATCATCTTCACATATAGAGCATCCACCATATCCTTTGATATTGTATCCGGAGGAATTACCATAAATGGGGAAATGGGGAAATCATTAATTGTGCCAAACAACATGGCTTTCAAAGTGAAACTTTCTTCCTTATACCCATCATACACATTGACGTCTTCTTCCCAAAGTAGCTTCAAGTTATCAATTAAAGGAGCCTAGTATACATCTATATCATTCTCAGACTTCCTTGGCCTAGAAATTAACATGGACAACATCATAAACTTATTTTTCATAATCAAGAGTGGAGGAAGGTTATAAATCATCAATATCACCAGTCACGTGCTGTGTGTACTACTCTAAACATCGTATAGATTAATTCTATCAATTGACAGTGCAAGGCATAGGTTTCTAGCTTAGTCCGCAAAGTCAGGGTACTTATGATCAATTGTTTTACATTGAGGAGCATTTGCAGGGTGCTTAAGCTTCGTGTCTTTAATCCTTTCATCTGCATGTCATGTCAACTACTTAGCAATCTTTACATTACTATACAGTCGCTTGAATCTCAAAATAATGGGAAAATACCATAGGACCTTCAAAGGACTTTTTCCTTTCTTCTTCCCATATCGAGATGTGTTGCAATTAGGGCACTTCTCCAATGTTGCATACTGATTCCGAAATAATATGCAATTGTTAGAACATGCATGTATTTTCTCATATCCTATACCATTTGTAGAGCAAAGAATTTGCTTTGCCTCATATGTCTTAGTAGGAAGTACATTTTCTTCTGGAAGCATATCTTACAAAAGTTCAAGCAATGCGGTGAACCCCGAATCACTCAATCCATAGTGAGCTTTAAAGTTGTACAATTTCAACACTACAAGCAATCTTGTGTATTTAGTACTACCAGCATATAATGGTTTCTCTGCATCACCTTTTGATTCTCAAATTCTTTAGGGCAGTTATGAAGCACCCCTTCAACCGCATTTAACATTTCTTCAAGACCATCATCTTCATCACACATGCTTCTGTCAAATTCATTTGAAGTACCACTCATGGTATGCACCTGATCACTACATGCATCATTCGTCTCACTATGTCTTGTCAATTGTGTGTTTGTTTGATCAATTTCGTGACACACTAAATGATCTAGCAAATCAAGTGGACTAATCAGCTTTCCATAACAACAAGATAAGCAAGGACACAAGATTTTGTTATGATCTTTTGTATGCTCAATTGCAAATGTAATAAACTCTTTCACCCACCTATATATTCCATTGAACACCAATTAGATAACATCCATTTATGATCCATATATACCTTCAATCTATTCTTCAAAGTGGTTAGTTGCATGACTGTTGCATTTACTAATTACTTTTATATTCTCTTATTTATTTTAAACATATATGCTTTCCAAGTCTTAAATCCTCTCTTTTAATTGACAAATAATCCATCTATCAATTAATCTCACAGCATCATAATAATTTTTCACAGCTCATAACGAAAGAAATCATATTTGCCAACACATATCATAGGTAAATTAGAAAGCATTACAAGCCAACAAATAAAATACAAGTCTTAAAAGTATATAAATAATTATTTTACTTATGCAACTCATAAATAACAATTACTAGAACACCTACAAATTATAACTACTACATTTCTTCACATACAACCTAGACATAATAACATTTAATTTTATGTCATTTATTTTTCAGCATATAAAAATGAGATTAATTTTTTCAGATTTCATAGTAAATTCAATATAAAATACATTTAGCAAATTAAACTATTAAAACTTCTAATAAAATTACATTTATAAGCTCAAAAATTAAAAAACTTACAGCGAATAGAAGCTTCAATAGACTAAGTTGAAACTACAAACACAAACATGAAAAAAAAATCAAGAAAGGAAAAATTGAAAGACGAATTTGCATGGATCTTTAAAAATTAAAAAAAAATTAAAAAAGGTAAAGGGCGTGAACATCAACACATTGTCAGATTAAAACAAAAAAATCGGTCATTGTTTTCCCTCAGTACTGTATCCATGACAATCCAACAATTAAGCACCAAAGATTCAAAGTAGAAAATTAGCCATCAAGCAGTCACTAACAAAATTACACAAGGAGGGAAAGGCCAACAATTATTTGCTGCCCTCAAAATATCCAAATTTACAACTAACTCCTGACTTATAATGCACAAAAAAATTATAATATCTACCTTACTAACAAAATTTAAGATTAATTTGTGATGGAAAGTGATGTAACCTAAAATCTTAAGAGAAGCACCCAATGATGTCTAGTGCTTAAAAAATCGTTTCTTCCTAGTAGTCTCGATTGTTAACATTAGATTTTGAACAATATATGCACATGGAGATTGGTAATAAGTGATAACATTTTAAAAATAACTCTTGCGATGACTCCTGAGCTAAATTGGACTGCAATAAAACTTAAGCCTTTCCTTTATAATTTTTTTGTTTTACAAAAGTTGAACTTAAGATTTTCTTAAAATATATTGAGTCGCTTCTATTAGTTGATTCAACAAACTATTATCAGTAAAAGTTGAGAAGTACTCATATAATATTTTGGTAAACTAAAATTGGCAGACCCTGTTACTAATTACTATGAACAAACATTCTATATAATAAGTATATAGGCAGAACAATGGACCATAAGTATCTCCACAAAACACAACTTGCTACAGTAATGTGCTTGATATAACTGGAAATTGCATGAGTATCCTTAATCATAATTATCAACAAACACTCTATATAATAACCTATATATGCTCAAGATTCAACCATCTCAAGTCAGCCAAGACAAACTATGACTAACATTTTAAAGAAACAATAATAAAATTTTTTCATCACTAAGGCCTGATGTCTATACAAACCCAACGCCATATACAGTTCATTGTAGTCTACTTACAAATATATACTAACCTAGTATCATACATATTTGCAATTATAGATTTACCGAAAAAAGAACAAAACATCTTAATGATTTGTTCAAATAATTATTTGCTTAATGATTTTTATACAGAATTGCATATGAAGCTTGAACAAATGAAAGCCACATCTAGAGTATAGTTATGACCAAGAAGGAAGTAAAAAAAAATGTAAGCATAAAATCAACAACAAAAAGCACACAAAGCCATTTGTAAAAGCCTGTAAGATCGGCTTACACTTACAGATTTGAGTAGGGGACCACATACGTTAGTGACGCCCGAACTATGTGCTAGATAGTAGAGTGGGGACTAGCTAGATACTAAAGTGGGGACCAAAAGAAGAAGAGCATAGGAAGAAAAGGGAACAAATGGGGACAAGTAGGGACAAGATTAGGAGGAAAAGGGAGCAGATGGGGAAGGAGGGAGCAAGAATAATGGAGGATCAAAAGGGATGGAGTGTGCGTGTGTGGTGACTACGGAGGGAATAAAAAGGGAGGAGGGTAGAGGATAATGTTTGAAAGTAATTGGATGGAGGGAGAGGGAATAAAATGGGAGGAGGTGATTAAGTGAAAGTAGATTTCCTATCCACTTCCAGTGTCACCTAGTGTGGCATTTGCCTTGGTAAGCGACACACAAATGCAACACGTGGTGGGTTGTGTGGCGCTTGCCTTGGTAAGCATCACACATGGCATAAGACCAGCTATAGTGCTTGGTCAACCAAGCACCACAGCTGGTCCACACAGTGCTTATGTGGCGCTTGTTTGACCAAGAGCCACGTAAGCCCTCCTACAGACTGTGACACTTACTTCAATTCCACAGCTTGTATATGCTTTTTTATAAAAAATAAAATAGAAACTGTGGCCCTTCTTTAAAAAAGTGTCACAAAATGTGTCCCACTATTCCTTCTTTTTGTAATAGTGATTCTGGACTTATTATAACGGTTCTAATATTACACTAGTTATGCATTAAGGCTTGATGAGGCCATAATATATGCATTGATGTGATAATAATTAACAGGCACACATGAACAACCATTATAATATATGGTAATTCTTGCATAATATAACAATCTCATTTTGACAACTGTTATTTATTCAGCAATATACATAACGATTTTTAGGTAAGAACCGTGACTTTTAATAATAATAAATAACGGTCTTATGTTGAGAACAATTATTTATTTTTTAACATAAATAACAATTTGCACATAAGAACCGTGAATGTTTATAATACATGATAGCTTTTATATAATAATCATGATTTATAGATGTGAGACTCTTAAAGTGAGAGTTTTTGAGCTAGTTGGGTTCTTCTGTATATAATAGAATAGTACCTCCCACATCGAGTGGTTATGGAATTCAGGATGGATTAAGACATTCAAGGCTTTGTGAGACGAATCAATGGCAACTGTTGACACATATATGTGATAATGTAATCGTTGACCTATAATTGTATCTTTTCAAAGGAATTAATCATAGAAAGCAAAGGCCTCTGAGGAAAAAAACAAATATCACTCTAGGAAAGGGTGCAGGGGGTATGAGAACCCTTGACCTCAAAGGTCTGGGGACCCTTGACCTCAAAGGTCTGGTTACCCCTTGTGCCCTTTTCTATAAGGATATTTGTTTTTCCCATAGGCCTTTACTTTCCAGACTTAATTGCTAAAGAGACACAAGGTATAGTTGAACACTTACATTATTCGATATATAGGTCAAGAGTATGATTAATTCTAGCCACAAAATTTAGAAAATCATTATCCGTCTCAAATTGCATCATTACTCACTGTAGGAAGTACTACTCTATTAGATAGAGTCGAGACCAAGTAGCTCAGAAACTCTCACATTGAAGAGTCTAGGAATAATCACAATGTTGAATTCATAGCTTTTAACTTGATGCCACCTGCTCAATACAAAAACAAGAGAGACCTTCAAGCAAAGCAATAATGAGTTTTCCAAAAAAAAACATAACTCACAAAAGTAATTTAATATGTCACCTTGAATGTTTTATGGCACTGTAA
This sequence comes from Inga laurina, assembly GCA_963855925.1. Classification (NCBI taxonomy): domain Eukaryota; kingdom Viridiplantae; phylum Streptophyta; class Magnoliopsida; order Fabales; family Fabaceae; genus Inga; species Inga laurina. Next base: position 18,419,753 of record OY979702.1, on the reverse strand, counting down.
CTTCACAAATGTTGTGGGTATTCGCTTGTTCATGCTCTCAGTACCACTGAACTAGTTTATTCATTGTATCCCTATTTATATTTTCAAAGTAACTTCCGGAGAAATGGATACTTCCAAAAAAGGGGAGGTATTTGTTTAGGGATCCATATCTCCTAAAGTTACAATAAAAAAATATCAACAAAGTAGAAACCTTCAGTCAAAGCAATGGGTTGACAACTTCCTGTACTAGGAGAGAAACCTTTGATCATAGCAACAATGGGTTTTTCACAAAAAATAACTTCATAAAAGCAATTTAATGTCACCTTGGATGCTTTATCACATCGTGACTTCACAAAGGCAACCCAATTGGCTTGGTTGAACACTACTTGAAACAGGAGAAGAACCTTCAAAGTGAATGCAGGAAGGATAATGCAAAATGGATGAGGGAAATCATAACTATGACTAGATAGGGCTCTTGAATGACAACGCAAGTTAGCAAGTGAACACAAATCGCATGGTGTCATTGAGACAAGGGTTAAGTGCATTTACTAGCACCGCTATTGCTGAGAAGTCGAATGAAGGCTTTTTATGGTGGGGTTCAATAGAAGATGACTCTCGATGGCTGAAAAAGACAAGAAGAGTCCTAGGATTACAATGTCGATGGGTTTCGTTCAAACAAACTAAGTATCAAGTGTATTCTATTTTAGACGTTTAAATAGAAGAGGAATGGCAGGGTTTTTTGGGTTATCATACATAAGACTTTACATTATGGTTCATTCATAAGAATCGTTATTTATTGGTTTACATTTGCCATTATTCTTTGTTAATAACCGTGAGGTATGTTATATTTTTAAGAAAAAATTGAGGCTAATGGTGCCTAGATAATTACATTTTTTTATATTTAATAAAAATAAAACAAAAAATATATCAGCCTAATTTTGGATCTTTTGTTTAGTTCAATTTGAATGAATCAAAAGTTTTAAAAGACAACATGCCTCACTTCATCACACTACTCGTCACTAAAGAAGTGGCCTAAATTATCTGGGAACATGTCAAGATCATAGTGGCCAATCCCATACTTTTTCAAGAATGAGATTGGCCTTCCTCTTTATACTCAAAAAATATCTTACTAGTCTCCTCACACCGTGGTCAATGCATTTTGCATGAAGCATTTATTGCCTCTACTTAAGGGAGTAGAGGGTGTGGAGGCAGAAGTGGAGGAGGTGGTAGAGGTTGTGGAGGAGGAGCAAGAGGAGGAAAAAGAGGTGGAGGTTGTGGAGGAGGAGGATGACACTAGGGATTTTCAAGAAAGTTTACAGCATGGCGTTTCATCTTAAGAGAACATAGAAGGACGATGAAGAAATAATACGAATAATATAAGGAAATAAGGCATTTAAATAGATTAGAAGTGACAGGTTCAAACCACCATTGCACATGTTGAAAGTTGAAGAAGAGCAGTCGAGTACAATGATGGATAATGAATGAATACTTGGTTCTCGTGCCTAATCATCAGAGAATGAAGAAAGGGAAAGGTTTTGAATCATCATGGCATTTGTTGTTTCATGACGGTTTTTGCGTAACAACCGTAATTCTTTTAAGACAAAATATGACAGCTATTAATTACAACTATTATTTATTTTGCATAGTATTCTAATAAGAGAATGGTTTTACTTAATAACCATTATGTATTTCAGTTTTTTTAAGTTTTGGAGATTGATTATGCAACCACCATTTTACAAACAAAATTACAAAAAAAACAAAAGACAATGTAAATAAACAAACTAAAAAGAAAAAGTTATGCAGAAGTTTTAAGAATTTGATGTATCATCATATTCTTCTTTCTTCAATAACTTGTCCACCTTCCCATTTCAAAGAGAAAATGAGAATGGTAAGTTTCTTCAAGCATTGGTCCATGTGCCTCTGCTCTCATAAATAAACTTGAGCCGTATGATAGAGCTCATAGGTAGCATGGATGAGCCCTTTATGGCTTGTTGGTAAAGGGAGTTGATCTTTCAGTTTGTCCCCAGATGGTGAAGCAACAGGTCCCTTGTGTCTGCCCATGATTTTGGCATAGAAGAACAAAAGCTTGCAGTTGGATATTAGAAGTTGAAATGGAAGTGGAGATGTGGAGTTCAGTTTTAGGATGTCTATATAGAGAGAGTTTTATAGATTATCAAACCGTCACGTCCTTTATTTTTACAGATCATTATATTTTTTAAATAGTGACGGTTGTTTTTAAATAATCGTTAGGAATGTGAAGCGGTATTCTAATAAGTGACGAGGTTTTTCTTAATAACTATTTAAAAGTATTACCAGCTTGACTGTTCTTTTTCCTATGTCATGAGTTACATGATAGTTGTTTCAAGAAAACCATTATATATCTTCGAATTCATGATAGTTGTTTTTAAAGAACAGTTTAAGAGTCATTATTTATGTTATTTCATGTTGGTTTTTTTGTGAGAACTGTTAGATATGTTGTTTTTTACAATATATTTAAAAGAAAAAAACAGTAAAACAAAAAAAGAACAATGGCGAGTAGCCTAATGAATTAATGAGATCATAGGCTACCCATTGCTAAAGGAGTGGCCAGGATCATTATATTGTTATGATCATGGCCATTCCCATACTTATCAAGTATGAGATTTGATTTCCTGTTCATACTAGACAGGTATCCAGAAAGCCTCCTTACACTATGGTTACTCTATTCCACACGCCACAATAATACCTCCAGTTCAAGAAGCACAAGATGTGGAGACGGAGGGGGAGGTGGTCGAGGCTGCGGAGGTGGGTGCTGCGGAGGCGGATGTTGGGGAGGAGAAGCAGGAGGTGGAGGTTTGGGAGGAGGAGAAGGAAGAGATGTAGGATGACACTGAGAGTTTTTTGGCAAGCTTTCCGCATGGCATTTCATCTTGGCAATTGAGAGAATAAAAAGGAAGATATGAAGAAAACGTAGGAAAAACAAATGAAAATGGAGAATTTAATTAGACATCTGGAAAGGACAGGAAAAAATCATCATTGCACGCGTTGGAAGTTGAACAAGACATAATGAAAGGATACCTGGTTCTCCTAACGATCATCAGATAACAAGGAAGCACCAGAGTCAACACAGGGAAGAGGAAAAGTTTTGAAAGCTTTAATTAATGTTTATTCAGTTAGAACCGTTAAGTATATTGGTGTTATCGATACAAGAATACTTTATGTTTTTTAATTAATAACCTTGAATGATTAAGTTGTTTTTTTTTTGTTAACTTATTTTTTTAATATTTTAAAAAACAATAGTGGTGTTTAGTCATCATCACCACTACCATCCTCTTCCTCCTTGTTCTCATCATCAAAGGAAGGAGATGAAGTTCTGACTGCAAGTCATATTCAATGCCATTGGGATGAAGTATGAGGTTCAACTTCATGTTCAGCTTGTTGGCATATGCCACGAGATGCCTTGTATGGCGGTCAAGGCTTGCCAACATCTGCATCAAAGACTCCATTTTAGGTAGAAGTGGAGGAGAAAATGGTAGTGGTGGTAGAGGAGGAAGGGTGGTGGCAGCAAAGGAGCTCCCTAAGATCTTAACATCATGAAGGAGAGATGTGGAGACCGATAAAGAAAAATAGTAAGAATCACAAGGAATATGTGAATTTAAATAGAGGTCGAACGGATGTTATGAAGGATTATGACTTATGATGGTCTAACGATGTTGCAAAGGGTTATGAAAGTGTTACATGACGATTGTTTCTAAATACTGTTATGTTTTGTCTTTGCTAATATAAGAAGTTGCAAGACAAATCATTTGTAAGTGTTACATTACAGTTGTTCCATAAGAATTCCATCATTTTTGTCACTAGATAAATAACGGTTAGTAACTGCAACAGTTATATTTGTGTTTTTGCGAATTCTATCTCACAATATATGACATACAAATGATTTAACCGCTAAGTTTAGCGTATATATTCTTGGCGACTTCCACATGATATTTATTAGTTGTAACTATTATTTATTAAACGTTATATATGCGCGAATCTATAGTAGTGTTTATCTGTATAAATTGTCATTTTATATAATTGATCATTTTATTAAAAAAGAAAGTAACATTAATCACTCATAATGATTTGTTACTAAAATTTTATACTTGTATATATCTAAATCTATATTTATATAGCTGATTTTTAGCAATTTTTTATGATAATCTCTTGGGATATAAGTGTCATCCTTCATGAAAAATAATTTAAGCTATTTATTAATTTTTTGGTAATGTGAATGGAAAATTCTAAAATGATTATTGCTTTGAAAAGGAAAATACAGGAAGTAGGGGATAAAACTTTTGATTTAATTAGAAAAAGAAGTCAAAATGGTGGGGTCAAAGTGAGAACATAAATACAAAGGACATGAACTCTTGTTCTTTCTTTTTTTTTTTCCCAAATAAAAGATCAATTTTATATTAAAACACAAGGGATAAGTACAATAATTGCCTATGAAAAAAAGTGAAGCACACAACACGTGTTATTATTTAAAATAAGTTTTTTGTGCAATTTTACACAACGATATAGATAATTGAGTGCATTAGATACACCTAAATTGAGTGCACAAAAAAAAATACTTTATGTATAGGCAGCAAAAAATAATTTAGGTTGTTAGATGCTTTTTTTTTTTCCCAACAGACAAAAATTAAGATTTTTCTTATAAATATGCTCATCATGGATAACCAAGCGAAGTAAACCTAAAAGCAGTCTCAAACTTTGCAAAATGACTGGCTTTTTGTTCTATCTAGCCTCTATCTTCTCAATTCTCAGTCTATTTCAAATCGCTGCCACAACAAACAACGAAGGCATTGTTGCAGAAATCCCACACATAATCCGAGTCTACAAAAACGGCACCGTCGAACGCCTCAAACAAACCCCATTTGTGCCACCGTCGCTTAACGACCCTCAGACCGGAGTCTCTTCCAAAGACATCGTCATCTCCGACGATCCTCCAATCTCCGCTCGCCTTTACCTTCCAAAATCCACCAACCATTTTTACCACTACGACCACCAAAAACTCCCAATCTTGGTCTACTTTCATGGCGGCGGATTCTTCATAGAATCCGCCTTCTCTCAGGTCTACCACCGGTACCTAAACCTCTTCGTCTCCGACGTCAATGTCGTTGTTGTATCTGTAGAGTACCGGCTCGCTCCAGAACACTATCTACCAGCAGCTTATGAAGATTGCTGGGAAGCCCTTAAATGGGTCGCAACCTGTTTGACGAAATATCCCTGTGATGAGCCATGGCTAAATTATGGAGATTTCAGTAGAGTTTTCATAGCTGGTGATAGTGCTGGTGGTAATATTGTTCATAACATCGCCATGCGAGGTGGGGTTGAGAATTTGCCTGGTGGGGTTAGAATTTTAGGTGCTATCTATGTTCATCCTTTTTTCTGGAGTTCAAGTCCAGTTGGGTCTGAACCAGTTTCAGGGCTTAACCGGACCTTGCCGGTTTTGCTATGGAAATTCGTTTACCCTTCTGCTCCAGGTGGAATAGATAACCCCATGATCAATCCTTTGGCTCCTGGAGCATCAAGCTTGGCCAGACTTGGGAGTTGCAGGATTCTTGTGTGTGTTGCAGAGAAAGATCCGTTGAGGGACAGAGGGGTTTGGTTTTATGAGGGTGTGAAGAAGAGCGGATGGAGAGGAGAATTGGAATTGTTTGAACAGAAAGGAGAAGGCCATGTTTATCATATCTCTAATCCTAAATCTGAGAATGGCAAGAAAATGACCAAACGCATGGCTTCTTTTATCATGAAGGAAGAACAGAGATAGATTGATGGATTAGGCTTCCTGTTGAAGTCACACAAAGTTTCTGTAAAATGTCGTGTGTTACTGTTCTTTATTTTTCTCTTCTCTGTGGTTTAGAAAGGGAAAGATTAATAGTGCGTCTACTTGATGCAAATCTGTGTTGTCAAGTAACTGATTATCCAATTTAGATTAAAGATTCTAAATAAATTATTTTAAACTTTAAAGTATTAATATTTATATCTATCATTTTTTTAAATTAATTTATGGGAGAATTACATTCAGGTCTTATACAAAAGAAAATATGAAAAAATAGTCCCCTGAACTTGTCAATGACGCCTCTGGAGTTGGCAATTGAAGTCTCTGGACTTGTCAATGGGATCATTTTATCATTTTTTATCTTGTGCGGGATCTGAATGTAATTCTCCCTTAATTTATCTAACTTATATACTAATGTATAATATAACAATGCACATAAGTATTTCAAAGAGATCAGGTAACATATATTATAATTAAGTAATTTATTTAGTTTCTTTAATTTTTCCAAATTATTCAACCAAGCCTTATATTAAGAATCAAATGTAGTATTTTTAATAGTAAAATAATCTAACCTCCCTGCGTTTCGCCTTAATTATAGGGAACTCTCCTCTATTTTAAAAGGGTTAAAAGGCTATTTTGCCCCGAAAGTTGCCCAAGACTTGTTAAATCTAGAGTAATTTTGCTCTAGTCATTATCCTAGTTAAGTTTGATCGCTAGTTAACCAAATATGTTGAGATGGCAATTCACGTGCCATCCACGTCGTTTTTGTTTTGGATTTTAGTTGTAAATTTGCTCTTAAAGTTTTCACTATGAAACAATGTTATCCTGAAAGTTCTAAGTTGTAGCAATTTCACTCTGGCTATTATTCAGGTTAAATTTACCTGTTAATTGACTAAATATGTCATCCACTTCATTTTTTTTCCAAGTTAGATTTAAAAAGGGATGCATTTTTTTTTAAAAAAAAAAATGCATCCCATTTAAGGATTAGAGATAATCAAAGAGGTGAAACATCTTGTGTGATGAAGAGAAAATCAAAGATGTACTTGTCAATCTCATTGTTATTGTTGCAGGAATTAAATCTTTTTTTTCATTACTCTATGGCAAAGGTGGGCTCCTCCTCCATATGTAACTTCTTCTTCTTCAATGTTGTTCGCACTACTAGTTCAAAATATTCAGTCAACTAACAATCAAACTTAACATAAATAACTGTCAGGGCGACATTGTTACAATTTGAAAACTTCCGGGGCAAATTTGCACCTTAACAAAAATAATATGGATGACACATGGACAACACATGGACTACTAGATTAACACGTATATTTGGTTAACTAATGGTCAAACTTAATTGGAATAATGGTCATGGAAAAATTGCTCAAGATTTGACACTCCCGGGTAAATTGCCCATTCGTGACAACATCCAGGACAAAATAGACCTTTAACCCTTTTAAAAATATACACTTAAGTCCAAACCATTAACTCCTATTCTAAAAAGATATTAAAATAAATGGTATTTACTAATCTACCCTTCTTCATTTTAAATTCTAAATTTTGACTAAAAATATTTTGAAGAGTTTAAAGAGTTTTCTTCCTTCTTTTTTGTTTCCTTAATTTCTTGTCAAATAGTTATTTGCTTATTGTTTTTATTTATTGGACATAAGCTATAGTAATTTAGTTAATGTAAATATAAAAAATTGATTGAACATTTGATCAAGGAAAAAAACCATCGGAAATCAGTCGATCGGGCTTCAGTCTAGTCTGGTTCACTACTTGAGAGGGGGGACGAGGCGACCCGATGAAAACTGGGTCGAACCAGTGTAAACCACAACGACTCGGCCAAACCACCGAGTAGGGCGGGTTGGTTAGGTTGTTTTTTTATTTTGTTAAAGGCCCAAAATGACGTCGTTTTGGGCCATTGGATCGGGCTTTCTGTACCCCAACTCGACCAGCAAAATAACCCTAAATTGAATTGAAGTAGCGTCCATCGAGCGAGCCATCGACCTAAATTTTTTTTGGCTTCGAGTTTTGAGATGTTTGCCCTAACTCTTTAAGCAAAGCATCTGATTCTGAAACTCTCCTCCGTTCTTACTTCTCACCGTGATTGATAACTGGAAACGAAGTCAACGGCAGTCGACGATTTTGCTTGACGTTGAACCTTGAAAACCATGATTGGTCATAGAGATTGAATCTAACAGTGACAGAGCTCTTTGATGGAGATGCTACTCGCTTGCTCTGAGTCCGTCTCTAGCCTCAACGTTGTTTTTCGACACTCCTCTACGGCTACAAGACTCGGTTGCTCGGTTTCACCTCCACAGTGAAAGAACTCATCGACGGCAGGCACCAATTCTCTCAGCATCGAAAGCAAGCAAGTGTTTAAGACACATTCTTCTTCTTCTTTGAATTTACTCTGCTCACTCTTGTTGTGTGTGTTTCCTTCTTTTGCCTTCTAATTTGAGTACTTTCTAATAGAGTGGATCTTTTGAACTATTGAAGACAATGACAATCTGATTTCTGGGTTGTAATTATTGAGGGTTAAGTTTTAAAAAATTAGTTGTAAATTAAAGAACAAGAAATAGTTGAATGCAGGGTGTATGTTGTGGTTCTATTTTTACCAATGAGAGTTTAAATGTTGCAGGTTTTTGAATTGAATGAAGGTTACTCCTTATAGTGCTTTTCATTGAAGTTGCAGGTTTTTAAATTGTCATACTTTGTATTTTGCTTTCTAGTTAATCCATGGTTATATTGTGAACATGTTGATAGGTTACTTATTGGTTATATTGTGAACATGCCTATGAAAGTTTTTTTTTTCTGGTTATATTATGAATCTACGATATGTTACTCTCTATAGTGGTTTTCATTGAAGTTGCAGGTTTTTAAATTGTCATACTTTGTATTTTGCTTTCTAGTTAATCCATGGTTATATTGTGAACATGCTGATAGGTTACTTATTGGTTATATTGTGAACATGCCTATGAAAGTTTTTTCTTTTTTCTTTTTTTGGTTATATTATGAATTTACGATAGGTTACTCTCTATAGTGGTTTTCATTGAAGTTGCAGGTTTTTAAATTGTCATACTTTGTATTTTGCTTTCTAGTTAATCCATGGTTATATTGTGAACATGCTTATAGGTTACTTATTGGTTATATTGTGAACATGGCTATGAAAGTTTTTTTTTTTTTTGGTTATATTATGAATCTATGATAGGTTACTCTCTATAGTGGTTTTCATTACAGTTGCAGGTTTTTAAATTGTCATACTTTGTATTTTGCTTTCTAGTTAATCCATGGTTATATTGTGAACATGCTGATAGGTTGCTTATCGGTTATACTGTGAACATTCCTATGAAAGTTTTTTCTATTTTTTCTAGTTATATTATGAATCTATGATAGGTTACTCTCTATAGTGGTTTTCATTGAAGTTCCAGGTTTTTAGATTGTCATACTTTTTATTTTGCTTTCTGGTTACTCCCTGGTTATATTGGGAACATGATGATAGGTTACTTCCTGGTTATATTGGGAACATGCCAATAAGAATTTATTTTTGTTGTTGTTGTAAGAATGGATATATCGAGTTCAAGAAATGAGAATCTCACTACTAGTCCTAATACCGAACCTCACACTCCTAATACCGAACCTCACACTTCCAATTCCAATAGGAATCCTACTCCTACTCCCAATACCACAATTCATTCTAAAACTGATCCAGTATCGGCACATGTTGCCTACAAAAAAGAAGGGACACAAAATGTATACACATGTCTCTTTTAAGGTAATAGCTATAGAGGAAGAGGCATAAATAGGATGAAGCAACATCTTACTCATGTGGTTAATCAAATTGCTTCTTGCAAAAAGTTTACTTTTGATGTGCGTTATAGGATTGCAGAGTCTTTGAAAAAAAGTTCTAAGAAAAAGTCAATTGAAGATGAAGATATAAGAGAAGAGGAATTTGAAGTAAAGGATGTTGATAGTGGAGCTAAGAAGAGGAAACCTAGGATAATGGATAAATATTTTGCTGGTAGGACAACTCTTGGAGCTCAGCCAACCATCAAGAGTGCCTTAGCACAACACAGTGTGAAGATACTTCTTGCTGAATGGGCTATAGTCAATTGTATTCCATTGAAAGCATTAGAATGCCCTTTATTTCAAAGAGTTGTGGATGGAATGTGCTCTATAGGGCCTGGGTTTAAAGGCCCTAGTGCTTATAATTTTAAAACCAACTTGTTAAGAGATTGGAAAAAGAAATGCCAGTTACTCATTGATGGTTATTGAGCTAAATGGAAGAATAACGACTGCACACTTATGGCGGATGGATTGATCGATGTGAGACAACGGACTTTGATAAAATTTTTATTTTATTCTACCCACAGAATGGTGTTTGTTAAGTCTGTTGATACAACAGATTGAGTGAAAGATGCTAAAAATTTATTCACATTGTTTTCTGAAGTGATTGAGTGGGTTGGTTCTAAGAATATAGTTCATGTAGTGACTAACAATAATTCCAACTATGTGGCATGTGGAAGGTTGATCAAGGAGAAATATAGAAATATTTATTGGTCTCCTTGTGCTGCTCATTGTTTAAATCTTGTATTGAAAGACATTGCAAGCATACCTCATATGTCAGACATTGCAGCAAAGGCATCAAAGATAACAGTATTTGCTTACAATCACATGATATTCTTGTCTTGGTTGAGGAAGAGGACAGGTTGGAAAGAAATTGTGCGTCCTGGTGCTACAAGGTTTGCCATTACTTTTATTACATTGCACAGTATATACATGCACAAGCATGACTTGCAAGCCTTTATTGTCGATAAACACTTTGTGGACCATAAGCTATCTAGGACTACTCTAGGAAAAATTTTTAGTGCGATCATATTAGATAGCTGGTTTTGGAATGAATGCTACCAAATTGTGAAGATTGTAACTCCTCTGATAAAATTGTTGAGAATTGTTGACTCGGATGAAAAGCCCTCACTTCCATATGTTTATGAAGGCATGCAAAGGGCAAAAAGTGGAATTAAGGAGATGTTCAAGAGGAATAAAAATCACTACAAGCCCTACACAAATATCATTCAAACAAGATGGGATAAATATTTGAAGACCAATCTCCATGTAGCTACCTATTTATTGAACCCGGCATTCGTATATGTTCCAAACTTTGTTCACAAGGGAGGGTTAGTGCAAGCTTTGATTCACGTGGTGGAGGCTAACTCAAATGAAAATGTTGATTGCTATAAGGTAATGAAGCAAGTGACATTATATCTTGATGGCAGTGAATCTTTCAGCAGAGAGACATGTAAAAAGGGAGCTGAAAAGCTAGATCCTTGAAAGTAATTAAGTATTCATCTTTATTGTTTAATGTTTAATTAACAAAATATTAATTGATTGCAACTAATAGTATGTAAAAGTTTTATTTTGTAGATGAATGGTGGATGTACTATGGCTATTCAGTTCCAGAATTGCAACGTGTTACAACACGTATTCTTAGGCAAACATCTGCTTCTTCTGGTTGCGAGAGAAACTAGAGCTTATTTAAGTACATCCATACAAAAAGGAGAAAGAGATTGTAGCATCAAAGGCTGGATGATTTGGTTTACACTTCTTCGTATATGTACCTTTGCCTTTTGTCCCACTGGCACCCGCTGAGATGTTTATTTTAAAAATAGGGTGAGATTCTGAAGAATCCCCATAGAAACATACTATCGTTCATAGAAAATGTGAAAAGTAAATATGACATGTACTATGGTATGCACTAATTAATGAACAATATAAAATATCATCATCATGTATACATAAGTAGGGCCTAGCCCCACAATCTACATCGGTTGGACTTCCACCAACTCACAATGTAAGTGCACCCTAGCACTAAATGCCCCTCTCTAGGCAAACCATGTTGATTAATAAAGTGCATTTACAAACATTGGCATCCACACAAGATATAACTATGGTATGATGTATCAAGGAAAATGTTCTTACCTCAAAGCTTTATAAATCCTTTTTTATGTGCCTCGTAAAACGTGTCACTTTCGGCTTTCAACTCGATCCTAAAATATTAAATGTAAAATAAATAGGTCATAACCTATCCAAGTATCATTTTAGACTCTTCCATAGTGTTTCTTGTGGTTATATTAGTCTATGGATAAATTTTACCAAAATGCCCCCGAGACCCTGCCCGATGGCATGTTTTTCCAAAATTTTGACTAGGGCTATCCTAACATATTTTCTCTCGAGGAATCCATTTATGAGCTCAAAATCACCAAATTCAGTGTCAAATTACGAAAATACCCTTGACAACCCCGATTTAGGGTTTTAAGGGCGTTTTTGTAATTTTGCTTTTTTGGCCTTTTCCGAAAAAGTGACCAACTATAACCCCACCTATTTTTTCCCACTGAATCCAAGGGAACCATATATTTCATGAAAATCTAACTCCTACTGAGTTCTGACCTTGGCCAAAACCTTTCCAAAAAATGGAGTTTTGTATTTTAGTTTCCAAAATGTGTACTTTTCCACTTCTAATCCTTCATTAACTCATTTAAACACATCTTAACCATGATTCAAAGAAATTTGGGTGACATAACCCTTTAGGATTAAGGCTTTTCGAAATTTACAACTCAACCAAAAATCACCAAATCAACAACAAACTTTAATATCAACTTCATACCAGAATAGATTTGAGTTTGGTGTAATTGCCTCTTAAACTTCTTGAATCCTCTCACTCTATACGTCATCTCCTCTCTCTCTTGGAGCTCAAATGTGTCTTCTAAAACATGGATTCCATGAAGAAAAGGAGTTTGGAGAAGGATCTAGGGAATGCTACAAGAAATTGCTTAAGAGACAACACTTAGCTTGAGTTCCTTCTTCTTCTATCTATCTCCCAAGAGTTCTCCAAGCTCTCTCTCTCTCTCTCTCTCTCTCTCTCTCTCTCTCTCTCTTCCCCCTTTTCTTATGTTTGGCCGAACACACAAAGGGAAGAGAAGGGAAATGTGTTTTGATGAATGGCTTCATCTTTCATCTTAGCCCTTGATTTCAGGATGCAATCTTGTTGTGACACTTGTCACAATCCTCCCTTCCTTCATGTTTATGACATACTTACTCCATTAGCTTCCCATTAGGTTTAAACCAATTTTCCTTCTCCCTTAGTTGGCCAAAAACCGTCCTCCCTTCTCTTGCTCCAACTAAACCAATTTCTCTTCGAACTAGACAATTTCATACTCCACCAAGCACTGAAGTAGTGAAATACCATGAACTCAATGTCTAACCCAACCATGAACTCATCATCTAATCCAACAATGCACTCCTACATTGTCATCATTACCATGTTCATGTAGCATTATCATCATGACTATGGTCATGTAGTAATTAGGCATGTACTCTTGGAAATCAATTTTTCCCTCCATCCTTCTCATGCTAGGCAAAATTATGGAAGAGAAGAGAAATAAAAATGTGTTTCAATAATTCCATAATTCAATTAAATGAATTATGCATAATTCCTTCTAATTTCACAAATCTTTATTTATTCCTCCAAGAAAATTCAATTTATACATTTTCCTTTACTTTCCTTGATTAATTGAAATTAACTTCAATTAATTGAAAAATAATTAATCTTGGGCTAAATTGGCAAAATTATGATTTTGCTGTCACTTTTGTAATTAATTCCTTTCATGAATTAATTTGCCCATTTGCTCATGAATATGAATATTTCAAATTTCATAAGATCCAAATTTCATGAATATTCATCATTTTATTGAATTTCTCAAATAATTACAATATATTTTTGGTAAATATAAAATTTGGGGTGTTACATCTCTAATAGATCAGTTTGCTGAGTTGTAGAATTTGTTGAATGTTGATTGGCTATGTTTGATGAATGATGTTATTGGCTATCTTTTTGACTATTTTGATGTTATTGGCTATGTTTGATGAATGATGATGGACATCGTTATGTTTTAACTATATTTTGATGTTAGTTATGGGTTTTTTTTTGAAGAACTAACTAGGTATTTTAAATATTTTGATGTTAATGATGACTTATGAGTTTTGAATGTTGATTATTTTGTTATTGTTAATTAAATTGTAATATTTTAATATGGCTGGTTCGACCACCGGTCTGATCCCGGTTAACCCATTGACCCTTGAACATATGCCGCGACCGATTCATTGACCGGTCCGGTTTTTCGTTCCTTACATTTGATTAATTTTATCAATATATATATTTAACTAACTGTTTATAAATGTTTGTAACCAAAAAATGTATTTAAAAATTTAAAATTAGAGTAACTATATGATGGGAAAAAACATGTGTCTGAAATAAGTTTTTAGTCATTTAAAAAAATTTAAATGAGTAACTTTCAATACATGTGATAAAAAATTAAGGTTCTAAAATTTATCATATAATTAAAATTAATAAATTTAATAACCCATTGGAAAGTTTGAAAATATATGTATTAATTTTATTTTTATGTTGTATAAAAATTAGTTTTTTGTCAAAAATATAAATATAGAATTGTTTAAATAATTCTTGTATTAAAAAGGGGATATTTTAGTCAAAATGAAAGTTTAGTAGTCAAATTCAATGGTCAACTAATAGTTTGAATTGATGGAAATAAAATCTCAAATATACAAGGGAGGTTTATATAACATATATTTTAATTTTAAGAAAGATTTATATACGTTTTCAAAATAGAAGGAGATATTTGTAATTTAGGCAAAATAGATGAGTGAGTAGTGTATTATACTCTATTTTTTATTACTTATTCGAATCTATTTGTTGTTGGGGAGAATTAGTTACTTTGGCTCATTTGGCTCATCAGTGAGGTTGCTGTAACTTTTGTTTGTACTTTTATAGTGGTATGAGACAAATCGTCAACTTCAATCAGTTTTTTTCAGACCAAAGTTCATGCCAGATGGAGTTGTAATATAATAGGAAAAAAAATAAATTATCATTTACTAATTGTTAGTTTCACAAGAAGAGACTCTAATGGTAAATGAAATTTTTATGACTAATTAGATCACATGCTATCAAATTGAATGTTAAATCAGCGTATTTGATGAACAGCATGTATAAAGAAGAATAATTTTCCCAGATGAAGATATATAATAAGATCAATAGTGATATGACCTAAGGTCAGACTTATTTGGGAAATTTATTAAGTATTTAATAGCACGTAGTATGTCACTACAAAAAGATATGTGGTTGGCTTTTTATTGGGAATTATCCTGTTCCAATGATAATTCTAGAAGGATAATTGGATAGGCTCAGCTTGTGGAACATGTTTTTTAGGGCCCCAAAATCACCTCATTTCTAAAATTGAGATGGGGTTAGTATGTGGGTCACGTTTATTAGGCACCTGATTCATCCTTTTTTTCATTCGTCCAGGAGTAGTGTCCACCCAAGGGCAAATGGCATTTCTCCAGTGGCTATTAAAAAGAAGAGGGAAGCTATTGGTCCAGCCATGAGCACTATAGCCTCGCCAGGTTATAAATAATTCATGAGCTTTCCAGTTATCTAGATTATTCCTATTGAGTACTCCAATCTTTAATGGAAGGTATAACTGGAAGTTTACGTTGGTACTAAATATAAGATTTATTTTATATATCTATTATTTTTTTGTAAAGTAATCATATTGATATTCCCTCAGTAATAATCAAACTCCTCCCACAATGAGTGTAATACCCCAGATTTTATTCACCAAGAATATATTATAATTATTTTATATATTCAATAAAATGATGAATATTTATGGTCAAATAAATTAAATATTGAAAATTGAAAGGTAAACAGTGTTTTCAATGAAATCACCTGCGAGACAGTAAGTTTGTCATGCGGTTTTGAAAGACCAAATGATGAGCAAAAATTATAAAATTTTACAGAATGAAAGTATATATCCCAAGCTTTAATGTGATAGGTCCGTCATATGAATCAATTGAAGCTATATACAAAGAGTTATGAATTTTTGAAGTTTGCTCAGTGAAATTAATTATTTTCTGGAACAGCATGCAAAGAAATAAAATATGGGAATTTTGTGCTTCCACCTAGCAAAAGGCTATATTTTTTCTTGAAACTAGACTTAATAAGGGTTCTATAGCCCTCGAAATCGCTCTGATTCAATGTCTACAAATTTAGTTATGATTTTTTGAAGTTAGAGCAGAAAATCTACCAAAAAGGCTAACTATTCCGAAAATTGAAAAATAAAATGTGTTGGCAATTGTGTAAATTGTGGAATAAGGAAATAGGAGGGAAAAATAATTATTTGGCTCATAAACATGCCAAGTGGCATCATCTTAAGCCAAACAATTAAATAAGAATTACTAAGATATGAGGACATGTGTTATTAGCAATAAAATAATAATTAGTTACACAATTGACCGAGGCAATTACATGAAGCCCAATTTGGTGTAAAAGGACCCTGAGTGGCGTCTTGCATTGGGCAAGGAAGAGGAAAGCAAATGGTTCAACCTCAATTGGATCATATGACACAAGTTGTGGAGATAAGACCAAGTACATAAATGGTGGCAAAAATGATGTTATAAACCTAATTTGCCACCATTTATTAATTAGGGAAAATAGCAAGATATTTTATTAAGCTTGGCTTCATCTTTCTTGTCCCATTTTCGTTTTAACCCAAGAAAAGAAGAGAGACAGAGACAGAGACAGAGAGCTTAAAAAGCTTCATGCTCTAAAGAGAAGGAAGAAGAGAAAGACTAAGGTAAGTTATGATTTTTTAAAGTTTCTTCTACTAATCGTCTATAAAACTCTTCTCTAATCTCTTACTTTCCATAAACTCCATGGTTTAGTAAGCAAATCTTGAGCTCAAGGAGAGACAGAGGAGGACACCTAGAGAGAGAAAGTTCAAAGAGGTAACGTCACAAATCTCAAATTCATACTAGTATGTTATTATTGTTGATGATGGTGGTTGGATTTGGTTATTTTTGTTGAGTTTGTAAATTTAGAGAGTCCTAACTCTAAAGGGTTATGCTACCCAAATTTCTTTAAATCATGGTTATAATGTGTTTAAATGGCTTAATAATGGATTAGAAGTGGAAAGGTATAAGCTTTGGGGGTTAAATCTCAAAGTTATAATTTTTCCTTTTTTTAAGAGATATTTCAATCAGCACTATTCTAGGGGAAGGAGTTGAATTTCAATGATTTGATGATTCTATTGGATTCAGAAGGGAAAATTAGATGGGGTTACAGTTAGTCACTTTTTCGGAAAAGCCCGAAAAAGTATAATTACGGAAACGCCCCTAAAACCCTAAAAGTAGGGTTGTCAAGGGTAATTTCATAATTTGACATTGAATTTGGTAATTTTGAGTCCAGAAATGGATTCCT
Source organism: Inga laurina (assembly GCA_963855925.1). Lineage (NCBI taxonomy): Eukaryota > Viridiplantae > Streptophyta > Magnoliopsida > Fabales > Fabaceae > Inga > Inga laurina. Next base: position 18,402,648 of record OY979702.1, on the reverse strand, counting down.
TAGACAAAAATATGTTAGGATAGCCTTAGTCAAAATTTTGAAAAAACGTGCAGTCGAACCGGGCGGGGGTCCTAGGGGCATTTTGGTAAATTTTCACCATAGACTAATATAACCACAAGAAACACTATGAAAGTGTCTAAAATGATAATTGGATTGGTTATGACCTATTTCTTGTACATTTAATATTTTAGGACCGAGTTAGAAGTCGGAAGCAACACGTTTTACGAGGCACATAAAAAAGGGGTTGATAGAACTTTGAGGTAGGGACTACTATCTCTCATATACTATGTGACTAATTGTATGTTATGTGCTACTGTATTTCGTGATATAAATGCGTGCTAGAGGCACAATACCTAGTTGTGGTTCGGTGCCCAACCAAGATATATCGAAAATCCTAGTTGTGGTCAGTGACTTGGCTAAGGTACACTATCGAAAATCCTAGCAGTGGTCAATGACTTGGTTGATGTACATACATATGAATCGAATTGAACTTTCATTTTGCCTAATATGGTGCATTGCATATTTAATTTTCACATTTTATATGTCGTTGTATGTTTCTACTGGGATTCTTCGGGATCTCACCCCTTTTTTTCCAAACAAAACATCTTAGTGGGTGCCAGTTGATCGAAAGAAAAAGACGTAGACACAGGGAAGTGATTGACATGTCTCTCAAGGTGAAGTCAAAGTTCGTGGTTGTAGTTAGTTTATGTTTAGAATACATTTGGGATATCCTATAAATATTGGAAGTACTGTCGCATTCTGTATTTTGTCTATGGATGACTCTGGATTGTTAACGAATACTTCTATCAGTATATATGTATTTTTCTGTATGCCTATGGAACTTGGTCTTTATTACTTTTCGAATATCAAAATGGAAACGAGTGTTGATAATAAGTGTTTCCTTTGAAACTTGAACTCAAGTCTCAGAGGGATTAAACGGGATTTTACACCACTAAACCAACTCCTTATTGGTAATTAAATTAGTTAATTATGTCTTACATTAAATATAAGATCAATATTTAATAGCCCATAGGCTCCTGTCAACGCCTTTAAAAGAGTAATAAGGATAATTGTTGTATATAAAGTATGTTGAAAATGTCACTACTTTGGAAGATATAATATATTTATTACTATTTACAAATGTTTTATGGGAAAAAGGCAAGAAAATACTACTTGAACTTTCAAATTTCAAATCAGTGGTTTTCTATTAAAATGAGTTATCAATTGCTACACTCTTATAGTCAATACCTACACTCTTATAATCAACAAGACTGATTTGGGATTTTTTTTGAAGTTCAAATAGTATTTTTTCGCATTTTTCTCATGTTTTATTGTGGTTCCACCCGAATAACTCATGAATCATAAATTCATATTTGTTTGTAAATTGAATCTATGGTTACCAAAACTTTATTTCTCACCCAATGAATTCTTATTTTTTTAGGTGAAAGTTTGTGGTTCCAAAGGGAAGCTCCAAAGGGTTGAGATTTCTAGAATCATATAGTTTGTGCCTTAGATGCTTTGTATTTGTTCAAGCATATGCCAAACATATGGAGTCATTTTGTTACTTTGGTTCATATTGAACTCTTTATGAGCATTATAGCTCGTTTGGTTCACTAGAGGGTATGTAATGGAATGGAATGGAATGTAAAGTAATGATGATTATATAAATTTATTTGGTTGGATTACATCGAACATGCGAATAGATGAGAATAATATAGAAAGAGACAAAATTGATGTCTACATATATGTGTATAATAGATTACAATATCTAATTTTCACCAAATATATATATATATATATATATATTTAATCACCCTGTCCACATTATAGTACTACTGTAATGCCCCGAATTTTGATTAAGGGCTAATGTCAATTATTGAGAATAATTTGTGAATTAAATATGAATTATTATGTGTTTTGTGGCAATTTCGGTAAATGTGCCATAATCAGGGAAAAATTGAAAGAATGGAAAATTACAGGTTAATTAGTCAGTGATTAATGAAGAAATTAATTAATAACTAAGAGGAAATGAGATGTGTAACCAAATGGCTAATGGAGTGGTTAGAGTAACTAATTAGTTACTTACTTTATGAGAACCAATGAGCATGTGACACTTAGCAAGCTTATATGATGTTAGAGTAGGGGGAAAGTCAAATGGAATATTTTATAATTTCTCTTCCCTCTCTCTTCCTTCTTTTCGGCTGAGCATAGTATGACGAGGGAAGAGAAATGATTTCTTCTTCTTCCTCACACACTCTCATCTCTCTTGCTTTCTCTCTCTTGCCCCATTGTTGCATAAAAATGGAAGAAGAAAAGCTTGAAAAAGGTAAGAAAATGACCTCATATGCCAAAACTCTCTTCCTTAATATTGTTCCTTGGATTGAGAGCTTCGATTCTATGGTTCTAGATTGTCTATTGGAGTTGATTTGAGCACTCAAGGAAATCTAAGAGTTGGAGAACCAAGAAACTCCTTTGAGAAAGTTGTTAAGGTAAGCAAAATAAACCTTTCTCTCTAGGTTTTATGTCATTTGATGAATCTTGGAATTTCTAGGATTTTTGGCTTTAATTTTGAAAATTAGAGTCATTAGGTATTTGGCATGTTGTGGTCATGGAAATGGTGCTTGGTAATGTATTTTGGATAGATAGAATTGATTTGAGGTTAAAATGTTAGGTTTGGCATATTTTGGGATTTTGGGTTGATTGTTGCCTAAAACCAAAGCATGATAATAGAATAGGAATTTGGTAGTTTTTATGGTTCCATTGAATTCCTTGTGCAATTTTATGTGGGAATAGCTTTGATTTGGTATTTGGGATCATTAGAATCACTTGGGCAATATTTAAAAAGTGTTGTCAAAATCTGCTGCGTTTTTTGCTTCTGATAAGCCTCACTTGAGTGCTCCAGGGTTTCACTCGAGTGCAACCTTATATCTTCATTTTTCCTTTAGTTTTTCACCTGCACTTCCATGTTAAAAAGGCAAGAGTGTTGTCTCACTTGCGAGTGTTGTGGGTTCTCACTCGAGTGAACCTTGTCTCACTCGAGTGAAGGTATATCTGACACTATGAACTCGCATCTTGGGTTGTCACTCGCGATCAATTTTCAAGAGTGTGTCTTAACACTCACGGGTGTTAAGCCATCACTCGAGTGCTAAGGTCCCTGCTTGAGTGATGTCCTTTTTTAAAAGTTTCTTGTGCTCTCGATTGAGCACTTCTTGACCCTCACTTTATAGCACTTCTTGACCCTCACTTTATGGAACTCGGGTCAGCATTAGGCTATCACTTAAGTGATTTGGTTTATACCCGAGTAAAGCGAGCATTTCTGGTTTCTGTCATTGCTTTTTGCTCTCGGGTAATCACTTTTTGAACCGCACTCTCTAGAGCTTGATTAAGTATTTGGCTATCACTCGAGTGTTGCTTCCAGGACTTGAGTGCAAGTCCATCATCACTTGAGTGAGGTCTTCTTCACTCGAGTGCATCAATGGGAAACTGGTGCTTGTGTTTTCGAAACGGGATCTTTGGGATAGTTCTTCCAACCCTTTAAAACTTTTGTTAGAGGCATTTGTAGCTTACTAAAGGACATTAATGATAACAAATCTAAGTGTTGTAAAGTCATTTAAGTATTGGAATAGAGAATGACACTTTGTCCCTAATTGTGAATTATAGGATTTGATATTTGTCTTACTCATGAGAGACCAGTGCCAGAGCACGTACAAAAAGACCAAGATAGTGAATTTTCCCTCATGTTGTGTATGATGCTTGATATGCATGACTTATCATTGTTTTTACTGTGAAAATCTTTGGCATTAGGCCATTGCGATCTTGTGAATGTGTTATCGGCCGTAGGACATTACAATGTGAGCAGTTCAACGTGAGCAGTTGTAAGGAGTAATGGTTATCACACCTACCCTTGCTATTGTAATTGCCGAGGCTATGTTATGGAATTTGTGAATTCCTATTTGAGTATCCGGCCAGTGTGGCTGTGTATATGTGAAATATTTTATATGGATCCCACCTGTGGTGATATATGTGATATGAACATGTGGTTGTGCAATACAACGTGAACAAATGTAAGGGTGACACAAGTCATACCTGCCCTTGCCGCTGTAACTGTCGTTGTAGTTGCTATGTGTTGTATGATGATTTGCTTTCATGCTTTGTGGCTGTGCATACTATGAGTGATTTGACACTACGGGGATTCCTTAGAATCTCACTCTCCCAAAACACAAATTTAAGATAGGCTGGAGGGTCAAAAGAAAAGCAGGTGATAAAGGGTGGCTGAAGCTCCAAGCTTGGAGTTACTTATTTTGGATATTGGTTATCATAACTGGATTTTTGAATATTTTGTTGGGATTTGTACACCTATTGGATTTATAGAATAGTTTGTGTAATCCCCTAGTAAGGGAATGATTTATGGGCATTTGTGCCTTGTAAAACCCTTATTTGATTAATGGAACCTAAGTGTGTCGGGAATTTACATTGTACTCTGATATTTATGAATGAAATCGTTCTGTACAAGCCATTTATGTATTGCAATGTGAATATAAGACCATTGTTGAAAAAGAGTTAGAAAAGTTTTTGAAAACCCTGTGTTGGGCAAAAGAGATTTTATTAAGTCCCAAATGGTATTATGGTCTCTAATTCCACATAATCTCATATTTATAAACTTAATCTCAGCCTAAGTGAAAAGGGGGTTGAACCTACCTCTGGTCATAAATATAAGACCCAGTTGACTTTTTTGGAGAGATTAAGAAAGCTAATTAAATTACTTTAAACCTTTTAAATTCATCATTTTTCTTCAAACTAATTTGTTTGACTTATAAACTGATATATAATCTAATAATAATAATAATAATATATGATATGATTGAATAACTTATTAAGCTTATTTAATTTCTCCAAAATAGTCAATTAGGCTTCTATTTAGGACTGGACGTAGTAATAAATTAATTAGTTAATTTCATTAATCAAAACTTCATATATATATATATATATAATATAAAACAATTAATATAAGTTGGATCCTATCCATGTATATAATAAAAAATTAAAGTACAATGCGGGCTTGTTAATTAAAATTTTGTGTATATATATTATATAGCACGAATTACAATTTCTATGTAGTAACAAGTATTACTACCCGTGCGTTGTACGAGAAAGTTCATATATAGCATTTTGAGCTTCCAAAACTTCTGCAAGCACAGAAGCATAGTTCATGGTTCTAAAGTATTGTTTTTATAAGATATGTAATATATGTTATATACTTTAGTCTATATTATGCTGAAAGTCCCAAATGTATTGGGTGTCAACAATTATTGATTAGAACAATACTGAAGACCCTTATCATGAGAGTGAAACATGGGTATCATCATTGCATAAAAAACAAAACATTGTAAAGGAAATTAGTGACAGTCAATGTGAATATAACTAAACAGTCTAAAACCTACAACACTCTGCAATGAGAATCACTATTCCACAATTGCTTCAAACAAATGTTAGATAATATTTGTTACGAGTGTAAATGGTCCATTAAAAAGTGCAAGTGTACACTGTCGTAATCAAGTAATACAGAAGTGAGTAGAGTATCGTTCCCACGAGGATTGATCACTAAGTACCAAAATGAGTAATTTTAATTCTATTTAGTCGATCGAGTAGTTGGTGGTTGAGAGAACAAAATAAAATAACTAAATATGAGTGCAAATAATATGAAAGCAAATATAAGAAAAAGCCCTAGGTCAGATTTCATTTAACAAATTCTGAATTGAATCATTTATCTATTCTAGTTCAATTTATTCCACATGATTGATAGTCAAGTTTCCCTAATTTAATTATTAACCTCTTCCAAGGTCAAGCAATTCTATAATTAATTGCTAATCCAATGTATTACTATATGAATTTAAGCAATTAATTATGCATTAAGTTTATGGAACTCAGTAAGACTACACAACTCATATGAATATATTCCTATTTCATATGCAAGTCATGGTTTTAATTATAGGATCTACACACATGCATCTCCTTCCAGTCTCAACATGCATATTGAAATTATTCAAAAGGTGGCCAATCAATCAAAAGTATTAAGAACAATAATTAAAACTCAATCATGAAGGATCAATTAAACTAGATTTAATAAGTTAAGATTCAATCCGTCATTAGTAAGCTACAACATCACCCTGGGAAAATAGAAATTTAGATCTTGATGAAATTATAAACAAAATAAAAATAAATTAACATTACATAAAAATAGAATGAAATTCTCATAAATACTGCATAAATCTTGAATATCAAATTCTCAAACATAAATTTACAACCAATAGATGCATGAAAAATGGAGAAATCTAGCCGTCCATTTAAGAGGTAAAACCTTCCATGTAAGCGACATGCAAAAAGTAATACAATCTTAAGCCTTCCATATAGGAGGCATGCAGGAAGAAATAGAAGAGAGGAAAGTAATGGATATGAATTGGTTATAAGTGAAGAAGAGAAAAGAGTAATGGATATGAATTGGTGTGTAAGTGAAGAAGAGAGGAGAGTAATGGATATGAATTGGTGTGTAAAATGTGAAGAAGAGGATAGCTATATATAGGGAAGAATGGAGTAGGGTAGATGAATTGATAGATGAAATGTGGTAGATGACATAGTAGATAGAATGTGGTAGATGAGCTAATAGGTGAAAAGGAAGATGAAGTGGTAGATAAAATGGTTGGTGGAATGGTAGATGATTCCCGCTCTCAACTTCCAAGCAAAATTCGAAGCTCTTAGAGATAAAACTGGATTTTGGACTCAACATAAAAGTTGTAGAGTTCTTACCTGCAAGGGTCCGGTCTGACTGGTCGCAAACGAGGGCGTAAGACACGCTTCTCTACCACGTCTTGGGCTCGATACCTGTGAGGTACCAAGGGATTAGTCTGACACGTTGTGCTGGGATACCCTGAGGCAGCGATTCCATCCTACTCAAAAAAAGTTGTAGAGTTCTTTCTTAGCTTTTTATCCATATATAGAACATCCCAATCTGACATCTAGAGCTCCAGATATTGCCTAAAAACTGAAAGAGGGTCTAATTTAGTATTTTTCAAGAAATTATATTTTATGTCAAAATAATTATTTATTTATTTATTAATCACACCCAAATTTATTAAATTGAGCTCAAATATCATCCACAAAATCATCATATAAGGAAAAATTAATATGTAAATATTTTACTTATCAATATTATGGAATACATATTTGAAAACCACATTGGTAATTTGAGTAGTTGGTTTGCCGTTGAAGTCTAGGATGAGGACCTTGATGCCGTGTCCAAATTTGACTTGGGACAAAGCAACCACAGTTGGCCATGTGTGAAGATTAGTCTTGGAAGATACAAGCCGACTTTTTGCATTAATTGCCTTTGACTTTTATTTATTGTCATGATGAATGATAAAATGACGGGAAATCGTCGTTCTGCCATTGTAAAAAGTAGTTTGCTTTTGGAAGGATTCATATCTATTCGGTGTATTAGAATCTCCTAACCTTAACTTGTACCGTTAAGTGTTAGTGCTTTTATGAAGTGTTTTCCAAGTAATGTGATCCGCACTCTTGTAAATTTCCCAAATTTTAAATTTAATTCGTATTATTGAATATTCCCTTTAACTAATTAACAAAATCATGATACCTTATTACCAGCTAGTTACCTCACAAAATACCTGTACAGTTAACAAAATAATTTGGCTTAGAAAATGAAAATAGATGGCAAAATTGGATTAGTGGATGGTTGAGGTTGTCCTTTTGGCACGAAAGTAAAATGAAATTAATTCAGAAAATTAAATTGTTCATTCGTTGGCAATTAAGAGAATATTCAGGAACCAAGATTATTTTTTCGTAAAATAAATTATTAGTAGAACCAAATAATACGGAAATACGAGTTGCACAATATCTAATCTTAAATATAAAATATTAAAAATTAAAATTAATACGAAAAAATCCCAAATAAAGAACTTTAAAAAAACTAAAAATTATGACATATTTCTTGTATATTTAATATTTTAAGACCAAGTCAGAAACCGAACACGACACGTTTTATGAGACACATCTAAAAAAGGGTTTGTAAAGCTTTGAGGTAAGGACATTATCCTTCATACATCATGCCATAATTATGTGATTGTGTGAATGCCATTGTTTATAAATGCGCTTTATTAATCAACATAGTTTGCCTAGAGATGGGCATTTAGTGTTAGGGGTACTTACACTGGGAGTTGGTAGAAGTCTAACCAGTGTAGATTGTGAGGCTGAGCTCTACTCATATATACATGACGATGATGTGTTTATATTATTCATTAATTGGTGCATACCTTGGTGCATATATCATATTTACTTTTCGCATTTTCTATGAGCAATAGCACGTTTCTACTGGAATTCTTCTGAATTTCACCCTATTTTAAAATAAATATCTCAACGGGTGCCAGTGGATCAAAAGGCAAAGGCGTAGACTACGAGAAGTAATTGGCATGCGTCTCGAGGCAAGGCCAAGGCTAGTAGTTATAATTAGTTTATGCTTAAGATAATTTGGGAAATCCTGTAAACGTTAGAGTTTTCGCTGTATTTCTATATTTTTTGTATTTCATTGACGAACGACGTGGGATTGTAAACGAATATTTTTATTAGTATAATTGTACTTTTCTGTATGCCCAATGAATTCTGTCTTTATTACTCTTCGATTATCGAAATGGAAATTGGTGTTGACACTATCATGGTTTCTACGAGTATATATCGGTGATTGGCTAAGTTTGTTACCAGTGTAATGGTTGACAGGCTTGATGATGAACTTATGTGTTTTGGGTTAAGGTTCATTTGGTACAAGGAACTTATGATGAAAGAAGGGAAGGGAAGGGAAGTGAGTGAAAAGAAAGGGAACTTAAAGAAGGGTGTTGTTTGGTAGACATGGGAAAGAAACGTAGGTTGAGGGAAAATAAGATATTTAGTAGGAAAAAAAGGGAGTAGTGGAAGTTGGAAGAATTTGTGAAATACTCATAATAGCCCTTATATAAAGTAATGTAAAAAAGGGGGGACATACAACAAAAAAAATCAAATTAGAGATGGAATTTAATGACGGAATTTCAGTCATTAATCAATTTAGCGACGGAACCAGATTAGTGATGGAATTAGAGACGGAATTTGGTCTGTCAGTAAAAAGACCGTTACTAATTAATTAGTGATGGAATTTTAAATTTCGTCGCTAATCCATCGCTAAATTCTGTCTCTAATTAGCAACGGAATTTTCCATATCTAATTAGCAAACAAATTTCCATCTCTAATTCATCGCAAACAAATTTTTTTTTTTTTTTGTATATAATTTAAATTGCCACGTATCCTTACCATGAGCCTTTACATGTCCCTCGTCGACGGCCTCCAGTATACCCACCTCTGGTCATATGTGTAACACCTCATTTGAAAAGACATATATACTTAATGTTCAATCCTTTGAAACGTCACTTATGAACTTAGGGATTCTATCCGAACAAAACTTGAACAATAATTACCTGATACTTTCCACTATTAGTTCAAAGTTTCAAACAAATATTTATCAACCAAAATATTTTAGGATGAAAAATAATCCTAGTGTCATGGAAATTAAATATAAAGTGGCATAAAGATACACAAGGAGCTTAATAGAGCCTTCAAGGCTCGCTCCACAGGTGCCTTCCCTTGCTACTAGAATATTCGCCTGAAAATGTTAATATAATAGGATGAGATTCAACGTCTCAGTAACTACTGAAAGTTTCTACCGTACACAAGCAAATCACATATGATAAAAAGAAGGAACTGATTACATATATACTTGTATATACTATGATCCTCATACAAGACAAAACCAAGTTTAATCATCATCAAGTCAATCTGTATTCTCATCATAACATGTAATATACGATTATGAAATATGTAATATGCAACCTCCCTTATATCACCGTCCATCCTTATTCCGCTGACTAGAGCCATAGGCTAACACATAGTCCAACAGAAACTCATCCATTTGACTGGATTGTTCCAAGCTCACCAGTGCTTAAGATACACCCGGCCAAAGGTGTAGAGCTTAAGTCTGGACTATGGCTCCCCTCCTTAAAAGAACACAACTAAGGAGGTGTCACATGTCCCACAGCTCCAATGCAATCCCGGCCAAAGGAAAACATGGAAGAAGGGGCCCTGACAAGTGCCATCCACTGTGCACCGAGTGATGGCATACCACGTGGTAAAAGATCTCAACATACAAATTCCTCCTTACTCCAACCCATTACAAATGCAACCGTCATGACAGTAATAAATATAATATCATTAAAAGACAATGTACAATAAATCATGCTTCCATTCTTATCAAATATCACCACCTATTCAAATATGCTGAAAAGGAAATAATAATCCAATAATACATTCATTATCATTAAATTATTAATTATTCAAGTGAAATGAGTTATAGAGAAATTTACTTGTGACACTACTTATTTGAGAATTAACAATACATACACATACACATATAATTCAGTCCATTTTTCTTTCAAAAAAAAAAGTCATTCATAATCATACACAATTCACAAGTATATGGAAGAATATTCAGAGTTACCTGGTATTCCCTAACTCACAAGCAATCATACGGAGTGACTCAAAATCTCTCAATGAGAGTCTACAAAACATAAACATAATTATCTATTAACATTTTTACCCAAAACTATTCTATAGTTTCTGTAGCACTATTCTAAAACTTCAGTAAAACATTAAGGCTACCCCTTGAAGACTAATATTATACACACACATATTAACCAATAATATAAGTTATCTTATTTATTTATGTAGGACAGAATATTTAAATATGATAAAACTTGTCTTATAAATATAGGTAATGTTTGTAAAGAATAAATAATAATAAAATAAAGAAATAAGTATCATGTTGGAATAGTGGGAGTATTTTAATAGATAATATAATGCTAAGTGGTTCACACTTTCCTATGTGCATAAGATGGAGAAAAGGGAATATAGACACAGATTTTTTTCAAAATGGCAAGGAAGATGAACATAAAATATAGGTGCTGAGGCGTATGGGCTTAGTAATAAAATAATGAAGGGAATATATAGGTATGGGTTCATTAGATTAGAATATATATATATATATATATGACTTGTTTGTGAGGAAGAGATGAATGGTCCAAAAAAGAAAAAAAATGAATATACACACACATACACGCACGAATTGACAGGAGAGAAGTAGTTTGGGTCTTCTTCTTTTTTCTTGCTGAGCACAGTGCATATACACACCTCTCATGGTCTTACACAGTGAAAAGAAGAGTGCGATAAAAAAAAATACATCCACACACACACCGTACCAAAAAAAAAAGGTGGCTGGGAAGAGAAAATACACAAACTCACACTCACACACAAACAATTAAAGAGAAGGAAGTGGTTATGCAGATTTAACGAGATACGCGCACCCATACCCATCATGATGAAGAAGAAGGGATGGTTTAATAAGATAAAATATTGAAGAAGGATGAAAGAAGCGAGATATTCGATTGACAAGACATTTCCTTTTACTGAAATGAATGGCTGGGAAGACGAAATAAGAAAGATGGATCAGAAAGAAAAATGCACCTGTTGTCTTTGGTGAAGAGTGATGCGGCGCTGGAGTATGGGAGAGGTGAGAAGAGAGGGGGGTTTTATAGTAGTAGGTTAAGGTTGGGTTCTCCTATTAAAATAATATTTTTTTTAAAAAAAATAATAATAAAATGATAATTTTTTTTGTTTTATATTATTTATTAATAATAAAATAAGTTTACACACGTGCCCATATCTTTAAAATAATTATTTTAAAAAGATATTTCATTTGTGTTGTTTTATATATATATATATATATTTTTATAGAATAAATATTTAGAACTTGATATTTCTTTTTAAATTATTAATTTATGATATACTTTTTGACTGAATAAAACTTAAGCTACAATCATTTTTAAGTTTTAACAAAAATAAGGATGTTACAATATGTCCTTGTTAGCCACCGCCACATGTCACCCTCCATCGTGCGCCACGTGTCCAAGTCACAAGTTGGTTACATTTTGTGACCAAGTTGGAATTCGAAGCCTTGACCTCTTACGCGTGTGCCAGTGCTTTTGTCAGTTGCGCTAAGAAGAACCTGTGTAATTTAAATGCAAAATCATATATATATATATATATATATTTCATTTTGCAAACAAAAATAGAAATACAAAATTTAATATATTATTAAATATTTCAATTTAGTTTTCTTATTTTATTTTATGTAAATATTCTACCTGAATTTTTATTATTAATATCTTTTTTAATTCAATTTTTTATTTTTTTTTTGTATTTATAAAATTTGTATATAATATATTATTAAAAATTCAAATATATTATATTATAATTTCAATTTCAAAATGTAACCCCCATTCGTAATTATATCCGAAATACTCAATTAAAATGAAATAGAGACCAATAGGAAACAAAACTTATTTAAAATCCCATCTTCACGACAGGGTTTTCACAGATAACTTTTGAAATATAATTTACCTGGTCTCATATTCAATTTCGAATACAATTACATTACGCGGAATATCACATTTATAAAAATATCAGAGTGTACAACAATAACTTCCCGGCAACTCCCGGGTTCATACCTTTACATAGAATTCATAGGGCACATTCGCCTTTTTACAATTCCTCAAACGGGGATTACACAAATTTCAACTCCATAAATGCATACTAAATACTCATCCAATATACAAATACAATATCCAAATATACATCCCAACTATCATCCGAACATATACAATTATCCCAGCATATAACAATAACCAACTACCAAATACAAATACCCATAAGGGATTCTCGCCGCCCCTAGTCACTTGCTCCTTCCTTGAGCCACTTGACCTGTCTAAAATGTTGGTAGGGGAGGGTGAGATTCTAGAGAATCCCAGTAGGAAACAGATACCAATATGCATGCAAGATAAGTGTTTAATGCATGACATGCTTGCATCACAATAACTCATGTTCACATAATGATATATTCGCATGCTCAATGTTTCAACAACATACTCATGGCCATAGCATAAATAGAAACAGAGCTTCAATCATTCATATATGTTTCACATAATCAAGCAAAGCAATAACATGCATCAATACACAAACACAAATATCAATACATGCAGGAGAGGTAAGTTCCCTACCCTTTTCTTTCCACGTATGCTCCAGCTCCGCTTACTCGTGAACCAAACGAATACTGAACCCTATAAACCAAATCAAGGATATAGGATCAATCTCAATTCCAAATTCTTACTTTTATATCACTTAAAGTTGGTTATCATTCACACCCTTTAGGTGGCTAAAATAAGCTCAACGAAAGCTTAAAGGATTGGGACGTACTAGGTTGGAAATCACCTTTCAAAATCTCAAAATGCTGAAAATGGGGGTTGGCTGCGGCCCAGAAAATCCAGTTTCTTGGCTGAACTTCCAAAAATCATAACTAATTCAGGAACAATCGAAATAAGGTGATTCTAAATCCAAATGGAAGCTATTTAAGTCCTCTTTTTAGGAAAAATATTGGCCATTACTAGAAATCACCACAAAAGTCCAGATTTACCAAAAATCTAACGTTGTGCCAAAACAGAGTCCAGTTTGGATACCAAACTTTGGTCAGTTCAAACTCCCAGCTCAAAACGCGAAATGACACACAATTTATGTCCATTTTGAAGCTTGAGATGTGAACTTTAAGACTGAAAAGTTTCATAATTTTCGAACATCATTTGCCCAGTCAAAACGTCCACGCCATCTGACTGTCCAGAACAGACTTGACAAAACAGGGTCCAGTTTGGATGCCAAACTTTGGTCATTTCAAACTCCCAGCTCACAAAACGAAATGACACAAAATTTATATCCATTTTGAATCTTGAGATGTGAACTTTAAGACTGGAAAGTTTCATAATTTTCGAACATCATTTGCCCAGTCAAAACGTCCACGCCATCTGACTGTCCAGAACAGACTTGACAAAACAGGGTCCAGTTTGGATGCCAAATTTTGGTCATTTCAAACTCCCAGCTCACAAAACGAAATGACACAAAATTTATATCCATTTTGAAGCTTGAGATGTGAACTTTAAGACTGGAAAGTTTAATAATTTTCCAACATCATTTGCCCATTCAAAACGGCAACACAAACAGACTACCCAGACAGAATTCTCACTGGACAGAATTTCCAGTTTTTCAACCATTGTGTCCAATCCAATTCAAACCAATTCCAATGATAAAATACCACAACATGGCACCATTTTCAACATAAAACAAAACCCAATTCATCCAATCCAAAATCACAAGAAAATCAGGGCAAAATTCGAAATTCACAAAGCTCAACCAAAACTCACAAAACTTAGATCAAAAGTCTTCAAATACTCACCTCTTCCTCTTTCCCAAACCAATTCTTTGATTCTCCATCTTTCCAAATTTCCTCAAGCCATTAAACACCTCCAATCAAGAATCTAAAACCATAGAGATGAAGCTCTCATCACTATGAACAACATTATAGAAGGGTCTTTTAGCAATAGAGGACCATATAGAGCACTTACCATGAGCTTTCTCCTTTCTCTTTCCTTCCTTGCTTGGCGAAAATGGAAGCTTTGGAGAGATGAAGATGATGAAGATAGTGATCAGATTTTCCCCTTTTTTCTCATGTGTTGGCCGACCATTTAGAAGTGGAGAGAAGAGAAAAATGATTAGAAAGCTTAACTTTAATCCAAGGGTCCTTGTTTTGCCACTTGGCACCATCCTATACTTCCTACTATGATTTCATATAAACTTGCATGCATAGGATTCCACCTCTTGTTCTTTCAATCCTAGCCATTGATCTTGATTACTAAGGAGTGTTCTCATCGGTAACTAACCAGTCAGTCGGTAAATTTACCGTTTTACCCCTGATTATGGTAATCTCTCTTGAATCACCACCAAACACTTCATATCTTTCCATATCACCACATTATGCTCCCTCTATTTTAAGTCAATTTAGAGGTTAATCCATAATTGAACTTAAATACAGGGTTTTGGCGCTGCTCACAGCACATACGAATCACATCCGGAACTCAAATCACATCGAATTCTCCAAAAGGGTTATTTATCACTAACCACATCCACTTTTGGAGTCATTATCTCTTAATCACAATTTAGGATCTTGCTAGGGAAGATAATGAGAATGGAAGAGGAGAAACCCTCTCCTGATTATATTGACAATTAGACTTATCATGAATTTATTTCAAATATATATTCACATATGTATATAATTAATTTTTATTAAATGTTTATTTAGTTATTACATTATTGGTTCGATTACTGATCTAACTGGTTGGACCATGAGAACCTTGTCCTTCTGGTCTCTTCTAGGCGTCTAACTTCTGAAACATTGGTCGGATGTGTGTGTGTGTGTGTGTGTGTGTGTGTGTGTGTGTGTGTTTCTTCTTCTATTAATTCTGTCCAGATCATGAAGCAGAAATCTTATTCGTCGCTGGATTAGATCTTTAATAATCACATACATTTTATTTTATTTTTTATACCCCAGTCAAACACGCAATTACGTACAATAGGAAATAGAAAAAGAAGAAGATATTCTATCTAGTCCTTAATATAAGATATATTTACCTAATTTGATTAGATTAACGAAGTTAGTTAAGTTAATTAATAAAACATGCATTTTCTAAAACACTATAGTCATCTTTCTTAATTCTTCTATCTCAATCCTCTCCTCATTGATTATTATTGACGAAGCATTAATAGGTTAAATTAGAAAAGGATTGATAAATATAAAAACTATATCTTATATTTAAGATCGAAATCAACTCTATAAATATACCATATATTAAGGACCGGAGGAGTAGAGGGAGACAAAAGCTTAAATAATTCCGCCTGAACAGTACTCCTAAGTCCCGAAGATCGTATCTACAACAGGATGCTCCTAATAAAACATTATTGGGTTAAAGTCAGAATTTTGTCCCACTCGGAATTATTTTTGGGATCAATAATATATCCCGTGAGTGTTAAAAAAGCGGCAATATCACCTCTAACAGTCAAAAATGTTAATTCCAATGTTAATTTTTTTTAAAAAGCAACATTAGTATTTTAACGGTTAGGTGACTTGGCTCATTTTTAACACTTCTTGCTTCTAGGGAGATATTGATCCAAACAAAGTTTTTCAGATACTCACAGCTCCTGCAAAAAAAACTTCAAGGATAAAATTGAATCTTAATTCTAAAACATTTGTATGTAGTAACAGATTTTGTTGAAAGATAACTCATATCATTGGAAAATATTCCAAGAGAAGGAGCCATGGAGGATCCAATGCTCTGGGGTCAAGATGCTTTGATCATTATAGAAACATTCACACGAAAATTGATGTGTATCACTTTTAGAGATTCCAACTGATCTCACACGGTTTATTATAAATTTTAGGCGAAATTCTGTATATACTTAACTCCCCATAACTTTATGTTATATATGCATAGATAATCTCCTTCAAATTTTAAACTTTAAAATGAATTCTCCTGAACTAGTTCTTGTTTCAGTTTTTTTGTTTATCGCTGAACTAGTTCTTTAATAATATATCATATATATTTAATTTACAATCGAAGAGATATATATAAAAGAGTGAACCTTATAAGAGTACATAATTTTTTGTTGTATGTATATTATCTTTTATGTTATGTTTGTCTCTTTAATTTCCAATTATTTATTATTATTTTTTTTTCTCCTTCACTAGTATGCCTTATGCTATTCGTTATACACTACAAAAAAAATGGTATTTTGTAGCGGTGAAATTGTAGCGGTTATATGAAACTGCTTCAAATTATAGTATTTGTAGCGGTTTTAACCTAAACCGCTACAAATTTGTAGCAGCAAGCTACACGCCAAGTGGCGCAATAGATTAACCTCATTTTTTGTAGTGGTTGGTTAGACAAAACCGCTACAAAGTTGGCGCGAAATTCCCGCCAAAACTTGTAGCGGTTAATTTGTAGCAGTTAATACACAGAAACCACTACAATAAACAGTGTAGCGGTTATTTATAGTGGTTACAGCAACAAAACTGCTACAAAATACCAAACGTCAACTATTTGTAGCGGTTATAGGGATATAACCGCTACAGAATTTCGGGAGTCTCCACTTTTATAGCGGTTCTGGGAAATAACCGCTACAGAATTTCAAAGGTTTTTGTAATTTGTAGTGGTTTTTGTAGAACCGCTACAAATTTAAGGCAATGTGGGTGATTTGTAGCGGTTAAGGTAGTGGTTATTGGAATAACCGCTATTAATATGTGGCATATTTAACCCTCCGCCCCCTCATTTCTCTATTTGCTCATTTTGTTTCCTGGGGTTTCTCTGAGTGGTTTCTTCAAGATTTGAGCGTTCAGAAGTCTGTGTAAGAGTTTTTGCTACAGTATTTCTCAGTATTTGCACCTGAGGTACGTATATAACACGTATTTTATTTGTATTTGTATTTTTATTAGATTTTTGCATAATAATGTGACTAATTTTTTTTAAATTTTTACAGTTGATATGGCTTCAGGACAGGATAAGGGGAAGGCCCTTGAGGTCCCCAGATCGATTTTATGGGGTGGCAATAGCCGAGCAGGGGGCAGAGGGAGGGTGGAGCAGGGAGGCAGGGCGACCGCGGCATCTCAGCCCATTCCCCCCACAGGAGTCAGCCCTACCACAGGCACCGCAGACGATCCCATAGGGGACGACCGCACCAGAGGTGCCTGAGGTTGGGGGCCATATATTAGCATCGAGGACTTCCTCGATGAGGAGGAGTTCGAGATCCCGATTGCGCTCAGGGAGATGGAGCAGTTCCTCGATGAGGAGGACGCTCGGGAGCAGAACAACCCACGAGGGTCGTCTTCGCGGTCCACTGGGTTTGAGGTGCAGGTCCAAGGTAAATTAATTTTTTAATTTAGTAAATTATTTATTTAAATTTGAAATGTTAACTTTGAATTACAATTTATCTAACGTACGGTAAACTGTGTAGATGAGCAAGGGAACGTTTCGACGAGGAGGCTAGACGTGGCCGAGGTGAACAGCATGGACTGGATCCTGCGAGTTATAGTGCCGTGGAATGAGGGCACCGACCAGCCCATCCACAATGGGGGTCACCTACTCAACCGCTTCCTGAACGACCTGGGCGCGAATTGGATGCGGTTCCCCCTTCACTTCAAGACGTGGAGGCACGTTCTGAGGGGATCGAAGGTCCTGGCTTGGGAGGAGGTGGTTCAGGTAATTAAAATTATTTAATTAATATTGTTTGTAATTAATTATAGTTAATTAATATTTTTTAAATTATGTTTCATGTAATTATTGATAGTTAAATTTTTTTTTTCAGCTGCGGTTTGTCGTCCGGGCCAACCGGAAGAGGTACACCCTTGTGAAGATGGGTGACGCCTGGAGGAACAGGAGGAACCGTCTCTTCCACAAGGTGGATAAGGACGGGACGATGCCTCTGGAGTAGCTGATCGAGAGCGTCTCAGACGGCGTGCCGCCGAACGACTGGGCGGGTTTCGTCCAGTTCAGGAGGAGCCCTGAGGGGCAGGTAATGTATTTATTAGATTTTTTTATATTTAATTTTGTGATTGTTAATTATTAAATTATAATTTCAATTTAATTGTATTTAATCTGAACTTTTTTAATTTTAAATTTTTTTTATTGTTTTAATACATTTAATATTGTTTTTTTTCCAGGAGATTTCTTAGAGGAACACTAGGATCCGTGCATAGCAGACGATCCACCACACAGCAGGATCGAAGACCTTTGCTGTGACCTATAGCGAGCTGGTAACTTTTCAAAATATCACTGACTTTTAACTGATTATTTCATAATACTAATTATTGTTTTGTAATTGTTTCAAAAGACGAAGGCACAGCAGGAGAACCGTCAAACGGACTATGGGGAGCTGTACGCCATCACACACAGACACCGTGACGGGACTGTTAGATCTCATGTTTTGATGATAACAAAGAATATTATGAAGAAGATTTAATTAATAAATAAGTTTGAACAAAGTAATAACAGGGAAAAGCATCACTTGAAGTAAGCATTGGAGAAATAAAGAAAGGCCAAGAGAAAAAGCTGAGAAACTTGATGAGAAGTAAGTTTTCTAAGGCATTACTCGAGTATGTATTCGAGTAATGAGACAAAATTTGAAGTTACCAGAGATACCTTCGAGTAACCTGCCAACAATACTCGAGTGAGTACTCGAGTAATAGTGTAAAAGTTTTCAAGTTGCTCTCGGCCTGCCAATGTTACTCGAGTAGTCAATCGAGTAACCAGGTAAATACCTTGGAGTTGCTCTCGGCTTGCCAACGTTACTCGAGTAGCTACTCTAGTAACCAGGTAAAAGTTTTCAAGTTCCTCTCGGCCTGCCAATGATACTCGAGTATGTACTCGAGTTACTCTGTTTCAGAAAATGTGTTGCTCTCGCCATTTTGAACCCTGCCAACATTATTCGAGGAGCTACTCGAGTAACACATTGTGGTAAGCAAAAATATGAAGGTAGTACTCGAATAACTTTATCTATTTTTATCATACTTCACTCGAGGTGCTACTCAAGTTTGCAGGTATTTATTAATTCATTTTAAGTGGATTACTCGAGTATGTACTCGAGTATGCAGAGTTATTGTTTGAAGAAAAACTTCAAGTCATTACCCGAGTAAGCTATGAACATAAATTGAGTTTACTCGAGTATGTACTCAAGTAACAAGGTAATCAAACTTGAAGTGCTCTTGGCCTTGAAATCCTGCCAACATTACTGGAGTAAAGCATCGAGTAACATAAGTTTATTTGAAGGTTTACTCCAGTTGGTACCCGAGTAACCTATGAAGAAAAGAGTGCATTACTCGAGTAGGTACCCGAGTAAACATGCATTTCCAAAGGTTTGATATTTTGTTTATTCCATGCACTACCCGAGTAATCTTATAGTTGTTTGTTGACTTGCAGTTCATCAAAGTTTTCACGATGATACTCGAGTAAGTACTCGAGTAAACTTTAATGAATACTCGAGTAGCTACTCGAGTATGCAAACCCAAAAATTCAGAAATCATTCCAACGTTCTTTATTTTGTTTCCTATTTGATTAACCTTTCATTATATTAGTATTCTTAGCATATCCACAGATAAACAATGAAGAGATCTTACCAAATAAGGAAAGTCAAATGCAACGTTCAAATGTCACCGACCGCCACCTACCACAAACGTATATCTTTCAAATACGGGAAAAGTCAATAGTGGCTGCGCACGCTCCAACGGGCATGAAGAAATATGTTCCAGCAATCATTACCAACATATCTATATATATGGGAACATCCAAACAGAGAAAAGAACAAGAACACACACACAAACGTATCATCAAGTTCATTACTCTGTTTTATATTATACTTGTAATTCTATGCTTCAGTGATTTTTATTCACTCTGTGAGAGAGATATTTCATTCAAACTCAATATTTGTTATTAAGGTAACTTAAGGTTGTGGAACCTTGAGTTGGGATTGGATTACAACTTGTAAGGGGGAGGGAGTGTCCAGGCGAAGGAACTTACTTGTACTGAGGTGCCAAGAACCCACTGAATCTTGGAAGTTAACTCTCAGAGAAGCTCTGAGGACTGGACGTAGGTCAAAGTGGTTGTGGTCGAACCAGTATAACTCCTGGTGTACATTTCGGTGATATTTCTCCTTACTCTTTCCTGTTTTAATTTCACCGTCAAATTTTATATTTGCAACAAAATTTTTAATATCACCCAATTCACCCCCCCTCTTGGGTGAAACGCTTGCTCTAACAGGGACTGCGACCTCTCAGCAGGTAGAGGCGGCCATTGTAAGTAATTTTATTATTATAATTTTTATAAAACCAAGTTAATAATGAAAAATATTAATTAGTAATTGTTTCATAAATTGGCAGGAGCGGATTCAGCAGTCACAGGCTGAGCTGCGACAGACCCAGCCTGAGGAGTCACAGGGGTCGGTAGACCTGACGGCTCCTTTGAAGGCGGGTCTGGCTCAGGCTGAGCACCCCAGACGCGTGCGGGGGATGGGGATAGGCGCCAAACCTAGCATGGTCTACGATAGGAGCGCCGCCTCTGAGGCTGGCAGTTCTAGAGGGGTCAGACGTCAGAGGGACGAGTCTATTGACCAGCTGCAGTCAGATTTGGAGCAGCAGATGGCACAGCAGCAACAGCAGATGGCACAACAGCAGGAGCTGCAGCAGCAACAGATACAGCTGCAGCTGCACGCTGATTTGATCTACGCTTAGCAGACGCAGTGGCGTGAAATCGCGAACAACATGCTCAAGCGGTCATGGAGTCGCCTGTTCCCGGACGAGCAGCATCCACAGGTTCCCCTTGTCTCTCGCTACGTCGTCCCGAGTACTACTCCTCCTCCTCCCCATCCTGCTCCTGCTGATGATGATGGTGCGGTTCACTCTGCGCAGTGGCCCGATCCAGCAGCACTTGAGGAAGCCCCACCTGAGGGAGCACAAGATGATTAGCCCCCAGCTACTTAGTTTAGGACATCTTTTTTTTTGTTGTTGAAACATTTGTAAACATTTGAATTTATGAATTAATTGCAACAAATGTTCAAAATTAAAAAATTTAATTTATGAATTAATTGCAACCAAGTTAATATTTATATTCTTATTGAATTTATGAATTAATTGCAACAAATTTATATTTTTTATATTTATAAATAAAAAAATGAAGCATATATATATATATATATATATATATATATATATTTATAGCAGTTTTAAATAAAACCCGCTACAAATGTATATATTTGTAGCGGTTTTCAGTTAGAACTGCTACAAATATATATATTTGTAGTGGTTCTAAAATAAAAACCGCTACAACAAATGTATATAGTTGTAGCGGTTTTAAGTTACAACCACTGCAAATAAAAAATTATTTGCTACAACCATATATAAAAAATATATATGGTTGTAACTTAAAACCGCTACAACTATATACATTTGTTGTAGCGGTTCTACAATAGAAACCGCTATAAATACTCATTATTTGAATTTTGAAATTTAGCGCCTTTGTTCACATTTGTAGCGGTTATGTTATGTATAACCACTACAAATAAAAAATTATTTTTAAATTTGATGTCCAACGGCTTTAATGTTAGTAGCGGTTTTATACACATAACCGCTACAAATACTCAATGTGTAAATTTTGAATTTCCCACCAATATGTAATGGCTTGAAAATTGGTAGCGGTTTTATGTATATAACCGCTACTAATATTTTATAACTGTAGCGGTTAATGTAGCGGTTTTAGAACCGCTACAAAATTATAAACGTTGGAATTTCAGAATATATGATTCCTGGCATTCGTCATTCTCTTCTCACTCATCTTCTTCTCTATACTTTCTTCTCTCTCACTAGTAGCTATGGATAAATCATGGATTAGGTTGCCGCGCAATTCTTCTGAATATTTGTATGGATTAAATAGTTTCTTGGATTTCGCATTTACTCACGTCAGCTATAACAGCAAGATCGTCTGTCCGTGTTGCAAATGCAAGTTCAAGAAGTGGCATGCATGAAATGTTGTGAAGGAACATTTGCTTGTGAAGCCTTTCCCTGAGGACTATACGTTCTGGGCAGTTCATGGTGAGAAGGCCGGCATTAGATATGACGATGCTCTCCCTCGAAGTTCTCAAGTAGGCGTTCAAGTATATGAAGATGATCCTATGAATGATGCTGTGCGTGATGCTTTTGGATTTCAAGGCGACAACTTCAATGAAGAAGTGCACAGCTCTGAGCCGGTTTTTATGGGGAATGAAGCAGCTCGAGATTTTTTCAGCTTGATGGATGAAACAGATCGTCCTTTATATCAAGGTTGTCGCAAATATTCTAAATTATCTTTCTTGATCAAATTGTATCATATCAAGTGCTTGTGTGGGATCACAGATAAGGGAATGTCGATGTTGCTCGACTTATTACAAGATGCATTCCCCGACCCTGAGATTCCTACAACATTCTACGAGGTCAAGAAGATTATCAACAGGTTGGGGTTGAATTATCAAAAGATTGATGCATGCCCAAATGATTGTATGCTGTATTGGGGAGATGATTCCAGCAGGGAGACTTGTAAGAGATGTCACACATCAAGGTACAAGACAATTCGGAAGGGGAAAAAGTAGAAGAAGAAACCTACAAAGATTCTCAGATACTTTCCTTTGAAACCTCGTCTACAAAGATTATTTATGTCGTCTAAAACTGCAGAGCACATAAGGTGGCATGCCGTTGATAAAAACGAAGACGGTAAATTAAGACATCCGCGGGATGCAGCTGCTTGGAAAAAGTTTGACAACGACTTTCCAGATTTTGTGACTGACCCCAGAAATGTTCGGCTTGCGTTGGCGACCGACGGTTTCAATCCTTTCAGGAATCTTAGCACAAGTTACAGTATTAGACGGTAAATTAAGTTTTGCACGGTTTCACGGGATCAAGGATAGCAAACACAGAATTCGGGTGTTTATGGCACATTTGGGACAAGGAGCTATGCAAGCAGCAGTGATGCCAACATGCAGTTCAGAGGCGTCCCTTACTATGGCAAGCTTCTTGATGTGGTCGAACTTAATTATCAAGGTCGTTTCACTGTGACGCTGTTCAAGTGTTTGTGGGCAAATACCATTACTTCTCGGGGACTAACAACTGATGACTTAGGGATCACATCAGTCAATTTCTCACGGCCGATTCATACTGGTATTTCTCAAGATGATGAGCCGTATATTCTAGCTTCAGAGGCACATCAGGTTTATTATGTCGAGGATGAGAGGCATAGGGATTGGCACATGGTCGTTCATTTAAAGCCAAGAGACCTTTACGACATGGGTGAAGGCAATAACATCGCCTACGAGAGTGAGCCATTTCAGCCAGCTGATTTTGAAAACTACTTCCATGAAGGCGATGACAATTTACCTATACTGCGGTGAGTTTTTTTAAGTGCACGTCATTTGAATTAAATTTTTTAAATTTAATAATACATCCATAACAATAATTTTTCTACAAAATTTCTGTAGGGATGGCGACGACGAGTAATCAAATTCAAATTATGCTTTTGTCTTTAAAAAAAATGCAAAAATTTTTTTAAAATAAAATGTAAAAAAAAATTTTAAAAAAAATAAAATAATATTTGTAGCGGTTATTAAACCGCTACAAATATAAATTAAACCGCTACTAACTGAATAACCGCTACAAAATGGAGACATTAATCACTACAAATAGTACGTGGATCACTATAAATATTAAACCGCTACAAAAATACAAATAACCGCTACTAACTAATAACCGCTACAAAATGGATACATTAACCGCTACAAATAATATGTTGATCCCTATAAATACCCTTACCAAAACTCATTTCAAACACTCCCCAATTTCTTTTCACCTTACATTTCTTTCATTTTCTCTCATTTACAACTTCTTTTGTATGAGTAGAGGAGCTGAATAATACGATCAAATATGGTAACAAGATTTTTAATTTTTTTTACAATACTTCTTTCCTTTCTATAAAATTTATTCTAACCATTTTTTTTCCACATATTTCAGAGCTGTATCTCATTTTCATCTATTTTTCATACACAATTACATTATATCAGACAACATAATAATTCCTTATTACCTACCTATCCTTAATAATATTATTAATATAAATTTTATACTAATCCAATTAAATTACATTTTTCCTTTTAATTTATTAATAAGTTAAACTATTGAATAATAAGCTAATTAAAATAGATAAAATAATAACAAAATAAACTATTTAATTTAATATTAAAAAAACAAAAACAAATGATTGTATATTTTTTAAAAAAATTTTAAATATTTGTAGCGGTTATTAAATCGCTACTAAATAACGCGCCTTTTTAAAACTCAAATTTAATTTTTTGGTGCTAATTTTGAATTTCATGAAATTAGTAGTAGTTTTGATAACCGCTACAAATTTCATGAATATCAAAATTTGTAGCGGTTTGTTAACCGCTATAAAATAAAAAAATGTAATTTTTTTTTCGCCTCAAAATTTCAATTTTTTATATTTATAGCGGTTATATAACCACTACAAATATCTCTGAAAAGGTGTTGTAGCGGTTGGATTAAACCGCTACAAAGAATGTAGCGGTTATTTTTGATTGAGTAGCGGTTTTATATAACCACTACAAAACTTCTTGCAACATACGATTTAGTAGCAGTTCTGGTAATCGCTACTAATGTTGTTTGTAGCGGTTTAAACCGCTACTAATACCCATTTTTAACCGCTACTAAATAACGTTTTTTTTTTTTTGTAGTGATACTAGTATCTTTTCTTCCTATGATAGATGAAGGAGTCAATAATGCTCTTAGTTCAAAGATCCTTTGATGATTAGAAGCATTCACACGAAATTTGATGTGTATATATCGTCACTATTGGAGATTCCAACTGATCTAAGCCTACTTTCTTCTGCCATGAATAGAAACTAATAATCAGCTGGATAATTAATTTATAGATAATAAAAAAATTAGTTAAGCTAATAATTAATTTGTAAAAAAATATTTATTGATTTTCTTAAAATATCATCTTTAATTATTTAGATTGAAACAATCTTTATTAATGAGAATCCATTTAACATGTGAAATCGATATAGATAATTTGAAATATATATATATATATATATATAAACTTTAGAGATGAAGTGATGTATTGAGTTTTTACATTTAATTAGCCCACATCCCTTCATCTCTTGAACCCAACAAGAAACTTCTCTTCCTCTTTCCTTCCATCCAACCAAACAAAGCTCATAATCTCCCCCTACCTCCTCCCACCTCCCCTCATTAAACCTCTCCTTCCCTCCCCTCCATTGAACCAAATAAGGCCTAAGGCATTGTTTGGTTCAAATTTTTTCGAGAGGAGGGGAGGGGACAGGAGAAATTTTGTCTTTTAGTGTTTCCCTCCTCTCCTTCTGCACCCCTCTAAAATTGGGGTTTTTTGGAGGGGTGAGAAATATTATGTATTATCCTAACTAAAATACCCATACTAATAAAATCCTATCTAACTTTATTTTCCGTCAATTCTGTCGCCCTGTATCCTTGCATGAAGGGTTTGTTTAACCTCGGGAGATGCCGCCTGTTGACTGAGGAGGCTACATGATTTCTCTTAAGAACAGTGTCCTTGGACGCAACTCAAACCAAATATTTTATTGTTTCTTTATAGATTTTGCCAACAATTTTAAGAGATATATCCTGCTAATCTCATGAGTGCGTCATGATGAGCGTTCTGCAATTGGTTTTATTGATTACATGGAAATTCAAATAAGTTTTAATTTCAATCTATGCATCCTCTTATTTGATTTCTTGAGAAAATTATTCATGACTTGCCATATAAATAATCCGATTAGAAAAAAATAATTTAGAAAAAGTTAAGAGCATCATCTGCAATTTCTTGTCCGATCTGAATATCTTTATGGGTTTGGTCGCTTTTTGAAATTTGAATCTATTGTGGCTTTAAATTAAGACGAGGAGACTGCGTCGTATTTCCTTAGGCCACCATTATTTTTTCCATAAATAAACATTATAATAGTTTCATTACCGTTTTTTTTTTCTTCGGCTTTATGATGGGTAAAGCCCAGAAACAACGCAACCTTAGATCAAGTGGGATTAATACCCCATTGCAGATGTTTTAGTGGAAATGACGTGAACGTTCGAGAACCGTGAATGGAAATTTGGCTGTTTTAGATTCTCAGAGAAGGGGCTATATAATTCTTCGGCCAACAGTTATGAACATGATTTGGCTGTGTTTCCTGTGAAAATTCAAAATGCCTCTGTCTTGAGAAGAAAAAATGTATTGGTCTGATGATAATTGAGAATGGAGGAAGTGAGACTTGGATCTTGCTATATCTAGTGAAAACATATTAAAATAAGTTTATACTTAAGGCGGGCCATGATTATTACTATCATGGACGCATATCCAATTTCCCCTTCAACTGGACTCATGTTAATCTCTAAGGTAAAGAGATTTTGAGAGCACTGTGATCCTTGAAAACACAAGCATGAGATAGAAAAGAAGTCTGCAAGACTTTAATAGAGGCAATGCAATTGTACGAAAGACAAAGAAGAAGAGGCATATTGGAGTTACCACGTTAGTTTGTTATTAAGCAAACCGATCTTCTTAGGTACGCATCCAATTTCTGAATATTAACAAGAATATTGGATTTGGTGGGATATATATATATATATATAAACAATTCGTGCGTTGTAATTTATGTGCATTTTGACGGCTGAGATTTGATGAGTTAAAATCATGATATTATTTGATTATGTTGATCTTTGATTTATTGGTGAAATTATTTCGTTGTTGGAAGCTTATTAATTTGATTAACTGCTGATTAATAGAGTAGTTGCCAAATAAATCTCCTATTATCTCTCCTTAATTAAATCTCTTATTATATCTCTCCTATTATTTTAAAGACAATTTATTTAAAAAAGAGATATTTTTAAAGTTTTATTTCATACCCATTGATGACTTTTGTTTTTTAAATTTCTATGGGATGTATTCTTATGCTTAATGTACTGGTTTTAATACATTGGTGGGGTTGGTATCGTGCTGTGATTTTGTTGTTAAATTAAATGAGAATTTGATCCATGAAAGACTAAACTTATATCAAGTTACTTAGGTCAAGTTTGTCCAGTTGCTCAATAAGATGAAGCCAACTGTATTAGTTTTACAGCTCACCATTTAACCCCCAAAGCCTCTGTTAAAGACCGTTGAACTCAGTTTGGAAAAAAATGTTTTTTCCCCTTTCAAAATTTTAAAAAAAAAAAAAAAAAAAAAAAAAACAGAGCTTTAGGGCCATCGCAAAGAGCAGGCCGCAAGCTTCATTCTTAATGGCTCTAGGTTTGCTTCGGCCAGTTACTGTTCATATATGCTGTGTTGCGATTCTCTCTTTTTTACTATTTGCGTGGTTCTTTTGGCAAATACAAATGGTTTTGTTTGTTGTAATTCTTTTGGGGGCATTGAAATGTGAAAGCGATCGTGTTTGGTAGGGATTTTTTGGTTCAATGGACACTTTTTCTTTTCGATTTTACGTCTTTTAATTCAAAGTTGCCATTCTGGGGAAGAGATATTTGGATTCCATACAAATAAAGAATGTTGGAGTATTCATGATCTCCCTAGCTGTAACAGTTTTATATTTTGAAAGGAAAAAAATAAAACCTTTTTTCCAAATTCATTTTAACGGTGTTAACAATTGCTTTGGGGGGTTAAATGATGAGCTGTAAAACTAATACCGATGGTTTCATCTGATTGGGCACCTGGACAAACTTGACCTAAGTAACTTGATATAAGTTTAGTCCAAATATAAACTCAAATATACAATGGAGGTTTATCTAACATACATTTTAATTTTAAGGAAGATTTACATACGTTTTTTTAAATAAAGAGAGATATTTGTAATTTAGGCAAAATAGATAAGTGCTTAGTGTATTTTACTCTATTTTTTGTTACTTATTCGAATCTATTTGTTGTTGGGGAGATTAGTTACTTTGACTCATCAGTGAGGTTCCTATAACTTTTGTTTGTATTTTTATGGTGGTCTGAGACAAATCGTCAACTTCAATAAGTTTTTCAGACCAAAGTTCATACCAGATGGAGTAATATAATAGAAAAAAATTAAATTATCATTTACTAATTTTTTTTTTTTTTGGAATGAAAACTAAAAGTATATTAACCTAAGAAAAGGTTACAATGAAACACGTTCACCAGAGGAACGCCAAAATAGACTCATCCATGATCAACAACTGCCTCCGGAAAAGAAGGTGGTAGGTGATCAAGGATAACAAAATTCTCATTACTACTATGAGCCAACCCGCCAAATTATCGGCAAGAGTATTAATCTCCCTAAACACATAAGTAAGAAGGACCTGTCAGTCTTTCGATATCCAAAGTCTCGCATCTTCAATCACTTCCCTGAACGGGTGATCTCTATGTGAGCCTCTTGTAAGTAAGTTCACGGCCTCCAGACAATCTATGAAAACAATGAAATTTCTAATTGTTAGTTTCACAAGAAGAGACTCTAATGGTAAATGAAATTTTTATGACTAATTAGATCACATGTGATCAAACTGAATGTTAAATCAGCGTACTTGATGAACAACAAGTATAAAGAAGATCAGTTTTCGCAGATGTAGATTTCTAATAAGATCAATAGTGATGCCCTAACGTCAGATGTATTTGGGAAATTTGTGAAGTATTGCACCACCCATCCTAATCATAAGATAAAGTTAATTTTTTTTTTTTTTGAGAAACTAAGGAAGTTAATTAAATTACTTTAGAGGATTTATATTTATATTTTTTTTCTCTAAACTAATTAGTTTGACTAATAAACTAATATATGATCTAAAGAAATATAATATATAATATGATTAAGTAATTTATTTAGCTTTATTAATCTCTCCAAAAAAAATTAACTTTATCTTATATTTAGAATCAAAAATAATATTTTATACCAAAAGATACGTGGTTGGCTTATTATTGGGAATTATCCTATTCCTAGGATAATTCCTGGTAGAGAATTGGATAGGCTCAGCCTGTGGAGAGGCCCCAAAATCACCTCATTCCTAAAGCTGAGATGGGGTTAGCTTGTGGGACACGTTTATTAGGCACCCGATTCACCAATTTTTTCATTCGTCCAGTAGTGTCAACCCAAGGACAAATGGTATTTCTCGAGTGGCTATTAAATAGAAGAGGGAAACTATTGGTCCAGCAATAAGCACTATAGCCTCGCCAGGTTCTCACCATTCATGAGCTTTCCAGTTATCTAGATTATTCCTATTGAGTAGTCCTCCAATCTTTTATGGAAGATGTAATTGGAAGTTTATGTGAATACGTGTATGTTTGGATTAGTTTTTTTTAATAGTTTTTATGACTTACGAGGTAAGTGTGTGTGAGGAGTTTTGTTTCGGGTTGTGCAAACCATAGTTTGAAACCATGGTTTGGGATGTTGCCAAACACAAACTAAGGGTCTGTTTCGTGTGAGGGATTTGGAGGGGAAAGGGGGGAGGAATTTTTATTAGTTGAATTTTAAAAAATTGAAGAAGTGGGGTAATAAAATTTTAATAAAGAGAATATATAAGATAAAAGAGTAAGAAAAATTAATAAAAAATTTTTAACCCCACTTCTCTAATTTTTTTTAAATTTAACTCAAAAAAATTTTCCCTCCGCCCACTTTCCCTCCCCTTCCCTCAGACCAAATAAGCCCTAAATGTACGATATTTTTTATATATCTATCAATTTTTTTATAAATTAATTTTATTGATATTCTCTCAGCAATCACTACAAAAAAAAACGTGATTTGGTAGGGGTTAAAAATGGGTATTAGTAGCGGTTTTAACCGCTACAAACAACATTAGTAGTGATTAGCAAAACCGTTACTAAATCGTATGTTGCAAGAGGTTTTGTAGCGGTTATATAAAACCGCTACTCAACGAAAATAACCGTTACATAATTTGTAGCGGTTCAACCAAACCGCTACAACATCTCCATGAGTGAAATTTTTTTCAGAGATATTTGTAGCGGTTATATAACCGCTACAAATATGAAAAATTGAAATTTTGAAGGCGAGAAAAGAGAAATGAAATTTTTTCTATTTTGTAACGGTTAAACAACCGCTACTAATTTTGTATGATTATGAAATTTGTAGCCATTATATAACCGCTACAAATTTCATGAAAATTCAAAATTAGCTCCAAAAAATTAATTTCAATTTAAAAAAGGCGCATTAATTAGTAGCGGTTTAACAACCGCTACAAACATTTTAAAAAAATTTGTAAAAAAATACGATCATTTGTTTCTGTTTTTTTAATATTAAATTAAATAGTTTCTTTTTTTTATTATTTTATCTAGTTTAATTAGCTTATTATTCATTAGTTTAACTTATTTATAAATTAAAAGGAATAATTTAATTTAATTGGATTAGCATAAAAATTGTATTGATAATATTATTAAGGATACGTAGGTAATAAGGAACTATTATGTTATTTACTACAATATAATTGTGTATGAAAAATAGATGAAAATGAAATAAAGTTGTAAAATATCTAGAAAAAAAATGATGAGAATAAATTTTATACAAAGGAAAGAAGTATTAAAAAAAAATTAAAAAACTTGTTACCATATTTGATCATATTGTTCAGCTCCTCAACTCATACAAAAGAAGTTGTAAATGAGAGAAAATGAAAGGTGGAAAGAAATGGGGGAGTGTTTGAAATGAGTTGTGGTAAGGGTATGTATACGGATTCACGTACCATTTGTAGCGGTTAATGTATCCATTTTGTAGCGGTTTTTATTTAGTAGCGGTTATTTTTATTTTTATAGCGGTTTTAAATTAACAGTGGTTATTAAACCGCTACAAATATTAATTTATTTATTTTTTAAAATTTTTTTAAGACAAAAGCTTAATTTGAATTTGATCACTCATCGTCGCCATCCCTACAGAAATTATGTAGGAAAATTGTTGTTAAGGATGTATTATTAAATTTAAAAAATTTAATTTAAATGATGTGGACTTAAAAAAACTCACCGCAGTAGAGGTAAATTGTCATCGCCTTCAGGGAAGTAGTTTTCAAAATCGGCTGGCTGAAATGGCTCACTCTCGTAGGCGATGTTATCGCCTTTACCTATGACATAAAGCTCTCATGGCTTTAAATGAACGACCATGCGCCAATCCCTATGCCTCTCGTCCTCGACATAAC
Organism: Inga laurina; assembly: GCA_963855925.1. Classification (NCBI taxonomy): domain Eukaryota; kingdom Viridiplantae; phylum Streptophyta; class Magnoliopsida; order Fabales; family Fabaceae; genus Inga; species Inga laurina. Next base: position 18,370,874 of record OY979702.1, on the reverse strand, counting down.
AAACCTGATGTGCCTCTGAAGCAAGAATATACGGCTCATCATCTTGAGAAATACCAGTATGAATCGGCCGTGAGAAATTGACTGATGTGATCCCTAAGTCGTCAGTTGTCAGTCCCCGAGAAGTAGTGGTATTTGCCCACAAACACTTGAACAGCGTCATGGTGAAACGACCTTGATAATTAAGTTCGATCACATCAAGAAGCTTTCCATAGTAAGGGACGCCTCCGAACTGCATGTTAGCGTCACTACTGCTCGCATAACTCCTTGTCCCAAATGTGCCATAAACACCCAAATTCTGAGTTTGCAATCCTTGATCCCGTGAAACCGTGCAAAACTTAAAACCATTGACATTGTATGCTGTAAATCTTTTTGCATGATCAAGAGGGCCGATTGCGAGAGCTCTAAAATTTAGTATTCTGCGCGCAAACCAGCTCGGGAATTCTCTGTTGACCCTCCTATCAACTTCCGAGGATGTTTGTGTACGGATTCTGAGTTGACGCTTAATATGACTTCTGAATTCCCTGCAATTAATAATGGAAAGGCGGTAGTAAAATGAAAGTGAGAAATGTTACGAAAGATATAGAATAACATGTGAGTGTACAATTCTTACTGTAAGGTTCAACTTGAGTGCAATTAATCAAGACATGTCTATGTGCTTGCAACTTCTCAGTTGCCGTTAGTTTGAAGTTCTCAGTTGCTCCAACTGGTTTACCAACACGAGGGATAAATTCTCCTGATGTCGGCACAGGTTCGGGACAATCGTCAACACGAGGTGGGCAGTTGAAAGCCGTCTCAAGATCATCAAAGTACCTTAAACAAAAATACAGCACCTCATCCCCTATATAGCCTTCAGCTATAGAACCTTCTGGCCACGCCTTATTCCTTACATAAGATTTTAATTTCCCAAGGAACGGACAAAGTAAAGAAGAGAAAATTGATACTAAATGTTGAAAAGGACGACTAGCAAACATTAAATATAGAGAATAAAGCACATATTTAAAATGAGTACCTCTCAATCGGAGACATCCATCGATATTGTACTGGTCCAGCGAGCTTTGTTTCATGAACGAGGTGGACTGTAAGGTGAACCATCACAGTAAAAAAAGACGGAGGAAAGATCATCTCCAAATGACAAAACGTAAGAATGATTTTGGACTGTAGCTGATCGAGCTCCTTAACGATCAAAACCTTAGAACATGTAATACCCCAGCTTTTGAGACTCGAGGCTAGAGAATAAGCTTGAGATTATTGGATTGCTAAGCCCCGGTTTAGCAAGATCCCAAATTGTGATTAAGGGTTAATGACTTCAAAAATGGATGTGGTTAGTAATAAATAACCCTTTTGGAGAATATGATGTGATTTGGCACTCGAATGTGATTCGTGTGTGTTGTGAGCAACGCCGAAAACCTGTATTTGAGTTCAATTATGGATTAACATCCAAATTGACTTAGAATAGAGGGAAGAATTGAATGTGAATTGTGTTGACATGTTGAGATTGTTGTGAAAACATGTCAATATGATGTAAATTTGATTGATTTGGTGTTTCCAATGGATTCCTGGTGAAAATTTATGTGGGAATGATGTTTGGTATGAAAATGGAACCAATTGAAGCAAAGATGCAAAATCTGAAATTCTGTCCAGTGAAACTCTATTCTGGGCAGTCAGTTTGTGTGAACATTTTGAAAGACCAAATAGTGTCTAAAAGTTCTGGAACTTTCCAGTCTTAAAGTTCACATCCCAAGCGTCAAAATGGACAAATAATTTATGCCATTTCATTTTGGGAACTGGGAGTATAGCTGTCCAAAGTTTGAGGTCGAAAATGGACTCTGTTTTGGGCAGTGATGAAATGTGTGTAATTCTGTATTTGTGTGGTGATTTATAGTAATGGACAATATTTTTCCTGTGTAGAGGACTTGAATATCTTTCATTTGGCTTTGGAATCACCTCATTTAGATTTTTCTAGAATTAGTTATGAGTTTTCAAAGTTTGAACAGAAAATCTGCCAGAAAATCCGAAAATGGGAATTATGACATCACCAAAATAAAAGATGACATCATCATGGAATTAAAATATTTCCCATCTTCTTTCTCTCATTTCTGTCGTGAGTTTCAGCTGAAAAGAGAGAGAGACGTTTGGGAGCTCTTAGAGAGAGAAAGAGGTGAAATCTCACAAGGTAAGCCGATTTCTCTGACAATCTAGCTCCTAACACGTATAACCTTGCTTCTAAGCTTCTCTTTCATGTTCTTTAAGGTGTTGGAAGCTCAATTTTCATGGTTTAAAAGGGGCTAGGGTTCAGCCATATTGAGTAAAAGCCAGAGGGAGCTTGAGGTAACTTCTGAAACTTCAATCTTTGATTGTTCTGGCTGTTGTGGTTGATTTAATCGGTGAAATTACACCGGATTGTCTTTGTTTGTAAATTTGGAAAATGGGTTGGCCTAGGTGTTATGCTGCCCAAATTGATACTAAATGGTAGTTCTAACCCAATGTAATGGTCAATAAAGTGGTTAGGAGTGGAAAGGAACGCGTTCACGAAGCCGAAACCGAAAAACCCCAATTTTTTCCGGGGAATTGAGAATTTTGGCCAAGCATAGTTTGGAGGGGTTAGAGATGGATTTTCAATGATTTGATAATTCCATTGAGTTCAGGAGCGAAAATTAGGTGGGGTTACAGTTGGTCACTTTTTCGGAAAAGGCCGAAAAAGCATAATTACGAAAACGCCCCTGAAACCCTTAAAGTGGGGCTGCCAAGGTTAAATTTGTAAATTGACATCGAATTTGATAATTCTGAGTGGGGAAATGGATTCCTTGGGCGAAAATATGTAAGAATAGCCCATGTCAAAGTTTCAAGAAAAGTACAGCTGGACCTGGTACGGCGGGGCCGGGTCGGGTCCCCGGGGGTATTTTAGTAAATTTTCAATATAGCCTCATATAACCCCCAGAAACACTATGGAAGTATCTAAATAGTACATTTGACATTGTAGGATCAAACGTGAAGCCCCGAGTTGCTGGCATGCAGATCGAGGAGAAAAGACTGGAGGTAGGGAACTTATCTCTCCTGCATGCTCTGATAACTGTATTAATGTGTTGATGCATGTTATTGTTTTGCTTGATTATCTGGAACATGTATGAATGATTTAAAGCTATGTTTCAGTATATGCTATGGCCATATGTGTATCGTTCGAATCATTAAGCTTATAGATTTGTCATTGTATGTGTGCATGAGTTATGTGATGCAAGCATGTCATGCATTAAACACTTATCTTGCTTGCATATTGATAATGTTTCCCTACTGAGATTCTCTCGAATCTCACCCTCCCCTACCAACAATTTAGACAGGGAAAGTGGCTCGTGGAGGGAGCGGCTAGGACTCCTTCGAGATGAGAGTTGGTAGTTGGTTATCAATGAGTTGTGAAGATTGTATATGATTCGGTTGAATAGAGGGTTATAAATTTGAGATGAGATTGTGTAATCCCCATTTGAAGAATTGTAATGGGCAATTGTGTCCCGTGTATCTTTAGCGAAGGTATATACCCGGGATTGCCGGGATGATTATATTGTGCACTCTGATATTTATATGAATGTGATTTATCTTCGCGTAGTAATTGTGTTCGAAATGTGAATATGAGACCAAGTTAATTAGATTTTAAAAGGTATTTGTGAAAACCCTATCTCAAGGATGGGATTTTAAATGAGTTTTGATTATTATAGGTCTCTATTTCACTTTAATCGTGTATTTCAGATATAATTACGGAGGGGGTTACAGAACACAACTTTCGAAAGAAAGAACAAAGTTCCACCAAAATTATGGAAACATCGGGAGGAAATGCATTCTTTATAGCCAGAGGGAGTAACTACTGCATAAGAACATGGGAGTCATGACTCTTCAGGCCATCAACCTTTCGAGCTTGCAAGTCAACACATTAAGAAATGTTACTTGGATACCCATCTGGAACTTTTAATTTCTTCAACGTCGCGAGGAAGACTTCCTTGTTTTGTTTTGTGAGAGTAAACTTTGCCGGTTGAAATTTGTCATGCTCATCTGGCCAAGCATCTTCACAAACTCCCATCTGGAACTTTTAATTTCTTCAACGTCGCGAGGAAGACTTCCTTGTTTTGTTTTGTGAGAGTAAACTTTGCCAGTTGAAATTTGTCATGCTCATCTGGCCAAGCATCTTCACAAACTCCCATCTGGAACTTTTAATTTCTTCAACGTCGCGAGGAAGACTTCCTTGTTTTGTTTTGTGAGAGTAAACTTTGCCGATTGAAATTTGTCATGCTCATCTGGCCAAGCATCTTCACAAACTCCCATATCGCGTAAATCTTTCCTCGCTTGAAGGTGATCTTTTGTCTTACCAGGTTCGTTAAGCAACGTATATAGCACATTTGTCGCAAACATTCTTTTCAATATGCATGCATCAAGACTGCGGTGAAGTAAATTAGATCTCTAATATGGAAGAGTGAATAAAATTCTTATCTTCTTTCACTACTGCGGTGCCGAAGTCCTACACGTCTTTTGGCTAGTTTGTGCTAAATCGTCGCTTTTTCCAAACTCAAAGTCAACATGCTCAAGCTGCTGTAAGATATCTGTACCGGACAAAGTCTGAGGTGGTCCTCTTTTTTCTGGTTTTCCATTGAAGCGAATCCGTTGCAATCTGAACTTATACGCTCCATCGAGAAACCTCCGATGCCCCATAAAGCACCACTTTCGGCTGTGGGGAAGGCGCACTGCGTCAGAGTCAAAATTGCAAGCTGGACATGCCGACCCAGTATGCACATTCCAACCAGATAATGTGCTATGGCCAGGAAAGTCACTAATCGTCCACATCAAAGCTGCACGCAAGTTGAACAAAGTCTTACCGTAAGCGTCGTATGTTTCCAAGCCGACATTCCACAGGTCAAGCAATTCCGCAATAAGCGGTTGGAGATACACATCGACGTCATTGCCTGGTGCCTTTTTGCCTGGAATGATCATAGACATAATGAACGAGCTTTGTTTCATACACATCCAGGGGGTAAGTTGTAGGGAACTAAGACTACCGGCCAAATACTGTAACGTGTGCTAAGATTCCCAAAAGGATTGAAATCGTCGGTCACCAACGCATGCTAAACATTTCTGGGGTCAGTCCCAAAATTTGGAAATTCGTTGTCAAACGTTTTGTGGGTGAGGTTTCAAAGGGAAGTTCCTGAAATCGTTGGCAACCTAATCCATGACTTATCCATAACTACTAGTGAGAGGGAAGAAAATATAGAGAAGAAGATGAGTTAATAGAGAATGACGAATACCTGGAACCTTATATTCTGAAATTCCAATGTTTAAAATTTTGTAGTGGTTGAAAAACCGCTACACTAACCGCTACAGTACTACAAATTTGTAGCGGTTATATATGTAAAACCGTTACTAATGTTCAAGCTATTGGAATTTTGCACAAAGTGGTGGGAAATTCAAAATTTAAAAGTTGAGTTTTTGTAGCGGTTATATGTATCAAACCGCTATTAATATTAAAGTTGTTGGAAATCAAATGGAAAAATTAATTTTAAATTTGTAGCAGTTATACATACATAACCGCTACAAATTTGCACAGATGATTATTTGTAGCGGTTTTTACTCTTAAACCGCTACAAATATGGAACGTTATTTATAAATATAAGAAAAATAAATTATATTTCTGTTTGTAGCGGTTTTTCCAAGAAAACCGCTACAAATATAACAAAATTTTATTTGTAGTGGTTATTTATTATAGAACCGCTACAAATATATATATATATATATATTAACGTTTAGAAATATAAATAATATTGTTGAAATTAATTCACAAACTCAACAACGTGGTCTAAGAATATAAATATAATTATGGTAAATACAATAAGAATTTAAGTTCTGAAATACAAAATTATATATATTTATTTACAAATGTTTCAACAACAAATAAAAAAAAGATGTCCTAAACTAAGTAGCTAGGGCTGATCATCCGGTGCTCCCTCAGGTGGGGCTCCATCAGGTGCTGCTGGATCGGGTCGTTGGGTAGAGTGAACCGCACCATCATCATCAGCAGGAGGAGGAGGAAGCTGCACGACTAACCGAGGGACAGACGGAACCTGTGGATACTACTCGTCCGGGAACAGGCGACTCCATCCACGCTCGAACATGTTGTTCGTGATATCAAGCCACTGCGTCTACTAAGCGTAGATCATATCGACATGCTCCTGCATCTGCCGCATCTGCTACTGCTGTTGAGCTACTGCAACATGTGTCCGCTCCAAATCTGACCGCAGCTGCTCAACAGACTCATCCCTTGGACATCTGACCCCTCTAGAGCTGCCAGCCTCAGAGGCAGCGCTCCTGCTGTAGACCATGCTAGGTCTGGCACCTATCCCCATCCCCTGAACCTACCCGGGGTGCTCAACCAGAGCCAGACCTGCCTTCAAGGAGCCGTCAGGTCCACTGACCCCTATGACTCCTCAGCCTGGTCTCTCGCAGCTCAGCCTGCGACTGCTGCATCCGCTTCTGCCATTTTATGAAATAATTACTAATTAACATTTTTCATTATTATGTTATTTTTATAAAAATTATAATAATAAAATTACTTACAATGGACGCATCTGCCTGCTGAGAGGTAGGAGTCCCGTCACAGTGTCTGTGTGTGATCTCATATACTCCCCATAGTCCGTCTGACGGTTCTCTTGCTGTGCCTTCCTCTCCTAAAACAATTACATAATTCAATTACTATTATGAAATTACCAGCTAAAAGTCAGTGATATTTTGAAAAGTTACCTGCTCGCTGTAGGTGACAGCAAAGGTCTTCGATCCTACTGTGTGGTGGATCGTCTGCTGCCCACAGATCCTGGTGTTCCTCTGAGAAAGCGCCTGGAATAAAAACAATATTAAATGTATTAAAAAAATATAAAATATTTAAAATTAATTACATTTAAATTATAATTTGATAATTAACAATTACAAAATTATATATAAATAATCTAATAAATACATTACCTGCCCCTCAGCGCTCCTCTTGAACTGGACGAAATAACCGCTACATAAACCGCTACAAAAACCTTAGGGCGGCTAAACTTTGTAGCGGTTCTAAGATAACCACTACAAAGCACAAAAACCTTTGGAGTTCTGTAGCGATTAAGGTATAGAACCGCTACAAATTTGGGGACTTTGAAATTCTATAGCGGTTACAACCTAGTAACTGCTACAAAATACGCGACGTTTGGAATTTTGTAGCGGTTTGATTGGTCAAACCGCTACAAATAACCGCTACACTATTGTCGCACAATGTGGTGCGAAAAATGTAGCGGTTATTATTTATTAACCGCTACAATTAAACCACTACAATTTTTGGCAGGAAATTCGCGCCATATTTGTAGCGGTTTTCTCTATGTAACCGTTACAAAAAACATAGCCAATCTGTTGCACCACTTGACGCGTAGCTTGCCGCTACAAATTTGTAGCGGTTTAGGTTAAAACCGCTACAAATGTTAATATTTGTAGCAGGTAATTATAACCGCTACAAAATATCTTGTTTTTTTTGTAGTGAATAATCAAACCCCTCCCACCATGAGTATCTCCTCTGAAATTTGAATTTGAGACTCAGAGGAATTAAACGGGACCTTACACTGTTAGACCAATTCCTTATTAATAATTAAATTAGTTAATTATGTCTTACATTAAAGATGAGATCAATATTTAATAGCCCATGGGCTTCTGTCAATGCCTTTAAAATAGTAATAAGGATAATCATTGTATATAAAGTATGTTGAAAATGTTACTACTTTCGAAGATATAATGTTTATTACTATTTACAAATGTTTTATAGAAAAAAGATAAGAAAATACTACTTGAACTTTAAAATTTTAAATAAGTAGTTTTTTATTAAAATGAATTGTCAATTGTTATACTTTTATAGTCAATACCTATATTTTTGTAGTCAACAAAACTGATTTAGGATTTTAAAGTTCAAGCGCTTTTTTTTTTTTTGCATTTTTCTCATGTTTTATTGTGTTTCCACCCGAATAACTCATGAATCATAAATTCATATTTATTTGTGAATTGAGTCTATGGCTACCAAAACTTTATTTCTCACCCAATGAATTCTTATTTTTTTTAGGTGAAAGTTTGTGGTTTCAAAGGGAAGCTCCAAAGGGTTGACATTTCTAGAATCATATAGTTTGTGTCTCAAATGCTTTGTATTTGTTCAAGCATATGCCAAGCATATGGAGTCATTTTGTTACTTTGGTTCATATTGAACTCTTTATGAGCATTATGGCTCATTTGGTTCACCTGAGGACATGTAAAGGAATGAAATGTAAAGTAATGATGATAAAGTAAATTTATTTGGTTGGATCACATCGAACATGAGAATAATATAGCAAGAGACAAAATTGATGTCTACATATATGTGTATAATAAATTACAGTATCTATTTTTCACCATATATATATATATATAATAACCCTATCCACACATATAATACGACCTCTGGTTTTAAATATAAGATTTAGTTAACTTTTGTGGAGAGATTAAGGAAGCTAATTAAATTATTTTAAACTATTTAAATTCATCATTTTTCTCCAAACTAATTTGTTTAACTTATAAACTGATATATAATATAATAATAACAACATATGGTATAATTGAATAACTTATTAAGCTTATTTAATTTCTCCAAAATAGTTAATTGGGCTTATATTTAGGACTAGGAGTAGTAATAAATTAATTAGTTAATTTCATTAATCAAAACTACGTATATATAATATATAATATATAACAATTAATATAAGTTGGATCCTATCCATACATATAATAATAAATTAAAGTACAATGCGGCTTGTTAATTAAAATTTTGTGTATATATATCATATAACAAGAATTACAATTTCTATGTAGTAATATGTATTGTTAACTGTGTATTGCACAAGAAAGTCCATATATAGCATTTTGAGCTTCCAAAACTCTGCAAACACAGAAGCATAGTTCATGGTTCTAAAGCATTGTTTTAGGGAGAATTGATGATAAATACTTTTTTGGCAAATTAATTGCTGAATGCTACCCTGGAAGATCTGTTGCACATAACGGAAGATATTTTGCACACAACGGAAGATTGTTTGCACATTTTATATAGAAGATTTTTGCACACACAGAAGATGGCTTGCACAAAACAGAAGATCGCTTGTACATACGGAAGATCGCTTGCACATTTGGTAGCAATCAGTAATTAGGGTAGTTGTAGGTATTTTGCCCACTATTTTGATCATAACTTGAGCTATAAATGTTGAAATGAAGAGCTCTTACATGCATTTTTAAGCTAAGATCTTGATCTACAACCTTCATGAAGATAAAAATGTGAGAATCCACCGTGTTGGCTATCAAAATTTCACTGCAATCAAGAAGTATTGCTGCCACAACGTCAACATTGGTGGCTTAAAGTCAAGATTCATAACTAAGACGTGGAAATCTTTACACCTCATTCATCTATAAAATAGAGGAGTGGAAGATACAAGGAGACACAATCTTAGAGTTTAATTTTATGTATTGTATTGTTTCTTGCATGCCTCCTTATTGGAAGGCTTAAATAGACCTCCTTCATGGATGGTATAGGTTGTCACCTACACTACTAGAAAAACTGGTTTTAACGTCCCTTTTTTTCGCCTTTTAACGTCTAAAAAATGAGGGACGTCTATCTGAGGGTCGTGGAAAAAAACGTCAATAATGTCCGTAGATGGGGGACATCTAAAGGCAAACTTTAGACGTCCCCAGTTATACTGGGGACATCTAAAGTCCACATTAGACGTCCCCAGTGACCTCAGTCGTCCCCAGTTGGAACTGGGGGCGTCTAAGGTGGCCTTTAGACGTCCCCAGTTCCAACTGGGGACGTTTAAGGGGACCTTTAGACGTCCCCAGTTTTAACTGGGGACGTCTAAAGTGTCACATCTCACTTTACCACGTCCCTTTTCATTTAAGGACGTTGAAAGTTTTTTTTAAAATGGCCTTTTATATATTGCACTGTCTGAAAAATGTAAACTACAGAAATAGGATTCCAACAACAGAATAAAACAACAGCAGTTCAGCAGAATGGAAACAACAACTTGAAACACAGTGATCAACCCAAGGCTCTACTACATGCAATAATTTTAAGGAGTAGCAAACTGATTAACTAACAAACCACATGAACTACACAACAATCTATATCCAAGTCTGTTATTGCACTAAAAAGACTATATCCAAGTCCCCAATTTGTACAATAAACAAGACTAAATCCAATCTATATCCAACAACAATAACGCTAATTATATATACAATATATAGAACTACCACAAAAGTATGTCCTACACAAACTACTAAAGACTTTACTCTGGTATACGTTGAAGAAGATGTCCAGCCAAAAAGTCTCTGATCATATTTAGGTCTTCATATGAGTAGGCATCTTCATTGTCAAAAATCTGTAAATTAGAAAATAAGCTTAGATGAAATAATGAATCAAGTGAATGAATTGTCATTGAATTACAACATCAAGAATATTATCCTCTGAGAATGAAGAAGCGATTACTTGTTTAAAATCTGTCATAATGCCACTCTGAATGATGTTAAACATATAAAGTAAGACATAATATCCACATTCCCAGCCGCCAAGTTGTCGAGGGCACTACAAATCAAAAGGAAATGGTTAAAATCAATAAAGGCACATCTAAAACGACCGTCAATCAAAAGAACTTGATTTGAAACTACGGACCTTTGGAAACAACCATCTCGGATCTTTGCCACCTCTACGTTCGCCTGGCCCACCAAGCGCTCGATACGTTATGCATGCCCTATCATTAAAATGAAAATCAACATAAATTAGAATAATTCATTAAGTTAAGAATCAAGAAGCAATGAAATACAAAAAAATAACTTACGTGTTGAAGACACTTTTAGTTTTTTTGTCTGGTCTTCTACGTAAGGAATCAAACCAGTAAACAACGTGGGACCGAGAACAGAGAACACACAAACTCCAATGATAACTATCACAACATATACAGATTAAAAAGAAGTTAGATGGCAAGGCAATTATTTATTAAAAATCTCAAATACACAAAATTAAAATGCGTACCCTTGAACAATCGGTGCTAGATAACATCGATAGTCGTCCTCTGCCAATGTGAGCCCATATAGTTTGTCCTTCTTTTCAATGTATTCCCAATCCTTGTCGTATGCGCAGGAGATAAGAATCCATATAAATCAACTCTTTGAGAGTCAATACATATACGACGGAAGGAGCTATAATAGAATTAAAATAATGAATGTATTAGCTAGTTAAAATCAACTTAACTAAATGAAGGAAAAAATGGGAAATAAAAAACTTATAGGATTGCAAATTTGCCCCATCCAACATCTAGCTCTTCTAACTTAATGAACTGTTTAAGATCTTCTTTATCAATTGTGAAGTGATACTCTAATTCCTGGTCCACAATCCCTGTAGGCATATACAAATCAATCTGGCGAATGCCTTTATAGATATGCTGCAGTCGTGCTAAGAAGGGTTATTTCTCTGCTTCCTGCTCGTTCTTTTAGAACATAAAAAAACATTTTGTTAGTAGGATGTCAACGCATCTCAAGTAAAAGTGAGGTAGTTCCATACCATTGGAGATGTTGGTGGTAACAAGCCAATAAGATGTACAGGCCAAAGGATGAAAGATCCTCTCGCCTGAGCTATCGTGGCAACCTCGTTATCAGGAATAGGGATGGTTGTACCTTCTTCCCCCTCTCGAACACACGTCACAGTTACCCTACGCAAATGCTGTGGAATTTCTTGATTATGGTGGGTAGTAGTCTCTGTGTGAACGAGAGCATCTGCAACTACACGCAGCAGTGGGGCATCCAAAGAGAGGATGGCAGGTTCTCCCTACGCTGGAGTGGGAGAAGGGTCGCCAAGTGGTTCCTCCGTCGGGTTGTAACTTCCTTTGGTGCTGTAGAAGGCCGAGGATGAATGGGTTCTATGCTCGGTAGTTGCCATCTGCGATTCAAACATATTCATCATTTTAGCTCGTAGCTCAGGCATCAGCTCAAGACGTAGCTCTGGCAATAGCTCTTGTCAGAACTTGTCGCGAAGGTTGGCCTCGAGCTCTTGTAAGACTTCCTGACGAATCTTGGCCACAAGCTCCCTACTGAGTTCAGCTTAGCTTATGACGAATAAGGATGTGAGGCTCAGCCAAAATACTTCATGAAATGAACTCCCACTACCTCCCCTCGAACATGACCAGGGTGATCTGCCTTCCCAATCGCCGTTGACAAGATTTCCATCCGTCCACTTGGAGTGAACGAACCTTGGCTACTATGATCTTCCAGTTCATCCTGCAGCATAAAAGTTATTGTAAATAAAAATTAAGCACTCCCAATATAAAAAATAAATTTGTACTTATGCTCTAACTACTTACAATTCTTGCGGCAACCTCAGCAACAGTCGGATTTACGTACTTCCCACCCTTAAGCCTCCCTGCTTTCCATTTTTTGTGACGTGGAGGAGGTGGCGGGGGCTAGACCACAATGGTAGGATCTGATGTGGCTGCTTCCTTCAATTTCTCCAACTCTTCTGCTATCATCTTTCGCTCAAGCTTCCGATAACCACTATGAGACATGCAATGTTGATAGTTATTAGCTGCTTGCCTCTCTACATTTACTACACTTAATTTCTGTGAAAGGAAAACAACGAACACCGAATCAATAATGTCAACTATATTTAAATAAAACACTATGATAACAGAAATCTTACCAAAAAGTTTGGATCTTCTCATGATGCCATAAACAACCTCTAGTCCTCTGGAGACAAAAATGTATACTCATGACATGGATCCTGATCCCTCAGGTCCCCTCGAATGTAATCTCGTGTGAGCCTGTTCTTGAAATCTTTCCATCGTAGACGAACCTCCGTCATCCACTCCTTGTACATCTCCACGGTGTCAGGGACATTATAGGTTTGTTGCAAGGTAAAAACATAAGTTAATTATATTTGAAGCAATAGAAATAAAGATATATATGCAGATGTATTGAAACTTATATACCAAAAGTTATTGCCAAATCAAGTCTTTGGTTTTTGGTGGGACCAATTTCCAATTATCATAGGTAATGTAAACTTTGCTTCTCGCCAAAAAATCTATGTAGCTAATGAAATGGTCTTCCTCCGAACCAATTGGTTTCATATTTTCATCAAAGTCAATAAGCAACCTCTCCTGTTGATGGTGATGATGTGCTACCAATGCAGGCATTTTTGTACTGCCTCTAACCCTTCTTCTCACAACCGGTTCAGGTCTCGCATCAAGTTCAAGCATATTCATTTCATTGTCCCTATCACTTTGTGAGTCATCATAATTGTCCATATTCCTGTAATCACAAAAATCATTGTCAGATAGGTGAATAAATTGTAAGTAAATGAATAAACTAACTAGTTATAAAACAAACAGCACACATTACTATTTTTTAAGTTAAGCTCTTACTCTAGATTGTTTCCCATATTCCTTCACCATGATCATTTCTCACAGCATATTCTTCATCATCTACCAATTCTACTTCACTTGTTGTAGGTGGATTAATTGTGAAAGGCGGTGTGTTGTCAAGGTTGAAGGTCGGATCACCATGCTTCTGTTTTTTACTTTGAAGTACAATGGAAATTTTTTTATTTGCGGGATCTGTGACATAAAACACTTGTTTCACCTGGCTTGCTAGAATAAAGGGCTCATCCCTATAACCTACTCTTTCAAGATCAACTGAGACAAATCCAAATTGTTGATCTATTACCACAGCATTATTGCTAACCCACTTACATTTGAATATAGCAACTTTGAACTTGTTGTAAGTGATTTCCTATATTTCTTCTATCACTCCATAATAGGCCATGGATGCTAATATGGGGTTTTTGTCTTTCGAACTGGAAAAGTGCATAGCTTTAGCTTCTACTATCACCCCACTATTTTGCATGGTACTTCTATCATCTTGGTCTTTTGTGTAGAAAGAATACCCGTTTATATCATAACCACTCCAAGTAATGATATGAAACGAAGGCCCCCAGGCTAGCCACTCTATTGTCTCAGACACACCGGTCTCATGCAAAACCTTTTCCTTAAACCACTAAATGAATGTCTTGTTTTGCTTAATAGTAATTTTCATGTCATTCTTCCTCTGATTCATGTTTTTCAATCTCTTTCTGTGTTCGTCTATGTACGGTTGAACTTCTGCCATGTTATTCAGGATATAAAGGTGTGCTTGCAACACCTCTTCACGAGGCATAGTCTTCACTTTCAGTCCTCGTGTTCCCTTGCTCCTCCCCTCTTCATGCCGAGATTGTTCCTTCTTCCCTGATGGATAATCGCTGCAGAAGTCCATAGCCTCTTCAACAACATACCTTTCAACTATTGAGGCTTCTGGTCGATAGGGATTTTTAGAGTACCCTTTTAAGATCTTCAAGTATCGCTCAAAAGGGTACATCCACCTCAGGTAAACTGGACTACAGAGCCTGACCTCCCTTACCAAATGAACTATCAAATGAACCATTATATCAAAAAATAAAGGAGGAAAGTGCATCTCTAATTGGGACAACATGATATAACCCTCAGCTTCCAGTTCATCCAGCTTTTCAGTGTCAATGACTTTGTTACAGATAGCATTAAAGAAAACACACAATCTTGTCACAGTGCTTTGAACTTCATCTTTCATAATGCCTCTAATAGCTACCGGTAACAGTTGTTGCATCAACACATGATAATCATGGGACTTCATTCCCACTAACTTCAAATCATCCATTGACACACACCTTCTTACATTCGAAGAATATCCTTGTGGTACCTTAATTTCATGTAAACACCCACACAAACTTCTTTTCTCTGCTTTTGATAGTGTATGCACTACTAGCTCCATGTATGCCCTCCTACCATCATCTCTTAGCTGTGGATGTAACCGTTCTCTTATTCCCATATCAACAAGGTCTAGTCTCGCATTAATCCCATCCTTGGTCTTCCTTGGAATGTGCAAAAGCGTACTGACAAGGCTATCACAAACATTTTTCTCCACGTGCATTAAATCAATACTGTGTCTCACGTCAAGACTACACCAATATGGAAGATCAAAGAAAATTGATCTCTTCTTCCATATGTTCTTCTCACCCGCAGTCTTCTGATTCATACCGAGTAAGACATTGATACGTTCAACCCGACTATAAACTTCCTCTCCGGTTAATGCCTTTGGAGTCATTCCATGCTCCGGCAAGCCGTTAAAACACTTTCTTAACCTACGATACGGGTGAAACCTAGGAAGGAACCTCCTGTGACCGAGGTAGACCATTTTTCTTCTATGTTTAAGTTGGTGGAAGTGAGTGTCTGCTTCACAGATCGGACATGCTTTATGCCCCTTCACACTGTACCCTGAGAGGTTTCCGTACGTAGGGAAGTCATTTATCATGATAAAAATCATTGCACGTAGCTTGAAGGACTCATTCTTATATGCATCAAACACATCTACGCCTTTCACCCATAACTTCTTCAAGTCCTCAATCAAAGGTGCCAAGTAGACATCGATATCGTTTCCTGGCTGTTTTGGTCCAAAAATCATCATAGAAAGCATCACATACTTGCGTTTCATACAAAGACAGGGAGGCAAGTTGTATATTACAAGGAGTACAGGCCACGTACTATGTGTGCTATTAAGAGTTCCATACGGATTGATGCCATCTGTACAAAGCCCAAGCCGCAGGTTTCTCGGCTCGCTGCCAAATTCAGGGAACATTTCATCTATTTTCTTCCACTGTGGAGAGTCAGCCGGGTGCCGAAGATATTTTCCGTCAGATATTCTATCATCCAAATGCTATCTCAACTTCTTCACTTTTTTTGCAGTCCCAAACAAACGCTTAAAGCGCGGTATTATTGGAAGATACCACAGAACTTTTACAGGTTGCCTTTTAGTTGTCGTATTACCACAACCACCATTTTTCCTCACTTTGTATCGTGTAGTTTGACACTTAGGGCACTCACTCAGACCGTCATACTCATTTCTATACAATACACAGTCATTAGGGCAAGCATGAAGCTTTTTATACTCCATACCCATCGTAGATAGGATTTTTTTTGCCTCATACATACGATTTGGAAGCACATTATCGTCTGGAAACATATCACACAACAGTTCAAGCAGCAATGTGAAACTACTATCGGTCCACCCACAAGTTGCTTTTAAGTTCACCAAATGTAATGTTCCTGTCAGCCGTGTGTATTTACTCCCTGGGTACAACGGTGTCTCTGTATCACTCTGCAGGCTGTCATATTCATGCGACTGCGTAAAGGATTCTACCTCAACATCATGAACCATTCTCTCCATTGTATCTTCATCTATGGCATCCACAACTTCCTTCTTGTGCGACAGACAATCAGTTACTTCCTCACCATGCCATATCCACCTTGTATATCAAAGATTTATTCCATCACAAAGTAGGTGATCCCTTATAACTTCAACATCCCGTCTTCTCTCATTTAAACAATTGACACAAGGACAAAAATACATGCCATTTCTGGCTGGAGCATTCCTTCTAGCATATTCAATAAACTCTTCAACCCCATTCTCATATTCTTCACTTGTTCTCAAAGCATTCATCCAACTATGATATATTTTATTACCACCTACGTCATTCCCATTTACACTCAAGTTAAGAATAATTGTCAACACTAGGAATGCCATTTACTATTTTGTTTTTCAAAATTTTGACAGCATTTCCCCTTAAAAGTGAGACATCCCAAAATCAAAATAACAAACCATCTCAGCTTAATTTAAATGAAACAAAACTTTAGCTTCTGGCACCAAGCATAAACATAATACACTTATATTTTAGCAACCAAATTATTAAATCAGATATGTACCATGAGTGAGATATGTGACATCAAAAAAATCTTCCCAAGTTCAATTAGCGAATGGCAAATCTCAACAGCAATATTATATTTTTCTTCCACACAAAAATTTTTTGATTCAGAAGTGTTCCAAGATTGATCACAGCAATGAAGTTCCAAAAATCCTAAGTCACAAATGGAATAGGTTTATGACAACAAATTAAAGTGGAACTCGAACAATTAATTCACACTCCAGGAGTTAATGATAGCAAGCAAATTCTAGCACTAAGTTACAACATGATTATTTATGTGTGTGTCTACACTAAGTATATATATTAATGTCTAGATTAATTTCTACCAAATTCTAGCACTAAGTTACACTAAGATTATTTATATTAATGTCTACGTACACTAAGTTACAACAAGATTGCCTAATTCTAGCACTAAATATATATATATTAATGTGTGTGTCTTATGGCAAAAAAAAATTAATGTGTGTGTCTACAAGATTACTTTTTTTATTTTTTTTAGTTTCTCTTTATTCTTTATTCTTTTCTCCTTTCTTTTCCTTTCTCTACTAATTAAAAAGCATTATCATATGCCAAATTCTTTTCTTTTCCTTTCCGTCACTTTGATTCAGACAGTTTGTGAGATAATCACTTAGGAACCATATGTAAATGTACTAAAATGCAATCTATCTCTGTATTATTTTCAAAGGATTAGCTCACTGTTACAGAGAATCCACAATTGTATAACCAAAACAAGTGCGAAAATGAACCAATTCTATCAAATAACAGTATAAGAGAATGCAGAAAAGCAAAAGGTGTAAATGAAAGAAATATCAGCGAAAAAGCAAAGAATAATCAGAGAGAAAATGCTAACCTGAAACTTTAGAGGAGGCCGACGGTGGAGAGGAGATCCAATGGGGAAAAAACTCTGCAAACCCAGAGCAAAGAAGGTGGTGACGGAAGTGAAGCTTTTGGAGAAAGAAAAAACCAAGAAAGGGAGAGGAGACCGCGACGGAGTGATGAATTTAGGAGGAGATGCAGCAGGGGAGTGAATGGGGACGGAGAAAGAAGGAAAAAAAGAAGTGGAGATGAGACCCAATGAAGACGGAGATCGAGATGCAGCAGGGGAGTGATTGAGTAAAGTGGGAGGAGAGATAGATGCAGCAGGAGAGTAAGAAGGGGTCTAACATGCTCACATGCACCAATCATGTCAATTCTGGTGCATGTGAGGGAGTTTCAACGACCCTAGCTGAGCTGGGGACGTCTAAAGGTAGCCTTTAGACGTCCCCAGAACTTCTGGGGACGTGTAAAGGTTATTTTAGACGTCCCCAGCTGTTCTGGGGACGTCTTAAGGCTTTCTTTTTCTTTTTTTTTATGACGTTTAAAGGTCTTCAGACGCGCCAATCTTTATAATTTGAACTTGACCATATTTTGGACATCCCTTTTTTAAAAAGGGACGTCCTTTAGGGTAGTTGTAGGTATTTTGCCCACTATTTTGATCATAACTTGAGCTATAAATGTTGAAATGAAGAGCTCTTACATGCATTTTTAAGCTAAGATCTAGATCTACAACCTTCATGAAGATAAAAATGTGAGAATCCACCGTGTTGGCTATCAAAATTTCACTGCAATCAAGAAGTATTGCTGCCACAACGTCAACATTGGTGGCTTAAAGTCAAGATTCATAACTAACACGTGGAAATCTTTGCACCTCATTCATCTATAAAATAGAGGAGTGGAAGATACAAGGAGACACAATCTTAGAGTTTAATTTTATGCATTGTATTGTTTCTTGCATGCCTCCTTATTGGAAGGCTTAAATATACCTCCTTCATGGATAGTATAGGTTGTCATATACATGGAAGGTTTTACCTCTGATAAGGAAGGCTGGATTTTTTCATTTTCATGCATCTGTAGTTGTATCTTTATGTTTTAGAATTTAATAATTAAGTTTTATGCAATGTTTACAAAGTTTTCAATTTATTTTGGTTTTGTTTTTAATTTCATCATAAGCTAAATTTTCATTTTCCTAGGGTGATGATGTAGCTTACAATGGCGGATTAGATCTTAACTTATTAAATATAGTTTTAATTTTTCCTTCATGATTAAGTTTTGATTATTGTTCTTAATGCTTTCAATTGATTGACCATCTTTTAAATGATTTCAATATGTATGTTGAGACCGGAATGAGATGTATGTGTGTAGATCCTATAATTAAAACCATAATTTGCATATGAAATATGAATATATTCATATGGGTTGTGTAATCTTAATGAGTTCTATAAATCTTAATGCATGATTAATTGTTTCAATTCATATAGGGATATATTGGACTAGCAATTAATTATAGAATTGCTTAACCTTGGAAGAGGCTAGTAATTAAATTAAGGAAACTCGGCTATCAATCGTGTGGAATAAATTGGACTAGAATAGATAGGTAATTCGATCCAAAATTTGCTAAGTGAAATCCGATCCCTAAGGCTTTTTCTCGTAGTTGTTTTCATATTAATTGTATTCATTTTTAATCATTTTTATTTTGTAATATCAAATTACCAACTAATCGATTGACTAAATAGAATTAAGATTACCAATTTTGGTACTTAGTGATCAATCCTCGTGGAAACGATACTATACTTGCCTTACATTACTTGTTTACGACAGTGTATACTTACACTTTTTAATAAACTATTTATACGTGTAACAAGGAACTTGATGCCGTGTACAAATTTAACTTGGGCCAAAGCAACCACAATTGGCCATGTGTGAAAAATGGTCTTGGAAGATACAAGCCGACATTTTGCATTAATTACCCTTGACTTTTGTTTATTGTCATGATAAACGATAGAATGATGGGAAACTATCATTCTGCCATTGTAAAAGGTAGTCTACTTTTAGAAGGATTCATATCCATTCAATGTATTAGAACCTCCTCGCCTTAACTTATACCATTAACTGCTAGAGCTTTTATGAAGTGTTTTTCAAGTAATGTGATCCGCAGTCTTGTAAATTTCCCAAATTTTAAATTTAATTCTTATTATTGAATATTCCCTTTACCTAATTAACAAACTCATGATACCTTATTACCTGCTAGCTACCTCACAAAAAACCTGTACAGCTCACACAATAATTTGGCTTAGAAAATGAAAATAGATGGCAAAATTGGATTAGTGGATGGTTGACGATGTCCTTTCGGCACGAAAGTAAAATGACATGAATTGAGAAAGTTAAATTGTTCATTCGCTGGCAATTAAGAGAATATTCAGGAACCAAGATTATTTTTCGTAAAAAAAAAAACTATTAGTAGAACCAAATAATACGGAAATACGAGTTGCACAATATATAATCTTAAATATACAATATTAAAAATGAAAAATAATAGGAAAAATTCCAAATAAAGAACTTAAAAAAAGATAAAAAAACAAAAAGTTGTTTCAAACATTTATAACCCCAAAAAAATATTAGGCCAAATTTGTCCTTATTGATATTTTTTTTTAAAAAAAAAAAAAAGACAAACTTACTCTTACATATTTTTTTACTTAAAAATTTACTTTCACCGGGCTCCGGTGGGAATATTCCCTTTATTTCCAAAGTGGTCCAATCCCACCACTTGTTTGCACAAAATACTAGTGACCATTGGGCCACCAATGCCATTCAATATAATTAAAGCAAACAAATATATATATATATATATATTAACCTTTGATATTTAAATCAAGCCTATTAATAAATTCAGAAAATGAATTGATAAGTTTAGATAAGAAATTCGTAACTTTTGTTTTTTTTTTAAATAAAAACTTCACTTACTTTCTTAGACCATTCACAAGTTCAGATAAGAAATCCGTAACTTTCATTTTTTAAGTAAAAATTTATGTACTCTCTTAGGCCATTCACAAGTTTAAATAAGGAATTCACAAGTTCAGATAAGGAATTGATAAGTTTAGATAAGGAATTCCTAATTTTTATTTTTTAAATAAAAAAAATTCACTTACTCTCTCAGGCTATTCACAAGTTTAGATATGGAATTCACAAATTCAGATAAAGAATTCACAACTTAAAAAAATACTAAACCCTAAAAGCAAAGGTATGTCAATGAATTAATACAAGGCAAGATTCTGATTTTATTTTGATTCTCTAAAATATTAAAAAATGATTAGAGTATTTAATTTGAAAGAGAAATAAGGTGATTTTTTTTCCAAAAAAGGGCATGAATTATATAAACAGCTAAGCCACAGCATTTTTCATTCTAATTTTGTGTGTGTGTATTTTTTGAAATTTATCTTGTATGTCTTTTCCAAAATTTATCTGATATGTGAAGATAACAAATACAAGAAATCCGGCTATTTATGTGTGGTCTTAAGGAAACAAGTGGATTAATTGTGGGCTCTTACTTTAAACAATTATATACTGAATACTCATATATATTTGAAGGTTTTTTTATATAAAAAAAAAATATAGTGATTATGTTGTTATATTTGGGAATTGGGATGGCTTAATATTGTGGGGAAGGTTGTGGATGATAGCTGATTCTAGAAATCAAGTTGGAACGTGGGCGTCGAATTTGCAGTCCTTATCTGAACTAGTAAATTTATTAGATAAACTTGTGAATGGCCTGAGAGAGTAAATGGATTTTTTACTTAAAAAACGAAATTTGTGAATTCCTTATCTAAACTTGTCAATTCCTTATCTGAACCTATAAATTCCTTATCTAAACTTGTGAATAGCCTGAGAGAGTAAATGAATTTTTTACTTAAAAAACGAAATTTGCGAATTCTTTATCTAAACTTGTCAATTCCTTATCTGAACTTGTAAATTCCTTTTCTAAACTTGTGAATAGCTTGAGAGAGTAAATGAATTTTTTACTTAAAAAACGAAATTTGTGAATTCCTTATCTGAACTTGTAAATTTCTTATCTAAACTTGTGAATAGCCTGAGAGAGTAAATGAATTTTTTACTTAAAAAATGAAAGTTGCGAATTTCTTATCTGAACTTGTGATTGGCTTGAGAGAGTAGGTGAATTTTTTACTTAAAAAATGAAAGTTGCGAATTCCTTATCTAAATTTGTCAATTCCTTATTTGAATTTGTTAATGGCCTTGGGTTAAAGATCAAAGGTTAATATACATATTTTTGTTTGCATTATTTTTTTTAAATGGCATTGATGGCCCAATGGCCACCAACATTTTGTGCAAACAAGTGGTGGAAACCCCCACCACTTTGGGAATATTGAATATTCCCATTAGAGCTCTAGTGGTGGCTAGTGAAGATAATTTTTTTTTTAAATTAAAAAAAGATGTAAGGGCAAATTAGTCCTTTTTTTAATTTCAATAAAGATAAATTGAACTTAATATCTCTCTGGGATTATGAATATTCAAAACGCATTTTCATCTTTTAGCATTTTTAAAGTTCTTTATTAAGGGTTTTCCTAAAATAATAGGATTTCCCAACTTTTAAATTTAATTCTTATTATTGAATATTCTCTTTACCTAATCAACAAAATCATGATAAAACTAATGTTTTAAAAGCTGGACCAGACGTTGAGTCAAAAAGATCAACGGATTATGGTTCAAACGGTCAGATTGATCGGACCGTTCGATCAGGCCGGTAAAGTAATAGTTAAATTAAAATAATATTATATAAATATATAATGATTAAAATATAATTAATCTTGAATCCAATTTAATATTTTTTTTTATAATAAGGAAAAACAACATTAATAATAAAATAAAAGCATCACAAAGTACTAGTTATAGCATAATAGAAAGAAAAATTAATCACATTATTAAGAAGATAGAGGCCTTAATCCAATTTGATAAAAAATTAATAAAGTCACAAAATATATCCAATAAGATGAAATAAAAAATATATTTTAATTATATATCACTTACTATGAATAAAATTTAAATATCAAAAATACATTTTGAATTATATTAGTTAACACTATTGAAATTAAACAAAATTAAAATTGTTAAAAATTATAATTATATTATGTAATATGTAATATAAAAATATTAGTGTTGGAAAAAAATATGAGCACTATTAGAATATTTTGCATTTCAAAACATGTGGCGGGAGATTAACTTATTCATAATAAATTTTAAGGATGAAAATCGAGTAAAAAAAAAGACAGGTAAAATATTTTATACATTATTTTTAATTTTCAAATCCTTTTATGTTGACCCGTCCAGTTTTTATAAAACCGTTTTGGGTTCCTGCTCAATAACAAGCAAATAATGGCTCAAAGCAGCCTAAATGATGAAGCCGCTTAAAAGCAAAATCCTGGCCATTGTTGTGACTGGCTGACAGTTCGACTAGTTGGAGAAAAAGAAAGAATTGCGGTGAGTGCATTAACTTTTCATCAGAGATAGTGAAATCAAGTGTTTTTGTCTAACCAACCTCTCATTGATGGTCGACCAAGCTCCTGAATGCATGTAGAAAACAAATAACATATGCCTAATTGTTTTGCTTATGTAAGATGTCTTGGCAAAAAAATTTATCTAAACATAAAATCAGGCGCATCTAATAGAAACGAACCAATTAATCCCTTGTTTGATTGTGTGTAGGAAGCAATGTCTTTGATGGGTACAAAGCCAAATGAATTCTGAGATATTGGCACATCAAACTCAATGAAGTACGCCATACCATACAAAGTAAGCTTCATGATTACAAAATGTAATCTTCCCTACATTAAGTAAACCCAACCAAATATCGCAATTAGTTTGTTATATCAGAATTGCATGTAATCCTCCCTCATGGAATCAAACCAAACATGTTATTAGCCTTTTGATTATGGATCTAAAAATTTTTTGCATTCACTTGCATTGTTGGAGATAATATCTTGTATGCCAAGTAAATTTGGATTGTGATCAATAATGAAATATACTCTTGAAAGATGATGTTGAAGTAGCTTTGGAGTTATCATGGTTTCTACGAGTATATATAGGTGATTGGCTAAGTTTGTTACCAGTGTAATGGTTGGCAGGGGTTGAGGATGAACATGTGTTTTGGGTTAAGGCTCGTTTGGTACAAGAAACTTATGATGAAAGAAGAGAAGGGAAGTGAATGGAAAGAAAGGGAGCATTATAAGGGAACTTAAAGAAGTTTGTTGTTTGGTAGATATGAAAAGGGAATATAAGCTGAGGGGAAATAAGATGTTTGGTGGGAAGAAAAAGGAGCGGTGGAAGTTCTAGGAATTTGTGAAATACCCATAACACCCCTTTAATACAATAATGGGGGTGTTTTTTATTTATTCCGAAAGAAAATCGTGCACGTAGAATCACATACCAAAAGTCACCTGCGTCGGGAAAGAATGGAAATCGAAGAAGCGGTGGATAGGATCTTGACAGCGATGAGCAGTATGGCAGACAAAGGTGGGAAGGATGACGGAGATGGGACAAATAATGGTGCTTTTTGAGAGAAGCAGGGAGGGAAAATTAATATCTGAGAGAGTGTTTGGTTGGGCTTAAAATAGCCAAATAAGCCCATTTTATAAAGATAAGCCCGAAAAAAACGTGTTCCAATTTGTAGTGTTTGGATGGGCTTTTTCAAATTGGGTTTGAGGTAAAAAAAATCCCATTTCGAAAAAGCTACTAGACCAAGCTTATACAAACCCGTTTCACGTTTTATTACCGTTGTATTTACTTCTCTCACCTACCATTTTTAATTTTTCACTCCTCTCCCTGTAAAGCTGCTCGACGCCTGCTGCAAACGAATCTTTTCACATGCTCTGCTTCAGTTGCCTGTTGTTGTCGCTGGTCTTTGTCTCCCTCTCGTCGGCAGTGAGGGTTGGTTAGCCGATGAAGCTGTGTAGTCCGTCTTCCCTCTCTAGCTGTCTCCGTCGTCTTCACCCTCATCGCTCGGTTTTCCGTCTGTGACAGATCCGATCCCAGGTCCGTCCGTGTCATCGACTGCATTGTAGTCTCGGAGGTCACTAGTAGAATATGAAGGGCATGTCTATCTTTATTCGTGCTGAGCTGTCTGGATTTGTGCTTCAACCGAGTGCTTTGCTGTCTCCGATCTGTTGTTGAAGCTGAACAGGCCATTCTTCTTCATCTGCGATCGACACTTCAACCACAAGCTGTGCCTCAACCTCAACAGGCCCTTCTTCTTCATCTGGGATCTAGCTCATTGTACGAGGAGATCTTCAACCGCAATAGGTGCGTGATCTTCATCTAAGACTTGGAGGTAATATGAACTTGAAATGTATTTTATTCCATAGAGAGTGTGACTGGTTTTGTTTGCGTGTGGCCTGCGTTTTTGTAGTTTGTCATGTCTGTGATAGTTTAGTTAAGGCTGTTGGGGGATTAACTTGGTTCTGTTTTCATCCCTCTCTCTCTCTCTGTTTCATCGTCTTCCTGATCCAGGCGCACCACACTTCACTGTTTTATTACCTTGCACTCACCTTCTATTAGATGCACAGTCTGCTTGTGGAACAAAAATGGGTACTAGAATATCCCAAACTTTTTTGCTCAAGTCACCAACATGACAGGAGAGCCGAAAATTTTTCATGAATGCACAAATATGTGCTGACCTTGCGAAATAGTAATTTGAAGAGGCTAAAATGGTACTCTTAGTGATATAGCATGCTTCAGAGGCAAAACTTCCAGTTTGAGCTTCTTTCACTGTTGCTATATATATTTTGGCGCCCATACACATAACTAATAATCTGAAAAGTTAGGTAGCAAATTAGATGAAGTTTGGTGAATGATTCTTCAGGGGAAATTTCATGATTTCACTTCAATTTTGTATGACATAATAAGGACCTTTGGGGGACACTTGCGTACACATGAAAAAATGTTCAGCTGGAACCTAATTGTAGTTAAATTAATCTTTCATGACCAAATTGTTATTCCCCCTTAATACTAGTTACAAGATCTCCATTCCAACGAATAATATAAATGAGTTGACCAAAATCATCATTGTTATATATATGTACAAGTTGAATTTGATTGGGATGTTGTAGAATGAAGTGATAAAACCAACGATCAATGGCCAATTAAGTATCATGAAAGCATGCCTCAAGGCCAAACATAGCATTTTTCCCAAGTGGCTTGTTTGTGCCAATATGGCCTTTTCCAGAGGAGGAAGAGAAGCTTCAATGTTTGTGGGATGGAAGCATCAACTTTGGCATTTCTTTTGTATTATTCGTAATTTGTTTAGCCTTGTCATTATTTCAGAAGAAGCCTTAATCCATATTGGCGAACTGATCTTCAACCTGAACAGGCCTTCATCTTCATCTGTGGTAAGATTATAAGTTCATCCTAAGCACAATTTATGGTTTCATGTTATTGATTGCCACCTGCTACTGTCATTATTCAGTTTAGGCTTTTGCTAGTATGGTCTCTGTTTCTTCATTTTTTCATCTTCATTTGAGGTGTTATGAATGTTACTTGTGTTCAGTAGATTGTTTATCCCTGGTGCTCATTAATTAATTGAACAAAAGAAGCTTCACAAATTGTGATGGATACATGTATTTTCAAAGTAAATGTTGTTGTGGAATGTGCCGTTTATTGTTTTTTGTTAATCTGGTTGCTTCATGAAAAGGTAATAACTAGCATATGTTTATATTCCATACTGTAAAGTTAAACTTTTCTATAGAAAAATGAATAACAGAGCACTGTGGGATGATGAGACAACAGAAATTTTTGTCCATGCAATGATGTAACAAATTTTAAAAAAAGAACGTCGAGGGTTGTCTTTCTCGAAGGATGGATGGGACAATATTGTTGCTACATTCAATAAGAAGACAAAGAAAGCATACGAGAAGAAGCAATTGAAGAATAAGTTTGATATGTTATGGAAGGACTTAAGGACTTGGGATGCCTTAACAAAAGAGACTGGTGTTGTTTGAGACCCAATAACCGGAAATGTCGTAGCGGATCCGGAGTGGTGGCAGCGGAAATGTCAGATTAGTAATGCCTATAATTACTTATAACGTTGCATAATAGTAATTCAGTTGCCTCAATCAGCTTGTTTTGTAATATAGCAAATGATTTTGTTACACCTCTGTATGCAGGAGAAGTCGGCGTATAGGAAGTTTCGCCGTTCAAGCCTCAAGAATGAAAGAGAATTGAGGCTTATATTCAAGAATGTCGTGGCAACAGGCGAGGATGAGTTTAATCTAGCTTTCATAAGGACACAGACAGAGGATGCAAAGGAAGAAGATGTGTACCGACCTACTATGGATGAGGAGAAAGGTTCAGGGGACAGCAAGGATGAGAATTTTGGAGTTAACCCAGCAGTTAGCACAGGAGTGACAGATGAGCTAGCGAGCATTGGGTTATCAACTCAAACCCCTCCCTCTGATCCAGGTGCACCCTTTTTTCATACTAATTCCGGAAGTCAGGGATAGCGGAAACAATTTGATCCCTCCGGGAGGAAAAAGAAGTAGAAGATGCCAGCCTCAAAGCAAATTGCGAATGCGGTCAGTGTTATAGCAGAAGCATCGAAGAATAGAGATGCAACTATTAGTGAGATTCAAGCAAGGAGTGTTGATGCTGCTCTTGCAAACCTGTTTGAGCTGGAAGAAGTGCAAGAAGATGAGGACTTTCAAGTCTGATGTATCAGGTTGCTTATGGACAAGACTAGTCGGGACACGTTTTGCTCACTTGTTAAGAGGAGAAAGGATTATGTGATTGCGTGGCTGCGTTATATGGTTACGACCCTTGATTAGGTCGCTACGGATTATGTTGTTGACTATCGATGCGGCTTTCATTGGATGACACCATCCTGATATGAACTTTATGACAAAATAGTTTAGTGTTTATTGTATGCATGCCTGTTCTTTTGTTTTCACTAGACCAACAATACAAATTTCGGATATATATTATGTATGTTTTAATCCAACGTTCCTTTTATAACATATATTATAACTTCGACTGAATTACCTTTATGTTATATACATTTGAATACAATGGACAGGTGACATCTACAATGGCAAATTGGATGGAGGAAGAAGACGATAACTCTCGGGTACTAGCTCTTATAGATTAAGAGATAACAGAGTATGAACAATTGACTTCGTTGGTGTGTCAATATTGGATTCCGTTCATGTGTAAAGAACCTCGTAAAACAAGTAGACGATCCGGTCATTTTTTTGTCCAAGAAATTTTGGCAGAGCATGAAACACAATGTCATGACATGTTTAGAGTTGAAAAACATGTGTTCTACCGGCTGTGCAGTAAATTGGTCGAACATGGGTTACGAGATTCTAGGAATGTCGGAGTCGAAGAAATGGTAGCGATGTTTTTGCTCACGGTTGGCCACGGTGTAGGGAACAGGATGGTCCAAGAGTTGTTTCAGCATTCAAGGGAAACTGTCAGTCGGCTATTGCACATGGTACTACAGGCTTGTATTAGCCTAGCTCGAGAATATATCAAACCCTCTGATCCCGAATTCAAAGGATGCCACCCAAAAATACTCGAGGATCCCCGCTATTATCCCTACTTTAACAATGCCATTGGAGCAATAGATGGAACTCACATCAAGTGTGTCATCACTGGTCCCAACCGGGAAAGATATATTGGGAGACAAGGATATACAACACATAATGTAATGGTTGTATGCGATTGGGATATGTGTTTTACATTCGTGTTGGCGGGTTGGGAAGGTTCTACACATGACGCTCGTATGTTTGAAGCTGTTGTCTCAAATCCAGATCAGAATTTCCCTCATCTACCTGCAGGTATATTTTCGTCCCAATCAGTTTAATTACTTTTAGTGCGCGTTTTGCTTAATCTCACACCTTCAAAATGATTTGAGACATTTATTAGGCAAATATTACTTGGTCGACGCTGGCTATCCCACACCAGTTGGGTATCTTGGTCCCCACAGATGTGAGCGTTATCACCTGCCAGAATTTCAGCGTCGACCTGATTTGGCAAATGCTAAAAAGACCTTCAATTACTATCATTATAGTTTGAGGTCAACTATTGAAAGGACTTTTGGAGTGTGGAAGAATAGATTCGAATTATTACAAAAAAATGCAGAAATACAGCTACCTAACACAAGTCCACTTAGTTGTGGCAACTATGGCCATTCATAACTTTATTAGGAGAAATTCTCATAGTGATGTTAATTTTGACGCAGCAGAAACTGCCAATGTAGCTCATGAAGATAATGATACTGTAGGCGAAGCGGCTTCCTCGTCCAATGTTGTTGCAACATCTTCAACCAGAATGAATCGCATTCGTGACATGATTAGAGATCAACTTGTACGGAATTTATAATCCCAATTTTAGTTATGTAATATTTTTATATGAAATTATGTAATTTGCCAAGTTATTTGCTTTTTCTAGCTCAACGTGACCTCATACCACAATTGTGGCCATTGAAATTCTACTTTAGGAGTTATTTGCTCTAATGGCATAATAGAGTGAATCACAATGTGTTTATGTTGTTATAATTTCTGAAGTTTCATTCTTAGTTTGAGCTTCATCTCTGGAGTTACAAGTTTGAATTTTCATATATCTTCCTGGGCCAGATGATATGTTACTGTTGGATATCGCATATATGATCTATCTAAAATTTGAAGAATATACAAATGCCCTTCAAGTTTTTACTTAAAACGCACTTATCAAATCGCTAATCCAAACACATTTTGACTTATAAAAACTGACTTATTCAACCACTCATCCAAACATAAATTAAATCTCGAAGACACAACGCTGGCCATTTAATCGCATAGGCTGATAGGCATACCCTGTCTCGCTTGAGTGTCGGGGAACGAGGGAAATCAAAGGATTAAGTAAAATATCATAAATAATAATATAAATTATAGTATTTTATGGTGGACATGGAAACATGGGGCATGTTGACTAAGTGATTAAAAAATTAAATAAAAATTATATTTAATAATGTAAATTACAACATAAGATTATATTATGTTTTTGTTAAGATATTGAATTAAATCTATTCTATTTCAAAACTCATCACGTTATAGCGGTAATTAATAATAATAAAATGAAATAAATAACAAAAATATCTAACCTGGTCGTGCAAGTTTTGCGGCTTCAACTATGATGAGTGTATCCAACAATCTCTCCAGCAACTCTCTACCCACTCTGCAACTACTTTCAAAGATTTTAAATAATTAAAAATAATTAAATAAATATGAATATTCAATATAAATATTAAAAAACTATAAATATTATACAATTAAAAGTGAGTTTATTCCAAGTCTCCCATATTCTTTTGCCCTAACTCTGTTTTGCAAATTCAAAAGCCCACTTTACATTTTGTTGAGATGTTGAATCAAAATTTATTTTAATAATTAATGAAATTAGATTTTTTTTTTTTTTACGGAATGAGATTTGAATATATTAATAAAATCTGAATTTATTAATAAAATTCGAATTTGAATTTACCCTGCAAGGTTAACAAAATTTAAATTTAATAAATAAATTCAAATTTGAGAATCTAATTCTGTTCGCCCCTAAACTAGAGTAATCCGAAGTAGGGCATACAAGTCATAAGCTTTCACCCTTCTCTGCTTTTGACACTTTAATTAGTGTCAACGGAAATGCTGTAGTGCATGCTTCTCTGTTTAAGACGTTATACTCCTCCCCGTCGAAGAAACCAGGCAATTTCTTCACCCTCTGTTCATTGTTTCTCATCATCCAGAATGACTTAGACTCATGCTTCATATTCATTTCCCACTTTTTAATCTTTTTGAAGTCGCTGAGAAGATTGCTCCATCTCTTTCGACACTAAACAGGTCCATTTTTTAACATTACTTTCATCCTTTTCTTTTTTTAATGTTACATAGGTACTTTTTTTCCTGACACAAACTGTTCATCTCCACTCTTATTGCTTTCTTCATTTCATCAGCAAACGAGAGGAGCGTGAACGAATCGGAGTTGATTTTTGATTCGTTGGAATCAGAAGTGATCTTTTAACCGGTGAAGACGCCCTTAACTTTCTCCTTCCAGCAGGCATGGACCTGCGCCATGGAGAAGATTGAGCGTCACCGGGACTTGCTCAAGATGCTAGCCATCCTCAATTGCCCGGCTTCCCGTTTTAAAAAGCAGCGTTATAGAATTTTTTTTTTTATATGTAATTATTGTGATTGCTGAAGCGAGTAGCTCTTTTGGAACTTTCATATGGAAATCAATTATGCCTAAATTGGGCCAAATTAATTTTCATTAGTTTGGTTACCATTTTAGGAAGAGAACATGTGTCCTAGTGCAATTCATCTAGTTCTTGAGCTTGCATACTGTGTTTTCTCAGTCTAGTCTACAAGTTTTCTTTCCTTTTTCTTTTTACTAAGTACAAATAGCCTCATATTAAAAACAATCCTATTCAAGACACTTTTCTGATATTAAATGTGGGTATCTCTCCCGCGAAAACTTGAACCTTGATTTATCATGTTGTAAGGAAATAATACATTTTATTAGGCCCAACCCATTGGTGTTTTCTTATTTAATCCAATGTTTGCTTTGTTTATGTTCATGTTTTTAATCAGCTTGGGCTTATTTTTATCTTGTTTGGGTGTGGTTGTGATGTAAGTAGCGCAAGTTGCTTTGTATCATTTTATCTTTGAATGAATTGTTTCTTATTACAAATTGGGGGTTGGTCTAACTAAATGACTAGTCCTTCACAACCTTAGCCAACTAATGATCGGATCATATCTAAAAGAGGTTCTCACATTTAGTATATTATAATATCTCAAATAGGATTATCAAGTTACCTCTTAGGCTCTGTTTGGTTTGAGGGGAGGGAGGGAAGGGATTTTTCTCTCCTCCCTTTGATTGGCAAGACTAGAAATTTCAGAGGGGAGGGGAAATTTTTTGAAATTTTCCCTTCCCTCCCTTTAAAACCTCTCCCCTTAGGGGATTTAGAGGGGAGGTTGAAAATATTTGATCAATTAGACTAAAATGCCCATGGAATTATAACTTATAGTATATATATAACTATAATTATAATATATATATATATAATTGTATTAAATGTTATTTATAATTATTTAGCACATAAAAATGTTATTTATAATTAAACTTTATTATACATTTAATAGAGTTGGGAAAAATCACTTATAACATAAGGGTAAAGTTGTCCATGTGAAAATAATTTCCCTCTCCTCCCCTCCTAAACCAAACAATGTAACATTAAAATCTCTCCTCTCCCCTTACTTCTAATCAATCCAAACAATGAAATATTAAAATCACTCTGTTCCCCTCCCTTCTATTAAAATCCCTCTCATCCCCTCCCCTCCGTCAAACCAAACAAACCCTTACAACCTGTTTGTTACGCGGAAAGTTGAAGAGAGAAAGGGAAGATTGCAATGTTCCACACCTAAAAATGCGTTTGGCTGCCCAAAGTGACAATAACTCAAATTCCCACCAAGCTGAATGTTCCTTTAAATATGGGAAAATGGGTTCCCACCAAAAGTGGGATGAACTTCAAAATGTTCCCAAGACTGATAAAATGTGGGACAAAAGTGCCCCTGAAAATATGAAATGGATAAAAGACGGAGGCACAACGCGTGGAAGGCTTTGGTGAACCAGCTTGGTATGGTGTTGAAAGCTTGTCTGGAAAAGGGAAGAGGCAAATGGCGTGCGAAATAGAACTCTGAATCAAGGTAATGTTGGTATGATTATGTTGTGGTTTATGGCATGAAGTGGGCAATATTTTTCCTGTTTGCGCTATGTGTTGAACAACCAGAGAGATGCGGAAAATGTGTGAGTTAATTTAGTATGAGCTTATAAATTGGTATGTTTGTGATGTAGGTTGTATTGAATGAATAGATGTGAAAGAAAAGCAGAGTCGAAAGCTGAAACGATGTACCACAAGGAAGACGATGAACAGTGAAGACAAGGTCGAATTCGAACTGGAATGTTAAGTTCGAACTTGAACTTTTGGTGAAACAATGAATAGTACCACGAGGAAAACGATGAACAGTGAAGACGAGGTCGAGTTCGAACTGGGGTTATTAAGTTCGAACTGGGTTGTTAAGTTTGAACAGGAATGTTAAGTTTGAACTTGAACTTTTGGTGAAGTTAGGGGTATTTTAGGTTTTTCACACAATCTTCCCACTTAAACCACTCTCTTTTCTTCCACCCAAACATCCCATCTTCCCTCTACCTATGTTCCGTTCCCATGTCTACCAAACAGCTCACTCTTTTAAGTTCCCTCTCAATTTTCCCTTCCTTTCCGTTCCCTCTTAAAATGTTCCTTATACCAAACAGGCCCTTAAAGTTTGAGGATCTTGTCTTTTTCCCGTCTCTCTATGGTGTCTGATTCTTCCCTTAATTGAATGTTGATGGTGCTGTTACTAGGAGTCAGAGTAGGGCAGGTTGTGGAGGTGTCTTGAGAGACCATGAAGGAAAATGGATTGTGGGCTTTTATCATTATGTGGGAGCGTGCAGTGTTCTTGAAGCAGAGGAATGGTGTTTGTTTAAAGGATCGCAACTGACTTGGGACATGGGATTTCGGAGAGTATTTGTAGAATCTGATTCAAAGAATACAGTGGACATGCTGCTTGAGAAGAACAATCATGACCACTGTAGCCTGCTGTTCCTAAGGGTTAAGAATATCCTATCTTATTCATGGGACTTGCAGGTTGGTTATATCCCAAGGGAGAAGAACAGGATTGCTGATGCATTAGCAAAGGAGGGTATTTCTAGATACTCCATATTTGATACGTGTCCTGCCTTCATAAGGACTTTGATGGCAAATGAGATTATGGGAGTTAGTCCCCTTGATATGTAATTTTGTTTTACCGGCTCTAACCCCTGCCTTCCTATGTATCAAATAAAAACTTCTAAAACTTGCAATTCTTGGCCGTTAGCATGCGGTGGTTCAGTCATGTAATCCCTTTCTTGGCAATTTCCTTTGTCCCTTTCCATTCAGTACCATTTGTTTCACAGGAGAATTTAAAGAGAAATGAAAAATCAAACCAATATTACCCCACTTTATAGCCTAATGATATGAAAGATTCCCCATAAATGGAAGATTGTGGGTTCAATCCTACTTATAACTTAATGATTTACTATATTAGTATGATTGGCTTTTTTTAATTTTTGCAAAACAAACGGTAATAAAAATAGGCTTATGGAGCAAAACTAACCTTAAACTTTTTTTAAAAGTGCACCCACCACCACAAAATTTTTTTTTTTTTGTGCAAAAGTAACCATAAACTTTTAAAAATGGCGCAAAAGTAACCATAAACTTTCAAAAAAGGGGCAAAAATACCCATAAACTTTTCTCAAAAGTGTACGCACCACTATAAACTTTTTTTGGGTGCAAAAGTAACCACAAACTTTCAAATATGGGGCAAAAGTAACGGTTCTTTTACTGTGTTCAAATATCATCTTTTGATTGTTTTAAGTACAGGAAAACAGTACCTCGACTTGTCCACCATGATTTTTTCAAACCAAAAATTGAAAAACTGATCTTCAATGAAGATGATGTCGTCATCCTACTCTCACCGACATTCGTAAATGGAATTGTTGATATCAATGGTGTCGTAAACGCAGTTGCCAAAATTGTTGATGGGGAAGGATCTTAACAATGCTATTTACTACACGTCGGTGAGAGCAGGATAGAGATGTCATCTTCATTGAAGATGAGTTTTTCAATTTTTGGTTTGGAAAAATCATGGTGGACAAGTCGATATGTTTTTTTTTTTTGGACTTAGAACAATCAAAAGATTATATTTGAACCCAGTAAGATAACCGTCACTTTTGCCCCATTTTTGAAAGTTTATGGCCATTTTTACACCCAAAAAAAAATTATGGTGGTGAATGCATTCTTGAGAAAAGTTTATGGGTATTTTTTCCCCTTAAAAACTTTTGAATAAATGGTCATTAACGATAGTGTTACTTTTGCCCTTTTTTAAAAGTTTATGGTTGTTTTTACACAATTTTTAAAAATTCATAATTACTTTTACACTAAAAAAAATTTATAGTAGTGGGTGAACTTTTGAAAAAAATTTAAGGGTGGTTTTGCCCATTAAATTTTAGCAAGCGAAGGAAAACCGCAAGCTTTGTAAAGTGACTGGCTATCCTCCATCTAAACTCTCTTCACTCAATTCTCAGTAATGGCTGCTACAACCAACAACAACGAAGACGTAGTTGCAGAAATCCCCAACTATATCCGAGTCTACAAAAACGGCACCGTTGAACGCCCCCGACAAACCCCATTTGTACCACCGTCGCTTGACGACCCTCAAACCGGAGTGTCTTCCAAAGACGTCATCATCTCCGACGGACCCCCAATCTCCGCTCGCCTTTACCTTCCAAAATCCACCACCCAATTCCACCACAACGACCATCCAAAACTCCCCATCTTGGTCTACTTTCACGGCGGTGGATTCTTCTTCGAATCCGCCTTCTCTCAGCTCTACCACCGCTACCTAAACCTCTTCGTCTCGCAAGCCAACGTCGTCGTCATCCCTGTAGAGTACCGGCTCGCTCCAGAACACTATCTACCTGCTGCTTATGAAGATTGCTGGGAAGCCCTTAAATGGGTCGCAACCTGTTCGACAAAAAAACCCTGTGACGAGCCATGGCTAAATTACGGAGATTTCAGCTGAATTTTCATAGCTGGTGACAGCGTCGGTGGTAATATTGTTCATAACATCGCCATGCGTGGTGGGGCTGAGGATTTGCCTGGTGGGGTTAGAATTTTAGGTGCCATCTATGTTCAACCTCTTTTCTGTAGTTCAAGTCCCATTGGGTATGAACCGCGCGACCAGACCGGGTCGGGTTTGTGTTGGAATTTTGTTTACCCTTCTTCTCCAGGCGGATTAGATAACCCCATGATCAATCCTTTTGGTCCTGGAGCTCCAAGTTTGGCTGGACTTGGGTGTTGCAGGATTCTTGTGTGTGTTGCAGAGAAAGATCCGTTGAGGGACAGAGGAATTTGGTTCTATGAGGGTGTGAAGACGAGTGGGTGGAGAGGTGAACTGGAACTGTTTGAACAGGAAGGAGAAGACCATGTTTATCATATATTTGATCCTGAAGTCGCACAAAGTTCGTGTAAAATGTGGTATGTACCTGTTCTTACCTCTGTTCTTCTCTTTGGTTTAGAAAGGGAAGGATTTATTTTTGTGCCTTTACTTCTTGCAAGTCTGCATTGTCAAGTGCTTGATTCGTTCCTGCCGTGTGAATTTGGTTTTACTCGTTCTTTCAAGGCCGATTATTCTAAACTTTTAAGGGAAAATTAAGATGCTATTAAACGTATTTTATTACATTTTCAATTTTATTTTTAGCTTTTGTTCGGCTTTTAGGTTTTAAAGGTTAAGGAATTCTGATGTATTTTTTCTTGTATTTAAAATCTTAAAGTATTTTGTGATGTATCTAAATGAGGTTTTTTGTTGTCAAGTATGTCCAACATGTTGGAGTATTTTTTCAAATATCATTAAGTATATTTTCCAAGTGCATACAATATCCTAACACATTTTGTGATTTATCCAGCATCATGTCATAAAAAATATTTTAGAATATTGAATGTAATTGAGAAAAGACCTGCAAGCAAGGTTATCTAATTCGGACTGGACCGGTCGAACCGGACCAGAATCAGCGACCTGGCCTCTAAAACGGTCTGGTCCGGGTCAAATTTTTTAATCTTTTTTAAAAATATTTTTTTTTTATTTTTTATTTTTCCTTTAGAATTTTATACTATAAGCCTAAAATATTCCATTTCTCACCGGTTTAGTCCCGGTTTAACTCCGATCTGACCCTTAACCCAGTACCCCGACCGGTTTACTGACCGGTCTAGGTTTAATTACCGTATCTGAAAGAATGCACCTTAACCATTTTTTAAATAATAGATATTCATCCTTATACTCATAATTCTTGAGTAATCTGTATGAGAGGTGACATCAGTTGATGACGTGAGATTCACTCTGTATGCAATTGGATTAATTTTGCCGCGTATACATATGCATTGAGACGATAAGGAGTATAAAATTTATTTTTACGTTGACTATAAATAAATATTATTCAATTCTTTAATTTTCTTTAAAAAAAATCTATTTTTTATTTTATATTTTCTATGTTTTTTTTTTTTTCCGAGTACACACATGTATTCCCGTCTTGGTGTCCACTACTTTTGTAGTTGGACTTTTATTTTATATTTTCAGAAAACTTACATGTCGCTCATTCAGTATCCACATTATTCCTAATTAGCATATTATAAGTATGAGTGTTAATGCTTATAATTGGAGCAGTCGTAAAAGGATAATAAAAACGAAAACACTACAAAGGCTTAATTGAAAAATGAGATGAATTTATAAGAACTCACATGGTTTTTTTCTTTTTGTAGCTCGCAAAAAGTTTATACATTTACAAATGTTGGGTGGGCTAACCAAAACAAAGAAGCATAGTGAGCAATAAGTGTTTTTGTAAAAAGGCCACAATATAGGCCTCAATGGCCCACTCTACCAATTAGCCAGCAATTGCACGTTCTTTTGTTTTTTTGATAAAAGCAATTACACCTTTTGAGTTTTGATGATCACAATTCACAAAACGTTTCTTTCTGGAAAAATGATAAAATAAATAAATAAAAACGGTTTCTTTTTTCTTTTTCGGTTTTCTTATCATTTTAGGTTTTCCCTCCACATTCTCTGATTCAGTATTTATGTTGCTGTGTCATTTCACCGTTTGAATTTGATATCGTTCGAACGGTTGTGTACTGTTCCGACTCTCAGATCAAGAGGTATCCTCTTCTCACTTCTAGGGTTTCAGTGTATTGTTGTTTAGATATGCCTCTATAATTAGTTTATCGTTATTATACTTCACTGCGCCTTCTCTAAAGGGTTTCGACATACCTTACAATTCTTCTTCTTCTCGTTTCGTTTAAATTCATTTCATTCGAAGTTTCTGTCATTGCGCTATCTCAGATCTGTTGCATACTTGCATTTGGCAGAACATTATATCTTTATGCTCTAATTGGGGGCGAAGGAAATTATATTTTTTAGATAAAAAACTTGAAGGAAATTAGTTATCTATTTTCCAGCCGCGACTTTGTTGATTTTCGCGGAGGGAAAAATGTCGTACTTGATGTTTTGTCTGCATCCTTATTTTACAGGCCCCTCGTCTTTATTCGTTTTCTCATAAATTTTCAGGCCATCCTTATGCGAAAATGTTAAATATTTTTCTATGCGCATTGTGGTGTGGGATTAGTGTTCTTTTATCAGTTTTTTATGTACTCGAATTTGATCTCCTGCTTACTGCTTTTAGTCGTAACTTGGTGATGAGTTTTAAAGGGCATTGGATTGGCATAATAAAGTTGAGAATTATTACAATTGTGGTCCGTTTGAAATTGATTACTATTCTACCTTAGATGTGAAATGTTGGGTTGGAAACTAGTATAGTGAAGCGCGTAAATCCATGTGGTTATCTTTGCATTTTAATGGAAAGGGGGTTGAGAGGTAGGAGGACTTTAGAACGAATGAGATGCCTTTGCCTTTAATATGATGAAGAGAACTTTGAATAAGATATTCGTTTGAAGTGCTTTAATGGGGCAACTTATGCTTTCGATGCTTGATGAGTCCGTTTTTAATAAGAAATCCATTCTGCTGGATATCTGAGATATACTAGTTCCTTCTTTATGAAGGCTACTCTGTTCCTGATGCCTTTTCTGCTTCTTCTCTGATTTTATTGCAACCTCATAGTTCCTGTGTTCTTGGTATTGTCTTTCATAAAATAGTTTATAAATATAGATGCTCAAGGCTTTATTATGCAAGATAAACATCTCGGTTTTGACTGCATTGCTTATCCTTCAAAATTAGTATAAATATAAAGGTAGATAGAGTTATTTTTATAGGATATGAATTGGAAGCCCATTAATCAGAACAAAAATGCAGGGTAGGACTGGGGGAAAGAAAAGTCAGCTTTTTTTCCTCTTTAGGAAATTTCATTGAGGAAGATAATTTTAGTTTACTTGTTCATTAATTAATAAAAAACCTACACTTTTGGTTGTGCCTGAACCTGGACCCATGCACCTTATGTTGGCTGCTTCTTTGCTATCTGTGTTTTCCCCTTAAATATGCTCCTCTTGGTGTTAGTCCTATTGAATTAGCTGATTTCCATTGACTTTTAGTGAGGCAGCTCCTTTTATCGCCTACATTGTAAGAAATTCAATGAGCTATGAAACCATACAAATCATCATCTCATTTGCAGCAGTTATTTGTTCCTTCTTTCTTCATTTTTGTATGGTGAAAATATGTTTTTCATTCCTCTTGTTCAAGTTTTATTAGTTTCAAAGCTTTACTTGGTTTGGTTTGATTGGTTATTACAAAAGCTGGTCATAACTGAAATGGAATGAAATGAGGCTGTAATTTTAAATTGAGGTTGGTTTGGCTGTTTTTACTTCTCCCTGATTTATATTATTTGTTTATCACTTAATTGTCATAGGGATTGTTATGTGGATGGCATAATTTATTGGTGATTGAAGAGTTACTTATATGCATTGGAGTGGATTAAATATAAATATTTCGAAACTCTTTTAGAAACTTTGCTGTTGGACTCTGAACCGAATTATTCAAAACTCAAAAGGTCATAAGGTTGGAGTCAGGACTTCAAATATATTTCAAAGATAGCTGAATTAGTATATTTAAATTAATTACCATTTTCGTCATACAAAAAAATTATATCTAGAATACATTTTAGGATTTGTTTTTATTTACACCTTTTTTCTTAACATTTAACCTTGGTGAACTAATTTTTTTAGTCTCTTTCTCCCTTACTACAATACCTCATATGGAAATTATATACATGAACACTATTGCAGGTGTTATTGCAATGGATACTGAAGTGAATTCACAGCGCAGAACATTTTCAATCAAACTATGGCCTCCTAGTCAGAACACTAGACAGATGCTTGTGGAGCGGATGACCAACAATCTTACTGCTAAATCTATTTTCACACAAAAATATGGAACTCTGAACAAGGAAGAGGCTGAGGAGAATGCAAAAAGAATTGAGGACATGGCTTTTGCCTTAGCCGACCTACATTATGAGAAGGAGCCGGATGGTGATGGAGGTTCTGCTGTCCAACTTTATGCCAAAGAATGTAGTAAGCTAATCCTAGATGTTCTTAAAAACGGACCTCGTGGCAAGGATAACAAAGAAGCAGTGACATCTGATAATGGAGATGCACCCAGTGAATCTGTGAATATAGATGCACATGCACCAAGTGAATCTGTGTTTGATATATCTAAAGGACAGCGAGCCTTCATTGAAGCAGAGGAGGCTCAGGAACTCTTAAAGCCCTTGAAGGAGCCAGGAAATTCTTTCACTAAAATATGTTTCAGCAACAGAAGTTTTGGATTAGGAGCAGCAAAAGTTGCCAAGCCTATTCTCATTTCTGTGATGGACCAGTTGGAAGAAGTAGATCTATCCGATTTTATTGCTGGAAGATCTGAGGAAGAAGCACTCGAAGTCATGAAAATATTCTCAGCTGCTCTAGAGGGTAGTTTCTTGAAGCATTTAGACCTCTCTCACAACGCCTTAGGTGAGAAAGGTGTTAGGGCTTTTGGAGCACTTCTGAAGTCACAAACCTGCCTGGAGGAACTTTATTTGATCAATGATGGCATTTCAGAAGAAGCTGCTCAAGCAGTTTGTGAACTGATTCCCTCCACAGAAAAGCTTAGAGTTCTTCATTTTCACAATAATATGACCGGAGACGAAGGAGCACTAGCTATAGCTGAGATTGTAAAGCGTTCTCCTTCATTGCAGAACTTTCGTTGTTCCTCTACAAGGATAGGCTGTGAGGGGGGAGTTGCCTTGTGTGATTCTCTGGGTAGTTGTGCCCATATGAGGAAGCTTGATTTGCGAGACAACATGTTTGGTGTGGAAGGTGGTGTTTCTCTGAGTAAAGCTCTTACCAATCATGCAGAACTGAGAGAGGTGTACCTGAGCTACCTAAACTTGGAAGATGAAGGCGCAATTGCCATAGTTAATGCTCTTAAGGATTCAGCTCCGAACCTTGAAGTTCTGGAGATGAATGGAAATGAAATAACAGTTAAAGCTGCTCCTGCTATAGCAGCGTGCGTAGAGGCAAAGCAGTTCCTTGTCAACTTGATGCTGGCCGAGAATGAACTCAAAGACGAAGGTGCCATCCAGATAAGCAAGGCAATAGAAGGTCTGGTCCACTTGAAGGAAATTGATCTTAGCTCCAATAAAATAAGAAGGGCAGGGGCTCGTCAATTGGCTCAGGTTGTGGTCAAGAAGGCTGATTTTAAGTTGCTGAACATTGACGGAAATTTCATCTCCGATGAAGGTATTGATGAGGTGAAGGATCTGTTCAAGAAATGTCCTGAGATGCTTGGTGCATTGGATGAGAATGAACCTGACAGAATTGATGATGACGATGAAGAATGTGATGAAGAAGACAATGAGAATGAGCTGGAACCAAAAATGAAGAACCTTGAAGTGAGTTAAAAGGCGAGTATTTATCTAGCTGATTCAAGTGGTCCGGCATTAGGTTCTGCTATCTATTTAACTTAGAGGGTATTAGTACTCTGGAGAGTATCTGAACCATTTTGTCCTGACAGTGGTTAGTAGAACTCTTGAGATGCATTTAGTGGGATAGCAATTAGTAATTCGAGTTTAGGAGGCGTTGTAGTGTAGGTATGGTCGTTTTAATGGCCATCTGTCTGCGTTTTTTTTTTTTTCCTCTTGATGATTTAGGATTTGCTGTTGGAACCACTTTTAAGCTATTAGTGTAATAACTTGTTGTAATCAATTCTGTTTGATCAATTTGTTTGTTGTCTTTGCTTCTGCTTTTAGAAGATAACTGAGTTGCGTACTTTCAAAAAGCGGTTAAAATTAGTTAAACAATGATAAGATGTTTAAAAAACTTTTTTTTTAAGTATGCCCTTATTTATATGGGGGCAAGTAAAAAGAGAAATAAAGTAAATATAAATATCACTAACCTCTTAATTAATGTAATACATATAATTAATGAGGGACAAAAATTAAAAAACCTTATTAAATGTTTAAACAATACTTGCTGTGCTCTTACTAAAAAGATCAAGGCAATTTAAATTTTAGGATCTTATAAAAAAAAAGCTGGAGGGAGCTTCTCCATTAGAAATGGTAGAGCAGGGCACAGCAGAACCTGTTAGTTTGTTCAAGCATTCGACTAGCTGTTCCACCCATAATTTAGATATATTGGATACACAAATCTTTATGGTGCTTGCTTCCAATCAATTTAACGCATCTAAATTTTTTATTTATTATCTATCCGACAACATTTTTTTATTAATATCGTTAACACCTTAAAAGTTAAAATTCACTTGCTTCAATTTAATTAGACAAAAATATGTTAAATATGTAAGGCTAAACATTTAAGGGCTCATTTGGTTTGATCTCATTGCATCTTGGAGTGCAACGTAATGCGATGTAATGATAATGCAATGCAATATTAGTTACAAAGCTAGTATTTTATTTGGTTTTTAAGCAAGGTGCAATGAGTTAATTTTTTAATAATTATTTAAAATTAAAATATCACACAAAGTCTATTATATCTTTAATATAATCTTTGTAGAAAAAAATAGTTAAGAGCCAATGTGTTGCCTCATCATAACTATCATGTTATCTCGCTATGGATCATCTAATAGTGATGGATGTGGTGGAGAAGGCGACAATAACTGTGGTATAGTGATGGCGGTAGGTGGTGACAGTGACGATAACGGTGAGGGTGGAGGAGGAGGAGGAGGTAGGGGTGACGATGACAGGTGGTGACAACGGCGACAACTGTGGAGGTGGTGGCGGCAGCAATGGAGGAGGAAGGCTAGTGGTGGTGATTGTAGGTGGTGAAGGCGACAATGGTGGAGGAGGAGGTAGTGGCTAGGGAGGTAGCTATCATAATGGCTACGACAACAGTGGAACTGGTGGCGACGGCGGTGGAGGAGAAGGTTGTTAGATTCAGAGTTTTGATGATAACAAACCTAAGTTTAGTTTAATTTGTCTCTGCATTTTCATTCACAAGTTTTGGCTAAGAAAGTATTCGAATAGTATACTTACTATTCGAATAGTGTTACTCAGTTTTTCATTAGCTGATATTCTGATAACTCTTAGACTATTCGGATAGACAGATAGTTATCATGATAATGCATACGCTATTCCAATAATCATACACTGATAAATAGTTGTATTATTCGAATAGTCCTTGACTATTCAAATAGTATGAACTAATATGACAGTTGAAAGTTTTTCTGAACTAAAAGTATTTGAATAGCTTGCACGTTATTCGATTAGTGCTTATATTTCCCAAAGTGAGTTTCAAATGCATTATCCGAATAGTCAGTATGATTTCAAACTCGGTTTCTAAATATGTTATCCGGATAGTAGGATAACTATTCGAATAGTATGATGATTATCCGAATAAGCTTTTGATGAATTTCAACATCCAATATCACAAGACTATCACGATAGTAAAGTTATTATCAGAATAACACTATCAGAATAGTACTATCAGAATAACACTATCAGAATAGTACTATCAGAATAATCAGAATAACACTATCAGAATAGTACTATCAGAATAGTTTTTGACATATTTCAAGAGGACTATTCGAATAGTAATGGAATTATCAGAATAATCGACGTTTGCTTAAAAGAGTTTTCAAATTCTATTATTCGAATAATATGTATACTATTCGAATAGTATATCCACTATTCGAATAGTGATATTAGTATTCGAATAGCAGTTCAAAGCCAACATCAAGCCTATGAGATTGAGATGAGAAATTATTCGAATAGCAAGAAGACTATTCGAATAATATTGAAAGCTGAAAGAAAATATTTTTAGTCAAACTCGAAGAAAGTATTCGAATAGTAACTCATGTATCAGGATAATCTTTTTTGAGTTTAACATATTACTATTCGAATAGGTATCTTAACTATTCGAATAGTCTCAGTATTTCAAATATTATCCGAATAGAGAAAAAGGTATTCGAATAGTAAGTTATCTGAAAAGACTTGAACTATCCTGATAATTATAATAGTATCCGAATACTTGTTCTTCATGAAAAACAGAGCATCATATCTAAATCTAAATTTCTTAGATTCAGTGAGTACTTTCATTAATCTTCATTATTCTTGCTTATTATATTTTTATTTCATGATTAACATTCTCAAAGCAAGTTACAGGAGATTGATACTTCAGATTTCTAGATTCCAAGAAAAGCAGATATATTGTGTCAGAGACATTAAATGCACTCTGACTCTCTACCAACGCATTCTCTTCACCTCAACGGCTATATCAAATAACATAAAGAATGTTCCAATAAATGCTCAGTGAGTAACGGACAAATAGAATGCCTCCAACGGTCATTAAAATCTCTCCAACTACAAATAGCAACGGCATTCCAAGCGGGAGTCAAGACGCTGAACTACCGAACTGACAAATATTCATTTTCTGAGCTCTTACTCTTTTGTTTTAATACGCTTCAGTGTTTACATTACCAACTCTATTAGAGAGAACATCCATTGATTTAATACACTTGTTTTGAGAGATATCTTAAGGTTGTGGGACCTTAAGTTGGGCATCAATTTACGTGGTGTAAGGGGGAGCGAGTATTCAAAGTGAGGAATAGATTGCTGTGTACGAGGTGCCAAGAACCCATTGAATCTTGGAAAGTATAGTGAAGGCACAGATTTTATCTGTGAACTGGACGTAGGTCATTGTGAATTAGACCGAACCAGTATAACTCCTGGCGTATACCTCGGTGAAATTTTTCTAACACTTTAATCTTCTCCTTATTGGTTTTCAGTTTTATTTGTCTTATCATAAATTTTTATTATCACCCAATTCACCCCCCTCTTGAGTGAAAAGCTTGCACTAACAAAGGTAGTAGTGACAATGACAGAGGGTGATAGCAACTAGGGGTGTTCATCAATTTCCCGTCCCGACCTTCCCGTCCCGATCCCGA
This sequence comes from Inga laurina, assembly GCA_963855925.1. NCBI lineage: Eukaryota > Viridiplantae > Streptophyta > Magnoliopsida > Fabales > Fabaceae > Inga > Inga laurina. The sequence goes on along the minus strand of OY979702.1, from coordinate 18,326,144 downwards.
GCAAATCGGGACGGGATTTTCCCGTCCCGAAAATTTCGGGATCGGGAATGTGATTTCGGGATCGGGAAAAATTCGGGATCGGGATCGGGATCGGGAATGGGATTTCCCGATCCCGACTTTTTCCCGATCCCGAAAATATATCTATATACATATATTTTTTAAAAAAATATTTAAGAAAATAAGACTAAATGTAAAATAAAATATGAAAATCCCTAACACCCTTAAGATAATATCTATTCTTTTAGTTTATTTAGTTAATTTAATTTATTATTTATTAAATAGTTCTAATTTTTTGTTCTTGTTTTTATTCTTTTTACAACTGAATCGACAACTTTAAGCATATATTGGACTAATTATATATTTATATTAGACTTATTTGATACAATATAATATTAAACAAATTATTTTTTTTATACTAGACTAAAGGAAACACAACAAAATATTTAATTTAGAGATTTTTTTTTTAAAAAAAAAAAGCAAATCCGGGATCGGGAATTTCCCGATCCCGATCCCGAAATTTCCCGACTTTCGGGATCGGGAAATTTTCGGGATCGGGATCGGGATCGGGAATGAAAATCATTCCCGAACCCTTCTCGGGATCGGGATCGGGAATGGTATTTCCCGATCCCGATCCCGATCCCGAACACCCCTAATAGCAACACGTGAAACTAAAGGATAAATTGAACTTTTTTAACCATACAATAGGGTGTTAATGAGTATTCATAAGAGAGGGATATGAATGAGGATTACCAATTTTTTTTGTAATCATCAATGTCATGGTAAACCATATTATCATGCTAACGAGTAACCAAACACTCTTCTATTAATAATGTAAACATGATTACTATTACATCATGCAACAAGGTTGAACCAAATAGACTCTAGATCTCCTATATTCTTAAAATAGGAAAAAGGAAATGAAAGGAAGGAAAATTGTATATATTTTAATGGGAAAATTCTATTAAAAGACTATTGAATTAATCAAAATCTAATTTAGGTCCCTTAACAAATTATAAATTAGGTTATGTGAAACAATTAGGGATTTAAAAATTATACCAAATTACATCCGTTGATATATCCCCACGACTCAAAAAAAAATATACCTAGAAGCGAAAAAACGAATTACAAAAGCTTTCTCATAGTTCCAGAAAATTGGGGACGAAGAGCCATGAAATGCTGGTTTTATGCCCACCAATCCAGGTGCTACTCTGAACCTTCTCGTATCTTCATCAAATTATTAAAAGTGGTAATTTATAATTTATTAAATTCAGCGACCCAAATTAGAATTTAATTAATTCAACAATATTTTTAATAAGAATTTCCATATTTTAATTTAAATTATGTAATCATTATTATTTTTTTCAATCCAATCAAAATAAGTGTTTGTTTCAATCTATCCATCAATTATTATATGCTCCCACCGTTCCTTTTTGTAAGATACTATTGTTTAAATGTAAATGTTCGTTTTTATAAGATGCCTTTAAAGATGTCTAAACATTCAGTATATTTTTCACATTTTTACCCTCAATTAATTAGATATCTGTCTCCTCACTTTTTCTTACTTTTACTCTTTCATCACTTTTTCCAATCTTCTTTCTTTTTGAATAAGGGTGTTTTTACAAAATGAGTGGCACTTTTTACATATTTATTGTCTTTGACCCTAACCTGCAAAGAGCTTTAGCAGCAATTAATTGATTATTGATCCCCATTCACGAATCTCACAAATCAAATCAAAGGGGAAGGCTGGTACAAATCTCTTGCCTTTTTTGACAATTAAAAACTACTCCTAACAAACTAGAAGTAAAAAAAGGGCAAGTTTGCTTTCATTCTCACTGTCGCGACTGTGTTTGAGTTGTTTTCCTGCAACAAGCACAACACAAAACTAGTTTACCAAACAACTCAATCAACTAGCAAAAATTTGAAATCAAGTTTGATGATCCAAGGCAGCTATATTTGTACTCTTTAACCAAGCATTAACGCATCGTTTTTTTCATGGCTAAGCTTCTCTTTCTCGGATTTGCTTCTGACTCAAGTTTTGGGATGCAGAACCATCCATTGAAGCTTATTCCCCTTTTTATTGGCGTCTGGAAAATAGTGAAGAAGGAAGTGAGTTAAGGGGAGAGCATTGATTAGAGACAGAAACAGGGGAAGAAGGATAGCCAAGATATGATGGCAAAGCCCACAAGTTTAATGAGGAGAAACGGAGATAAAGAAGAGAAACGGTGTCAACTGGAGAACTGGATTAACGGGATATAATGGACTAAATGTAAGTTTTGTCCTAAAATTTACTCATCTGCTCCTATTTAATTATAAGGAAGAGGTTTTTTTTCGTTTAATTTATAAGTCTCGGCTTTAAATTTTTCAGTTGTATCTTTTATTTATTATTCTGTATACTTTATTCTCATAGGGTATAGTTGATTTAAAGCCTTTAGTCGCCTCAGGTTAAATCAAAATAAATCAAATTATGTAGTGAAGGGCACAACTCGGGTCGTGTTCTCTTGAGGAGCCTTTTATTTAATACCTAATCTAACTAAATGACAAAAATATTAAGATGGGTTTTAAATTGATTTTTTTCTTTTTAATAATGGAAAATAACCTAATCTACTATTTTTTGGATTTTTTGAGAAATTGTTGAGATAATTAATGAAATTGTGATTTAAACAAATTGATGATGAATGCTTCTTGGAAAAATGGAATATAGGTTATCCTTGCTCAAATTGAATTGGGAGTTAAACCACTCACCAAGTCAAAAATTAAACCTTAACAACTCGCTAAGTCTAATATATTAATTGGTGATTACCCCTAGAACACTAGCTAAATAATTAGCTCTTAATACACTATTAAATACCACTTAGTATGCAATTTAAGATTGGATTCATATAACTTGTTCCTCTATACAATGAACACTCAATTGAGATATCCAAACAAGATCTAAGCAGTCATAATACTCATTCAAACTATAAAAGAATAGACAACCACATTAAATCAAAAGGAAATATAAAAATTTAAATCTCAAATCATATAAACCAATCTAAATCATAATTGTTCAATCACTACTAAGATAAATAATTCACAATCTCAGTAAATTAACCATATAATATAAAATCCTAACTCAGGAAATCCGTTACATAATTAAATAAAAAGATTAAAATAAATAACTCTATTGAATGTATCTTAGGAGCTCAAACTAATATTCTATTTTTAAGAAGTAAAAAGGAATTTAGCCTATTGTCATGAAATTTATTACATCTGTAACTTTTTGGAGGCACCAACAATCTATTGAATTGAGATAAAGGATGAGGAAGAAGATGAAAATGGTGGTGGTGAAGCTTGGTGATTAAGTCTATTCTCTCCCTCTCTCAGCGTGAAGGTGCTCTCCTCCCAGTCTACTCTTTTCTCCGTCTGCTGCGTGTGCTCGCTGTCTGCTCTGCGGTCTGGTGCGTGTCCTCGTTCTCGTCTACGGCCCTGTGCCTGTCCACTGGCGCTGATGATTCAGATCTTTTTATTAATTTCTTTTGCTATTCGAAATTTAGGTCAAATCCTCTTAAAATTGGGATAAAATCTTCTAAGATTATGTTTAGTTTGTTATAAAAGTATATGTGATAAGAAAGAAGATTGATAGGATTCAGAGAAAAACGATAGAATTTCTAGAGAGAAGTTAGAGAGATGTTCTCATTCAGTTCAATTGAAACAATCGATTACAGCCCTTTATATAGAGGCAGAAATCTAACCCTGGTTGTATTACCATGGTTATATGTAAATGACCATAGTTACTTTATATCGTCTTTATATCCTTGTCTTCTTTTGCTGTCTTTATATCCTTGTCTTCTTTTGCTTTTGCTTTGTGTCAAGTCATCTTTGTGTCAAGTCATCTTTATGTCAAGTTGACTGGAAGAGTAATATGAGTCAATGGACATCCACATATTTAATATTCATAACACTCCCCCTTGGATGTCCATTATGAATGTGCCTCATTAAAAACTTTAACTAGGAAAAACCCAGTGGGATAAAAACCTAGCCAAAGAAAAGAGTACATCATTCATTGATACACCATCGAGTGCTGCCTCATTAAAAACCTTTCTAGGAAAACCCAGTGGGACAAAACCTAGATAAGGGAAAAAGAGTACAGCGTGTATCGACTCCCCCTCTTGATAATATCAATTGAAATCTTTGAATCTCCGAAGACCAATATCATGAACAAGTTTTTCAAAGATTGTACCTGGGAGTGACTTGGTGAATAAATCTGCTAGATTTTCACTTGAACTGATTTGCTGGATATCTATTTCACCATCCTTTTGAAGGTCGCGAGTGAAGAAGAATTTTGGTGAAATATGCTTCGTTCTATCGCCCTTGATATAGCCTTCTTTAAGTTGAGCGATACATGCAGCATTATCCTCATAGAGGATTGTTGGGATCATTTTGCCAGAAGATAAATGACAAGTTGTACGTATATGATGTATTACTGACCTCAACCACATACATTCTCGACTTGCTTCATGTATTGCTAGAATTTCTGCATGATTAGATGATGTGGCTGATATAGTCTGTTTCATAGATCGCCATGAAATAGCTACACCTCCACATGTAAATAGATAGCCCGTTTGTGATTTACCATTATGTGGATCAGACAAAAATCCGGCATCTGCATACCCAACCAGTTCATGTTTGGATACATTTGAGTAGTATAACCCCATGTCTGTTGTACCTCTGAGATAACGAAAAATGTGCTTTATTCCATTCCAATGCCTTCGTGTTGGTGAAGAACTGTATCTTGCTAGTAAATTAACAGCAAATGATATATCAGGACGTGTGTGATTAGCAAGATACATTAGTGCTCCAATAGCACTAAGATATGGTACTTCTGGACCAAGTAGTTCTTCATCACCTTCTTCACTGATTTCTCGGGGTCGGAATGGGTCTTTATCCACCTTCAAAGATCTTACAATCATTGGGGTACATAATGGATGAGATTTATCCATGTAAAATCGCTCTAGGACCTTCTTTATATAAGTTTCTTGATATACAAAGATCCCTTTCTTGAAGTACTCGATCTGTAATCCAAGACAAAATTTTGTTCTTCCCAAGTCCTTCATTTCAAATTCTTTCTTCAAACAATTAATTGCCTTTTGAAGCTCTTCAGGAGTTCCAATGATGTTGATATCATCAACATAAACAGCAATTATAGCAAACTCATTATTAGATCTTTTCATAAAGATGCATGGGCATATCGGATCATTTTTGTATCCTTCTTTCAACAAATATTCATTAAGGCGATTATACCACATGCGCCCTGATTGCTTCAGGCCATACAGGGACTTATTTAACTTAACTGAGTATTGTTCTCGAGAACTTGAATTGGATGCTTCTGGCATCTTAAGTCCTTCAGGGACTTTCATATAAATATCACTATCAAGTGATCCATATAAATAGGCAGTCACAACATCCATGAGATGTAAATCAAGTCCTGCATCTACTGCTAGACTGATTAAATAACGAAAAGTAGTCGCATCCACTACTGGTGAATACGTTTCTTCAAAATCAATGCCAGGTCTTAGCGTAAAACCTTGGGCTACTAGACGTGCCTTATATCTAGTTATTTTGCCCTTTTCATTTCTTTTTCGTACAAAGACCCATTTGCATCCAACTGGTTTTACATCTTCAGGTGTAAGGACTACAGGTCCAAATACTTTTCGCTTTGCCAATGATTTTAATTCTGCATTAATGGCATCTTTCCATAGGGGCCAGTCTTTTCTTTGTTGGCTCTCACTAATGGATTTTGGCTCATGATCCTCATTATCATTCATTACATCATATGCTATATGATAAGCAAAGATGTCATCAACGTTGACTTCATTTCTATCCCATCGGATTCCATTCATAACATAATTTATTGAGATCTCATTATTTTCACATATATCAGGTACCTGGGTCTCTTCTGGGACTACAACATTCTCTTCTGGAGATAATATCTCTTCAGGAGATGGCTCTTCTGGAGCTACTAATATTTTTTCATTATCCTCGACTTGACCATCTATATTCTTTGCTCCTTTTCTTTTTCGAGGATTTTTATCTTTGGAACCGATGGGTCTGCCACGCTTCAGGCGTGCTTTATATTCATTCATAGCAGGTTGTCCTTCAGGGACATCAATTTTAATAGGAGCATTAGCAGCTGGGATATGTGACTTTGTCACTTTCTTTGGGTCAGTAAATGCTTCTGGCATTTGATTAGCTAAATTCTGTAAATGAATTATCTTTTGAACTTCAAGTTCACATTGTTTTGTACGAGGATCAAAATGAGCCAATGATAATTCATTCCAACTAATTTCATTACCCAGCTGCTTGTTTTCTCCCCCTAATGTTGGGAAAAATGATTCATCAAAATGACAATCGGCAAATCGTGCCGTAAATAAATCTCCTGTAGATGATTCTAAATATTTTATAATTGATGGAGATTCATACCCAACATATATTCCCATCTTTCTTTGTGGGCCCATCTTAGTGCGTTGTGGTAGTGCTACAGGCACATATACCGCACACCCGAAAGTTCTTATGTGGGAAATATTAGGTTCCTGACCAAAAACCATTTGTAAGGGGGAAACCTTTAAATAACTTGTTGGCCTAATGCGAATTAACATTACTGCATGCAAAATGGCATGGCCCCAAGCAGAAATTGGTAGATTAGATTTCATAAGTAAAGGTCTTGCAATTAATTGCAACCTTTTAACCAATGATTCTGCAAGTCCATTTTGCGTGTGAACATAAGCTACAGGATGTTCAACATCAATTCCAAGGGACATACAATATTCATTAAAAGCTTGTGATGTAAATTCACCAGCATTATCAAGACGTATTTTCTTGATAGGATAATCAGGGTAATGTGCTCTTAATCTGATCAATTGAGCAAGTAATCTCGCAAACGCCAGGTTGCGAGAAGATAATAAGCAAACATGCGACCATTTAGTTGATGCATCAATTAAAACCATATAGTACCTAAATGGTCCGCATGGTGGGTGTATTGGCCCACAAATATCTCCCTGTATCCGTTCTAGAAATGTGAGAGACTCACTTTCTACTTTGCTTGGTGAGGGGCGAATAATTAACTTTCCCTTGGAACATGCAGCACATGAGAAATCATGGGATTGTAGTATTTGTTTACACTTCAGGGTATGTCCACATGAATTCCCAATTATTTGTCGCATCATTATTGAACCGGGATGGCCTAACCGGTCATGCCAAACATTAAATTCATTAGTAAACTTCTGGTTTACATTATAAAACTGCTGGTTTATATTAGCAAACTTCTGGTTTGCATTATTGAACTTCTGGTTCACAATAGTATGTGTTTCAATTGTGCTTATACATGTGTAATACAAACCAGAAGAAAAAATAGGAAAACTTTCTAATATGCATTTTCTACCAGCAACTATATTTGTAATGACAAGATATTCCTTATTATCTTTAGTTGTTGTTTCTAAATGATATCCATTTCTGCGGATATCTTTGAAACTCAGTAAGTTTCTTTTAGACTTGGTAGAATAAAATGCATTATCAATGCATAATTTTGTTCCTTCAGGTAACAAAATATTAGCTCTTCCGGAGCCTTTAATTAAATTTATACTACCAGATATAGTCTGAACATTGGCTTCTCGTATTACCAAGGAAGAAAAATATTTATCATGTCTGAGTATGGTGTGGGTTGTTGCACTATCAACGAGACATAAATCTTCAGGATTGATGCCAATAGGATTCATTCTTCATAAAAACATAATTAAAATTAATATATATGATAGAAACAACTTTAAATAAAATATAACAGTTAAAATTATATTAAGAAATCTGTAACATCCAAATAGTTATTATCTATATCACCATACTCAGAATTCTTGCCCTTTTTGGTTCTTATAAGTCTTTTCCCACTTCTGGTAGGAAATTTGAGCCTCCATGATATCGACCACGACTACGCCCACGGCTGTAGCCACGCCCACGTCCATGTCCATGTCCACGTCCACGGCCACAATAAAATTCATTAGTTACTACATTCACTTCAGGGAATGGAGTTGAGCCTGTTGGACGGGATTCATGATTTTTCAATAAAAGCTCATTATTTTGCTCAGCCATAAGGAGACAAGAAATTAACTCAGCATATTTCTTGAAACCTTTTTCACAATATTGCTGCTGCAGGAGCAAATTGGATGCATAAAATGTGGAGAATGTCTTTTCTAACATATCATCATCAGTAACATTTTCTCCACATAATTTCAATTTTGAAGTAATTCTAAACATAGCTGAGTTATATTCGCTTATAGATTTAAAATCTTGCAAGCGCAAATGCATCCACTCAAAATAAGCTTTTGGAAGAATAATCATCTTCTGGTGATCATACCTCTCTTTCAAATTGTTCCAAAGGACAAGTGGGTCCATTACTGTCAAATATTTGAGTGACAACCAAGATAAATATTTTTTTTTTTCAGTAATATCAAGAGCCACAATTTCAGGTTTGCCATTGTTCAAACTAATTAAAGAAATAAATGAAAATAATTAAAATATAAAATGTAAATATGCAATATAATAACTGTAAATTCATAAAGACAATAAATAATTTATAAGGCAAGATAAGAAAATTAAAACATGTATGGCTTCAGGCCATTTAATCTCATGACTTCAGGTCATGTATGGCTTCGGGCCATTTAATCTCAAGATGAGGAATTAACTATTATCTTCAGGATAAAAGTTGTACATGACTTCTGGCTGTACAATAAGATAAAAGATAAAAATATATATAGCTTTTGGCCATATAATAAGATGAAAAATGTATATAGCTTCTGGCTATATAATAAGATGAAAAATATATATAGCTTCTGGCTGTATAATAAAAATGGATATGGCTTCTGGCCATATTATAAGAAATTAAAACATTATGACTTCTGGTCATAATTTCAAGAATCAGATGTGTATATGGCTTCTGGCCATAATAACAATAATAATAATAATAATAATAATAATAATAATAATAATAATAATAATAATAATATAAAAGAACTTGTATATAAAACAATAACGATCTCCAATCTTAACCATGGAACCCGATGTTATATAACAATCGGTAAAAGTATCTCTCTAATTCCATATAGTGGCTCAGATTATCCCAGATCTATAAATAAAACAGGATATATATAATCATTAAAGAAACCATAAGAAGATCATACCTTCTATTAGAGCTTCGTGCTGATAACGTGTTATAAAAGTATATGTGATAAGAAAGAAGATTGATAGGATTCAGAGAAAAACGATAGAATTTCTAGAGAGAAGTTAGAGAGATGTTCTCATTCAGTTCAATTGAAACAATCGATTACAGCCCTTTATATAGAGGCAGAAATCTAACCCTGGTTGTATTACCATGGTTATATGTAAATGACCATAGTTACTTTATATCGTCTTTATATCCTTGTCTTCTTTTGCTGTCTTTATATCCTTGTCTTCTTTTGCTTTTGCTTTGTGTCAAGTCATCTTTGTGTCAAGTCATCTTTATGTCAAGTTGACTGGAAGAGTAATATGAGTCAATGGACATCCACATATTTAATATTCATAACATAGTTCTGATTTTCCCCAATATTCTGTATGAGAATTCGAAAGAAATCAGTTCCAAAGGCGGTAGGCGTTAGTTTCGGATTTTTAGACCAAAATGATATTTTATAAATTCGGGGTCCTGTTCTGTAATATTCTCTGATAGCCAAGTGAATCAGTTCCAGCGGTGTCTTCTATTTTGGGACCCAAGTGGCGTTTTGTAAATTAGGGGTAATTTTATGTAATTATTTCTGATATCTTCCCACCTGAAGTGAGAGCTAATATTACATAAAAGTACTTTTTTCTGTCAAAATTGCCATGTAGCCACATTCAGAATTTTATTTTCTATTGCAGTCCTTGAAAATCCTTACATTTTAGTCCCTCAGCTCCTACTTTTCTAATATGACCTACAATTCAAATCAATATCTTGTAATATCTTCATTCAAAATTTAAATTTTAAAGAGCAATCACAAGATTATAACAAATATCTCTTTTAAAGATTTATTTTCACACATTCATCTTTAATTCAATTTAATCATAATAAATGTTATTTAACCCAAAAATTAATGATAAAATCCCTAAATATGATATTAAATATTATGATAAAATCAGAATATATCAATAGTATTGCATTAAACAGAGGTAAAATTAGAAATTTGTTAAATTTTAAGATAGAATTAACAAGGTTTAAATTTTTTCTTAGTTTTAATAAAACAAGGTAGAAGTGGTTTATAAATAAAGACTAGATGAATAATAATTTTTCAATTTTACATTCAACTAATATAGAAGAATAAGTGAGAACTTAGAAGCTGAAGCCAATAAATTAGGAGTAAAATTATATATTCAATTGTTCGTATACTACCTCTGGTTCTTAATATTATAGTTACTTGAGAGTTTGATTTGGTCTTGAATATAAGACCCCAATCCACTGTCTCCCAAATTTATAATTTTCACATTAAAGGGTTTTTATTTAGGGTAGTCATGATGAAAGATAATATTTTAGAAAAACTAATGTATATTTATTATAAATAATTAACATAACTAATATATACTCATATTGGTCAACTAACTCTTCATCTCATTTCAATCCTTCTTATAAGATCCCAATTTTTGAATTGGTTTGATCATTATTATAAGATACAATTGTGTAAAATACATTTTTATTAATTTGGCTTAATTAATTCTATTATCTCTTTTCACCTTTTTTTGTTGTTCCATAAACTATAAGAAATGCAGATTAATTATCCCTTTTATTTTAAAACCTAGTATTTTTATATCACCAAAATATATCATGATAAATGAGACTAAGAAATACGAATTATAGGAAAATATTTAGGGATCAGATTGGGCATTAGGGAGAACACCCAACTAGGGCCGGGAAATGATGGGCTCAGCCTGTTTAAGCCTTGCTAAGTCTCAGGCCGAACTTATAAATTGGAGCATCCAAAGGAAGTTGGATCTAAAAGGACCATCCCTGTAGGGCTGGCCCGTTAGGCCCTTTTTTTTTTTTTTGCCCCTACCCCTTCCTTGCCCCTTACCTAGTCGCCCCTTATCCAAAAATTGTTGATATTTTTACTCTTCAAGTAGAGCCTACTGTACAAAGTAAAGCACAATCAAATATCCTTAAAATTGATAATAGTGGTGAAGAAGATGAAAATGATAATTGTCATACTAATATTGTGTAGATGTTAGAGTGTTTAGTTTCTTACATTCTTATGCTTTGGTCTTATGTGAGTTATTATGGACATGAATTTACTTTTAATTATACATTAGTAACTGTGTTTATTTCTTGTGTGAGACATGTTTAACTTTAATGTTGACAATATTTATATGTTAAATTAGAACCTTGTATATCCCTCTAAAAAATATATGTAAGAAAAATAGTTAAATATTATAAAAAGGACTTCCTGACCCAACAGGCCGACCCTAACCTGATATTCTCAAACTGGGCTTTGAAAAACTACAATTTTCCTAATCCCAAATCTTTTAAGACCAACCCTTTTAGACCCTAACCTATCAAAAACCGACCTGAGTCCCAACTCTACACTAAACCCGCATGAATTAAGAGGGATCCAACAACTCATCACACCAAGTTGCTCTTACTTTTCTCCGCCTATTTATTACTCTCCAACCTAACCTTCGCTTTACTCCTTTCCGATGTGGGCTCGCTGAACACACTGTATTGTTATATTACTTGGGTTAGTCTCTCATAACACATCCATTATCATTTCTTTTCTTAATCCATTTCCGGCCTCCTAGTTTCCTACTTAGGAAGACACGGAGGATTGAAATGAGGTTATAGGATATCAAATGATGAGGATACAAATTTTCACCAAGCATGCCTTCATCGAGCAACTTGATTGCTATCGGTTAGAATTTGAAATTATCAGTTTTCATGGAAATGCTTAATCAGTTGTTCCTAAGCCTAAGTTGTGTTTTTTCCTTAGTGATTACTCCCTCCGGTCTTTTATATATAAATAACAAATAACTAGCTTTAGTTGAAAGCATTTGTCCTTCACAAGTATATTACAAAGTGCAATTTTCTTTTAAAACAAGTCCTCAATTAATTTGAGTTCTTTTGCTAAATATTTAATGAAGGGTATGGGATGAACTTTTTAATAATTGAGATAGACTATGAATAATTAATCTCTTCTATTTAGGACCTAAAAAAATCCATCAATATATAGGATTGGAGGGATTATTTAATTCCATAGCTTGCGGATGAGGCAATTGAAATTGAAAGATGTGGAAAAGATAATGGACAAGAGGGAAAAATATATGTTTTTCACCACTGTTATAATATGAAAATCCCTAATACAAACTAGGACTCAGATTTACAAGAGTATTTGGCCATGTTATCAAAATCTAAGAAAATTACAGAAGTATTATCTTTTGTTCTGAGAGTTCTAGCCTCACTCAACAAGAAATTAGCAACCTTTTCTGCAGAATTCTCTGCAAGTGAGGAGTATCTGTCTCTCCCCTGGGCACCCAAATAATGAAATATTCAGAACAAACTGATCGAGAATAAAACACAATGAACAATGTCTTAAAACAAAAGAAAAGTTTGTATAAAACCTGAAGCACTAGCTGAATTGCCTTCTTCATGCTGATGACATCCCACAAGCCATCACTGTAAATTTTGAAAACACAACATTCTAAATGGTCAAATCAATGCCATGATGGTTTGCACAAAGCAAAAACCTATAATAATAATGGTGCCAAAAATTCAAATTAATAATAGTTAGGTCCAAAAACAATTTCTGAACAACCAGTTGCCAATATTGATTCAAATAATTATAAATATGAAGGTCCCTTTTGCAAATCACTGGGAGCAACCTATGAAAATATGCCAAAATATCTTGCAGCAAAACTTTTTGGCACTGAACAGTTATTAAGTTGATCCTTTTGGAACATAAATGTTATGCCCCTCAAAATAATTGCAGGCAAATTTTATCTTTTTGCAAAAATACTGCCCAGTCATCTGATCAACTACTTCTAAAACATTAATGAAACACAGAATATGGATATTTAGAAGTACCATAAAAATTAACAAAAGCAAAAATCAGAATATAAATCACCTAGCTAGAATGGCAAAAGCCCTGCTTGTTTTTTCAATATGCACTGCTTGACTTATATAAGGCTCTGAACTAAACCGGGAATCCTGTTGTTTGAGAAATTTGTCCCCAAGCATCCTTGCAAGATTTATACCTGCATTTTTTCAAAGCCAGGTCATCCACAATCAGTCTGAGGGCAACAGGTCCAGTCAATTTTACAACTCAGGAAAAATTGTTTTCTCCTTTTTACCGTAGAGACGTGTTTCACCATCTTTCAGTGGCTCACCCCTCTCTTCAATTTGAAGTCTTTCAGAAGAATTCGCTATCTTATGATCTTTGGTCATATTGATCTGTTTCCCATTGACACTACCAAAGACAATAAATTGTTTTGTAAGAACATCATAGTCACAAGAAGTCCAGTCTACCCAACATCATAACAACAAAAAACACTCCAGGAAGATAATACATGTATGAGTGACTACATCTACAATAGGCTGCAAATCTTGTAACCAGACAAAATAATAGACTGCCACAATTGGCACAAGTAATAATTAAACTTTCTGCATTGCAGGTGGATATTCAAACATTTTAAAAGGAGCATGAAAATTAAAAATACACATTAAAATAAAAAAAATGATCATGTTGTTTAGAAACGTTGTTGCTCAATGTGACTCGAGGAAAAACAATCTACAGTAATGAAGAGAGCCAATTAACTTGATCTTATGAATATATAGAATAGATAGTACAATAAATCAAGACACCGCAGATTGACAAGACCTTGGGAATATAATGAACAGAAAATGATTTTGTATTTATATATATACATTATTATAACAAGAGTTCTATTCTCAATTCTTTCCTGATACAAATTATAGAATCATTAACATTGAAAGGGTCTTGTTACACCAAAATTATTATCCATCAACACAATTCATACATTCCAACGTGTTGAGTTTTTCTTTTTTTTTAAGAAAAAAGCCATTCTAACCATACTATTTTTAATCTCATATCCTAGTTTTCATCTAGTCCACCCTTGACCCATTCAAAATTCAACCGTAGTCCTCAGCATTTTTTAGTTCAATAAATAAAGAAACGTACTTCATAACACAGGAAGAGTCTCCAACATTAGCACATTGTGCATAGAAATTTTCATCACCATCAACCCACACCAGAAGCAATGTCGCTGTACATCCCTGCAAAGTGTTTTTCAATGAAATATAGAGAAGTGAACCCAAACCTCCAAATTACAAACATTTTAACATGTAATAGGTGCTGTTGTCAGAAGACAAATTTATATAAATAAGAGGGGGATGCTCATGTCAGGGATAGGGTATGGGTAAAAGGTGTCAAATTTACTGTAGTCTCCATCCCTGGACTCAAACCCTAGCGGGCAACGTCCTTAATTCCCATGCTCTTCCCCATGGACCTGGACATATTTACTTAGAGAAATTTTAAAATGAGCAATTTTTCTCAAGTTAAATCTCATCTATACGACACTTATTCATAAGGAATTGCTAATTGCTAAATAATAAAAAGCCTCAATCATTAATATTGTCCAAGCACACAATCACCATAACTTGAAATTGTCTGATAAGCCAACCAACCCCCTCAATTTGGTCCTGAATCCATTTTTCTATCCCCATATCTGAAACTGATTGGATCGTTTGATGGGTTGTTAGAAACAGGGAAACAGGGAGAAAAGGTTAAACTAGAGCCAGGATTTGTAACTCTAGGACAAGACAAGAATTTTTCTGAATAATTCTGATATATCATAATAAGTCTTGCAACAACCTCAAATAGACTAACACAGAGTAACTAACTAGGATAACATAAGGACAACATGATAACTAAAACAAACTGCAAACATAAACCTGTAACCATAATTAACTGCCCCTTATATTCCTAAACAGAACGTAAGACAGAACATCCTCTAAACCACACTTAACCCAACCAGTTCCTTCTGGTATAAACCAGCAATGGCCGTGGAGTTCTATTATTACCCCCCTAGGAAAGACGCCTTGTCCTCAAGGCGAAATGATGGAAACTGATTGGCGATCAAGTCGTATGGCTCCCAGCTACTATCTTCAGGTGGGTGTCCCTTCCATTGAACAAGTAACTTGACATCTGGTTGGGTGGAAGAGTTGCCATGTGCTGAAATCCGTGAAGACAGAATTAATTCAGGTTCCAGTTGACTACCAATCTGCAGAAATTGCCAAATTGGTAAAGGAGGGAGAGGAGACGCATGACAATCGTGTGCCTTCTTGAGTAGAGAAACATGGAAGATCGGATGAATTCAAGCATCCTAAGGAAGCTGCAATTCATAAGCAACAGACCCAATTCTTCGCAGCACTGGATAAGGGCCACAAAACCGTGGTGCAAGTTTTTCAAATCATCGTTTAGCCAAGGAGTGTTGCCTATAAGGCTGAAACTTCAGGAAAACCAAGTCTCCAGGCTGAAACTCAACTTCTCTTCTATTTGAATCAGCATAATGTTTCATCCATTCTTGTGCCATGGAAAGGTTGTCAAGTGGAAAGCACAGCATCCCGTTCTTCAAAGTAATTCTCTAACACAACTAAATTGATGGCACCTTTTTGTATAGGCAAGAGAGAAGGAGAGTCTTTGCCATGAACAATTTTGAAGGGAGTCGAACCAGAATAAGTATGAAAAACCTATGTTAGAAGACAATTCTACCCAATGAAGATAGTGGCTCCAATTCTTCATATGGTCTTGAGAGAAACACCGGAGATAAGCCTCCAAGCAGCGATTCACAACTTCAGTTTGTCAGTCAGTTTGTGGGTGATAGGCGGTATTGATTCTCAGTCTTGAGCCACTAAGCCTGAATAGCTCTTGCCAAAATGCGCTTAGAAAAATAGTATTAGAAAAATAGTATCCCGATATGAAATTATAGACTTTGGGAACCCATGAAGCTGAACAACCTCTTTGTAGAAAATTGCAGCAACTGACTTGGCTGTAAAATGGTGTGGCAATCCAAGAAAGTGAGCGTATTTGCTCAGACGATCAACAACCACTAAGATGGCTTCCAAATTGTTGGATTTAAGCAAGCCAATGATGAATTCGAGGGAAATGTCTCCCCAAATCTGTTGTGGAATGTCCAAGGGTTGAGGAAGACCTGCAGGAGCCTGGGGAAGGTACTTATTTTTCTGACATAATGCAGTTGGTCACAAAGAGCTTTACCTCATCCTTCATGTTCTTCCAATAAAACTGTAGTTGCAGCCTCTTAAGAACCTTTACTACCCCTCCATGGCCTCCTAATGGTGAGGAATGAGCTTCAGCCATTAGTAATCGTGTGAGATCATGAGGTAGGAACAACCAACCTGTCTTTATAGTAAACCGTCCTGAAGATAAGGAAAAATGAGGCACGGATGATGGATCTGCTTGGAGAGAAGTGATTACTGAAGAAAAGTAAGGATCCTGCATTAATAATTGCGGCAGATTTGCAAGAGTAGCTGATTGTGGTATTGTCAGGACAAATAATTCAGTCAAGTGTGGACATCGGGATAATGCATCAGCGCCCTAGTTAGATGTTCCAGCCCGGTATTTGATTGTGAAGTCAAAGGGAAGTAACTTCAGCAATAATCGCTGCTGCTCAGGGGTTGTCACTCATTGTTCCAGCAAGTATTTTAAGCTATTATGGTCTCTATAAAGACCTCAAATTTAAGCCCCACGGTAGTGTTTCCATTTCTGCAATGCTGAAACCAAAGCAAGTAGCTCTCGGTCATATACAGACCTGTGTCTTTTAGAAAGAGATAACCCCTTGCGGTAGAAAGCAATAGGGTGGCCTTCTTGCTGTAAAATACCTCCAATTCCCATAGATGATGCATCACATTCCACAATAAATGGCTTGGAGAAGTTAGGTAGCTGCAAGATGGGAATATTGATAAGAGCCTCTTTCAAGAATAGGAAAGCCTGTTTTGATATTCCGTCCAACAAAATGCATCCCTCTTTGTCATATCAGTGAGAGGTTTTGCCAATTGCCCATAATTTTGAACAAACCTTCTGTAGCATCCAGTGAGAACGAGGAAGCCATGCAATCCTGTGATATTTTGAGGAAGCGGCCAATCTGTTATAGCCATGACTTTGTCTGGATCCACTGCCACTCCTTTTGCTGAAATGATATGACCCAAAAGGGAGACTTCAAGTTGCAAGAAGTTGCATTTCTTGGGGTTGGCAAAGAACTATTGTTGATGCATAAGAGAAAGAACAATGTGGGGAGATGTGACATATGATCCTCATAGCTTTTACTGTACACCAATATATCATCAAAAAATACTAAGATGAATTTTTAGAGAAAAGGATGAAACATATCATTCATGGCAGCTTGAAAAGTTGCAAGAGCATTTGTAAGCCCAAAAGGCATTACAACAAATTCGTAATGTCTAGAATGAGTTCTAAAGGCAAGTTTTGGCATATCTTTTGGTTGAACATGAATTTGATGGTAACCAGACCGTAAATCAATCTTTGAACAATATTTGGCTCCATGTAATTCATCAATCAACTCATCAATATTTGGAATTGGGTACTCATCTGGGATAGTGATGCGGTTCAGCTCCCTGTAATCTGCACAGAATCTCCATGATGAGTCTTTCTTGGGCACAAGAAGCACCGGACTAGCAAAGGGACTTACACTTGGTCAAATAAATCCTTTATTTAACAAGTCAGCAACCTGGCGCTCTATTTCATCCTTCTGAGAATGGGGACAACAATAAGGATGAATATTTGGTGGGGTGGCTTCAGGATAAATTGGAATTGCATGAGAATGGCTTCTGAAAGGAGGAAGAGTATGTGGTTCCTCAAATACTCCTTGGTAGTTTTGCAGTAGCTCTTCCAAAATCTCAAATTGGCAAATCAGGTAGTCACTGCGAGAAGAAATAGAAGAATCATGCTGTGGCACTTGATTAATGTGTGTACTGCGAAGAGTAGGATTAGGATCTTGTTGTGGAGTCCCTTGGAGTTTGTATCTACATCCATCTACCCAGAAAATGATGAACATTTGCCGCCAATTCGCTTCAACCGTATTTAAGGAAGCCAAACATTTAATTGAGCATCATATCAACACTTCCTTGCATGAAAGAGTAGAAATCATCCTAGATTGTCAAATTCTGTACTTTTACCTCAAGTTGCCTGCAGATGGAGTCACAAGAAACATTAATCAGTCCCCAACTTGAACACCGAATGGGTTGAGTTTTTCTACCATTAATCCCAAATCTGCAACCACCTTACTCGACACAAAATTATGTGTCAATCCATTGTCGATTAGGATGAGTACCGACTTGGATTGAAGAGTTCCTTTAACCTGCATAGTGGTAGCCAAAGACTTCCCAAGAATAGCATGCAACAATATCTCGACTAAATTGCCGTTGAGAGCTTTGTCTTCTTCCATGATTTCATCGTTAGATTCTTTTGTGATCTGCATTAACATTGGTGAAGAAGAATTGCAGCGATGTCCCAGAGAGAATTTTTCCCCAAACCAATAGCAAAGTCCCTTATTTCTCCTATACTGTTGTTCGGTTTCAGTGATGCCCCATAATTGGGCTGTCAATAGGATATTAGAGTATCCCACAGTTAATAATGGCTTGTGAAAATTGGAAACCGCCGAATTTGGGGTATTATTAATTCCCCCATTATGACGTGACATCTGGGATTTATTTTCTCACAAATTTGGAATATTTTTAGGACCCCGAAATTGTGCTGATTTGAAATTGAGTCGTTGCGGCTGTTGTGAAGAAAGTTTGGCCTCAAAATCCATTGCTAAACTCGCGGCCTTGTATACAATTCTTGGTTTTTGAATTTTAACATTGGATTTTAAATCATCCTTCAACCTGTTCATAAAGAGCGCCAATAAGCAATGCTCCGGCCACCCTTGTGCATGAGAGGATCTGCATATCAATTCCTTCCTGTATCCATCCACGGTCCTAGATTGCTTGATATCACACAGAAAAATATCAGGGTTCCGAAATTAAATTTGGTGGGTCTGAACTGTTCTTGAAAGGTCTGAATCAACTCCTCCCAATAACGAATAGTCCTTCTTATCGACACCCAGGTAAATACATCAAACGCTTCTTCTAAATTCATAGCAGCGACTTCTACCTTCAATTCTTCAGGAGTTCGATAATACCGAAAGTATTTTTCTGCCTTCATAGCCTAGCCCCTAGGGTTTCCTCCCCCAAACTTTGGGAAATCAACTTTGGTATGCGGTCTTTTGCATGGATTCCTACCCCACCAGGGAACTTCTTGTCATAATCATTGTATTCCTCATATTCCTTCTCCACTTGATCAATCACCACTACTGGTTGCTTCTTTTTCTTCATTTCCTTGAATTTTGCATCAAGGCTTTGTAGTTTGTTCACAATGAAAGTCAATTGTTGTGATATTTCATATGTGGTTGTTGGTGTTTCAAGGTCACTAGGTTTTGAGGATTTTGCCTCCTGAGTAGGGATACCAAAGTCGGTGGATTGTTGTTTCTTTCGGTTGTTACCATATGACCACCACAATAGTCCAGAATTTTTGGCTCTAATACCAAAATGATAGAAATGGGGAAACAAAGAGAGAAAAGGTTAAACTAGAGCCAGGATCTGTAACTCTAGGATAAGACAAGACTTTTTCAGAATAATTCTGATATATCATAATAAGTCTTGCAACAACCTTAAATAGACTAACACAGAGTAACTAACTAGGATAAGATAAGGACAACACAATAACTGAAATAAACTGCAAACATAAACCTATAACCATAATTAACTACTCCTTCTATTCCTAAATAGAACATAAGACAGAACATCCTCTAAACCACACTTAACCCACACGGTTCCTTCTGGTATAAACCAGCAATGGCCGTGGAGTCCTATCAAGGGAACTCATGGGATTTTGTTCATCCATCATATAAGGTTGGGAACATTTGATATTTACAACTTTTATTCACTTGAAAAATTTAATTCTTAGTGATAGTGACTTAAATATGAAGAAAGCACCTTCATCTGGTAGTTTTTAGGCTCCCTAATGAACCTAAGGTTGACAAATAATTTGCTTTCATATGGTCAAATTTTATCATTATCAAAGAACAAAAAATGCAAGTTACTTGGTAGCCACAATTAAAGTTTTAAGTTTCAATGTGTCCAACATTTGCTACAGTTCTAGAAGATAAAGTGCAATTGGCTCTATCCAAGATTGAACAGAGACAGGAAAGGGAAAAATGTAGCATTTCCCAAGAAACAAAATATTAAAGAAAGCCAATTCCACTTTATGGTTGTTAAGAAAGTTGCAGGCTTCTGTTGGGACTCTATCTCTGTTACAGTACTTCAAACAACGTTGGTTTGTGGGTTCATGTGTTCGGCACAAGCTCAATAAGAAAATAAATGCAAGAAAATTGGGGACAAACAGAAAGGAAAAGAATTTTGAGCACAGCTTCTACAAATTTACGAAAGGAACTTGTTTGGTTCCATGGTAAAAAGAGTAAACCCGAAAAAATTGTTATAGACCTGTTTAATAATAAACTGTAATTAAGAGCCTTTGCTGAGCAATATGAATTCATATCAAAAGGCCCGGCCCAAGCTGCAAGAATTTCTTTTCAGGAGTCTAATAGTAATGCATTCTCTTCTCAGGTATGATACCTGACATCCTTGTCAGAAAGAGTTATAAAAACTAGTTTAGCATAGCTCTTAAAATTCTTAATCAATAGTGCTCATGATCAGTTAATTGTCCCACCAAAAGATAGTACCCAGAAGCTCAAATAGCCACAAGGATTTCAATAAACTGTCCTTCCAAAAAAGCTCTGGATCCTCAAGCCCAAATCAAAAGAAAAACACATGAAAGCTTCAACTTCTCCCGTTTTGAATATTGTTACAAGGACATTCCAGTATTGTGCAAAGATTCTAAGAACAATGAATAAATATTGGGGAAGTTACAGGCAACTTAATGATGAAAAAATGCCTCGTGAGAATACACACTTCCACTAACAAATATTATCTCAATGATATCTCGTGTAGCTCCATCAAAACAAGGGATAAAGAAAATGCTCAGATTTGTGGACAAATCCCCGCTGCCCATATTCTTTTTTATTTTTTATTTTTTTCAAAAACATGCATATTCCAGGTAATGCTAGCACATGAAAGGATTAAATCCATTTCTTGGCTAGAAAGTGTTTTACAGAATTGAATTTAAATTAATAAGCCAAGCAGGTGCCTCTATGCTAAATAAGTATACCAAAACACACATTGAAAACTTATATAAGAAAATATTAATCCTAAAAATGACAATGTTAACAGTCATTTAATCATATCAAGTCCACAAAGGTGCAGAGAAGTTCATGAAAAAAATATATAAAAGGAAAAAAGAACAAAGAGTACCTCATAGTGGTGATTCATGCTTGCTTCTGTTTGAGAAAATGCCTCTCTAAGAACATCAGATGCATCGTGTAGTGATAAAACCCTCTCTCTTTTTAATGAATCTGATAATATGCGAGCAACTATTTCGGGGAAAAGTCTGAAAAAAAATATTGTAGAAAAATGAGTGAAGTTTCTAAGAGCAAGAAGTCAAGATCATGAATAAGCATAGGTTGTTGACATTTAGGTCCCTGAAGATCACAGTTGAGAAATGTTGTTCCTCCTGTAAGTCTAAATTTTCTTCCACAAGAGCAATTGTTTTTAAGTTCGCATACCACAATAGATTAAGAATAATTCGTTTTATTATGGAAATAGAATCACAAGACTGGAGCACACCAGCAAAACAGCACATAGTTTATCACATCCACAAGAAGGGGCTCAGAGTTGCTTCAGGACAGATACATGGCCGGCTTTAGTGTTTGAACTGTTAAATTTGGCCATTACTGCCTCAATGTCTATTATTTCCTTAACGAGATTAGAGCAGGATCGACTACAAGGTATAGCCCAAAAGTTTACTAGGGATACTATATATACAAATGACAACATACATAACAACATGGCAGCGTAGGCAGGTTAATAAAGTGAGTTTCAATCTGGAAAAAAAATCACACAATATAACCCATGATCAATGAATGTATGAAAAACATTGAAACAACATAGACCTGTATGGTATAAATGATTCATGACATGGAAACATACATGACAAAAACTGAAACACGTAACATATTACAAGACAAACAGTGGAAGAAAGTTCAAGATCATTCAAATGAACCATTACTAAATGATATAGCTTCATATCTAAGGAACAATACCCAAAAACACATTATTATGATGTTTATCTTAGCTGACCTTGCAAAAATGGCTTGGCAATAGAACTTCGATGAATTATAATATAAGTTATACAAAAGCATAATAAATCAGAGATGGCAAGAACTAAATCATAAAATACTAACTTGCTAGCAGATTTAGCAGCCCCATCTCCACCATGCCCATCACAGATGCCAAATAGTCCAAACTACACGTTAGACATATAGGTGAGTTAGCTTCATAAAGAAAGTGCAGATGGAAACAACAGAATCGTTATTGGTTAAATGGGAGCTAAGTCCAGAACCTGATCCAGCCCAGGAAGAGGCCATTGATAATAGCAGACATCTTCCATAGGTAGCTTTTTCCCTCCTCGACGGAAAGCCATGGGATCTGATGCCATACCTACCCCAAACGGAATTTGATGCTCAGCTTGAGAAGAAATACGGACCTGCCAAATATTAGCATCATATAGTTTAAACCAGTACACTAGTGTAGCATTAAAAGAAGAAACATTTTCTTTAAAAGGGTAAAAGAAAACAGAATTCATGATATGATAGCATGAAAAACTAAGCACTGCAAGATAATTCCTAGAAACACCATGGGTTCAAAATAGAAAAACAACCGGAACACTTCAAATTTTATTTGAAGAAATATTTTGGTAATATCATCTAGGGAGCATTTTTCGTCCATGCTAATGTAGTTTTTGTTTTCTTTCTCCAAGTACGAGTGATGATAATAAACTCTTTCATATACCAGTAACATTGTCCACCTACATTAATCCAACATCATGCAGACATGAACAAGCTTTGCATCTAGAATAAACAAACAGTAAAAGGAACCACCTTGTCAACTGAGGTCCAAAGGCTCATTACTTACAACGACTTTTGATGTTGTTCCAAGAGTTATAATATCTCCATCGGCAATCTCAAATGGCTCACCCCAATGCCTGCCGCTAGTGTCTGGATGGTTTATTGACCGAGAATTCAAAAGTGTTCCATTTAGGCTACCCATATCTACCACCTCCCATTTCAATTTCTGAAATTAATGGCAATTCTATAATAATTGCTGCATAACATATGACCTTTAAAATCCAGACATCAGAAAAGAAAGATTTACATCTAAATTCCAATTTATTAGAGCATGCTTTCCTGAAACTTCTGAGTCCATTATCAGTAAATCACTTGGAGAAACTCTTCCAATTGTCAGAGGTAGATGAGAAGGATTTGTTGATTGTACTGAACAATGAGCTCCACGAGAAGGACCACTGGTAACCTCCAAAGTGAGGGAACTTCCTGCAATTCTAACAGAAAGATATGATGACATGCTCACTTATTAAGCCTTTGCAAATACATAAAACAGTAATTCCTTCATAACAAAGATTTAAGAAATTACTTTTGTCTAAGATATCTCTTTGCACAGATTCTTCCAATCTATCCTCTTCAGGATTCAGTCTAGGATGCTTTTGAATCGCAGCTAACTGTTCTGGGGGAAGCTTAAGTGTTTGACCCACTGCAAATTCTTCCAGAGCATCAGAAGTTACATCTAAAATCAAACTATCACCTGAAACAGTTAAAGAACGGTAGTATGACTACACAAAGCATTATAGGAGATAAAATCAAAGTAAAAGGAAGTGGGTGGGCTGAAAATTGGCAGTAGCTCATGAAAAACCTTGAGGCACATTAGGAGAAGAAGCAGGAAGCCTTTGCTTATGAACAAGTACATGTGGTCGTGGTGAGCAAAAAGGACCACCCTCAAGATCATAGTCTCGCTGAAACACATCACTCTGATTACGTAAAGCATTTGCATCATCTGCGACTAGGGGCCTCTCTATATCACCATCCTACAACAGTATAATACTATAATTAACTAAGAGTTACTTGAAGGCATAAGCTAAATTGATCAAATAAAAAATTATGCCAAAGGCATAAGGTATATGGTATAATTCATAAATGAAAATGAAGACAAGTAGTTAAATTAATAGAGTAGGGATATCACGTCAAGTCCTTGCAATGCATTCTTGACAGTCAAAACACAAGCCTTGAAAACCTTCAGCAAGTAAAGGATGAATATTCTTCTGACTGTATCAGGCCTTCAACAGAAAATTGACTAAGTCATTTTACAATGACTATGAACAAGTAATATTACATGTTTCTTTTGAACCCATCCTCTCTTGCAGGCTTGCAACAATAATCCATTCATAATAGACAAAATTTAAATTCTATAGGTAATACCAAGTCAATTGGAAGACTTGACACAGTTACATAGATGAAGATAAACAGCCATTGGAGAGAAATAAATGGAGCCTTAATTTTGGTGCTTAGCTATAACGGTTCTATAAAGCTCCAAGCCAAGAAGGTTTTTCAAGCTGATCAAACCCAAATTCCAAGAATGTTCCAACTTTACAAGCTGAATAAAAACAGATATGAAACAAGAGAAAAAGCAACCCCAGATCAATGTTGAATCAAGCCGTATTTGGAACCCATAATTTCACACCGATCACTTCAAAGGTCTATCATGCAGCTTGATGCAACTCGTACGTAAATGAAAGATAATACGAAGATAAGAAACCCGAAAGAATCGATTTCTCTCAGCAAACTCAAAGAAGCAGCTCGCCAAACGAGGGATAAAAAAGCCTAAGAACACGTCGACCGGCATAGAATGTAACAGAATTTTCGAATGCTGATTTGGATCAACCATAAATTTCCCAAAACCAAATAGAGCATTACACAAAGAGTATCATTGTCATCCCACAGAAATCTTCGACATACAATTTTTCGGAGGAACGAAAGCAGAAAATGATGCGCATATTGAACAAAGAAAACAAAATGAATTGTACCTTGATGGGTAAGCGGGGTCGCGAAGAGGAAAAGAAGCGCCACGGTTTGCAGGCAAAAATGATGACGACGATGATCAGAAGAAGCATAAGGAGAAGAAAGATAATGACAATGCTGGCTACCATCGCCATCTTCTTCGTTCTCTCTCTTCTCGTCAGAGGAGAGGAGAGATTGGATTTGGGTTTCCGGAAAGCTCGCTTTGAAATGGTCGGACTCGGTTTTTTCTTTTTTCTTTTTTTCCTCCCCACGTCATTATATTCATTTAAAAACACAAAAATATATCACTTAACCTATAAAATTCTAAATTTATTTTATTGATAATAAGAATAATAAAATTTACAAAAATAGTAAATATGTGTTTGAAACAGCAATTTTAAAAATGACTTTCAATCTAACTTTTTACCATCTTAATTTTGATAAAAATCAGATTATGTAAAGTGATTTATGTTTGAATTGACAATTGTGTAAATAAATTTTGTAAAAGTAAAATTTGTTTGGATTGGATTTAGTATAAGTGGCTTTTATGATAATGATAAGAGAGAAATTAAATTTGAAATTATAAAAAATTTATAAAAGTTAAAGTTAGGAAATTTGGAAATTAAAAAATATACAATTTGATGAAATAATATTTCAAATCGTAGATTCTGATCCCTCTATGAACAAAATAACTCAAGTATTTATTAAATTATAAGGATTAATGTTTTAAAAAAAAAATAAAACTTGAGGGACCAAGATCAAAATGAAAGTAAACTTAAGAAACCCCCCATAAATAACTAACTTCTTTAGTATCACAAATTAGTTAAACTAACTCTTATATTAATACCATATCAAGCCCAGTCATGAATAACTTTAGTATGGTTTCACTAAATCAGATTAAGCTTAAGCCGACAAGCATAGTTCATTACTTGTAATAAAGCATGATTAATGAATGTATAACTTCATTATGGTTTCACTAAATCAGATTGAAGCATGAAATGTACATACATTCCTACACCACATTGAAGCACGACGCAGAGTCTCAAGCTGCCCCTGCATCCAATCCAAATCCATCTCATCCACTATCGCAACCTTCTTCAACGCCACTTGATGTCGGCACCACCGACCATTTCCACCACCAATCACCGCTGTACACATTTCCTTACCAGCCCTCCTCCCCTCTCCCAGCCGGAGCAAAAGCTTCAACTCTTGGTGCACTCCAACCTCTAAAACCAGTCCACAGCTGCCGGAGCTCGATGTTTGGGAACCACGACTACACCGACGGCAAATGACTGAGTCCTCATCATTGTCTCCATCTTCTTCACCACCATCACTCCCTTCTTCTTCTTCATCATCTATGAAGTCATAATCAAAATTCGAACCGAACGCATTCGAAGCCAAGTGAATAAGAGCCAGCACGACGTAGTTCTTGCGTAGAGCCTGCTCAGAGTTAAAGACGATGGACACATGGCGACACCTCGGACACGCCAGCATCGTATCTGGAAACGCCGAGAACATTCTTGAGAGACACTCTCTGCAAAACCCATGATCCACAACCAAATAAAAGAGGAAAATTGGAGAGATAGATGAAGCTGGAGCCGAAGTGATCAAAACCGCGCCGGAAAATATATCCTCATCTGCCAAAACCAGCTGGGTCGATGCCGCCGCGAGCTGGAGGTTTTGGAGTTCGAATATGTTTTCTCGACGAGAAGACAAGGCAGAGTGATAGGGA
Organism: Inga laurina; assembly: GCA_963855925.1. Taxonomy (NCBI): domain Eukaryota; kingdom Viridiplantae; phylum Streptophyta; class Magnoliopsida; order Fabales; family Fabaceae; genus Inga; species Inga laurina. Next base: position 18,299,278 of record OY979702.1, on the reverse strand, counting down.
GAAGAGAGAGAGGAAAGGGAAGCTGACGTGTTGGTAAAATGGCTTTATAAGAACTAAACGCGGTTGGCATATTGGTAACCTTGATTCACCGTTTAATTAGGGGTCTCCAATTCGAGCCCTGGGGATACAGCCCCTGCCCTTTAACCAACACTTTGCCCTTAAGTGGAGGTCCCCGATACGGATCTGAATTAGCCTGGACCTGTTGAGTTCTCATGACAAAGGAGCTAACCAGGATACCGGATTAAAAACTCCAAAAAAATAATGGCTTTATAAAAAGCTAAAAGCTCCAATTCCCAGCTTGTGCCAATCATCCAGACCCCTACAATTGGAAGAAGCCCGATTTCACAAAAGCTCTATCAAACATTCTCTTAAGTCAAAATTTTTCAGAAGTTACTTTTGTACCTTGATAAGTGTGTATTTGGTTGAGCTTATTTTTGGATAATAAATTCTTATTACGTAGGCCGAGATAAAACTCCTCTCACATACTTACCTCGTATACAGTGAATCACAATTTATAAGCACTTATTGCCCAAAAATAAACTATTTCAAACTAGCACTAAAACCAATTGGGAGGCTTAAAAGTCCTCCTAAACACACAAAAAAGCAATTGACAACTCAAATTTTTAGGAAATAATTGATTTAGAATTTTGAAGTTTAAGTTGTATTTTTTTGTCTTTTTCTCTTAACTTTAATTTGTTTTGTTATTAAGTCATTCTAAGAAATTTCAGTCCAAAAAAAGTCCTTATTAGAAAAATCTTCTAATTTCTTAATAATTCTCAAAATTGTATTTTTAAAAAGTGACTTTATTACATTATATATTTGTGTAATAGTCCTCGTTGTATTCTTTAATCTTTTAATGATAGCAGCATTTTTCTAATTTAAAAGAAGAGACAAAATCAACACTTATATTATTTAGGAAAAATCCTAAAAAAATATCACTTGAACTTCAAAATCCCAAATTGATTTTATTAGCAAAAAGAGTAATGATATTGATTGATTTGAGATTTTAAAGTTTAAGTGGTATTTTCTTGAAGTTTTTCCTATTATTTACAACTAAATTAACAATTGTAAATAATTTGTTTTTGCCATTGCTAAATATTTTTCGCGCAATATATCCCAATATTTATATCTGAAAAGACATTTCACTTGGAAAAAATCTGGAACTAGTTGGTTTTTAAAGTGATCTTCATTGTCAATTTTCATAACACATAAGCCCTTACACAAAATTATATAAGATATTTTTTATGATAAAATTACATATTACAAAATATCTAATATTTTCATGTTATATTCAAATATTATAGTAATTAATTGAAGACAAATTTATTATTAATTTATAATTTATAAAATTGGAAGTTTTAACCTTATTTGAAGTTTGAATGATACTATTTTAAAATTTAAAACTTAATTCAGTTGACATAAACATTAACATAATTAAAACAAAAATTAAATACATACTGTATCAACTTTTTGGGTTGTGATGAATTGTTTATCGGATTATGCATTTTCAGATCTGAGAATAAAATGAATGCAGCAGAAGTGGGATATTCTAATGAAGCATCCTTTCAGGCCTGTTACACCAAGTCCCAAGAGCCCATTTTAATTAATTTATTATTTATTGACCTTAATATTATTAGGGTCGGTCAGAAATACTCACAAACCCATAATTTAATTATTTCATCCATTATTTTACACTCAAGATATAATATATATATATATATAGTTTTTTTGGGCCAAGTGGAACAGTGGATGTTTCTTATAGTGCCTGTTTGGTATGGTTGGGCTTTGGGCTTCAGACCAAATGGATCAATTCTTAAAGCTTAAAGTATTGCAATTAATTTTGGTTGGCATCTAATTAATAAGGGTTAAGGTGTAAAAATACCCATGAACTTTTCTTAAAAATGCATCCAACACCATACAATATTTTTAGGTGCAAAAATACCCATGAAATTTTCAAAATGGGCCAAAAATGTCAAACCGTTAATTGGTACAAACGTTCGTTTTGTGGGACCCACAATATTATTTTTTAAGATGCAAAAATACCCACAAACTTTTCTCAAAAGTGCACTCAACACCATAAAATTTTTTCTGGGTGCAAAAATGCCCTTAAACTTTTCAAAAGTTTATGGTGTCGAATGCTCTTTTGAGAAAAGTTTGTGGGTATTTTTGCACATCAAAAAAATAAGGGCGAAGGTGCAAAAATGCCCATCTATATATATCACATGTGCGCCTAGCACCATTTACATTCCTTGGGTGCAAAAATACCCATGATCTTTACAAAAAGGGGCAAAAATACTAGCTCCGTCAATTGAGGCAAATGATCGTTAAGTTTCTTTTTGTGGGCCCCACTTTAATATTTTTTTAATTAATTATTTTAAGGGCTAAGGTGCAAAATTACCTATTTACATATCTTTCGGGTGCAAAAATACCTATGATCATTAAAAAAGTGGACAAAAATGCCAGATTCGTTAACGAAGGCAAACGACCGTTAATTTCTGATTTTGTGAGCCCACTTTAATCATTTTTAAATAATTATTTAAAAAACTCTTACCCTCTCTCTCTCTCTTCCTGCACCCCTTTCCCTCTCACTCTCCTTTCCCTCTCCCCGTCCAAACTAGAGCCCCACCTTCACACCGGTAATAACTCTCTTCGACCTCCCACATGGTCACCGCCTTTATACTACCCTCTCCCTCCAAATGCTCTTCCGTAGTTCATCATCGAAACCTTTCCCTTCATTAATGAAATTAGAAATTAACGAACATTTATCTTCATTAATGGTGATGGCATTTTGTCCCCTTTTTTAATGATCAGAGGTATTAATTAAAAGCTATGATCATTAAAAAAGCGGACAAAATGATAATAGGTATTAACTAAAAGCAACATTTTGTCCACTTTTTTTAATAATCATAGGTATTAATTAAAACCTTAAAATACCTCTCTACATTAAGCTTTTAATTATTACCTATAATCATTAAAAATGGGGACAAAATTCCAGCTCCATTAATGAACGAAAACATTCATTAATTTCTGACTTCGTTAATAAGGGGAAAAGTTTCGATGATGAACTATGAAAGGGCATTTGGAGGGAGCGGGTAGCATAAAGGTGGTGACCATGTGGGTGGCCTTAAAGAGTTATTGCCGGTGTGAAGGTGGGGCTCTAGTTTGGACGAAGAGAGCGAAAGGAGGGTGAGAGGGAAAGGGGTGCAAGAAGAGAGAGAGAGGGTGAGAGTTTTTTAAATAATTATTTAAAAATGATTAAAGTGGGCTCACAAAATCAGAAATTAACGGTCGTTTGCCTTCGTTAACGAAGCTGGCATTTTTTTCCACTTTTTTAATGATCATAGGTATTTTTGCACCCGAAAGATATGTAGATAGGTAATTTTGCACCTTAGCCCTTAAAATAATTAATTAAAAAATATTAAAGTGGGGCCCACAAAAAGAAACTTAACGGTCGTTTGCCTCAATTGACGGAGCTGGTATTTTTGCCCCTTTTTGTCAAGATCATGGGTATTTTTGCACCCAAGGAATATAAATGGTGCCAGGCGCACATGTGACATATGTAGATGGGTATTTTTGCACCTTCGCCCAAAAAATAATATTGTGGGTCCCACAAAACGGACGTTTGTACGTACCAATTAACAATTTGACATTTTTACCCCATTTGAGAAGTTCATAGGTATTTTTATAACTAAAAAAATTTTATGGTGTTGGATGCACTTTTGAGAAAATTTCATGAGTATTTTTGCACCTTAACCCAATTAATAATTATGCTCTCTATAGGGAACTTTAAGATAATTGTGGGAGTTAATATAATCTTTAATCTCTTAAGTTTACCTTTATTTTAATTTTAGTCCTTTAAGTTTCAAACTAGAGATTTTTGTCTATCAAGTTTCATTTCATTTAAAACATTAGTCTCTACAACTCAATAAACACCTGGACCATTTCACCCCTAAAGGGACAAAAACCACTAGTTTGAAACTTGATGGACCAAAATGAAAATGTGGGTGAACTTGAGGGATTAAAAATGATATTGACCCTAATATTGGTTACTCTTTTTTTCCTTAAAATAGCATATAATAATATTCTAAATTCTCTTAAAATAAAAATTTATTTCTAGCCCCCACAATATAGATTATATTTTAACATGACCTTTATAGCATTAATTTTTTACTTTGGCCATTGAAAAATAAAATAAATTTAAATTTAAATTTCTTTCTTTCTTTGGGTGGAAATTAATTTGAAATATCACATGCAGGTATTTCTCAATTTATTTTACCAATCTGATAATAATTGTCTTCATTAGATTGATGGAATGTTATCAATATTTTTATTTCTGAGAATGATATTAAAAAAATAAAAAAATGTAATTCTATATATGAAGGATTAAAAAAATACTATGAAAAATAAATTAAAAATACCCCTGAATAGTTATTTACAAAAATAGTACTTTATTTATAAATAATGTACTGAAATAAAATTTTATTTCTAACTGGGAAAACAAAACAGAGAGAGAAAATCTTGCTTTAAATTTTATTTTTGGAGATTTGGTGGTTGGGAAAGTGACAATTCTCAAATCGACAAGGACATGTTATAATAACAATGACAAGGAAGAGTGATTCTTTCAGCAGAACAGATGGAAAGCGCAAGAGAGAGGGGGAGGGCAAAAGGAGGTAACGGTGAAAAGAAGGATGTAACTGATGGAAGTGGCGGTGGTGGGGGCAAAAGCGAGCGGGACAAAGGCGGTCAAGAAAAAGACATCGGTGGATTCGAGTTTGGCAAGAAGGACCGAACGACGGATGCTGGCATAAATTCTTCCAAAAAGACCACCACAGAGGTACGGGGGTGTCTGATATTATTCTTTGCAGATGATATTATTCTTTTTGCTTAAGCCTCTATTGAACAAGCCAATGTGATCAACACATGCCTCTAAGCCTTCTGCAATAGTACGGGTCTGAAAGTAAACCAACATAAAATGAGAGTCTTTTTCTCTAGAAATGTGAATCATAACAGAAGCAGTTAATTATGCTCTACTCTTGGTTTTTCTATAACCAGTGACTTAGGGAAGTATCTTGGAGTCCCTTGCACCATAAGCGAGTAACCAAGGATACATATCAGTCTGTGGTTGATAAAGTAAAGACGCGGTTGTCAAACTGGAAAGCTTCTACCTTATTCTCTACTGGAAGAGCTACCCTTATAACATCCATCACCTCAGCTATTCCCAGGTATGTGATGCAAACTTCTTCTTTGCCTTGTACCACATGTGATACACTGGATAAATGTAATCGTTAGTTCTTATGGGGCACATCTAAAGAACATAAGAAAATTCCATTGGTGGCATGGGAAACTGTGTGTGAACCCAAGAAGAAGGGAGGCCTGGGGATTCGGCATGCGAGGAATCAGAACAACGCCTTCCTTATGAAAATTGGGTGAAAGTTGGTAGCCCAGAAGGAAGATTTTTGGGTCAAGGTTGTGCGAAATAAATATAAATGTGGTTCTGACATAATCCTGAGAATTGATATGGAAAAACCTGGCTCAAATCTATGGAATGAGATTAAGAAGACATGGAGCAGGGTACATGAGGGCTTGGAGGTGTCGGGAGATAGGCGCGTATGCTGGAAAGGGAATAGGAATGGCCGCTTTTCTGTTCACTCAGCTTATGCATCCTTGCAGCGTAATAACGACCATATAGACATGTTTTGGGCTAAGTTGTGGAAACTTAAAGTACCTGAGAGATGTAAGATGTTCTTTTGGTTAGTAGCTCATAAAAGGCTTTTGACTAATGTCTCTCTATACAAGCGAGGATTGAGTGCTAAGTCTGCATGTCTGATGTGCAACTCAGAGGTCGAGGATCAAAAACATGTCCTTTGAGAGTGTCCAACGACTAGGGCACTTTGGCAAGAGATGTTATCACCGAGAAGATGGAGGAAGTTCAGCTCGATGGAGTACTCCGAGTGGTTTCGCTGGAACTTAGCTCTACCAACAAAGGAAATCACGATGATGTATGGAGGAAGGTATTTACTCTTACGTGCTGGTTCTTGTGGAGGTGTCGAAACTCTTTCGTCTTCTAGAGCAAGTCTATTCCTAATGTAACCATTCAGATTGATGTTTGTGCTATTTTGAGTGGCATGCAAGACGCTAGGCAGCGATTTTGGAAAGGCCGTTTGCCAGAATCGAGATAGAATGAAGTTGGGAGCAAATGGAAACCGCCTGATCAAGGGTGGGTGAAGGTGAACGTTGATGGTGCATTCGCGAATCTAACTCCAGGAGTAGCGAGTGGTGGAGTTATTCGCAATGAACGAGGCGAGCTCCTGAAAGCCTTCATGTTCTGAGGGGAAGAAGGAGATTGTCTTATTACTGAGTTATGGGGATGCCTCCATGGACTCAAGGTTGTATGGGATATGGGGTTTAGGATGGTGGTGGTGGAATCTGACTCATCAGAGGCTATTTAGATACTTAAGAATTATGATTATGACACTCATGCTGACCGAAGCATCATCGAAGAAGCAAAGCAGTTGCTGGGCCGTGAGTGGTGTGTTTCTTTGGGACATATCCGGCGATGGGTGAATGAAGCTGCGGTTCTAATTGCTAAAGTAGGTCTCTCGGCCTCCCCTAGTTTTCACTTCATCTCGACTACGTTTTTGGAACTGGACAACATAGTTCGGAAGGATAGATCTCAATAGGGCTTTGGTTTTGGTTGCTTTCTTGTATCATAAAAAAACAATGACAATGATAATGAATTTGTGTTTGAGATTAAATTATAATATATTATTAAGAGGAAAGTCTTGAGGACGATTTATTCATTTTATTGGTAAATATGGTGATTACATTGTTGGTGAAGAATGGGTGGTTAGATAGATTATGTTGCTTCCCAAATAAGATGATTAAGGTGGTTGAACACAATAATGCCTATATATAATTCCTTATTCAGTCAAATTGAAATGAGTAGATTTTCTTTGGTGAAAGCATCATAACTTTGAAGTTGATAGGTTTCGGTGTAATAATTCATAGATAATGTGAGTACCAAGGTACTAAAAACTAGAACGGACACTGAACCGGCTGAGATACTGGATCAAGGGTCAGTGGTTCAGACCGGAGTTAACTCAAAGGTCAGACCGTGGTCATTTCAAATATATATATATAATTTAAATGTTCATTCATACCATTTAAAAAATTACATAAGACTATTTTTTTTAATCAATAATCCAATATAACCTCTTAAACCTAACATCCACAAAAATATTGTTAAGTTCATAAGAATTTTTCTCCAACCAATGCCAAAAATACTCCACAATCCTTTTAAAACTCCTTGAAAATTAAAAAATTTTAGGAAAATAATTTTTCAAAAAAAAAAGCCAAAACGACGTAGTTTGGAGCATAAAAAGGTAAAGTTTTTCTTTTTTAAAAAAGAGTCAACCCGTGACTCGGTCGGGTCACCCTAGGTTGGCCGGGTCACACTGGGTCGGAACAATACCGAGCAGCTAACTAAACCAGACCAGCCAACTGGTCGATTCGTCGGGTTCTGGTCCAAACCGGCCACTCCGGTCCAAATTCATGAACCACGGTGAATACAACTCAAGTCATATATCAGTATATAAATATATTGAAATGATGAACTCTACATATTTGCATGAATTACAAAATGAGTTGCAATGTTCACAACTTATAAATAATGATTCTATGTTTTATATATATATATATATTGATTATATGAGAATAGTTAATGATTTTCTAATATTGTATACTCCATCGATTCTTAATATAAGAGTTGAATAATTAATTTATGAATATAAAAAATTAGTTAAATTGGTTATTTTTAACAAATGTATGTTGGTTTCCCTATAATACCCTTTATAATCATATACATTATCTTTGATGGAAATTGAAAATCCCCTTACTATATACAATTAATATACTACTATAAAAATTACTATTTACATCGTTCATTGATTCAAATATGAACTAACGTAGAAAATCATGCTTTTCGAAAGGGTTAAAGTACTAAAATAACTTTTTACTTTTATAAAAAAATGCAACTATAACCATAAACTATTTTTTGGAGTAAAAGTAACTATAAATTTTTAAAATTGGGGTAAACCCATTAAACCAAACTAACTTCCATCTATTTCAATAGGAAAAATTAATCTTTTGACTCTTAAAGTTTTGATGTAACTCCCTCCGTAATTATATCCAAAATAAACGATTAAAATAAAATAGAGACCAATAATAAACAAAACTATTTTAAAATCCTATCTTCATGATAGGGTTTTCATAAATGCCTTTCAAAATCTAATCAACCTGGTCTCATATTCAAATTTCGAATACAATTACTATACGAAGATAAATCACATTTATACAAATATCAGAGTGCACAACTTAATCATCTCGGTAATCCCGGGTCTCATATCTTCGCTAAACAATCATAGGGCACATTAGCCCATACAACTCCTTAAATAGGGATTACACAAACCCATTTGAATACATACTCAAATACTCATCCAAATATACAAATACGCATCCCAATTATAATGATAACCAACTACCAAATGCTCTTCTCGAAGGAAATCCTCGCCACCCTTGGCTGCTTACTCCATCCTCGATCCACCTACTCTGTCTAAAATGTTGGTAAGGGAGGGTGAGATTCTAGAGAATCTCAGTAGGAAACAGATACCAATATACATGCAAGATAAGTGTTTAATGCATGACATGCTTGCATCACATAATTCATGTTCACACAATGACAAATCTGTAAGATCAATGCTTCGAACAATATACTCATGGCCATAGCATAAATTGAAACATAGTTTCAAATCATTTATACATGTATCACATAATCAAGCAAAGCAATAACATGCATCAATACACTAATACAATTATCAAAGCATGTAGGAGAGGTAAGTTCCCTACATTTGTTTTTTACACGTACGCTCCAGCACCGCTACTCACAATCAGATGAATATTGAACCACAATTAGGGCGAACATCAACCCTATAACCAAAGCAAGGACATAGGGTTATTCTCTATTCCAAAACCTTACTTTCATATCACTTAAAGTTGGTCACCATTCATGACCTTTAGGTGGCTAATCAAAGCCTAAACATATTCCTAAAGGCTTGGGAAAACACTTGACCAAAGACCATCTTTGGAAGTCTAAAATGTCATTTTTAGGGGTTGGCCGCGGCCCACAAATCCACTGGCCATGGCCAAAAATAGGTCAGAAACATTTGGGCCGCGACCAACAATCCTTCTGGCCGCGGCCAAGAAAATCTTGTTTTTTGGCTGAACTTCCAAAAATCATAACTAATTCCATAAAAATCGAAATGAGGTGATTTCAAAGCCAAATGAAAGCTATTTAAGTTCTCTACAAAAGAAAAATATTGTTCATTACTAGAAATCACCACAAAAATGCAGAATCACACAAAATCCACTACTGCCCCAAAACAGTATTCAGTTTCAACATCAAACTTTGGACAGTCATATCTCCTAGCTCCCAAAACGAAATGACACAATCTATATGTCTCTTCTGAAGCTTGGGATGTGACTTTAAGACTAGAAAGTTTCAAAATTTTCTAACATCATTTGGTCATTCAAAATGGCAACACAAAAAGACTTCCCAGACAGAATTTCCAATGGACAACATTTCCAGTTTTGCAACCAATGTGTCCAATCCAATCCAAACCAATTCCAATGACTAAATACCACAACATGACACCATTTTCAACAAAAAGAACAACCCAATCCCTCCAATTACATTCCACACAAAAATACCACAAAATCAGGGCAAAAATCACAATTCACAATACTCATTCAATAACCACAATAGTTAGGTCTAAAGTTATCAAATACTCACTTCTTCCTCTTCCCAATGCCAATTCTTTGATTCCTCCACTTCTCAAATTCTTCAAGCTCTCAAACACCTTATTTCAAAAATCTAAAATCATAGAGATGAAGCTCTCATCACTATGAACAACATTATAAAAGAGTGTTTGAGCCAAAGATGACAATAACAAGGCTAGAACCTCACTTATAACTTTCTCTTTCTTCCTTCCTTGTTGGATGGCTATGGGAGCTTGGAGGAGAGAGTATGAGATTAGTTTTGGAGCTTCAAATGGCCTTTAGGCTGACCTAAAAGAGAGAGGAGAGAGGAGAATGAGTGTTTGAACCTTTGACCCATCCAATGGCTCATATTGTGCCACTTGTCACAACCTTGTTTCATCCTCATGAGTTCACATGAGCTCAACACATGGGATTCCACCCTTTTAATCTCATAACAATTAATCTCAATAATTGATCTTTGAGTTACCAAGGAGCTTCCTCGTTGGTAATCGATCAATTGGTCGATAACTTTACCGTTTTGCCCCTAATTATGACAATTCTCACTGAATCACCACCAAACTCATCTTATCATTCCATCTCATTCCTTTTCTTCCACAATACCCCCTTCCCTCTATTTTAAGTCAATTTAGATATTAATCCATAATTGAACTTAAATATAGGGTTTCGACGCTACTCACAACACATACGAATCTCAAATCACATCATGACCTCCAAAAGGGGTTTATTTATCACTAATCACTTCCGCTTTTGGAGTCATTATTACTTAATCACAATTTAGAATCCTGCTAAATCAGGTCTTAGCGGTCCACTAATCTCGGGCTTATTCTCTAGCCTTAAATCTCAAAATTCGGGGTATTACATTTGACTCATTTATAACTCAGTCCCTGGATATAATTTTTGTTATCGTTATTACTGGCAAAATGGCAACTCTAACCCATAGTTGTACGTTGGCGAGCTAGCTCGTCAGCCGAGGTTTTTTGAAAAACTATTTTTTCATGTTTTCTTAAGAAGGCTGAAAGTCCAAAACACACACACACACACACACACACATATGAGTCATCATTTTTGCCTTCCTAGCATTAATCATTTCACTTATAAAAATTCAAAAACATAATCCATAATTCAAGAGGCACATATATATGAGTTATCAAATTTGCTAAAGTTTACTAACGAAAACATCAAATCATTATCAAGCAATAAAAATATAATAATTTAGTTTAAAGAAGGAGGAAGAAGGCTAAGACTTTTTTGTCTTTAGGATTGGAAAGATACCAAGTGGAAGTGTGGGGAACTGGGGATTATGGATTTTGTAAAATTATCATATTTTTTTAAACCAAAAAACAAAAAATGTGCGAGTCAACCTGCCAACCCACAGGCCATCCGGGTCAGGCATGTGCGGCCCGCACTTTTACGGGTTGAGAAATCTCCAACACTAACCCTTCCATGAGTTTGTATTACCGGCTCTACTCCCTAGATTCTTTTAAATCCCTTTACAAAACAAATATGATCATTCACAACATAAATAAGGGAATTTACAAGATAAATATGGTCATTTATAAGTCAAAAAAGTTTATATCTACTTTTGGACTAAACAAAAGATAATTGTGTAGTAAAATAATTTATTACTAAATTTGTACCTTTGCCCTTCTAAAAATATATTCAAATAATAAAGAGTGAGAAGAGAGGTACGACCCACATTGCAAAAAGTAATAGAAACTAAATAAGGACGTTAACAACGTTGTTATATATACTACTAAAAAAAGATTATATTTACTTTTGCATCCAAAATAATTAATTGTGTTAGGTATCCATAGGAAAATTGCTTGTGGCTAAATTTGCCCCTAAACCACTTTTAATTCAATATTTCATTTTCTCATCTCTCTCTCTTACCTTTGTCCCAGTTCCCCTTCTTTTCCTTTCTTCTTTTCCTTTCTTCTTTTTCTTCTTCCTTCTCTCATTCCACTCCAGATTCAACTCTGTTGTTACATTTTATATCAGAAACACTTCAAATTTTTATTTGCTATGATCCACCTAGTTTCCCCCCTCGTTTCGGTGTTGTTTTTGGTAATAGAATTCGATAATAAAAGATGAGACTGAAGAATTGTGTAACAACATTATAGTCAATTAAAATTTAATCGACGTAGAAAGCATTTTTCACGTTGCTTATTTAACTGATGTAAATTTGGACACAAACCATGTCATTTGTTTTTAGGTCCCTCTTATAATGGACATGTAATCTTTTTATAACCTCAACACCTATTTACAATTATATATATGGCCTTGAAGGCATAGACTTTTAAGCATATTTAAGAAGGAACTAGTTCAGTGCTCGTCGTAATAATGAGCATTAAGAGCTAATAATAACTTCAAACCATTTAGATCAAATTTGAACAAGTCATTTAAAAAGGTCTTAAGGGTGGAAATAGGCTAGGCTAGGCTAAGCCTTACATACACTAGTACAAAATCTGTCATTTACACCGGTTATAGAGGGATAAGGTCTAAAATGTATGACCGGTGTCATTTTTGTAATTATAGATAACGTCAGAGACCGGTTTTGAAGATATCAAGTCTTAAAGATATTATTTAAAACTCATTTATGTTTAACCGGTCTTAAACGGATAAAATAATAAAAAATAAATACACTTTTTAGACCGATTATTTCTATAACCGGTCTAAATAAGCAATCTGTAATTATTTTTTTCTTTTTAACTTTTAAGACTGATTTTATATTATAACCGGTCTAAAAGTTGAAACTTTTTAGACCGGTTATTTTAAAAACTGGTCTAAAAAGTACTTTTAAGACCAGTTATTCTTAAAACTCGGTCTTAAAAGTGCATACCCTAATTAAAATTTTGCTCTTCTCTTCCTCCCGCCAAATTGTAGCTTGCTCTCTGAACTCACTTTTCCCTGAAATTTCTTCGACGCTGTTCTTGTTCACAACTCTGCCATCCTCTTTCTCTCTAAATCTGGAGCAATCTTTCTCTCTGAATATAATATCTCGCAATTCAACTGATGGTGTTCTTTTTCCTAACCTTATTGGCGTTATTAGGCTAGGTCTGTATTAGTAGAGGAAAAGTCACTACCCATATACCTTGCCATTAGTCGACCTTTATTTCACCGTCAATCGATAACATTCCAGCTCCGACTCCTCCCACCCTTAAATTGCCGCTCGTTCGTCTTCCAAACGGGAGCACAAAGAGAAACTACTCATGAAACAACTTTCCAGGTTTGTTTTGTTTGTTGTTAATAATTTGAACTTAACCTTTTGGATATTGTTTCATGTAGGTTTAACCATGTCTAGCATCAGATTTTGATATGCTTGAAGTAGAAAATGGAGGTGTTCTATTTTATGATTATGGCTTTGTATAAATATGCCCAATGTTGCTCTCTGTCTTACTCTTACCATTGAACTCGATGATAACTTTTGATATTAGCTTAATGATCACATTATGATATTTTATTTATGCTTTCTTATCTTGGATTGCCATTAATGATCACATTATGATATTTGCTATGTGGGTTTGAATTGAATATAAAGTTATAAACAAGAGGTTGATAATGGATAGGATGCTACAAGTTATTTATACTTTCCTAACTTGTTTTTTTGTCTATCGTTTTGCTATTGGATAAGGTGCTACTAGGTGTTGAAATATATGGATCGTAGTTGGATAAAAGCTAAAAGGACAAGTGTTGAATATGATGTTGGGGTGAGGGGCTTTGCTAGAAGAAATGCCAATGATGATAGTAGGAAGTCTTATTGCCTTTGTGTAGTATGTTTGAATGAGAAGCGACTAAGTGTCACAAATATATATACATTTAATTTATGAAGGATCTTGTAAGAGTTATATAGTATGGGTATGACATGGTGAAGAATTAGAAACGCCAAGTACATCTCAATAGGGGGAGTGGCCTTTAATGATAATGACACGGATATGGATGATCGGATAGAGGATTTTAAGCAATCACGTGCATATGGTAATATGTGCAGTGATGCTGAGAAGCCACTGTACCCAGGGTGTAAAAAATACAAATTGTTGAGAGCAGTATTGAAATTTGTAAGCTTGAAAGCACGGCATGGACGAAGCGACAAAAGCTTTTCAGAAACGCTTGAGGCTTTTAAGGACATGCTTCCAGATAATAATGTGTTGCCTTATCAATACTATGATGCTAAGAGAATACTGTATCCACTAGGGATAAAGTATAAAAAGATCTATGCATGCCCTAATGATTACATATTGTATAAAAAAGCATGAAGAGAAGGAGCAAGGTCCGATATGTGAAACTCTGAGGTATAAATCAAATAAGACCCCTGCAAAAATATTGTGGTATCTTCCAATCATACAAAGGTTCAAGCGCTTGTTTGCCAATGAAATTGATGCCAAAAATTTGAGACGCCATACGGATGAGAGGATTTCTGATGGAAATCTTTGACATCCAGCTGATTTTTCTCAATGGCAGAAAATCGATCAATTATTTCTTAGCTTCGGTGAAGAACCTAGGAATCTTAGGCTTGGGCTTAGCACAGATGGCATGAATCCTTATGGTAGCCTAAGCAGTATACATAGTTCATGCCTATTCTATTGGTAATTTACCACTTATCTCCTTTGTTATGCATGAAACGGAAGTACATTATGTTGTTGATTTTGGGACCAAAGCAATCCGGAAATGACATAGATGTTTACCTAGAACCCTTGATCGAAGACTTGAAAGAGTTGTGGGATGAAGGTGTTGATGTTTTTTACTCGAACAAGAAGGAGGTTTTTAAAATACGAGCCATGATCTTTTGTACCATAAATGACTTCCCTGCATATGGAAACTTGTCAGCATATAGTGTTAAAGGGCAAAAAGCATGTCCGATTTGTAAAGAAGGCACATGCTTCCATCAACTTCAACATGGAAGAAAGACAGTTTATCTTGGCCATAGGAGATTTCTTAGATGGGGCCGCCCATATCGTAGATTAAAGAAAGCTTTTTTTGGTAGACAAGAGTTTGAAGATGCTCCGAAAGCATTGACTAGGGAGCAAGTTTATGAAAAGGTGAAAAATATCAATGTTATCTTTGGTAAGACTACAAAGAGTAGTAATGAAAAATATAAATGAAAAAAGAGGTCTATATTCTTTGATCTTCCATATTGGCCTAATCTTGATGTGAGACATTGTATTGATTTTATACATGTGAAGAAAAACGTATGTGATAGTATTGTTGGGACACTGCTCAACATACAAGGTATTTCTAAGGATGGCATGAGGATAAGATTAGATTTGCAAGAAATGGGAATACGAGAAGACTTACATCCAAGGCCATATGGTAAGAGAACATTTTTTCCTCCAGCTTCTTATACTTTGTCTAAGGATGAGAAAATAAGTTTTTGTGACTGTTTACATGGCAACAAAGTTCCCTCAGGGTATTCTTCAAATTTTAAGAAGCTTGTGTCGATGAAAGACTTGAAGTTAGTAGGGCTAAAGTCTCGTGATTGTCATGTCTTGATGCAACAACTACTCCCAATAGCTATTCGAGGCATTATCGAATAAGATCTTCAACATATTTTGACTAGACTTTGTTTCTTCTTCAATGCTATTTGTAGTAAAGTCATTGAGACGGAGAGATTAGATGAACTAAAAAATGAAGGATATATAATCTTGTGCCATCTTGAGAAGTTTTTTCTTCCTACTTTTTTTGACATCATGGTACATCTAATTGTTCATCTAGTGAGGGAGATCAAGTTGTATAGTGTATCTATTTATGATGAATGTACCCAATGAAAGAACTGTGAAAATCCTAAAAGGGTATGTGAAGAACCTTAACCGGCCTGAAGCATCTATTGTTCAGAAATATGTTTCTGAAGAAACCATAGAGTTTTGTCAAGATTACTTGTCAAATGTACAACACATTGGACTTCCTGAACATCATAATTAAGAAAGGGGTAGACGCGGGGCTTCAATAAAGAGTCTGGAACATGATAAATTATAACAAATCTACTTGTACATCTTGAATAATATTGATGAATTTTAAGATTACATTAATGCTCATAAATAAATTGTACGTAAAGGAAATAGTTGAATGACTGAATAAAGGTTAATTAGGGAACATAACAAAACTTTTACACATTGGTTCAAACAAAAGGTTGATGGAGAAGAATGTGTTTCTGATACAATTAAAGGGTTAGCATGAGGTCCTGACGTTGATGTCATAAGTTGGACTTCATTTGTTATCAATGATTATACATTTTACACGAAGTCCCTAGATTATAGGAGCACTGTCCAAAACAATGGTGTTATGTTAGTGGCTGAATCTATACACTTCTCTAGTTCGAAAGATAAGAACCCTAAATTGACAACCATATCTTATTATGGGGTTATTGAAGAGATTTAGGTGGTTGATTATGTTAAAATTAAATTTCCTATTTTCAAATGCAAGTAGGTTGATGTTAACAATGGTGTCATGATCAATCAATTAGGATTTACATTAGTTGATATAAATAGTAGAAGTTTTGGTGATAAACCTTTTATTATGGCATATCAGGTGAAACAATTGTTCTATATTACCGATCAGGCAAATAAAATATGGTATGTAGCTCTCCAAGGAAAAAGGGTCGTTGATATTAATGAGAAAAGCCGTTCAATGAATGATCTTCTTGAGACTCCATATATTTCTAGGGGTCTTCCAAAATTAAATGAAGAAAATGAAGCAGATAATGAACTAGGCACAAAAATCGATCATCATGAAAGGATATAGGAAGATATCCCTTTATAAAACTACTTTAAAGGTTAGCTAGTTAAAGCAATTATCATGAACTATATTTGAATTATGCACATCATTAATTTATATATATAACTACTTTTTTGTTGTTGTCACAAGAAAATGAAGGATTTGAGGTGTCATAGTGTTAGAGCTCAATGTTTATATATTTTTATTAATTAATCTTAGGCTTTTGTGGGACATAATTGAATATTTTGGGCATAATCAAGTGTCAATGTGAGATTTTAGTGAAATGATAATGTAGAAATTAAAGTGGTTAAATTGTTATATTTTTAATTTATATTTGTTATTCCCATCATTCTTTAATTGTGAACAAAAGAGATTACCTTTGTGAATATAATTTTGTAGGTGATGATATGGCACAACTTGAGTGATCAAGGTCAAAGATGTCATTTTGGAGCTTAATGAAGGACAAGAGTGGAACATCACAAGTGCAGAATTTATTTTCACATTTTTTCTAAGAGAAGGTTAAATAAGTAAGGGCCTTGTTTGGTGGTTGCAATTTTATGCCTAATGCTAAAACATATTTTCACCTCCTCATCTAAACAAGGCACAACTTACCTATTTAACCTAGAGAGAATTGAAGAAAGATTGAAGTGGGGACCATTGTTGAAAGGAGCGGTGGCTGAAAAGAAATGAGAAGGGAGCATGAATTAATAATTAGAAAAGGAAAGGAGATGACCAAATGAGAGTAAAGAGCTTAAACGAAATGGTTGAAGGAGAAAAGAGCACAGCTGGACTGATTAATTGAATGGAATAGAAGAGGAATGGCGGCTAAATTATTGAAGCAACTATTGGACCAAACTGATTTGAGAGAAGCAGCTGGACCAAAAGGATTGAATGGAGTAAAAGAAGAAAGAGCCAAAATTATTGACTGAATTGGAGATGTTAAACCGATGGAATTAATTGAGAAAGGTAGGGGCTGGACCAAAGGAGAATTATGAAAGGGAAATGAAGAAAGGAAAGGCTAAACCGAATTGAAGGGAAAAAAGTAAGCAGCCGAATTTGTTGACCAAGTGAGAAATAAGAATAAAGAATATAAAAGGAAGAGGGATGACGTGAGGATTTATAGAATTGAAGAGAGAGGGCTGTTGGGAGGTAGCATCTGGACAAATAAAAGAATAGAGTGTGTGGCGACTGATTAAAAAAAGGGGAGTACAAGTTAAAAAAAGAGGGCTGACCAAATTGGAAAAGAAGCTACTGGACTAGATTAATAGAAAGGAATGGGCTAAAATGAAATTAATGGGCTGAATTGAATTAGATGAAGAAAGGGTTTGGTTACTAGCTAAGAGGAAAAAAACACCTAATGAGAAAAGGAAAGAAAAGGGAACACGACTTAGGAGACACGAGCAGCGAATAAAATAAAAAAGAGGAGGCGAGAAGAAAGGAGGGGATGGAATAAAGAAAAGGAGGAGAGCATAGACTTGAAGAAGGGTGGTGGCTGTGTGCAGAATTGAAGAGGCGTGAGATAAGGCAGCCGAAATTGTGGACTAAAGGGAATTAAAAAGCATGGCTAGACAAAAGAAAATAGAAGGAATTTGCTGTTGCAACTGCAGTTGAAGAGCTGTTCAGTGTTTTTCCCTTATCCTCCATGGCTCATTGCTAATCCTTCTTTCAAGCTTCATCTTCATCTTCCTCCATGAGTAGCTAAGCTTTGGTGATTTCCTTGAATTGGGTAATGGTTTGAGCTTCTAAACTTCAATGGAATTCCTTTAAGCTCTCTTTCTATTTCATAATTGTATGGCTTGGTAAAGTATATGGTTGTGATCTAGATTACTCTATGCCAAGTGAATAAACTTGGTGGTTGAGCTAGGAGTTGATTAATTTAGCTTTGTATGATTCAAATTAGAAGTAGGTTGAGTTGTTTATTCCAACTTGGTCAAGTGGATTGTAAATGACTAAACTGAATGCATTGAACTTTTGTAATGGTAATTACAAGCTAGAATTGGAAGTTGATTATTCATCTCCTTGAGTCTGAATTATTTGGTGATATTCATTTAATTGCTTCGGTAGAATGAATTAAATGATTATTGCAAGTATGAAGCTAGTGGTAGCTTAGTTCCACCCTTTTGACTCATATTATGGAATTCATATCATTAGCGAGTAAGGAAGACTAAAATTTCAACTCAAGGGAATCTCATTTCATCATTATATTAGTTAATTGAATTTATCTTGCTATTAGTGTTAATTTTTAATTCCTTTTGCTTCTTTGTTTTAAAAACCAAAAAAATACAAAAATATTGTTTTAGCTTAGATTACTTCATAGTTTTAAAATCAAATCCTCAAAATGATCTCTCACAACTTTAAGGTTTTTATCACTTTACTATTTAGAAACTTGAAAATTAATCTCCTCACAAGAACGACCTAGGTTGAGCTACTACGCTACATTTTCTAACCTAGTTTTATTTTGTGAACTCACACGACATGGGTTAATCACCTAGCTAGTGCAGATGCTCCGGAGCCAGCTAGTGATCATCGAGGATGGATTACTGTATGATGTGTTCTTTCTCGGTAAATATTAATGTGTTGATTTTCAATGATTTATTGTTGTTGCTTCTGTGGAATGTGAGATGTAGGAAAAATGATGTAAGTTACACATGTTATAATTGTGTTTTAGAATGCTTGATAAAATGAGAATGTGTAAGAGAAGAATTTATTTTAGGAAGAATGATTTATTGTTGTTGCTTCTGTGGAATGTAAGGTGTAGGAAGAATGATTATTGTCTGATGTTTTCTTTCTCGATAAATATTAAAGTGTTAATTTTCAATGATTTATTGTTGTTGTTTCTGCAGAATGTGGGATATACAAAAAATGATGTAAGTTATACTTGTTGAAATTGTGTTTTAAAATGCTTGATGAAACAAAAATGTGTACAAGAAGAATTTATTTTAAGAAGAATGATTTATTGTTGTTGCTTCTGTGGAATGTGAGGTGTCAAAAGAATGACTGTTTTTTCACCATTAGGCTTAATGTCGCTAGAATGGTTTACTAGGTAAAATGTTTTAACTGGGTAAATGGCTTGCTGCTGGCTAATTAAGAGTAAATTTAAAAAAATGGAACTTTTTAGACCGGTTATTGGAAAAACCGGTCTTAAAAATACTTTTTAGTGATAAACCAGTCTAAAAAGTTGTTCTTATAATAGGAATGTATTAGATGCTTTGAAGTTCTGGAAAATTTATGAAGCTAATATGAATATTACTGTATAAGTATGTTCTGTGGTCGCAACCTTGGTTGATCTTCCACATCAGAAACATGTTAATATAAAGTTAAGTATTTGCTTAATATTATTATTATCTGATAGTATGCAAATTAGTTGTTCTTATAATAGCATATGAACTTCGTCCATCTTTTCTAAGGTGATGGCAGTAAGTCTCGACGAATAGGGTAGCAGTTTGTTTGGATGTTCATGTGTTATTAATGATCAATGTTTAAGGTATTGGCTAAGTGATAATAATATTTGTAAATTTTTATCTTTATAAGAACATATAAGGTAAAATTTATAATAGCTCCATAAATAACCCAAAAACTTCATCTTATCGAGCACAATGCTATAAAACGTGATGGTGATGATATCAGTGTAAGGGAGTAAAGTTTAATCATGTTCAGATCTTTCTCTTTCCGCTCCAACTCCTCCCGTCCTTCTTCTAGTCCTTCTTCATCCTCCAATTCTGATATTGCACCAACCAAAAATTTAGGAAAATCTTCCCTACAAAATAATATTTTCAACAATGAAATTCATTTTGAAGATATTGATCAAAATTTTAGTGATTGGAATATTTCAATCATTAACCAAAATGATTTATATAAACCTGAGGATAAAAAATTCTGTAAGTCTTCTGATTATATAAGAACAGTTGAAGAAACTATTCCTCTAAAATCAGGACCAACTGACATGTGTCTTTTGTCAAAAAAGTCAATTTTAAAACACCAAAAGAAATACAAATTTATACAAAATGGATGTGTCCAGATTGCAATTAAACCCTTAGTCAAAGCAAGTTTAGATGTCTCCACTTTGGTCTGTGTCAAAGATGGAAGACATGAAATCTTCTTTGAATCAATTTATGGAATGGTTGAAACAGGTCTTCATGATAGACCAATCTACATCAATTATTTCCCAAATATTATGGCTTCTCTTCATGATGATCCTATCATCAATGCTTTGAAGTTAAGCCTCAAATTACATGGGCTTAATATGAAACCTGGAGTTTCATCAATTGCTCTAATTTATAGGATTCAATATAAAGTCATGAATTCTTCTACCTCAAATGTTAAAATGTTTAACCAAGGTAAAGAAACATGCTTATTCCTAACAGATGCTACTAGAGCAAATGTTATAGTTCCAAAAACAATAAAATAGGAAGAAGTTACTCTTCCTGATGATTAAGATTTAGTTAAAATTGCCCAGTTATCCCAAAACCTACACCTGATTCTTACAGAATTAGGCAAAATGAAAATGGAGATGTTAGAATCACTTTTGATAAAAAAAGATCATTTAGTGTTTCTAAGACACCTTCCATTCAGGAAAGTTATAAGACTGCTCTAGAACAACCTTCTAGGCATTCTTGTAGTTCTTCTGTCAAAGAACGAGTGATTTCACCTTCAGTAATGCAAGGTCTAAATGAATCAGCCAGTGTCGTAAGACCTGTCTACCAAAATCCTGAAGATGAACCAGTTGAAACCCAAACTTGCCAATCACCAACATATTCCGATATGAATGTCATTGAGGAACAATTTGAATTAGATGATAAGAAACTTTTACAAAAAGATTTATATTCTAATGAAAATACTGAAAGACATGAATGGTTTTGCAAAAAATATAAGACCAAAGAATTACAAAATCCAATTTGGTTTTATAAAAT
Source organism: Inga laurina (assembly GCA_963855925.1). Classification (NCBI taxonomy): domain Eukaryota; kingdom Viridiplantae; phylum Streptophyta; class Magnoliopsida; order Fabales; family Fabaceae; genus Inga; species Inga laurina. Next base: position 18,277,826 of record OY979702.1, on the reverse strand, counting down.
GCTTAGAAAGTATAAACTTCATATCTTGTTCTTTCTATGGTTTGATGCCTATGTAGAAGAACAAGGTATAAAGGATTATCCTTTCAAGCCATTTGAAGGGGTTAATGCCTCTTGGATTTTTAAAAATGAAGACAGAGTTGAATCTGATCTTCCATCAAAACAATCTTACCAAATTCCTAGAATTAAAATTGGTGAAGCCATTGTTATAACTTCTCCTTTCAAAAATAAGGATCCTAAAATGGAAACAAATTCAAAAGATATTCAACATATCATTAAACAAAATAATTATACATATTCTTAGCCTCAAACTTTAGTAGAACAAATCCTAAAAAAGAATATAACTATTTCTAAAACTAATGAAATCCCTTCCTCTAGTTCCATTAGCAAATAGCCAATTTTCAAACCATATACTATCCTTGCAAATATTGCATGTAGTATTAAAAAAGGAAGTTTTCAAAAAAGAATTGAAGAAGAATTAAAAATGATAACAATTCCTGACACTCTTTAGGCTAAAACTGCTTCTTCAAACTCAAAATTAACAAAAAAATGTTTTAAAAGACAACCAAACTAGTTCTAGTGAAGATTGTCTTAAAAAAAATTGAGAAAATTGAAAACATAAATTGGAGAAATCCAACAAAATTATATTATCCTAGAGCTACTCCTCGGATATAGGTCTAGAAGAAAAAGATGTTGTAATAAAACAATTCAATGCAAATAACATCTATGTTTGAAACATAGATGGACAAACTGAAACAAATATTTTGGAAATTTTCCAACAAATGACAATGGTCAGTAACACCTATGCTATATATAACAACTGCTATGAGGAGGAAGTTGTTCATATATTGATTTCTGGTTTTACTGGACAGCTCAGAGGTTGGTGGGATTACCATCTCACTCAAAATCAAAAAATGCAAATTTTGCAAGCTGTAAAAACCACTTCAAAAGGAAAAACTATTACTAATGAAGGGGTACCAATATCAGATTCTGTTAACTGCCTTATAGTTAATATAATCGAACATTTCATAGGAGATCCTTCCTTTTGGAAAAATAAATCTGCAGATCTTCTATCAAATTTAAGGTGTAAAACCTTGTCAAATTTCATATGGTATAGGGATAATTTCCTTATGAGAGTCTATACCAGAGAAGATGGAAATCATCCAATCTGGAAAGAAAAATTCTTAGCTGGTCTTCCTAGTTCATTAGGAGAAATGGTCAAAGAAAGAATTAGAAATCAATCTGGTGATGATCAAATCCACTACGAAAATTTAACATATGGACAGCTCATCGCAATTGTCCAAAAAACTGCTTTAAAACTTTGTTAAGAAGATAGGATTAAACATCAACTTGCCAAAGAAAAAGCTTCAAATTGGAAAGATTTGGGATCTTTCTGTGAATAATTTGATTTTCCTGCCTGTAAAAAGTCTAAAAAACTTAAACACAGACATGAAGACAAAGATTACAAGGTTAAAAAAATATCATAAGAAACCTTGGAAAAAACCTAGGACTAATCAACCTAGAAAATTAAAAAATGAATTCAAATCAAGAACTCCTATGAATATCCCTAAAGGAAAAATTGTTTGTTTTCGATGTGGTAAAGAAAGTCACATGGCAAAATATTGTAGGCTTAATAAAAGAATTAATTCCTTACAACTTGAAGAATCAACTATTCAACAATTAAACAATCTTTTGATTGAAAAAACCTCTTCTGAAGAAGAATTTGAAGCATCCTCTTTTGAAGAAGTTAATGAACTTCAACAAGATAATATTTCGTCTTCATCTGATGACAATTATTTTCAAAAAAATTGTCTTGATAAGTTTGCTGAGAGTACAGGAAGCCCTATGCTTGATGACCCAATCAAAGAATCAGTCTTACACTACAAAAAAAATGGGATTTCGTAGTGGTGAATCTGTAGCGGTTAATTTTAACCAGTACAAATGTTGACATTTGTAGCGGTTTTATAATAAACAGCTACAATATTGTAGCAGTAACCTAGGAGCCAAGTGGTGTGACAAATTAGCAACATTATTTGTAGCGGTTAATTAGAAATAACCGCTACAACTATGGCACGAGATTCCCACCAAACTTTATCGTGGTTATTTTGTAGCGGTTACAACAAATAAACCGCTACAATATACACGCCACTTGGCACTACCGAACCGCGCTAATAGTGTATCATTCTTTTGTAGAGCTTACTACGAATTGAACCGCTACAAAAAAAAAGAAGAAAGGTCACCTATTTGTGCGGTTATAGAAACAAAACCATTACAGTACTTCAAAAGTCATCATATTTGTAGTAGTTATAATTTAATAACCACTACAGAACTTCAAGGGTCTTTACATTTGTAGCGTTTATGAAATAACCGCTACAAAGTTTTGCTACATTAACTTTTTTGTAGCGGTTGATTTAGTGGTTTTTTAAATAATCGCTAGAAAATCCTCAATTATAAAAGCCACACCGCCTCTCCTTTTTCCCATTTTGCCGTTTTATTTTCTAAAGTTTCTCTGAGAGTTTTCCTTCAGATTTGAGCGTTCTAATGTTTGTCAGAGAGTTTTCTCTCTAGCATTTCTCATTATCACTTGAAGTACGGACAATACTTATTTTATTTTTATTATAATTTTACATATAAATGTGACTAAATCTATTTTTTTAAAATTTTTGTAGTCCGTATGCCTTCAAGGATGGACAAGGGGAAGGAGCCTGTAGTCCCCAGACCGATTCTACGGGGTGGCAAAAACAAAGGAGGGAGCAACAAGGAGGGCGGGCGACCGTGCCATTTCAGCCCATCTCCCCACAGCAGCCACAGGAGTCAGCCCTACCACAGACACCGCAGACAGTCCCACAGGAGACGACCTCACCAGAGGTACCTGATCTGGGAGAGGGAGATATCAGCGTCGATGACTATGACGCGAAAGAGGAATTCGAGATCCTGATTGGGATAAGAGAGATGGAGCAGTTCCTCTATAAGGAGGAAGCGCGGGGGCAGAACAACCCATGAGGGTCATCTTCGTGGTCAACTGGGTTTGAGGTACAGGTCCAAGGTAAATAAATTTTTTTATTTAATAAATTATATATTTAATTTTGAAATTTTAAATTTGAATTACAATTTATCTAAAGTGAGGTAAATTATGCAGATGAGTAGGAGAACGTGCCCACGAGGAGGCTGGACGTGGCTGGTCTAACCAACATGAACCAGGCACTACGAGTTGTAGTGGCGTGGAATGAGGGCACAGACCAGCCCATCGACAATGGGGGTCACCTGTTCAACCGCTTCTTGAATGACCTGAGCTCAAATTGGATGCGGTTCCCCCTTCACTTCAGGACGTGGAGGAATGTTCTGAAGGGGTCGAAGGACCTGACGTGGGAGGAGGCGGCGCAGGTAATTAATAGTATTTAATTATACTATATTTTTTGTAATTAATTCTATTTAATTAATATTTTTTAATAGGATATTTGTAATTATTCATATTTAAATTTCTTTTTACAGCTGAGGTTTACCGTCCAGGCCAATCGGAAGAGGTACACGCTGATGAAGATAGGCGACGGCTGGAGGAACAGGAGGAATCGTCTTTTCCACAGTTTGGATAAAGATGGGATGATGCCTCTGGAGCAGCTGATTAAGAGCGTCCCGGACGGCGTTCTGCCGAACGACTGGGTGAGTTTCGTCCAGTTCAGGAGGAGCGCTGAAGGGAAGGTAATGTATTTATTAAATTATTTATATATAATTATGTAATTGATAATTATTAAATTATAATTTAAATTTAATTAATTTTATGATTTTATTAATTTTAAATGTTTTATATTATTTTAATACACTTAATATTGTTTTTTCCAAGCACTTTCTCAAAGGAACACAAGGTGTCGTGGACCGCAAACGATCCACTACACAGCAGAATCGAAGACCTTTACTGTCATTTACAGCGAGCTAGTAAATTTTCATAATATCAATTACTTTTAGCTGATTATTTCATATTATAAAGAATGTATATGTTTTGATAATACTAATTGAATTTTGTAATTATTTTAGGAGAGAAAGGAACAACAAGAGAACCGTCAGACAGATTATAGGGAATTGTTTGCTCTCACACACAGACACCGTGACGGGACTCTGACCTCTCAGTAGGCAGAGGTGGCCTTTATAAGTGATTTCATTATTATATTATTTATAAACCAACTTAATTATGAAAAATGCTATTACAGCAATCACAGGCTGAGCTGCGAGAGACCCAGGATGAGGAGTCACAAGGGTCTGTGGACCCCACAGCTCCTTTGAAGGAGGGTCTGGGTCAGGTTGAGCACCCCAGACGCGTGTGGGGGTTGGGGATAGGCGCTAGACCTAGCATGGTCTATGGCATGAGCACCGCCTCTGAGGCAGGCAGCTCTAGAGCACAGACGTCCAAGGGACGAGTCTGTTGAGGAGCTGCTCTCAAATTTAGCCCAGACACAGGCTACAGTGGCACAGCAGCAGCTGCTACAGTGGCACAGCAGCAGCTGCTACAGTGGCACAGCAGCAGCTGCTGCATCTGCAGCAGATCAGCAGCAGGCCAATTTCTACTACGCTCAGTAGACGTAGTAGCGTGATATCACGAACAACATGCTCGAGTGGTCGTGGAGTCGCCTGTTCCCGGACAAGCAACATCTATAGGTTCCCTCTCTCCCTTGGTTCGTTGTCCAGCCTCTTCCTCCTGATGATGATGATGGTGCTATTAACTCTACCCAGCGCCTCAATCCACTAGTACCTGAGGGAGCCCCACCTGAGGGAGGACCAGATGATCAACTTCCTGCTACTTAGTTTGCGACATATATATTTTTTATTTTTGAAACATTTGTAAATAAATCTAGATATTTAAATTTAGAAATTAAATTTTTATTGCGTTTACCATAGTTATATTTATATTTTTAGACTGTCTTGTTAAATTTGTTTTGCATTTAGACAGTCTTATTTATATTTCTGAAACTAACCAAAAAAAATTAATTATATATATTTGTAGCGGTTTTATAATAAAACCGCTACAAATATTAAAAAATTTTTGAATAATATTAGTAGTGGTTATGTTCAAAAACCGCTACAACATCAGTTGAATATTTGTAATGGTTAGTGCCAAAAACCGTTACGAGGTATTGAAATATGGGAGGGAATTTCAAATTTCAAGAGTTGAATATTTGTAGCGATAAGAATAATAACCGCTACAACTATTCAACATTTCAATTTTGAATTTCCCCTACTTTGTTCTAATTTGTAGTGGTTTACTAAAATAACCGCTACAAATAAAGAACTATTTTTTGTTTTAAATTTGTCCAACGGTTATAAATATTTGTAGTAGTTTTTTTTTTCTGATAACCGCTACAAAGTTAAAATATTTAAAATTTGAAATTATTCTACTGCCAGAAATTGGTAGCAGTTAAAATTTATAACCGCTACAAATATATGTTAGTAGCGGTTTTTAATATAACCGCTACAATGTTAGAACAAATTCTTCAATTTGATTCCAAGGGCTTGAAAATTGGTAGTGGTTATTGTAGCGGTTTTTGTCATATAACCGCTACAAATGTTTAATACAGTAGCGGTTATTGTAGCGGTTTCAGAACCGCTACAAAATAGTAAACGTTGGAAATTCAGAATATAAGGTTTCAGGCATTCGTCATTCTTTATTCACTCATCTTCTTCACTATACTTTCTTCTCTCTCACTAGTAGTTATGGATAAGTTATGGATCAGGTTGCCATGCAATTCTTCAGAATATTTGTACGGATTAAACAATTTCTTGGATTTTGCATTCACTCACGCCAGCTGTAACGGTAAGATTATTTGTCCATGTCAGAGATGCAAGCTCAAGAAGTGGCATGCATGACATGTTGTTAAGGAACATTTGCTTTTGAAGCCTTTCCCGAAAGACTATATGTTTTGGGCAGTTCATAGTAAGAAGGTCGGTATGAGATATGATGATGCTCTTCCTCAAAGTTCGCAAGTAGGAGTTCAACTAGATGAAGATGATCCTGTGAATGATGCTGTGCGTGATGCATTTGGTGTTCATGACGACAACTTCAACAAAGAAGTGTAGGGCTCAGAGTCGGTGTTCATGCGAAATGAAGCCGCTCGGGATTTTTTCAGCTTGATGGATGAAGCAGATCATCCTTTATATCAAGGTTGTCGAAAATACTTTAAATTATCTTTCTTGATCAAGTTGTATCATATTAAGCGCTTGTGTGGAATCACAGATAAGAAAATGTCGATGTTACTGAAATTATTACAAGATGCATTCCCCGACGTGGAGATTCCCATGACATTATACGAGGCCAAGAAGATTATTAACAGATTGGGCTTGAACAACAAAAAAATTGATGCATGCTCCAATAATTGTATGTTGTATTGGGGAGACAATGACAGCAAGGAAACTTATAAGCGATGTCACACATCGAGGTACAAGACAATTTGGAAGGGAAAAAAGCAGAAGAAGAAACTTACAAAGATTCTCAGATATTTCCCTTTGAAGTTGTGCTTACAAGATTGTTAATGTCATCTAAAACGGCAGAGCAGATAAGTTGGCATGAGGTTGATAAGGATGAAGATGGTAAATTACGACATCCTCAAGATACAGAAACCTGGAAAACGCTCGACAAAGACTTTCCATCTTTGGCTTCTGACCCCCAAAATGTTAGACTTACTTTGGCAACCAACAGTTTCAATCTATTTGGAAATCTTATTACAAGTTACAGTATTTGGCCGGTAGTCTTAGTTCCTTACAATTTACCCCCTGGATGTGTATGAAACAAAGCTCCTTTATTTTGTCTATGATCATTCCAGGCAAAAAGGCACCAGGTATGACATCGATGTGTGTCTCCAACCGCTTATTGCGGGCTTGACTTGTGGAATGTCGGCATCGAGACATATGACGCCTTCAGGAAGACATTGTTCAACTTGCATGCAGCCTTGATGTGGACAATTAGTGATTTTCTTGGCCTTGGAACATTAGCCAGGTGGAATTTGACTCAGCTTGTCAAGCTTGCAATTTTGACTCTAACGAGTGTGCCTTCTGTAACCCCCTTCGATAATCAGGCCGGGATTAACATTTAAGCACATTTAATTATCGAATGAGAAATCCGGAACAAATAAAAACTTTTTAAAAACACCTGTACAAATGGATCTCCATTCATTTCATTCATTAAAACAAATGACCTGTTTGGTCTGTTACATATACAATATCAGAGTAAGCACAATTCCCGACGTTCACCCGGGATAATAACATTAACCAAAGGTTTATACAGGGCATCATTGCCCATCTTAGTATCCATACCGGGGATTACACAAAACTATAGTACTATGATCTATACAATATATTTACAATGATCTAAAATGATAACTAATTCGATATAAAACCAAAATATTTAACTAAGACTACCGCTGGCAGTCCTAATCGTCCTTTGCCACTTGCTTGCTTTTCGATCCACTTGCCCTGTCTAAAAATGTTATTTGGAAAGAATGAGATTCTAGAGAATCCCAGTAGCAACAGTTTATTTATATGATGCATATATACAAAGCAAGACACATATATCACAATGCAGCAATCAATATTCGAGACCGGGCTTTCGCCACGTTCCCTTCACTATATACGAGGTCGGGCTTACGCCACGCCCCATCACTTTATCAATATTCGAGTCCGGGCTTTCGCCACGTCCCTTTCACTTTCACTGTAATCGAGTCCGGGCTTTCGCCACGTCCTCTTCACTTTCACTATAATCGAGTCCGGGCTTTCGCCACGTCCTCTTCACTTTCACTGGATTCAATGACTAATGCAAATATGCAATGCAATACACATGATATAGGATAAAGTGTCACTACCTTTGTCTTTCCTTCCTTGAGCAGGCACAGGCCTTCTATGCTCCGGGCAAATATCAAATCCTAAAGTCATCATTAAAGACAAAGCATTATTCTCTATTCCAATACTCAATTAACTCTTCAACACTTAGATTTGGTTATCAATAATGACCCTAAAGAAGCCCCAAATTCCTCTAATAAAACCCTTAAAAGGTTGAGAAACAATAGGTTGAATATCTCTTTTCAAAAACTTAAAGTGCTGGAACACAGGGGTGGGCCGCTGCCAGCCCTTCCTTGGGCTACGGCCCAAATATGGTTAGAAGGCCGTGGGCCGCGGCTAGCCACCCATGGGCTGTGGCCCGAATCAGGCCAGAAAGGTTTGGGCCGCGGCCAGCCACTCATGGCCCGCGGCCAAGAAATTTCTTGACTCTTGGCTGAACTTCGAAAAACCATAACTAATTGTAGAAAAATCAAAACGAGGTTATTCCAAAGCCAAATGAAAGGTATATGAGTCCTCTTTCAAGGAAAAATATAGCCCTTTGCTAGAAATCACTACAAAAATACAGAATCACCAAAAACTACACACTCCTCCAAAACAGAGTTCTGTTTTTGTACCAAACTTTGGCAAAGCATAACTCTCAGAATACTAAACGAAATGACACAAAATATATGTCCATTTTGAAGCTTGGGATGTGAAATTTAAGAATGGAAAGTTTCACAATTTTCTGAAATCATTTGGTCATTCAAAATGCCCACACAAATAAACTGCCCAGACAGAGTTCACATTGACAGCATTTTTCAACTTTTCTACCAAGGTGTCCAATGACTCCAAAATCATTAACCAAACATATTTTCATACAATTTTCCACAAGGAACACAATGGTAACCTCAAAATGACCAAATTCACAATCTAACCACATGCCCTGTTTTGACCAATACACCAAAACCAACACAAAGTTTCCAAACTTTACTTTTAATGATTCAAACCAAATCCATTTGTCCAAAAGACATCATAATATACCATTTCCATGATCACAACATGCCAAACTCACTAAGACCCTAATTTTCGAAAATAGGGCAGAAATTTCCAGAAAAATCAATGCTCACCAACAACCACAATATATATATCAAAAGGGAGATAACACTCACCTCTTTCACTTTGCTAAAGAGATTTCTTGATTCTTCAACTTTCACAATCTCTTGAGGTCACAAACTAACACCAATGAACACATTACAACCATCACAATGAAGCTCTTCATTCAAGGATCAACATTAAAGGAGGAAGTTTGAGCAATAAAAGCCATTTTCCTTACCTTTTTGTAAGCTTTTCTTCTTCTATTTTCTGCAACAATGGCGCCACCCAAGGAGAGAAGAGAGAGAACGAGAGAGATGAGGGATGGAGGTAGAGTGAAGAAAGTGAAAAATGATTATACTCCCTCCCATTTCAGTTTCCAGCACACAAGAGGGAAGAGAGGAGAGAGAAATGCATTTAAAAATTCCCTTTTGACTTTTCTCATATCTCCCCCACATGTGAGCTTGCCATGTGTCCACCCCTCATTGGCTCTCACTCACTAAATCACCAATTAATCTCTCTAATCCTTCCATTAGCCATTTTAATTACACTTCTCATTTTCTCTTAGTTAGTAATTAATTTCCCCATTAATTACCAACTTATGCCAATAATTCCATTCTTTCAATCTTCCAACAATTATGACATATTAAATAATATTGTCACCAATATACATTAATTCAACTTTAATCCACTCTAAATCACAATTACCTTCTTAAAAATCCTCATTAGCCCTTAATCAAAATTTGGGGTGTTACACCTTCCCTACAGTCGGAAGTGTTGCTTTATGGGGCATTGGAGGTTTCTTGATGGAAGGCACAAGTTTAGATTGCAACAGAATCGATTCAATGGGAAACCAGAAACAAGAGGGCCACCTCAGACTTTATCCAGTGCAGACATCTTACAGCAGCTTGAGGATGTTGAATTCGAGTTCAGAAAAAGCGACGATGCAGCACAAGCAGGCCGAAAGAAGGGCAAGACTTCTATGCCTTAGCAATGGAGGAAGATAAGCATTTTCTTCACTCTTAAATATTGGAATTCTAATTTACTTCACCACAGTCTTGATGTTATGCACATTGAAAAAAATGTATGCAACAGTGTGCTATATACGCTGCTTAACGAACTGGGAAAGTCAAAAGATCATCTTCAAGTGAGGAAAGATTTACGTGCCATGGGAGTTCGTAAAGATGCGTGGCCAAATGAGCATGACAAATTTCAGTCGGCAAAGTTCACCCTCACAAAACCGAACAAAGAAGTCTTCCTCGCGACGTTGAAGAAAAGTTCCAGATGGGTATTCAAGAAACATTTCATGATGTATTGACATACAGGCTCGAAAGGTTATTGGCCTGAAGAGTCATGACTCATATGTGCTTATGCAATAGTTACTTTCGCTGGCTATAAAGAATACACTTCCTCCCGATGTGTCAATCATTTTGGTTAGGGGTGTGCATTCTTTTCCCGTCCCGATCCCAAGCAAATCAGGACGGGAAAAAATCGGGATCAGGAAATTTCAGTTCGGGATCGGCATCGGTATTTCCCGATCCTGAATATTTCCCGATCCCGAAATTATTTTTCTTTTTTAGTATCTATTACCTAACTCACTCACATCAGACACCACACGTCCACACTACACTCAATCTCAGGCTTATCGAACTCGACACAGACCCATGACCCATCTCATCTCATCTGAACTTCGAAGGCTTCTTCAGTTCGTTTGCCTTCTGGTTTCAAGTTTCGAGCCCTAATAATTCCTTTCCCACTTCTCTCAGCGTCGGCATCGGTGATAGTAGATCTTCCCGAGGACGCCTGATCTAGGTCTCTTGTCCCCTCCCTATGCAACGGACGACGCGATCTCTCGGTGTCGGTGACGGACTGACGGTGACTCCGCCTAAGGACCCAATCTTGGTCTCTCATCCCCTCCCTGTGTGACAGACGACAAGTCCAACTGTGCTTCTGGCACGCATCCCTCTCTGAATTTATTCTCCAAATCACCAATCTCCATATCGGAAGATCTGCAACTCCGCAAGTGGTAATTGGCTAATTGTTCGTTTGAATTCGCTTTTTCTTCTTTGGTCTTCCTACTTGTAGTTGTAAATTTTATATGTCAGAATTCTTTTGTCCAGATTTTATATGTGAACTTGATCTTCTGCAGAATTAATATAGAATTATTTTGTCCAGATTTTTGAAACAGACAATTAGTTTAGCAGCAAGCAATAGATGATTTGATGTCCAGAGAATATATTTGGTGATATTTGTTTTTATATCTATTATTAGTTAGCAGCAAGCAATAGATGTAGTTTGCTATTGTTGATTGTTGAACATCAAGAATGTAATCCAAAAGCATTAGATCAACTCAAACTTTTTGATTCTATTTTGGTTCACTAAAGACAAGTAAGATTTCATGACAAATAAATCCACAATAAACTACAGAACCATATTAGAGTTATTTGTCTTTTTTCCTTTTAGTAGAAAGACACTTCATGTAGTCTGTTTGGATCAATAAACCATTATGTAAAGCAGCAAGTGTGAAGCATTTTCCCGAAGCATTTCCACCTTTGGAAATTCGGGAAATTTCTGATCCTGATTTTAGGATTTCCCGTCCCGTCGGGATAGGAAATTCTCGGGATCTAGATCGGGAATGAAATCCCTTCCCGATCACTTCTCGAGATCGGGATCGGGAATGGGATTTCCCGATCCCGATCCCGATCCCGAACAGGCCTAATTTTGGTGGAGCTTTGTTCTTTCTTTCTGAAGTTGTGTTCCAAGGTCTTGATTGTAGAGAAGCTCGATCAGCTGTAGTCCAAAATTATTCTTGCACTTTATCATTTGGAGATGCTCTTTGCTCTGTCATTTTTCACTGTGATGGTTCACCCTACAATCCACCTTGTTCATGAAACAAAGCACATTGGCCCAGTTCAATAACGATGGATTTATCTTATTGAGAGGTACTCATTTTATATATGTTCATCATTAATAGTTCTTTTATTTGTTAGTCGCCTTTTTGAGCATTTTGTATCATTTTGCCCTTCTTCACTTTGTAGGTTTCTTGGGAAAATGAAATTTTACATAAGGAATAAGGCTTGACCAAAAGGTTCTATAGCTGAATGTTTTATAGGGGATGAGGTCTTGTATTTCTGTTCAAGATGCTTTGATGACATTAAGACTGCCTTCAACCGACCGCCTCGTGTAGACGATTGTCCTGAACCCGTGACAACATCAACAGAATTTATCCCTCGTGGTCATAAACTAGTTAGAGGAACTGAGAACTTCAAACTAACGACAACTGAGAAGTTGCAAGCACATAGACATGTCTTGATTAATTGTACTCAAGTTGAACCTTTCATACAGTAAGAATTGTACACTCACATGTTATTCTATATTTTTCATAACATTTTTCACTTTCATTTCACTATCGCATTCCCATGATTAATTACAGGGAATTTAGAAGTCATGTTAAGCGTCAACTCAGGATCCGTACACAAACATCTTCCGAAGTTGATAAAAAGGTCCACAGAGAATTCCCAAGCTGGTTTGCACTTAGAATACTACATTACCACAACCCACACTCACCAGATTTCAGAGCTCTCGCAATCGGCCCTCTTGACCATGCAAAAAGGTTTACAGCTTACAATGTCAATGGTTTCAAGTTTTGCACGGTTTCATGTGATCAAGGATTGCAAACTCAAAATTCGGGTGTTTATGGCACCTTTAGGACAAGGAGTTATAAGAGCAGCAGTGTTGCCAACATGCAGTTCGGAGGCGTCTCTTACTATAGAAAGCTTCTTAATGTCGTGGAACTTAATTACCAAGGCCGTTTTAGTATTACGCTATTCAAGTGTTTGTGGGCAAATACCACTACTTCCTGGGGACTCACAACTAACCACTTAGGCATCACATCAATAAATTTATCGCGGCCAATTCACAATGGTCATTCTTAAGATGATGAGCCATATATTCTTGCCTCAAAGGCACACCAGGTTTATTATGTTGAGGATGAGAGACATAAGGATTGGCATATAGTTGTTCATTTAAAGTCTCGAGACCTTTATGACATAGGTGATGGTGATAACATCGCCTACGAGAGTGAGCCGTTTCAGCCCGCTAATTTTGAAAACTTCTTTCTTGAAGGCGATCACAATTTACTTGTAGTTCGGTTTGTTTTTTAAATTCATATCATTTTAATTAAATTTTTTTAACAAAAAACACATCGTTAACAATTTTTCTATAGAATTTCTGTAGGGATGGCGCGGATGACTGATCAAACAAATTATGTTTTTATTTTAAAACAAATTATGTTTTTTTTTCAAAAAAATGTTTTTTTAAATTAAAAATACAAAAAGAAACAATAACCGCTACAAACACGTGACACTAACCGCTATAAGTTCTACGCAAATCCCTATAAATATCCTAACCACATTTCATTTCAAACACTCCCTCTTTTCTTTCCACCTTACCTCTCTTTCATCTTCTCTCATTTTCACTTTTTTTTTCTATGAGCCGAGGAGCTTAACAAGGTGATCAAATATGGTAATAAATTTTTAAATTATTTATTTCAATACTTTTTTTCTTTTGCATAATATTTATTCTCACTACTTTTTTTTCAGATATTTATTTACATAATCATATTCACATTAAAGCGGACAACATAATGGTTCATTATTACCTACTTATCCCCAATAATATTATCAATACAATTTTCAAACTTATCTCATTTAATTAAATCATTCCTTTAAAATTATAAATGACCTAAACTCATGAATAATAAGCTAATTAAATTAGCTAAACTATTAAAATAATAAACTATTTAATTTAATATTAACAAAACAGAAACAGATAATTATAAATTTTTTTTAATTTTTCTGAAATTTGTAGCGGTTTTATAACTGCTACAAATATATTTTTAAAAACCAGCCCAAATTTTTGGCGTAAAATTTGAATTTTAATTGAATTAATAGCGGTTATATAACCGCTACTAATTATTCTTGCCCTTTTTAAATTCCATTTTGTAGTGGTTAATAAACAGCTACTAAATATTCCTGCAATTTTTAAATTCAATTTGTAGCGATTTTATAATCGCTACAAATATCACTACAAATTTTCATTTTCATTTCCCACCATAAAATATTCGCGATTGCAATTTGTAGCAGTTATATAATCGCTACAAATTAGCAAGAAATGTTCCTCTGATTGAGAACGTTGTAGCGGTGCTTATTAACAACTATGAATATAGTAGCGGTTTGTTCCCTTGAGTAGTGGTTAATAATAACCGCTACAAATACACTTGCAACAGTGGATTTAGTAGCGGTTTCTTGAACCGCTACTAATTATGTTCGTAGCGGTTAAAACCGCTACAAATACTCACTTAAAACCGCTACTAAGTCACAGTTTTTTTGTAGTGTTAACCGGTTCCAAGCAAGACATTTTTCAAATAAATGTTATTGAAGAAGATTTGGTTTTTAAAATCATTAACTCTCTTCCAAGCAATGAAGAAAAGGTTAAGTTTTGCAATAAACTAAGAGAAAGTTCATCCTCTTCTTCAAATTCAAAGCCAATCCAAAAAGCTTGGCAAAATTCTTCACAAACAAAATATGATTTTTCAGAAATCATAAATAGGTTTCAAAAGAACCTAAAACCTGTTTCAATTTTTGACCTTCAGAATGAGATAAATGATTTAAAAGAAGAGATAAGGAATCTGAAAAATACTCAGGAATTCCATTCTCTTATTTTAAATCAAATTCAAGAAGAAAGTTTTGATAAAGAAAAAATAGAAATCAAGGAAGCTAGTGATCTAGGTGAAAAGGATCCAGAAGCTCCTGAATTCTTAAATCAAATATCAAGAATTTCAATCCAAAAATGTCACATTCCAGTCAAAATTGTTGTTGCTAATACTTTTGTGTTAGAAATAATAGCTTTATTTGATATTGGAGCAGCATTAAGCTGTATCAGAGAATGTTTGATTCTAACAAAATTTTATAAAAAACCACTAAAAATCTTTGTGGACCAAATAGATCACCATTAGACATTAGCCACAAGTTTTCAAATGCAGTATCTGAAAATAATGGTGTTGAAATGAAAACTCTTTCCATTTTAGCAAAAATTTTGTCACAAGATGTTATTCTTGGTGCACCTTTTATACAAAGACTAATACCTCATCTTACAACAGATGAAGGTATAGAATCTCAGATAATGGGCAAAAAGGTTTTCTTCAAATTTGTTTATCCTCCTTATACAAAATTTGTTAACTTAGTTGAGTATAAGGAAAATCAAATGAATTTTCTAAAAGAAGAAGTTTCTTATAAAACAATTGAAAATCAATTAGAGAAACATTTTCTTAAACAGAAAATCCAAACTGTTTTGAAAAACATTTAAGACACAATTTGTTCTGATTTTTCTAACGCTTTTTGGGAAAGAAAAAGACAAATAATTGATCTTCTTTATGAAAAGGATTCAATGAAAGAGCCATCCCAACGAAAGCTCGACCAATTCAAATGAACTAGGAACTCTTGGAACATTGTCAAAAAGAAATAACGGATTTACTTTTAAAAGGGTTAATCCGTAAGAGCCAAAGTCTTTGGTCTTGTGCAGCTTTCTATATCAATAAGAATGCTGAACTTGAACGAGCAACTCCGAGACTTGTGATTAATTACAAGCCTCTTAATCAAGCTCTTCAATGGATTAGGTATCCAATACCTAAAAAAATCTTTTAAATCGCCTTCATCAAGCCAAAATATTTTCAAAATTTGATATGAAATCTGATTTTTGGAAAATCCAAATTTTTGAAAAGGATAGGTATAAGACTACATTTACTGTCCCGTTTGGACAATATAAATGGAATGTTATGCCTTTCGGTTTAAGAAATGCACCTTCTGAATTTCAAAAGGTCATGAATGAAATTTTCAATCCATACACTAAATTTGTCATTGTTTATATTGATGATGTTTTAGTGTTTTTTGAAACAATTGACCAACATTTCAAACATGTTAAGGTCTTCACAAATGTTGCTAGGTATAATGGTCTAGCAGTTTCTAAAACCAAAATTAGTCTCTTTCAGACAAAAATTCGGTCTCTTAGTCACCATATATACCAAGGAACTATTGTTCCAATTGATCGTGCAATCTAGTTTGCTGATAAATTTTCAGATCAAATCCTGGATAAAAATCAACTTCAAAGGTTCTTAGGTTGTTTGAATTATGTAGGTGATTTTATTCCAGACCTAAACAATATCATTAAGCCTATTCATGAGCGTCTTAAGAAATGTTCTCCTTCGTGGATAGATGATCACACCAATGTGGTTATCAAAATCAAATCTCTTGTCAAAAATCTTCCACGCTTGTATCTTCCAAATCCACAAGCATTCAAAATTGTTGGAACTGATGCCTCTAACTTAGGTTACAGTGGCATTCTTAAACAAAAAATTGATGGTAAAGAGCATTGCATTGCATTTACTTCAAAACATTAGAATAGAGCTCAACAAAACTATTCCAAAATTAAAAAAGAAATTTTAGCAATCGTTTTGTGCATAAACAAATTTCAAAGCGATTTGTTAAACCAAAAATTTTTAATCAAAGTTGATTGTAAAGCTGCAAAAGATGTTTTGCAAAAAGATGTTAAGAATTTAGCATCAAAACATATTTTTGCCCGTTGGCAAGCAATTTTAAGTGTCTTTGATTTTGAAATTGAATTTATCAAAGGTAATTCAAATTCTCTCCCGGATTTTCTAACCAGAGAATTCTTGTAAGGGAAATAAGGTGACCAAATGAGTGATAAAGAGAAGAAAAAGAAAGGAAAGGGCAAAGCCCCACAAAAGGATGATCCAGAAAGGATCACAAAAGAAGAAATAAAGCAGCTCAAAGGTGTAATTGAATTATCAAAAGGGTCATTGACTCAAGGATCATTGATCCACCAAAAAGGATCCTCTTCAAGGTCCAAAATTTCTGAACAGCCTGCTCAAAAAATTTCTAAAATCATAATGGATCCTTCCCATTATGAATTCCTAATTGAAACACTTTTAGCCTTACAAACTAATCAAAAATTAGCCAAATTGCCATCCAAAAGATGGGCCAATATTGCGAAAGAAGAAGATTCTAAGGCTCTCTCCCCATTCACTTTAAATCCTAAGGCTTTTGACTTAGCAATCAAAGCCAAATCAAAAAAAGTCACTAAGGCTGGTTCATCATCAAAAGAATTAGCCTTATACTCTCAACCAACACAAACCACATTTGTTTTAAAACCAGAAAAGGTCTTAAACCTTTTCCACACAGAACCAAGTTTCTGTGACAAAAATCCAGTTGCTCTAGCAACCAAAATATTTCCAAAAGGGTTCTTTTTTGCCCCAAAATCTTTAGAAAAAACTCAAAAATTTTATGAGCTTATTCTTGTAGATACAAAGTCTACAAAAATAAGACATTTTCTAGACCCTAATCATCAAAATGATAAAAGTATTCATGGCTATTCGACATTTCAAATATGAAAATTTTTATCTCCTCAAAATTGGGGACAAGATTCAAATAAAAGGAAACAATTTTCCATAAAAAACGTGGATCCAATTGGTTTCAATTATTGGGACTATCTAGATGCATGGTATTGTACCTTTTAGTACCAAAATCCAAAATTTAGCCATACTTGGCTATTCATATTCATGTGTGACACAAAGTACCAATTTCCATTGTGGTTTAATCAATGGTGGAATTATTTTGGTCCTATCCAAGAAATTCTTCCTATCACAGAAAAAATTGGTTTTGACTATTTCAAAAGTCATGTCCATCTTAGTAAAGATCCCTTCCCAGCAGATCTTCATTATTTTTCAAAATTTGGTTTAGCCTATGTATTCAAATGGAGCTTCAAATATGGAGTTTCCAAGTACTAAAAAATGTTCCCCATGTTGAGAGAACTTCCTCAGTCAAATGGTGGGCAAAGTTTCCGAACATCAAAAATGTGTCTGAAATGAATCTCAAGAAAAGGTTCAGGCAAAATCCTAAATTTACTTTTTAGACCGGTTCTTTGAAGAACCGGTCTAAAAACTATCACAGTTTTTTCATAAGTACCATTAATGTCGTTATGTTTAAACTGGATGTATAAACAACCAGTCTAAAAACTTATTTTTTCAGATTGATTTTTTAACCGGTCTAAAAAATAATAGACTTTTAAGACTGGCTATATCAAGACCGCATCCAGAACTGATCTAAAATGTCATTTTTAACCGGTCTAAAAAGTGTTTTTCCAACTGTGATAAATAAGCCTAAGCCTGTAATAGAGATTTAAAGCCTAAGTTTGTGTGTAGATTCTTTCTTTAGGCCTAAGCATGTGCCTTCAAAAGGTCTAATAAAGCCTAAAGCCTATTTAAAGGCTTACTTAAAATATAGGCCTTTAAATAGCCTTTTAAAGCCCATGCTTCCAAATTTATATATAATTATCAAGTCTATTTACAATCCTACATTATGTCTTAAATGTCTAACATCCATTCTCGTCGTAATATAATAGCTTAGTAAGGAAAAGAAAAAAAATGGTTAGTGACAATAGTTATCCGAGTAAATATGAATAAGAAAAACTAATCGTTTGTTGAATAATGAGATTTTTTTTTGAAATCGTCCAAGCATAACAAGCAGCATGTAAAATTGGATTTTACCTTTTACTTTTCCTATGTAAATGGGGACAAACTGTCAATACCCGTTTCCATTTCGATATTCACAGAGTAATAGAGGCCAAGGTCCACAGGCATACAGAAAAGTATATATATACTGATAATAAATATTTTTTTATAGACAAACATTAACAAAACAAAATTCACTAATAATTATAAATATGTACAGAATATCCCAAAATAGTCCAAGTACAGGCTAAATATAACCACGGTTGTATCTCAGAAACGTTCCTATCAGTTTTCCTTAACTGTGTCCTTGCCTTTTGAACCGCTGGCACCCGCTGATACATTTTGATTTAGAAAAAGGGGTGAGATTCCGAAGAATCTCAGTAGAAACATACTATCGACATATAAAATGTGAAAATTAAATATGCAAAGCACCATATTAGGCAAAATGAAAGTTCAATTCGATTCATATGTGTACACAAGTTTCAAGGCCAAACATCGAGTTAGAACCCTTACATGTACCTCACCGAGTCACCAACCACAGCTAGGATTTTCGATATACATTGGCTAGGCACCGAACCACAACCAGGTACTGTGCCTCTAGCACGCATTCATATCACAAAATACAGTAACACATAACATACAATAGTCACATAGTATATGAGAGATAGTAGTCCCTACCTCAACCCTTTTTGACCTCAAGATGCTCACCTCGTGGAACGTGCCAACTTCAGGTTCTTAACTCAGTCTTAAAATACCAAATGTACAAGAAATAGGTTATAACCTATCCATGTATCATTTTAGACACTTTCATAGTGTTTATTGTGGTTATATTAGCCTATAGTAAAAATTTACCAAAATGCCCCTGGGACCCCGGCCCGGCCCCGTAGTACCTGGCCCGATGACATATTTTCCCAAATTTTTGACTAAGGCTTTCTTGACATATTTTCGTCCAAGGAATCCATTTCCTGACTCAAAATTACCAAATTCAATGTCAAATTATGAAATTTCCCTTGGCAACCCTACTTTTAGGATTTTAGGGGTGTTTCCGTAATTATGCTTTCTCAGCCTTTTCTGGAAAAGTGCCCAACTGTAACCCCACCTAATTTTCCCTCCTGAACCCAATGGAAACATCAAATCATTGAAAATCCAAATCTAAGGCCCTCAAACATCCCTGGCCGAAATTATGGTGTTTTCCGAAAAAAATCGGGATTTTACGATTTCGGCTCCATAAACGCGTTTCTTTCTACTCCTAACCACTTTATTAACCATATAATTGAGTTATAAATACCATTTAAACTAAAATTGGGCAGCATAACCCTTCTAATGTCACATTTCCAAAATTTAAAACCAATGCAATCCGGCAAAATTTCACCAATTAAATTGCCCACAGCAACCAGAATGGTTAATATACGAAGGTTTGGAAATTACCTCAAACTCCCACAAGCTTTTCCCAAATATGGATGAAACTCTAACCTTTAGAGAACAGATTTTTGAGCCTCCAAACCCTAAAGAACAAAGTGGAGTAGCTTAGAGTCGAAGTTATATGCGTTAGGAACCGATTTTTTTTAAGAAATGACTTACTTTTGCAAGTTTTCCTTCTCTTTCTGTCTCTAGAATTTCACACTCTATCTCTCTAGTTCAGATCTGAAATGGCATGAAAATGGGCTGGATGAAGATGATGGAAATGTGTTTCTATTATATTATATGATTTTTTAATGATTTATGGAATTTCCAAAATTCCAAAATCAATTTTTATGCATATAAACTCTATGTACATGTAACCAAGCTCATTAAGCCCAACCAATATTTCCTTCCTCTTACAATGTGTAGGAGACACCTAGGGGTCCCTCCCTATGGTCTCAATTGGCTTCACAACTTGTTCCCGTTACGTATACACGTAAAGTCTCAATTTTGGTCAAAATTGCACTTTTTGCTCAAATTATCCATAAATTCATATTAAATTGAACAAAACATTCTAAATATATTTTTAACCTTTATTTTCCTTAATTAATTGAAATTCAATTCAATTAATTAGAAAATAATTTATTTTGTGCTATTATGGCAAAATCATGATTTTGCCATTACCTTTCTAATCCAATTTCTTTTCTTATTTTTCTTTGGCCAATTTTCATGTATTTTTGGACCAAATATTTTCTCTAATATTCCTTCATTTTTGGACCTTAATATTGGGCTTTTTAAATTACCCAAATTAATTCCATAATTATTTTTGCCCAATTTCCCATGAAATTGAACATTTATGAAATTCATAAATTCCAAATTCTTGAATATTCATCATTTTATTGAATTTATCAAATAATTATAATATATTTGGTGAATATAAAATTTGGGGTGTTAGTGTTACACAAACTCTTCCTACTAGGATTATAATATTTTATTTGGCTCTAAAATAAACTCATAGCAATTATTATGCTTTAGTAGACAACACAAATCAAGGGAGAGGGAGTGGGTTAGCATTTTCATCTCAGACAATCAAAGAGAAGAGAGGTGGAGGTGAATAATTGATATGAAAACAAAGTTTGAGTGTGTGTGAATGACGATGGAATATGAAACTTAGGATTAAGGTTGAGTTAGTACATTTATAAAATTATTTAGATGATATTATATATACTTATATAGTGACATAAATTAAAATGTTAAATAGGTCAAGGCCTGTAGGCTTATAGGCTAGGCCTTATGAAAATAGGTCTAACTTGTTTATTTAAATAGGCCTTAGCCTGAACCTGGCCTATAACCTATTTACTAAATAGATTATATTAGGATTTATATAAGTTAGGCCGCAGGCCTTTGTTAGAGGCTTGACCTATTTTCATCCCTAGTACTCTTTAAAAAAATAGGCCTTTGAAAAGGGTTTTAGACTATTTGAAGGTTTAGGCTTGAGCCTAAAAAAGACTATATCCTGGCTCAAGCCAAGCTCTTGCTTTATAATTCTATTTTAGGCTCAGGCCTGTTTGACTAAAGTTTTATCTAACCTAACCTATTATCACCTCTATTCAAATTCTAGAATTGAATTAGATATATATATATATATATATATAATAAAATGAATATGATGTTTCCACTTTAAAATATTTGTTTTTATATTTTTGTTAATGAAATGAAATAGCATTAAGTTAAAAATTCAAAAGATTCGATAATGAGTAGGCATTGATTAAGGATGTATTCATGCAGTTTTCTTTGGGGGGGGGGGGGAACGCGCTTAAAAATGAATACCATATATTCTTCACATTAATAACAACAATAAAGTAATTCCCGGGGGGGGGGGGAACAATAAGGTAATCTTGCAAATATGTATGCATCATAACATATAATCATTGTTACTATGTTTGATTATGATTTTTCTTTGATCTGGATTATTATTAATTAGTTACAAGGTATAAATTATGGAATAAATTAATTATTGAAACAAATATATCCAATCATAGTGTCCCAATTTGCTTTATTACCCTTAGTTAAACTTTAGCGCGAGCTTTATTTTTTTATTAGGTTTTATTAATAAATTGTTCTAAAAAATTCATGTTATTCCAAAAATGACATAAAATTCCTTTTATTTTAGTTTTTTTTATAAAGAAGAGAGCAATAAAAAAATAACTACTCTACATTACAAAAAAATAAACAAACGAAAATCAACGAAGTGTTTGGGAAACACTCAAACCGTGGTTTCAGAAGCTATTTTCCGCAGATCAAGAAAAAACTCCTCTCACATACTTACCTTGTAAATCATAAAAGTTATTCTCAAAAACTAATCCAAACTTAAGGAATCAAGTAAAATCTATGGGCATTGCTAAAGCACACTTGACTAATATATCAACTTCAAAATTCATTTCTATGTCGATGTATTGAAGATCAACCAACCAATCTCGTTCAAGCATACTATGATTTTTAAGGATTGAATTCCAGTTCTCATGAACATTGTCACTTCCATCCTTAATAAGTTGTATCACTACTACAAAAAACCAAATCTGTGGCGCTTATAATTGCATTAGCTGTGGCGCTTGCGAAATGCCACCAATCTTAACGCTACTAAAAAAAGCTGTGGCGCTTTTTAATTAAAAATAACTTCCTGTGGCGCCTGACCTACCAGGCGCCACAGGAAGCGTACCTCCTGTGGCGCCTGGCCGGCCAGGCGCCACAGATGGGTGGGCCTGCTGTGGCGCCTGGCTGGCCAGGCGCCACAGGAGGTATTGTTTTTTTTTTTTTTCCGTTCTGATTTTTTTTAGCATATTTTTTCCTTTTTTTTATTTTTTTTCCGTTCTGGTTTTTTTTAGCATATTTTTTCCTCATGCATATATAATTATCCCATGCATATATAATTATAGTCTGCAAGGTTTAATAAGAACAATAATAGATAACTTGAAAATGATACCAACAAATGATTGATTAGCTAAAGTAGTAATGAAAATTGTTATACAATATACTGTAAACCTAGCTGAATGAAATATAATACAACAAATTCAACTTGAACAAACATGCATGACACAACAATTATATTGGCAATTAGAAACAACACAAAAAAACCATCTAGCTAGTGAATTTAATAGTAAATATAGCTACCTAGGGATTTGCTTAAACACATATTCACACCATTCCTCGATCACTTCATTAACCTGATGGTCTGTCAAAGCGTCACAACGTTGATCTTCATAATACTACAGATAAATACAATCAGACACAAGTTAGAACGAATTAAAATCAATAAAACATAACTGTCAGGCACTAATTCAATTTCATTACAACACAATATGAAGTGCAACTAAATGACTTACTTTTTGAGGAATATATGGTTGATCATGCATAATAACATCCTTCATAAATTTCATGATATAGTACCCACAATCATTGTCATTAGGTTGGAAAGGGCACTGCAATAATATAATGCAATATTTAACTCTGTTCATGAATAAAAAGTGTTTACTAACAAAGTCTAAGTAAATTAAAGTCAAATATCAATACCTGTATCTTCTTCCAAGGATAGCTAAGGCTGGGGTCAGTAGCTTTAGAATAGTTTAACCCGACAGACGACCGATACGCAGTCAATGCGCTAATAAAAGAAACAGAAAGTTATTACTTTTGGTTATTCAATCATGTTCGCAAATATTTATTTATAGGCACATATACTTACCTACTGATCAATAGCAACATATCAAAACGGTCTTGTGGAAGACCATTTTTCAGAGGATCCACATAATAAATGCGAGGGCCTGAAGGTTCCGCTGGATTGATAACGATCAATATCCAATGGCGCCTAAAATATGTTTTAAAAATATTTTTTGAACAATCATGTTATGATAGAAGTTAAACAATAAAAAGAAAAATTGTACCAATAATAACTTACCCCGCATTATACGGCACTAAAAATAATGTATTTGCTGTCGCTTTCTTGCTAAAGTAATCTTTCAGCTCATTAGACTGCGCAGTCACATCCATTTTACCCTCATGATGACCAACGAGAAAAGGGTTGACAAATGCGAATTGGACCCTGTGTGTATCCATTAAAACGTCCTGGTCTAAATGCCTGGTATAAAACATACAGTGTCATGAGAAACAAAAGAAATGGAACGAGATATATTAATAACAGTGATAAACGATGATAGTGAAGTACCTTATCCAGATGTTGATAGCCGAAGCACTAACTCAATCACGAGCACATATTTCCTGCACGACCTCGGCAGTAATATAATCAACTAGACCACCAACATTGTAGATATGTCTTGGAATACGTAATGACACTACTCCCTCACCGATCAATTGTGGTGCAATCAATATTAATTGATCGAGATATGAGGTATGTCTTCTTCTGCTCTGATGGCTGGCCGATGCTTTTGACTTGGGTTGTGTTGTTGAAGACTTTGAAATCTTACCCTGCGCAAATCAGGAAATTAAATCACAGTTCGAGATGAAAGTTTGAAGGAAAAGTGCAGGGAATTTTGAATGAACGACCTTTCCACATGGCTCGATAAGACCTATTGGCCAAGCAACATAGCCACCTACAACATCTGCCACCTTATTTTGCTCATCCTGAGACGGGATCGGTAAGAGGGCGTCTTCGTTCGTGCAGACGTCAACCCTAACCCGGAGTGTGTTATCGGGCAACGGTGAATTGTGCAGTATGTCCTCACCAGTGTTGTAGGCAACACCCACTGCAACCGCATGCTTGGATGCTTGCTCGACATATAGCTTGCATTGAAATTCGCCCTACGGAAAATAGAGTTAATATGTTAAATTCGCTTAATTATAATTTAACATAAAGTTAAGTAGAAAAGAAATTAATTACCGAAGGAAAAGGGACTTTAGGCATGGAATTGCAGCTATCTCTGAAACTTGGGCTATCACAGAACGGAACATTTGGTGTTGGCCTACCCTGGACCAACTGTTGTATTTGCGTTGTTAACAACGCATTCTGTTCTTGCAGCAAACGCATTTGTTCGGTGAATTGTTCTTCTCGTTGTTCCTTGTAACGCATTTGTTGTTGAAGTTCTTGCATTTGATGCTTAAAGCTAGACATCTCGTCACATAGGTGGGAAACATCACTTCTACTCGAGTGCTTCTGACGTCCGAAGTATGCTGATGGGGTGACTGCAAAACCAGTACCCCGAACACGACCATCATACTCGGGTACTGGTAACGCTCTGCTCAATAAATCGTCCCGACCAACATAGGTCGCCAACGCAGGATCCTCCTGTGTCATTTGTCGCTTTCCCAAAAAGAATTACAATGAAAATTAGTTATTATAAATGGAGTTCATTTAAGTAAAGCCAATTATTTATTGAACGCATAATATAATTGAATACTTACACAATATTCGGCTACTCTTCTTGCTTCCTCACTACGAATTTCACCTTTCTTATTTGTGACACCCTTGACCCACAGCTCATGTCGTGGAACCTGTGTAATATCTGAGCCTGATTCTTGTATCTGCACATCAAAGTTAGTCGAAGTTAAATGATATTCATACAATTTTTATTATGAATGAAATAATCATCAGTTCGTACCATTTGTTTTTGTAAATTTCCGTATGAAACAGGTCCTTGTGTGTATCGGTATGGCATGTTGGTCGCGTTAGCTCGATTCTTCTCGCTCAACTCCTAGTTAGATCAAAATGATTCATATAAATATATAAATGTTACTTACAAATACGTACATTACACGTAATAGGGAAAAATAAACAAATCCCCTTACCAGGAAATCAGGAGTTGTATGTGTTGTGATAAACTCATCCCACATTGCTTGAGTGATGATTCCTTCGTACAATGGATAAGGCGGTGTAGTAATGATATCATCATTATCATCCCTCAAGAAATATTTGACGAGATCAGAACGAAACTTTCACAAAATTTTTTCGGCTTTTCTTATTACGAAGTTCTTCCGATCATCATCAATAATAAAAACACTCTGTAAACAAGTCAAAAAACATATATCATATGTAAGATTGAAATGAAGTGAAACAAAGCAAACCGAATAAATATATAATTAAGGTGTTACCTGTATTTCAGCCCAGATCCCATCCTCATAACTTTTCTTTACCATTTTCCAATTTTGAACTGTAATAGGGACTCTGTCTCGAACCGTAGTCCCGATGAAGTTATTTAACGAGGTACTGTTCTCCCCAAACGGGTTTCCATTTTCATTCCACTCTAGTTGTAACTTGATCCCGTTACTTCTCAGTCTGATCAACCTCGCCATAACTGTCCTGCCACGTCTGACGTTCGCCTCAAATCTCTGTCTACCAATGTGCCTGGGAACGTCATCAATGTCATCAGGTACGGGACTGGGAACGTCATCAATGTCATGATGTGGTGAGTCCATACTCCTGCAAGTGAAATAAACCAAATCAAAACATCAGTGCACAATGGTCTTGTATGTCAACGAAAGCAAATTATTTTGAAATTTATAAAAACATACGTACAAGTAAATGAGTCAAGGCAATCATTATCTTTTCCTTTTTCTTGTCTGATTTAAAATTTTATTCTTCAGAATTCGTGTTGGATTGAGAATTGTGTTCCTCTTGACCCAAGTTCCCTCTTTATGATCATGTCTCACGTATAGGGGTCCATCTCCATCTTCATCTTCATCTGCATCTCCATCTATATCAATCTCTGCTGACCACAAATTCTCAAATGAAGGATCATCATTATTGATGTTCAAATATTCATTACTTTCAAAATCAACTTCTGCTTGACGATTCTTGTTGGATGGAAGTACAATAGACCAATTCTTCTTAGCAGGATCAGGAATGTAAAATGCTTGTTCTGCCTGTGCTGCTAAAATAAAAGGATCATCTTCATACCAAACCTTAGAAAGGTCCACTTGCACAAAGCCTAAGTCATCTATCCGCAATCCACTGTTGTTGTTAACCCACTGACATTTGAAGACAGGGACCCTGAACATAGAGTAATCTAACTCCCATATGCGTTCAATGACACCAAAGTATGACATTGATGCATAGATAGGGTGTGTATCTTTAGCACTGGATCTATGCCAAGAATCAGCAACAAGTATTACCCCACTATTCTGCATCGTGCTCTGTTTATCATGGTCTTGTGTATAAAATGTGTAACCGTTGATTGCATAACCATTGTAAGATAATACATGTAAGCTCGGTCCCTTCGACAGGCACTTCAATTTTTCGGAAACTGAATTAGGATTCCTCTCCATCTCATCGTTAATACGATTTTTCAACCAGCCTGCAAATTGTTTATTGTGTTCTGTTGTTAATAAATTTTCATTCCCATCACCATGTACCAATCGGAGAGCATCCTTGTGTTCTTCTACATACGGTTCAACCTCATCAGTGTTATGTAGGACATACAAGTGGGCTTGATCCCGTTCAGTCACTGATATCGTTATTACATCACTCCCTGTTGTTCCTTTCCCTGATCTTCGGCCATCATGACGGGACTTGGGGATCCCTACAGGGTCAACATTTGATAGAAAATCAGCACAGAAGTCACTTGCTTCTTCAACCATGTAACTTTCAGCGATACAACCCTCTGGACGGTATCTATTTTTCACATACCCCTTTAATATTTTCATGAATCGTTCATTTGGGTACATCCATCTCAAGTACACTGGACCGCACAATTGAGTTTCTTTGACCAAGTGTACAGTTAGATGTACCATAATGTCAAAAAAAGAAGGCGGAAAATACATTTCAAGTTCACACAGAGTACACACAATCAGCCTTTGCAAATCTTGTAACCTGGTTGAATCAACCACTTTACTGCAGATCAACTTGAAAAACACGCAAAGTTTCGTGATAGTGTTCCTTAATTTTTTGGGTAAAATGAATCGTATACCAACCGGTAGGAAATTTTGCATGAGCACATGACAATCATGAGATTTAAGGTTCTTTAACTTCAACTCTTTTACCGATACAAGGTTCTTTATATTTGAAGAGTAGCCCTCGGGGACTTTAATTCCTTGCAGAAACTCACAAAACAATTTCTTCTCTTTCCTCGACAGAGTGTATGCCGCTGGCGGTAGATAGGTACGACACCCTTGCTCAATCGGTGCCAACTCTTCTCTAATTCCCAAGTTCACTAAATCCAACCTCGAATTGACATTGTCCTTGCTTTTTCCTTGGATATTAAGCAACGTGCCAATTAGACTATCATAGATATTTTTTTTCTATGTGCATCACATCAAGAAAATGCCTCACATATAAAGACTTCCAATATGGAAGTTCAAAGAAAATAGACTTTTTCTTCCAACCGCTTGTCTCGATTTGTTTTGCAAAAGGTTTGCCAAAATTGTTCTCCAAGTCTTTTACCTTGGAATACACCTGGAAACCGGTCAACATCTTCGGCGGGCTACCTTCTTCTGCATCACCATTGAAAGGCTTTTTCCACTTCCTCCAACGATGTTGTGATGGTAAGAATCTTCGATGCCCCATGTAAACATTTTTCTTACAATGATGAAGTCGCATTGAATGAGTGTCATCTTCACATATAGGGCATGCACCATATCCTTTGACGCTGTATCCTGACAAATTTCCATAAGCAGGAAAATCATTAATTGTGCCAAACAACATGGCTTTCAAAGTGAAACTTTCTTCCATGTACCCGTCATACACACTAACGCCTTCATCCCAAAGCAGCTTCAAGTCATCAATTAAAGGAGCCAAGTATACATCTATATCATTCCCAGGTTGCCTTGGCCCAGAAATTAACATGGACAACATCATAAACTTGCGTTTCATGATTAAGTGTGGAGGAAGGTTATAAATCATCAATATCACCGGCCACGTGCTATGTGTGCTACTCTGAACACCATGCGGATTAATTCCATCAGTTGACAGTGCAAGGCGAAGGTTCCTGACTTCATCAGCAAAGTCAGGGTACTCATGATCAATTTTTTTCCATTGAGGAGCGTCTGCAGGGTGCCTAAGCTTCGTGTCTTTAATCCTTTCATCTGCATGCCATGTCAACTGCTTAGCAATCTCTGCATTACTATACAGTCGCCTGAATCTCGGAACAATGGGAAAATACCATAGCACCTTCAAAGGACTTTTTCCTTTCTTCTTCCTATATCGAGATGCGTTGCATTTAGGGCACTTCTCCAACGTTGCATACTGATTTCGAAATAATACGCAATCGTTAGGACATGCATGTATCTTCTCATATCCCATACCGGTTGTAGAGCAAAGAATTCGCTTTGCCTCGTATGTCTTGGTAGGAAGTACATTTTCTTCTGGAAGCATATCTTGCAACAGTTCAAGCAATGCGGTAAAACCCGAATCACTCAATCCGTAGCGAGCTTTAAAATTGTACAACTTCAACACTGCTAGCAATCTTGTGTATTTAGTACTTCCGACATATAATGGTTTCTCTGCATCACCTTTCAACTTCTCATATTCGTTAGGGCAGTTATGAAGCACCCCTTCAACCATATTTACCATTTCTTCAAGAGCATCATCTTCATCAAACATGCTTTGATCAAATTCATCCGAGGCACCACCCGTGGTATGCACGCGATCACTATATGGCTCGTTGGTCTCACCATGCCTTGTCCATCGTATATATGTTTGATCAATACCATAACACACTAAATGATCTAGCAAATCAAGTTGACTAATCCGCTTTCCAAAACAACAGGATAAGCAAAGACATAAGATTTTGCCAGGATCTTTTGTGTGCTCAGTTGCAAATGTAATAAAATCCTTCACCCCATCTATATATTCCCTTGAACATCGATTAGATGACATCCATTTACGATCCATCTATGGGCTTCAATCTATTTTTTTAAAAAATTACGTGGTTAGTTGTATGACTATTGCATTTACTAATTACTTTTATATTCTCTTACCAATTTTAATTTAAAATAACATACACCACATGAATCTTCATAATTGAAGCTTTCTAAGACTTAAACTGAATATTTAAATTGCCAAATAATTCATTAATTATTCTCAGGCATTATAATAAAATTTTACAACTCATAACAAAAGAAACCATATTTGCCACAATAATATATCATAGTTAAATTAGAAAACATTACAAGTCAATAAATAAAATACAAGTGTTAAGAATATATAAATAATTATTTTGCTTATGCAATTAATCAATAACAATCATTAGAACACCTACAAATTATAACTATTAAATTTAACTAAAATCACATTTGTAAGCTCAAAATTTAAAAAACATACCGTAAATAAAAGCTTCAATAGACTGATGAACTGAAACTACAAACACAAATTAAACATAAACAAATCAATAAAATATTTCAGGTTCTAAGTTATTTTTTTAAATAATAATATGTGTAATAAACATCAAAATATAATAAAATCAAAAAATATGATTCAGAAAAAAAAATAAAGAAAATAAAATAAAATTAAAAAGAAAGCATAATCCTTATTGTATGTTTTTCCCTTTACGGTTTTAGTTAATATATTTAAAGTTAAACAATATAGACAAATTATATTTTATTTTATTAAATATTAACATTGATATATTAAAGTCATTTTATTCATATTTTAAAATCTTTAAATAAGTTAATGACTCAATTAACGAATTATTCAATTTATTCTGTTGATTTCAATTTTTCCTATTTTCATTTGGGTTTATATAGGATTTTCTCTATTATAGTTTAATAAGATAATACAAAAAATTATTTTCTTACCTCTACAAAATAGCACTAATAACACAAATATATATTTAATACGTGAAATAATATTAAATAAATGATTTTGATTTTTGGAAAACAAATAATTTGAAGAAGTTTTAAAAGAAATAGCAATATTATTAAAAGTTAATTTGATTATCTAATTTCAAGTCACTTGTATATTAATTACTGTTGTTCAAATTTATGGTTATATATAACATATAAATTCAATTCTTTCATTATTCTTGTAACTTGTTGCATTAATTTTTTAGAACTAGTGAGAGCTAAAACACAGTACACACGCCTACAATGGGGATCGGATAAGTCTCTAGTAATGGGAATATATATGTACACACACGCCTAGCTACAAACAACAAACACATTTGTATATTATATATAATATATATATATATATAGGTGTTGTACATGTAAAGAGCAAAGAAACAAAACTAGATGGTCCCACAAAAAAAAATCCTGCCGACAGAGAGAGAGAGAGAGCGCACGCAGCATAATACATATGGGCATTGTCATCGTGCTCAATAATTTTAGTTACATTATTCTATATTTTTTCCCTCTGTTGATCGGATGAAATTACATACTATGTACATATCTATTTCTAAATTGGTTTATGTAATAGTATATTAACACCATCCATGAAGAAGATGACTATATATGATATATAAATATACAAGCATGCGTGTCATAACAGGGAAAAAAAAACCATATCAAGCATGCCAAAAAAAAAACAGCAGAACAACCTGAAAAAAAAATTAATAAAAACAAAACGCAACTTTAACTTACAGGTTGATCAGGGCAGTGGAGTGGGGGACCACGTAATTGCCGTTGGTGACGCAATCTTCAGTGAGGGAAGAAAGAAATTTGAGCTATCGAGTGGGGACCAAAAACTTGTAGACAATACAAAGAAAAGGGAATAATAGGGACAGGAGTGGGGTTGGCAGTTGGGATAAAACAAAGACGTGTGCTCGTGTGAGTGTCGTTTTAAGAAGTGAAGATAAGAAAATGGAAGGAGGGAGAGAGCACGCACAGATACTGAGCTACCTGAAAGTGAAAATGAGATAAAGAATGATCTAAGATAGTGAAAAAGGTGAAGAAAGAAAAGTGGGGGAGTATCACGCGGGAAATGAAAGTGATTGGGGGGAGGGAGGCGGGAAACCATATAGGATAAGGGGGTGGGGCGGGGGGGGTTCTGATTGGTGGGGAAGGGATAGAAAATCAAAATTTTTTTTTTTTAAAAAAAAAGGGTCAGGGGTGGCGCCTGACCAGGCAGGCGCCACCCCTGAAAATTTTTTTTTTTTTTTTTTTTAAAAAAAGGGTCAGGGGTGGCGCCTGGCCAGGCAGGCGCCACCCCTGATGAAAAAAAATTTTTTTTTTTTAAAAAAAGGGTCAGGGGCAGGCGCCCATGACTAAAAAATTTTTTTTTTCTTTTAAAAAAAAGGATTAGGGGTGGCGCCTGACCAGGCAGGCGCCACCCTTAACAAATTTTTTTTTTTATTTTAAAAAGGGTCAGGGGTGGCGCCTGTCTGGTCAGGCGCCACACCTGACCTAGACCCTAGTGTGGCGCCTGGCGTGCCAGGCGCCACAGCTGGTCTTAGCCAGGCGCCACACTTAATCATACCAGCTGTGGCGCCTACCCTTTTAGGCGCCACAGCTGGTTAAAGAAAAAAAAAATATAACAAAAATAATAAATGAGCAGCTGTGGCACTTCATTAAGGAAGTGTCACAAAATGTGCGCCACCTTTCAACCTTTTTGTAGTAGTGTATGGTATCTGAAGAATCATTTTTCAAACAAATTTGTCTACGGTTCCCATCCCATACTCTATTAAAACCAATCAGGCATGCCCTTTTAGTTTCTTTCATTAAAAATATATTTTCTATACACTATATGCAACAAGTTTGGCGTCCATTTTTGGCACATGTTCCAAGTCCCAAACATGAACGAGAAGCGAACATAATTAACATTATATTCATCTCTTCCTAAAATAAAATTGTTTTGAGTGTTTATATATATTTATAAGTATTAAATTAGTAAAAATATAAACCTAATCTCAGTCATAACAATTGCTTTAGTTAGCAACTAGCAAGTCAGTCACAAAACATAAATAAAACTCCAGAGACTTTTATAAAAGAAAAATTCAGAATAAAGACCAGAGTAAACCACCACTCTCTTTAATTACTATAACTATGTTTGGAATAGCTTTTTTTTTTTAGAAAATAAGTGCTTATTACGTAAGTCGAAATAAAACTTATTTCACATACTTACCTCGTATACCATAAATCACGAGTTATAAACACTTATACATAAAAAATAATCTATCACAAATGAGCACATAAGTAAATGCTTACTTTATATTCCTACCATTTCCTTTCAGATAACTAGTAGAGTGTAATTTGGCACGAAGTTTTTTTGCACATTAATACTTTTGATTTTCTTAGTGTTCAACCATTCACTTAGTCAGACTTTCGCTCATGTATTAATTTTTTTTTTTTTTTTGGGAGCTCTGACTATGTAATCTAAGTAATATATATCATGTACTCTTGGTATAAATAAACATCATTTTGTCTTGTTTCAAAAAAAAATATTTATATTAAGAATAATACACACGTATCTTTAAATTTGAGAATAAAACAACGAAAACCGTTTTTTATGTACCTATATTTTTCCTCAATTTTTTTAAATTGGCATCTATGTATTTTTCTCTCATACATAAATTCTTTAATTTTACTCTGTTAGTACCGATGATAACCTGTATATAATAAATAATAACTTTACAATGTTAGCATTATTAGCCCTTTGACAAGAGCTAATTGTGCTAAATAACAACGTAGAAAAGTTAACCATTTAATTAAAAACTTACAGACGAAGTGGTTTTTCCGAAAAACTATGCATAAGGTAAGACTAAGAGCCCCCCCGTAAAAACACAATCATACATAATGGGGCAAGCCATTCCACTCAAATATATTCCAATTTTCTGACCATGTTTGTCTTATTTCCATCCACTAATCCTAGGTTCCTCAGAACCAAGCAATTAATTAATGGCATATTATTTGTATAATATAAACAAGATCTTTTTGACCCAGCCTGAGAATTTTTTTTTTGCGGAGACCAGATGCGAAACTTTCGGAACAAAGCTGTACGTACAACCTAGCTATCCTGGAGCTGCATGCAGGCTTTATAACAAAATTAAAGGTGCTTATTATGAATGCTAATTTATACTGACTAACTGAATATTTATGTGTGTGAAGATCTTATATATGCTCGATGCTGTCAGTAGAAACTTTCAGTATCTTTCGTCCCTTAAAATAATAGATTAATTAAGATTCTCATTTCTCAAAGAGGTTTCTACATACCTAGGAGTACGCTGCCATATATATATACACTTTATGATTACCTTCATGAATCATCATGACTACTACTGACTAATATAAGATCATAGGAGTAATGTTTGGAGTAGTTTTTTTTTTTTTTTGTTGATACAAATGTTTGGAGTAGTTTGTGACTTCGTAAAATATGTCACTTCTTTCTCTCAATCAATCCACACACACATTTTCCTTGAAATTTGGGTATAGAGAGAGAGACCTAGCATGAGACTATAGAATGTAATGATTCTCCGTTTTCCTATACTACTGGTATTTGCTTATAAATAAGGGAAAATTCCATAAAACTACAAACAAAATTAGAAAAGGATAGAAAAGTTGGGTGAAAATAATAAATTCTAAATCAGTGAGGCATGAGGAATCTGGGATATGAAATATTAACAAAATGACCTAAATACCCTCCTAAAAAGGGGAACTAAAGATACGATCAGGCATATCAGATCAGAGAGTGACAGAGAGTCGGAGAGAAAGGAAGAGACACGAGGCAAAACGGAAAGGAGGAGACACGAGCTCGGGCTGAGGGAAACGAGGAGACACGAGCTTGGGCTGAGGGAAACGAAGAGACACGAGCGCGGGCTGAATGTAATTATGCAAATTGTGATCTGACAGCAACTGATAAATATATGAAGGTGTTAATCAACATAACCATGTTGTTATTATAGAGGCATGTAGTGTTATTACGCTGGTAACATCTTTTTTTGCAAACTTGCTCCTACACACGTCTTCTGTTATCCGTGTGAATGGAAGATGAGAAAGGTGTTGCGTTTGGGCAGCGACGCTAAAAAGTTCACATTTCTTGTTGGGCAGATGTTAATCAACGAAATAATGTTGTTAACAATAAACATAATGTTGTTAATAAAGAAAAGAATGATGTTATTACGTGGATATACGTTGTGTTTTCCCATCTACATAACAACGTCCTTGTTCCTTAGAAGATTTTAATGGACGAGGCCTAGTTATGAATAGCAAAGCTAATTATGTAATTACGTTGATACAAGTTGTGTTTCCCACCTACAGACGACCTCCTAACTTGTTCCTTCGAAGATGTTAATAGATAAAGCCTAGTCGCTAACAGCAAAGCTAATGATGCTATTACGTGAATACACAATGTGCTTTCCCATCTACATGACGACCTCCTAACTTGTTCATCTGAAGATGTTAATGGACGAGGCCTAGTCGTTAATAACGAATGTAATGATGTTATTACACGCATACAAGTTGTGTTTCCCACCTACAGACAATCTCCTAACTTGTTCCTTTGAAGATGTTAATAAACGAGGCCTAGTCATTAACAGCGAACCTAATGATGTTATTACATGGATACACACGTTGTGTTTTCCCATCTACATGAAGACCTCCTAACTTGTTCATTCGAAGATGTTAATGGACGAGGCCTAGTCGTTTATAGCTAATGTAATGATGTTATTACGCGGATACAAGTTGTGTTTCCCACCTACAAATGACCTCCTAACTTGTTCCTTCGAAGATGTTAATAGACGGAGGCCTAGTCGTTAATAGCGAACCTAATGATGTTATTACATGGATACACGTTGTGTTTTCCCATCTACATGACGACCTCCTAACTTGTTCATTCGAAGATGTTAATGGACTAGGCTTAGTCGTTAATAGCGAATGTAATGATGTTATTACGCCGATAAAACACTACTACAGAAGAGACTTTTAACGTCCGTTTTTATGCCCTTTAGATAACTGTTTTCAAGAGGACGTATATGTGAGTGTCGTTGAAAGTTTTAAAATAAACGACCGTTTCAAAATAGTCGTTGTAAGAGACTTTACGAAGACTATTTTTGAAAAAACAGTTGTTGTATGTTATGACATACAACGACTGTTTTTCCAAAAACAATAGTTGTATCCCTCTATTTAAAAAAAAAATCTTATGGAGAAATCAACTTTTCGGATAGAAATTTCCTACGAACAACATTTAAACAAAATTTCCAACGAACAACATTTAAACGAAATTTCCAACGAACATCATTCAAACGAAATTTCCAACGAGCAACACTTAAACAAAATTTCAAACTCTTCATTTTAGGAAGTAAACCCCAAATATAATTGCAATTCAACTTCCAAAAATGATAACCAAACAAAATTAAATATAAAAAGGCAAGGAGAAAAACCTCAAGTGCTTTGCAAACACTCTCAAGCTCAAGGAAATACTTAATCTTCTAGGCTATCATTACAACCTCATTAACACCCAAGCAAATGTTGCCACTTTGCTCAAAGACTGGTAGTGCTCAATATCCACGCCCATCATACTCTTGAGCACAGACTAAACATGCTCCTGATTATCGGAGTGAGGGTGAGTAGGAGAAGGTTCACCATAACACTGGTAAAGAGGAAGGTGAAGATCGCGATTGGGTCAGAGAATAGGCTGGAGGTCGTGTCTGGGGTCGAAGAGGGGCCAAATGATGTGACTGGAGGTTGGAATAGGGCTCAAAGGTGGATCTGAGAAAGAGAGGCGCGACTAGTAGAGGAGATATGATTGGGTTTAAAACAGATCTGGAACACTTTCAACGACCATTTTTGGAAAACGGTCGTTAGACTTTCAACGACCATTTTTGAAAAACAGTCGTTGAAAGACACGTTAAAATTTCAAAAATGTCACTGCCTCATTTTTAACGACCGTTTTTTAAAAACGGACATTAATTAGTGACGTTAAAAGTACTTTTTGTAGTAGTGCAAGTTGTGTTTCCCACCTACAGACGACCTCCTAACTTATTCCTTCGAAGATGTTAATAGACGAGGCCTAGTCGTTAACAGCGAACCTAATGATGTTATTATGTGGATACACGTTGTGTTTTCCCATCTACATGACAACCTCCTAACTTGCTTATTCGAAGATGTTAATGGACGAGGCATAGTCGTTAATTGCGAATGTAATGATGTTAGTACGTGGATATATGTTGTGTTTTCCCATCTACATGACGCCGTCCTAACTTGTTCATTCGAAGATGTTGATAGACGAATAGTCATTAATAGCGAATGTAATGATGTTATTACACAGATAAAGTTGTGTTTTCCCATCTACATGACGCCGTCCTAACCTGTTCATTCGAAGCTGCTAATAGTCGTGTCTCCTCGTTTCCCTCAGCCCGCGCTCGTGTCTCCTCCTTTCCGTTTTGCCTCGTGTCTCTTCCTTTCTTTCCGACTCTCCGTCACTCTCTGATCTGATATGCCTGCTCGTGTCTTTAGTTCCCCTTTTTAGGAGGGTATTTAGGTCATTTTGTTAACATTTCATATCCCAGATTCCTCATGCATCACTGATTTGGGATTTGTTATTTTCACCCAACCTTTCTGTCCTTTTCTAATTTTGTTTGTAGTTTTCTGAAATTTTCCCTACAAATAAGGTTAAGAATAATCATTTTAATTATTTCATTCTCACTTTTTTTCAAGCTAACTTATCCTCCATTTACATTTCAAGGAAATACGTTAGCAACAAACTCATTATCACTACAAAAAAATATGAAATTTCTGACAGAATTTGCCACAAAAAAATTTTCCGTGGTAAATTCTAGTGGAAATCCGTTCGATATTCCGTTGGAAAAGTTTCTTATAGAATTTTTTCCTTGGCAAATTAGCAACAGAAAATATTCTGTGACAAATTCCGTCTTTTATCATTGAAATTCCGATGGAATAATTGTGTTGGAAATTTTGGAAATTCCCTCACAATTTCTAACGGAATTCATTTCCGTCGGAGAATTTAAAAATTATTATTTTTTAATTAAATTAAATTTTAAAAAATTATTTTTATAAAATTTATTATTTATCAATTAATATTTTTACATTAATTTTAAATTTATTTTTTAATTATTATTTTCTAATTTCTAAAATATTTTTAATTTTCAATCATAGGTTTTGGTCCATATAAGGGCAAAATGGTCATATAAAAATTTATTTATAAAAAATAAAATTTATTAGTTATTAATTAATATTAGTACAAAAATATTAGTTAATAATTATTTATTAGTTATTAATTAATGTTAATAAAAAATTAATTATGTATAATAAGATTATATATATAACTGTGTAATAATAGAACGCCAAAGCAATCGAGCCCATCCGGTAAGGCATCACACGCATATAGATGAGGTCGTGGGTTCGAACCAAAGGAGGGGCAAGTTAAGTTGCATTTCCAGAAATAAAGAGGTTGCGACACTTGACAAAGGGAGTTTACGACACGTGGCGAATCTAGGAGCCGGAGACAAGGTGGACGCCACCGAAGTTGCCACGCGTCGCCGCCGACGACAAGGGGGCGGTTGCTGGAGTTGCCATGTGGCTTTTTAAATTTAAAAAATAAAAAAATAAGTTTGCGACGGAATTTGTGACGGAATTGAATTCCATTGGAAGTTGCTAGGGAATTTCCGATGGAATAGTCCGTCGGAAATTGCGAGGGAATTTCCGACGAAATTCAATTCCGTCGGAAATTGTGAGGAAAATAAATTCTGTTGGAAATGCGTTAGGAAATTTACGACAGAATTAATTCCGCCACAAATTTCGGATGGAATCTGAATTCTGTCGGAAATTTGTTTACATTTGTCACGCTATTATTACCGACAGAATCCATTCGGTCGGAAATCCATATGAAATTTTGTCGAAAATTCAAAATTCAGTATTTTTTTTATAATGTTAAATGTTGAATATAACAAAGAATCCCTAGATATGAGCTGTGCATTCGCCCATTAACAAGGACTTGCCACTTTTTTAAAAACAAAATTACAATTTTAATAGAAGAATAATATATACGATTATTCTTCTTTATAACTGGCAATTTGTACGTACCTAACTGATTAAAAAGCCGAAATTGATCTGCAACTCCTGGCAAACCACCTCGATCCTGAGGTCGACAAAGATAAGAATTAAAAGTTGTCGTGATGGAATATAATATAAACTGAGTGATAATTGGAATATGATATAAATTAGGAAGATTTATCATTAATTTCATAATTTTTTTCATTAGGATTTTAATTAGAATTTATATTAAATTTTAAATTAATATTTTGGGTTGGGTTTAATTAGATTTATGAGATTATTTCCTATTTAGTAGAAATTTCTATTTTTATGATTTCTTTTAATTTACTTAAAAATTAAGTTAGGGTTAGATTGCTTAAATTTTTATAAATAAACACAAGAATTATTTTTAGGAAAAAAATTTGGTCAAGTTTATTTCAATTATATTTATTATTGTTAATTGTTAAAATATGTATATACCTTATAAATTTACCTATGAACACTTGTAATTTTTATATAAAATCTTATAATGTAAACTAGGATTTATAAATTTTCATACAGACATTAATTATTTTGCTGTTATGAGTTATTAAAATGCTTTGTGAACAATTTGAAATGTTGAATAAGAATATCAGTTAAAATCATTTTTTCTACTTATCTAAGTTCTCTCTTCTCTCTAGGAGCGGAAATAGCCTAAGCACTTAGCATATTTAGTAAATAGGTCATGCTCATGCTCAGACCTATTTTCAGATAAATAGGCCAAGCCTATGTTACATCCTACCATTATATAGTATTTAGAATTATATATAATATAATTTAAATTAATTACTTAGTCTTTACCCTATGTTTCATATCCTGTCATTCACCCATGAGTTCAACCCTTTCATTTATCGATTGATCACATCTTCTTTTCTCTCCGATGCTCAAGATAACAATGTTAGCTCATTCATCTCCCTTTATTTATATATGTTATTGGCTAAAGCATAATAATTGCATTAAGTATAATAATCGAGGTAGGAGGAATCTGTCTAAATTTATATGAGAAAACAAGTGAAAGAGATAAAATCTAGTTCTACATTAAACTTGTTGTTATTGGCTGATTTTAGAAAATGTATCTCCTAAGTCATCAATAGATGATTAGTTTCTCTAATTCCTACTTGCTCGGATGATTGTTGCCACTACATGTTTTTTTTCTTTTCCCTACTAAATTCTTATTGCAAGTGAGAATGGATCCTAAAATTTTAATATATATATATATATATATATATATATAATATGTAGGCTTTTGAATAGGCTTGGGGTGATAGATAAACTTAGAGGCCTTTTTAAATGCTTACATTTTAAGTAAGCCTAGTTTAACCTAACTTATTTTCACCCGTACTCCTACCTCTACTTATAAAACTATCAAAACGAGATCTTATATTAAGGATAGGAGGAAGCACTTCTTTATTTTCTTCCCTTGCCCCATTCTACATTATGTGGTCCATTAATTAGAAGAAGCAACAAGTTCCAATGATGCATGTGGGTAAATATGCCCGTTTAGATTAGCTAATTGAACTGAATAAAAATCTGTACTTGATGAGAGTTGTACTCACCTCTTCTTCTGTAAAGCTCAGTTTCAACTTTGTGACTTATAATATAAATAACTAAAAAGTTTTTCATGGCTCGATATGCATAAAGTTTTTTGTTCATTAGTTGGCAAAAAAAACAAAAGAGTTTTGTTCATTAATATTAATGCAATATACATTAGCAATTTGATTGATCAATTGCATGCATATATCGTTCAATCAGCAGCAGTACATTTAATTTATTTTTCAAACATAGTACTTATTTGTGGAATAAATTCAAATATATAAACTTATAAGAAAGTTGCACAGGTCATCACACACATGATAAAGAAACAAATTAAAGACAGGTAGAATTGGTGGACATTAATTTTGCTTTTTGTGTCGTTGTTTTGTGCAAGTTGTGAATGATGAATAGGATTCCCTTGTCCTTCTATGAATAAAGTTCCTAGCTAGGACCTATGTATAGCTAGTTTAATTTAGTATAAAATTATTGTGACGAAGCAAATTGAAAGCTTGACAACCCTAGGGTTTCCCTAAGGCCACAAAAGGTGCATGACGTACACTGTTGAGTTAAATATTCTCCATTACACTGGTAAAACAAAACTAAAGAACATGCATTTTCATCAACACTTGTGGTTTCTGATGCAAACTTCATTCTCTCTTCTCTCTCTCTTTTTAGCTATATGCGTGTGTGTGTGTGTGTGTGTGTGAAGGTAGCATATAGATAGGTTATAGACGTGCTTTAAAAGGAAAAATCTGAGAGGCCCAGATAGGTAGTGATGCAAAGATTTTGTCAGTTTTCTTCTTTCCCGGTTGGCAGGCTTGGCGCACGTAATATTTATATATAACTCAAAAACTGGGAACTAGTGTTCAGTTCAGTGGGGAAAGCAGAAGCTTTAATGTCAAGACACACCAAGCTTACTTATATTTAGAGGTACGAACTAAAGATTCGAGTTTCTTTATGTTTTATATTCTCAAAAGAATAGGGCTACGTGAGGTGTTCTACACACATACACACAGCTGTTTTGATATATATTGCTGGTTAAAGCCCCCAATTAATGGCGAATTCTTTCCATTACTAGAAAGGCATGTGCTTCAATGGCGAGTCATTTCTCAGATGACCGTTGCACGGCTTTGATTTAATTTGGTATAGCGTTATTTTAGTTTAGGAATATGATTTTTCTATATCTCTTTTTCTTGCTTTTGTTTTTTTGTAAAAATAAATTCTAGGAATGTAGCTATGGACAGCTCAAATAAAATAATAACGGAAGATTGTTGATCTTGGTTAGATGAAAATTTTAATACATATTCGATCGACATAATTATGGTTAAGCAATCCTAGTCATGTTTTTTTTACTTCCTTCCTAAATATAAAAACCAGTTGGTAAGTGTACTTTGATCTTAAATATAATACTTCAATCTTTCTAGTCTTCCAAATTTACAATTTTTTTTTTCTAAATTATCATTACTGAGTGACCATAAAGTAGTTTTCTAACAAGGGTTAATTTCAATATAAATAACGACTGAAAAAAATTTAGGAAAATCGACACACAGTGTTTACAAATAACCAACTTAAACTAATTTACTTAATTCATGCAAATTTATTATCTAGCTTTTATATGCCCAAAAGAAATAAAATAAAATAAAACCTAGCCTATTGGTAGTAAGGGAGAGGCCTTTTAACTAATACATCACACATTCCATATACACAAATAATCTTTTACTTCGCTTGTTTATTAGACACCAATCAAGCACATATATTATGAAGCATTTTTAACAAGCCATTATCAATGACATTAAGGAGTTCATTAATTTAATTTAATTTAATAATATGCACTGATTAAACATATATAGTAACAATTAGTGTGCGTGTGTGTGTGTGTTTTTTAAGGCTGTGTGTAGAAGATGAGAATGGGGTTGCACATGTGAGCTAGTTATTATATTTTGGCATCAGGATCGTAATACGAGGACATTGCTTAGTTAAAAATGAGAAGTTTTGCAACGTCCCAAACACTACCAAAAATAGTAACAACACACCCATAAAGCAACTCTCGTATTGTCTCTAAATGGATATATTCAAAATTCTGCCAACATTATTATTCTCCCAGAGTCAGACCACTCTCAGAGCCTTTCAGCTATGTGTGTGTCTGTGTGTGTGTGTGTGTATGGGAAAATTTCAATGAAGAATCATTGAAAGAGACATAAATTACAACTCAGACTCAAAAAATTCTAAAATTTTGCTCCAGAATTAAGGGACTGATTTGACATTATATTTTCGTGGTCAATTACCAAAATGATCTTCACTAATTAAAAAAATTTCGTCATCCACCATCATAGTAGCTGGACTTGTTAAAAGTATAATTGAACTTTTTATTTGAGTAGCTTTTACTTGTCAATTTGTTATATAAAGACTTGCGTTTATATTGAATCTTGTTGACAAGTTTTCTTTACTAAAATGACAAGTAGATATCGATGTTGCTGAATTGACATGTTCTTTTAAATGGTGGTGGTGCTAGATAAAATGTTTTTAAATAAGTGAAGGATAATTTAGTAATTGAAAATTAAAACAAATGTCAAAAATAGCCATTCATTAATTATATTTTCAGAATGTTTTAGGCCTGATTTATTAAAATTGTATTGATTTAGAGATTATATTCTTTAGCTCGCATGTTCTTTTCTACCTTTATATTATCTTCAATGTCCCTTTTGGTTGTCATTTTTTGACTTTCATCCTTCAAGGTCACCCAATAAAGCCATAAGAATCTATAGATTTCTCTTTATTCAATTTATTCTTTCTGGATCTTCAAGGAAAAAAATAAATAAAGTACGAATCCCTTCCTCTTCTCTTCTTTCCAAGCTAGAATAATTTGATGTCCTATATATACTATATACTCATTAATTTAATAAGTTTGAATTCGATACTTTAATTTACTATCCAACCCATTTGATGTTATAATTAATCCGAAAACTAAGCTTGTATGTATAACTCCAATACTATGCTAACTGTTAAAATATTTGCTTTCTGCCAATAATCTTATAAGTTTAGCAGCATGGAAATGGGAGGTCACACGTTTGATCTTTGTTTGTAATATTATATTGTAAGTGTTTGTCCCTTTAATTAAAAAAATATCTGCTTTCTTCACAGCATTCAAGCGTCAAAAGAAGAATATGTGTGTGTGCGGCCGTGCCATCATGAAAGGGTAAGGATCATTTTTGCCTGTGTCAATGTGGCAGCATCACCAGTCATACCTGGATGAGGTCATGAAAGGGTAAGGATCATTTTCGCTTGTGTCAACGATAAGTTGCTCCAGTGGCGGCTTCACCCGTCATAGCTAAATGAGATCACAAACTCAAGCCTGACATTGACATGTTTATATACATGCGGTGTTTAAATTGTATAAAATAAAAAAGGGAACATTTTTGCCTGTTTCTGCACTATTGAGGGGAATTGCCTGACCTTCCGTTATTATATTATGCAATTGTAATTTGATAAGCTTTTCTATTTACTATATGAAGGTTAAAATCTTCAGATTCATGTTATATTATGTTGTAATTTGATATATTTTTCTGTGTATTATGTGAAGTTTCAAAATTAAATTAGAGTATTATATATTTTGTGAAGAATATGAATTGGAATCTTGGTGTTGTAGTGTATGTGATAGTGTGCCAGCTACTTGTTTTGCCTCTCAAAGGGTCACATGTGATGGTTTACCATTTTAAGTAGTCTACAAATCCTTTTAAGGAAAGTTTTATGTTTAGCTATATAAACTTTTATACTTTGGAAGGGCAGTAAAGTTTTGGGACCCTTAATTGAACTTTTTAGGGTTTATCTTTGTCACTAATTTGTTTACCTACATCGATCTTCTAATTAGTGAGGTTTTATGATATATTTATTGGTACAAGACAGTAGTAATTAAGAGACGGAGAGATAGCAGGAAGCTGTCTGAAACACTCACTTTCATAACAAGTGGAACATATATATATATATATATATATAAAGAGAAATAATAGAGGAAACAGGATAGATGCGTGTAATAAGATGAGATGGAGAACTTCTGTATAGCTCAAGCTAAAGAAAACTAAACATTTTGTGTGTGTGTGTAAAATTAAGGAAAACTAAACCTATCGTTAAAGCTGTTGAGTTAGTGGTTCAAATGTTGATACTCTAATCCTTATTGAACAGGTTCAACTCAATTATCATTAAAATAATATACAACAACAAAAAAGTTTTATCAAATCCCACTAACTGGAGTAGTTGGCTAAAAAAGTAATTTAAATAAAAAAGAATTAACGCACAAGTGAAAAAAAAAACATTCATGCGTAGGCATAATCCAATAAAGTTAC
Source organism: Inga laurina (assembly GCA_963855925.1). Classification (NCBI taxonomy): domain Eukaryota; kingdom Viridiplantae; phylum Streptophyta; class Magnoliopsida; order Fabales; family Fabaceae; genus Inga; species Inga laurina. The sequence goes on along the minus strand of OY979702.1, from coordinate 18,233,174 downwards.
TAAAGGATATATTTAATATGCTGCTATTTTTTATTTTTTTGCAAAAATTGAAATGAAAAAAAAAAATTAATATACAGCTATTTTTTTTTCAGACTCAACAAGCAGAGAAAAATAAAATAAAATCCAATTCTATTGACTTATCCAAACTCTTGAGTGAACCCCTCAAGAAACCAGGTCACGGTGTACTAGTATAGTGTATGTTTGGGAACACTTATTTTTTGAATATAAGTGCTTATTACGTAAGCCGAGATAAAACACCTCTTACATACTTACCTCGTATACCGTGAATCACGATTTATAAGCACTTATTACCCAAAAATAAGCTAACTTGATTAAGTTTAAATACCATAATTACACAGTACCGATTTTTTGTATCACTTTTTTTGAATATATGAATAAGGAAATCAATTTAGAGAGACAGAGAAGAGACAAATTTTCTCGGGAAAAACACATTTTAGGATTCAAAAGTTGTTAATGTTAGCAAACATTAATAAACATGAATTAGTGGAGAATCACTTGCTTCCCTTTTTTTTTTTTTTTTTTTTTTGGACAAATGCACTTGCTTCCCTTTCAATTAGCTTTTGAACATGCCTTTTTGAGCCGTCCGTACAACTAGAAAAGTAGGTAATTTACCTCTTTTTTAATTAGAATATGGAATATTTAAATACCATGTTTTTCCTAAAAAAATGAGAGTTTCTTTTCTTTTTTTTTTCTGGATTAAGAAATGAGAGTATGCTCTCCTATTTTGAAATCAACTATATACTCTACACACTTTGACCTAAATCGACAAATCAATGAGCTTTAATTATTTTTTCACCAAAATATTTCTATTTCTATCATATATAATAAATACTAAATATGTATGTTGAATAATACAGAAGCTAATTAAAAATTAATTTCTAAAAAACCGTTGAATTAAAATAAAAAAATTATGAGTCATATATTCAATGGAAATAATGAGTAGTATTATTCATGAAGGATTTACCATTTAAACATATTTTAGTAGAGTGGCGGAGGAATTTACAATTAGGAAATTGATATTGGGATGTCGCATTTCTTAATATAAACTCCCTCCTCCCTCTGGTCATATGTGTAAATCGCTTTTAACTAACTAACCAAAATCAAGATAAGTTAGTTAATGTATTTTCCATTTGTACCCTGATAAAAAAACTTTTTAAAAATATTTTATATTATATTTGAATATGGTTGGGAGGGCATTATGAAACTCATTAAATACTACATCAAAAAAATGAAAAAATAACTTATCCTAAGGACCATAATTTTCTTAAATCCAGAAGGTACCCTATAAAGGACCAGATCAAGAGAATACCCAATATATTTTGGTTCTTTATACTCCCTCCGGTCCTAATTATAAGATAAAGTTGACTTTTTTTGGAGAAATTAAGGAAGTTAATTAAATTACTTTAGAGTATTTTTATTTTTATTTTTTTCTCCAAACTAATTAATTTGACTAATAAACTAATATATAATCTAAGGATACTAAAAACATAAACACTCTAAAGTAATTTAATTGGCTTCATTAATTTCTCCAAAAAAATCAACTTTATCTTATAATTAGGATTGGAGGGAGTACCAAATTTTCCCAAAGTTTATTCAAAATAAGTGAAACTTTTCAAAAACTACTATAATTGCATTTATTTTCATGATTGTAAGACAGAAATGATAGAATAAGCAGACGACACAAATTAAAGTCATGGGATTCTGTATTTCTGTTCTTCTCTGGCTCGAGATTTTTCCCAAACATCATCATTAATGCGTGTAACAATAATTCTCCCCCCAACATTCACCAGACAACCCATTTTAATATTCATAATAGTTAATATTCCTGGATCAAAATACGAGAGCAATTAATTAAGGATTTAACTTTTCTTCTTTCCTTTTTTTTTTTTTTTTTGTGTGTCTGGTTTTTTTGTTGCCACATGATATTGCAGTCATCATTTTGGTTGGATAAACAAACCATAATACTCTATAATTGTGTCCTGTGTTTTGATATATATATATATATATATATTTGATTCTTTTTCAAAGGCTGTGGGTGGATGCTCTCTTTAATTTCTTCCTTGATCAAATACAAAAGCAATCAGCCTGATATTCAACTCTCCTTGCTTTATAAATTATATGTACGACTTTCCTGTTTTGCATGGAGTATATAAAATAATTAGTTATAATATATGTTTTTTTTTTTAGCAAACATCAGTTATATACTTGTGATTCCATATATATATATATATATATATATATTATTTCTTTAATTTTTGAATGCAACAACAAATGAACCAAGTTTTAAATAGCTTATTTTTTTAGTTATAAATGCTTATAAATTATAATGCTCGTTTTGAATGGCTTATGTTTTTTATTTATAACAAATGCTTATAATAAATCGTGATTTACAGTAGACGATGTAAGTATGTGAAAGAAATTTTATCTTGACTTACGTAATGAACCCTTATTTTTCAAAAAAAAAAAAAAAACTATTCCAAACATAGCATATATAACATATGACTTTTTCACCAATAAGTGAATGATGGATATAGTAAATGGTCTTATCCTATAAGAATGAGAACAAGGTGGAAAGAAAAATAATCTAAATTGGTCATAGAGAATACCATTTAAAAAGTTTGATCGGAGACATTTTTTTAAATATTAATAGAATCTTTAGGTTAGTTCATCATTAGTGCCATTTAAAAGATACTTTCTATAATGAGTATTCATGAGAGCTTAATATTTATAACATGGTTTGTTGAAATTAATCAAAACTAAATTTGGCTTTCTAAAAGACTAATTGAGCCTTAGACTCTTAGAGTGAGAGCCAAATATGGAAGAAGAGATTCATATTTTAATTTGAACATTAAATCAAAGAGAAGCAGTCATTATCAACAATATTTGAGAGAATCCATGGGTGCTCTTGCCTTTGGGTGCCTCACTTTTAGAAAAGAATAGGAGAGCTGTGAATTTTTAGTAAAGTTAGTATCTATTGATCATTTGGTTGAAATATAAAGTCTCTTTAAATTATTTTTTATTTAATTAAGGTGGGTCTCACACAGTTCTATTTTTAAATGCTTAAATTTAATTTATTTTTTATATTTTTAATCATCGTTTTCTAATTAAATTTCTTTTAACAGTTAAAATTTTAATTTTTAAAATATAAAAATTATAAAAAAAAATAGAAAAAATATGACGTAAACAAAATAAACATTGACCCGAAAAAAAAAAAAACAGACTGTAATTAATTATTCTCTTTTGAAAAGATCTACAAAAGTGAAATAACCTACCGTGAAAAGCAGGTAATTATTGCTCTCATTTTCCATTAATATTTTTCTCTTTGTAAGATTTTTTGCATTTTCAATTAAAATATTTTTCTCTTTGTTTTTTTATTTGATTATGGGCTTTTAATAAATGTGCTTTGTAACATCCTAGTTTCTTACTCTCCATATTGTCTGCTTTGAGCCCGTCATCCTTCACAGTTTTAAAACGTGTTGAGATAGAAGATATTAGACTTTTATAAGACATTTTTTATCCTCGCTGGCACTTTAAGGCATATAAACCTGAGCCTAACTTTGATATCAATTGTATCATCTTAGTGTCTCACTTTCGACATTGCTTGCTTTGGTCTATGTCACCCCTTATGATTTTAAAATGCATCGAGAAATGGCGTTAATATGTTACAATTGGTATCAGAATCAGACTTAAGTCAATGTCTCAATATGCTGGCGAGGACACTAGGCCCATAGGGGTGAAGTGTGATGTCCCACGTCAGTTGAGGATGGGAACGAATGAGCCCTTAAAAGTATCTATATATGTTTCCTCTTGATGCATTTTAAAATGGTGAGGGGTAATAGGGTCCCAGATCAGACAATATCGAAAGCGAGACGTTGAGACATTTCATAATGTTACATCAAATCTAGTCGCGCATAGAAAATCAGAAAAAAAAAAAAAAAAAAAGAGAGAGAGCATATATACTAACTTATTTATTTTAAATTTCTTTTTTATTTTTAGATGCGTTTTTTATTTCCCATCTTCATCTTCTAAATTGAATGTAATTGTTTCAAAAAAAAAAAATTTTAATGTAATTTTTTTAACTAGAAAATGAATGCAATTGATTGCTTCACTCCTTCCTAATCTAGTCGCGCATGGAAAATGAGAAAAAATGAAAAAAGAAAAAGAGAGAGAATACAAAATGAACTTATTTATCTAAAATTATATCTCTTTTTTTTTTATAATGTTTTTTTATAATGATGATATTTTTAGATCTCTGTTATTTGATAGGATAACTTTTTAATATTAAAACATTTTTCATCGTCTTTAGCTCTTTTGAGCCCTACAAATTCAGTCCCACTCCGCCACTTCCCTCCCATGCCAATTCCTTCCCTCTCTTCCCAATTCTCTCATCTCTCTCTCTATCTCTCTCTCTCTTCAATTCATATCAAATCCCAGCACTCCTCCATCTTCCTCCGTTGAATCCTTCTTCTTTGATCGCTCTGTTCTCAGATTGCAAAACAGAGCACTCTGTTTCCATCCACATGGCTGCAATTGTGTGCCACGGCTTGCAGCCATGTATCGAGCCTCAGCTCGTAGAATCAAGAGCACTAACTTTCGGTTTTCCTTTATCAACAAAACGTCAGCAAAATCCCATCGATTCGCCCTTCAAAACTAGTTTCTGGGATTCATCTAACACCAAATCCCAGGAAAGGCAAAGCAATAAAGCTAACACAAACACAGGATGGAGCTTTCTTCAAGCTCTGTCCAATGTCTCTTACGTCTCCAAGGAATCACCAACAGAGAAAGAAAGCGTCTATGTTCATCCTGAGGCCAAGCGATCTTTGAGCGCGATGAGTCAGAAGAGTCTTGAACTGTGTACTGAGAAGTTGGGAAATGAAACGGGGAGTGACGTTGTTGACAATAATGGTTACGACGACATGGATTTGCTCTGTTCTTGGCCGACAGGGGACCAGCAGAAAGAGAGGCCACGTGAGGGTTGTTTAAGGAAAACGAGAACCACGAATTTTCCTCCTCCTTTGACGACCATGAGAGGATCTGAATCTCTGAGAGTAAGACGAAGCTACCGCGAAGACGGGAGTCTAGTGATGGAGGCAATCTTGGTCCCACCAAGGGCTTCATGTTTTCAAGCAGAGAGAAGAAATGGCCGCCTTCGCCTCCGTTTTTTGAAAAACAACTTTGACCCGGAAGACACAGAAGTGAGCAACGATGATGATGATAACGAAGGCGTTGACGAGGAATGCGAAAGCGACAACAAAGACAGCGAAGGAAGAAAACAAGTGGAAGAATCTGAATCAGAAGAAGAAGAAGGAGGAGGAGCAGAAGAAACAGAGGAGGAGGAGGACGATGAAGAAATGAGAAGGAAAGAGTATGAGAGGCCAAGAAGGTGCAAAGAAGGAAGGCAACATGAAAATAATGATTTGTATAATAATTGGGGAGAGCCTCTCTCTGTGACTATTTCCTAATAATCCTTTTCTTTTTTCCCCCCTTGTTTTAGGATCTCTCCATACAATTTCCAATCTCTCTTTATTGTTCCTCCTCTTTTCTTTATTTATATATCTATCCCTTAAATAATTTTATTACCTATATTTAAAGCATTGCCATGCTTTAAGAAAGCAGCTTATTCTGTTGTTATTATCAAATTCACGAGTTCATTTTCTAATTTTAAGATCTTTAAACTCATGTTAACTTTTTGTATTTGATTATGTTAAATGACTTTATATATAAACTTTTTAAATTTTTTTTTTGTAAAATATGATAAATTATAAATGTTAATGGATTTAATTTCAATTATTTGAATTACAAATATATATAAATCAAATTATTTTTATTTTTCATATTTTAACTATTTCATATATATTTTTAATAGTTATTTATTAATAAAATAAACTCTTACGAATTTATAATTTGAGTTCACGATCCGAGTTTACGACTATGTGATGAGTTTATTTAAATTCGTGAGTTTGACAACTTTGTTTCTAAATTCTAATATAATCTGCAAGTCCTTAATATTATAGTCACTCCTCTAATCCTATTTATAAAACACTTTCAACATTTTTTATACAGACCAAGGAAAACTTTATACTCCATTAACTCGGCTATAAACTTTAATAACTTTTCAACTCTACCCCTCTTTAATATGAATAATAATACATGAAAACAAAATAACACAACAATAAAGGAATGGTTAAATTGTACATTCATTTCAAAAGTTTAATGATGTGCCCTATAACTAGAACAAAAAAAAAAAAAAAAAAATCTTCCTCTACCTTATAAATAAAATCAAAGGAGTATTTAAGAAAGTAGAATATGATGTAATCCTAGGTGTTTTGACAATAAACTAAGGGCCTGTTTAGGAATGCGGTTGAAGGAGAAAAAACTCATTTGGGAGGAAAAAGCTCATTTGAGAGAATTTGCTCTATTTGGCAAGGCGTTTGGTATTGATGCACTTAAGCAAAAATAGGAGCTTTTGGGAGAAGTTACCTGTAAGTACTTTCACACTGGAGAAGCAGCTTAGAGTGGATTTTTTCATGTGAACTTGTGGGTTTATTTGGTTTTTGGCCCCTGTTTTTCATGTGATTTATTCCCAAAACTTAATGGAAATAAATTTTTTCCCTATTTGCATGACTTTGTTGCAGATTGTTTTTTACCTTAATCAATCTCTTAATTAAATACTTTAGTGTATTTTCCTTTTTTTCAATAATAATTGAATTTTTTTTGTTTTTATCAAATTTTAATTATAATTTTTCACTTCAATTATCACAATATATACAAATAATACATACATGTAGTATTCAATAAGATTCATACACTTTTCAGTCATTTTCCATCTAAACGAGCTTTTCAAACACTAATCCAAACAAGTTTATGGTTAGAAAAAAGTCACTTTTGTCATTGTCAATCCAAACACAAATCACATCTATAATCTGACTTTTTTTTATCTGATTTTTTCAAAAACCCATCTTAAAAAAAAAATTTATTTTCTACCTCTAATCTAAACAGACACTAAAGTTTGTGGTTGACAGTTATTATCGTGGTTCTCAACCTTTCTGGGACAGACACGCGCATTTACAGTGTAAAGCCGCCCTCATTGGGTTCTGGTGCGTGTGTGTGTATCCGCCCAATTTGCTTCTACTTTTATGTATACGGCTCCATTCAAGGAATTTGCACAAAAATAGTAAAAATATAAAAATAGGACGGTGATTAAAATAAGGTGAAAGAATGAAGCATGAAATGACACTGGGGGGTTCCAGGTCCAAAAAAAAAAACATGACACTAGGGGTGTTCACTTATGCCCCGTTCCCGCCATTTTATTTCGATTCTGATCATTTTAAGATGGGATGATTTCATCCCGAAAAAATTGAGGACGGGATTAGATGAGACCATGACGGGTTTTGTTTCGTCCTGATATCATATTGTTATTAATTTAATATGTATAATATATATATAATATTTTTTACTTTTTTATCATAATATTTAATATTTTTATTAAAGATATAACTAATATTTTTTCGATAGATAGATGTTAGTTATATAAAAAGATATTATCATATATTGATCATATCTTTAATGTAAAATACTATATATATATATATATATATATAAGAAAATCCTCACAATCACTAGCACTACGTCATCATTTTTGTTCACTCTGCTCTTTTTCTGTCTCTCTTGCACATGCTTGCCTAATTTTCTATAAAATATTATAAATATTTATGATATATCATTACTCTTATTAAGTTTAAGTTTTAATTATTTCTTATTTTTTATTATGGTTTCGATCTAAAAATGATAAAAGGGGATAATTATATATTTATATTATATATTTTCAATCATCTAGGTTCAGCCTCCAACTCATACCCGTACATTTTAATTTTTATAAGGTCAACAAGAAGAAAAATATGATACTGCAGATCCTAATAAAAAAAAATGGGACATTCCGTTTCCGTTCTGGTCCTGGGCTTGTCCTGTCCTAATAGAAATGGGATAGGATTTTGGAAATTTAGAAGTCTCAATTATAAATAAGGCACTTAAATTTTAAATATATTTTGGAAATGAGATTCCTGTTTGTAACTATTTAAATCAATATTTGCAATTCATGTTTTAATAAATGTTTTTTTTTTTCACAAACATAACTATCATTGATTCAATATTTTGGGATTTAAAATGTCATTATCACTTCTATTACTATTATTACTACTACCGCTACTATTATCAACAAGTGCGTATGTAGTTGAGGGACAAAAAACAACTTAATAAAAGAGAAAAGAAGAGCTGAAATATGTCATAATGGCAAGAACATGAGAACCGAAAGCATGTTAAGAACATTTTCTTGCATAATATATGCATGTTTATGGGGAGAAGTGATAACTCTTTGTCCTCTAAACTTCGAGAAGGAAACTCTTGATTAAATAAAAAAATATATAATCACTTTTTCTTATTTTATTTTATTTTCTTTATTTTGCTTCCCCTTTTTTTCTTTTCCTTTCCCTACCACACGCACTCGATGACATATATACATATACAAGATATTTGGCCTTTCGTCATTGTGCATAATCTTGATCTTCCTTCGCAATTATACTCAAAATAGATAACAAAGGGAAAAACCTATATATATATATAGTGCTTAAATTATTGGGAGAATTACAATGAGGTCCCACGGAATGAAAAAAAATGAAGAAATAGTCCCTATAGATTACAAAATGAAAAAATGGTCCCATTAACAATTCCAAGAGCTTGTATTAACAACTCCATAGAACCATTTTTTCATTTTGCAATCTATTGGGACTATTTTTTCATTTCTCTTCTTCCATGGGACCTTAATGTAATTCTCCCTAAATTATTTGTTGTTTTTCATTAAGTTGTCTTGTTTGTCTGTTTTCCCCTCAATCCAACATAATGCAAGTAGGAAAAAATGTGCAATGTTCTATGTAGGAAAAAGGAAACAATACTAGTATTTTCAATAGATACGTGCAATGTTCCTGAACCCAAACCGGCCGGTAAACTGGTTTGGTATGGGTTCACATTTTTAAAAAAAAAAAAATTAATTTTTCCTTTAGAATTTCATACTATAAGTCTAAAATTTTCAATTTTTCACCGGTTTGGTCCCGGTTTGGCCTCGATTTAACCCACTGACCTTTAATCCAGTACCCCGACCAGTTCAATACCCGGTCTGAGTTTTAATACCTTGGATATGTGTTAGTTTTAATGAAAGGAGTTTTAATCATTTAAATACAAGTGGGAGCTCAAATTTAAATCCATATGAATTTGACGATATGATGTTTGAATGTGACTCATTAGATAATCCCACATACACACACAATTATACATACATATGTGCATATGTATGTATGCATGTATGAAATAATGCAGCTGAGTGGTTTGAGTAAGACATATTGTGTTTGGCAAATATAAAAATTATGGTTTTAAAAGTATTTTTTTATAAATTGAGATAAAATTTCTCTCACATATTTATCCCATAAATTATAAAAACTATTTTCTAAAAATTAATTTAAAATATGCATGTTTGTACTGTCACTTTCAAATTCCACCCTTCGTCTCTTTTCCTTTCCCCTTAAAAATGCATTGGCCTATATATGTCCTCGCACAGAAATATTTCAGAGCTACACTTCTTGTGGGAGATATTATGAATTTTTTCTTAAATAAACATTTATTCATGTAAAAATATCTTTTCAGGTATATGATTTGACAACTAACTAACGCAGAAAACACTTTTTACGTCAGGCTGTAGAGGGGATTTTTCACCTTACCTTTGAAAGGGACTTAATTTTAATTAAGTACAGTAATAATTATATATGTTATTTATGCCATATTTAAGTTCGACGTAGATAATCAATTTGATGAGCACATTTTGGTAAAGTAAAATCCCATACAAAATGTATGGCAAAAAGGGGGGAAAAAATCCCATACAAAATGAATAAACCGTGGGAGCACGTTTTCTACTCATCACTTTGATGAGTATAAATGTGCTCATCATCTATTTATACCGTTAAATTGACTTTGAATAATTCAGACTTAGTGAGTTTTAATTTGTATATTTTAAATAAATTTTATTTTAATATATGTAAAATTAAAAATAAAGATAATCTTATAATTATTATTTTTCATAAAAATAAATTTATCATTTATAAAACACAAATTAAAATTTATAAATTTAAACAATTCAAATTAAATTTAAACGGTTGAGGTGTTATTATAATGATAAGGGATTAAGTACTTGTTAGCATGATAAGCATTGAATGGGGACCAGAAACTGATATATATATATATATATATATATATATATATATATATATATATTGGTAATTTGATGGTTGTGTTTGTAGTTAATTTGTACTAGATAAATCACCACAGCCCTGTTCCTGACTATATATCCTGTCATGGAGGAAGGGACTATATTTTTTCTTAATAGGAAACAATATATTAAAATAAAAAGATACAACATAATAAACACCTTTATAAAGTTGGGCATGAGAGTTTGAGAAGTAAGAAATATGTTCTGAAATACATGAACAAAAACTAGAGAAAAAATTCAATTCAATAAGATCTTCTACAATGACATTGGTATATATTCATTAGATACCACAACTTGTGCTGACAAGGAGGTTTCTAAAGCATTTTTCACTAAGCAATGGTAAATTTCTCAAGTTTGGTTTTGATCCTTTGCCAAAAAAAAAAAAATAGAGATCATTTTCTCTCTTATGGGCCGTTGAGATCTTGATCCAACGACCCATAAGAGAAAAAATGACCTTCATATTTTTAGAGCAAATGAGAGAAACTGGATCCAAATTTTTCAAAGAACTATAACTCTCAATACAACTCAAAATCTTCCTCAAGGAAGACAAGTAAGAATTGGTTGACTTGGAAGGGGCTATATTCAAACTAGAAGTCTCAAATTCAAATTTTGTGAATGAAAAAAAAAAATCTTTAATCAAAAGAGCTACCCCTTATCCTTATTGGTCGCTTTCAAGAAAATTGCTAAAACAGTAACAAACCCTGAGAAAGGATTCGTATCTGCAAGCCGTACCAACATGGGAGACCAACAGATCCACCAATCTGAAACGAAATCAAAAACCACAATCCATCTGTGTATATTAATTTCTCTGGACTTGGCTTCTCTCCCCTGATATTTCTCATCATTTTCTTTCTTTTTTCTTTTTTTATTATTAGATTAATATTTCAATGGTCCAAATTTATCATATTATAAAAATATGATTATATTTTTACTTAAAAGATACAAAAATAATTTTTTTTATATCAGATGCAAAATAAATTTGAACTGTTAAAATTATTTTTATATGTCTAAGGTAAAATTATAATACTATGTTTATAATATGATAAATCTGGACTGTGAAAATCTTAATCTAACAATGAAAAAGGAAAAATGATGGGATGAGGAGATGGGAAGGGGTAGAGGAGAGAAGCCAAATCCCCGCTTTATATATGGACGCATATTCTTTCCTCTTCCCTTATAGTCCGATCTTATCATTTTCTTTCAAATTACACCATTTTGGTGCAAAATATACAAGTTCCTTTTTTTTTTTTTGTTAAATATTCACCATCATAAAGTATTTTTTCAGCACCTCAAAATATTTTTTCAAGATCTTAAAATAATTTTTCAGTATTATCCAATATCTCGAAGCATTTTTTTAGTGCCAGTTGGTACTCTGAAATATTTTTGATGCAATATTTTAGTATTATCTAATATCCTGAACTAATTTTTTGTACATCTAACATCCTAAAATATTGCACAAAAAATATTTCAGAGTACTGACTAGCACTAAAAGAAAATACTTCAGGATACAAGATAATATTAAAAAATTATTTTAGGATCTTGAAAAAATATTTTAGAGAACTGAATGGTACTTAAAAAATACTTTAGAATGGTGAATGCTGTTTATTTTTTAAAAAAATGAGGAACTTGTGTATTTTACACCAAACAATACAGTTTGAGAGAAAAGGATGAGAGCGAACAATAAGTAAAAAAGCGAGAATCCGGGTCCCCTTATATATAGGACCTAGCTACTACCTACCTTCAACTTATGGCCGTGAAAATTGCCCTATGAATTAATGCTCACTTGTATGTATATATTTGTACTCAAAGTATTCACAAGTCATTTTGACCCTGAGACTAATCTCTGTTAGTTTGAGTGTTAAGGTTAAAACCATTTCAATAACTTTGCTTTTAGAGATTTAAATTTGTGTTGATAAAACTACTTACTACCAACGGTGCGTTTGTTGGTTTTACATCTATGGCTTTAGTTAATAATGGTGGCCGGCCCCTTTGTCGTAGTTTTCTCGTGCAATCCTGTACCCGATCAACAGTAACCGACACACACCCACAAAAACGTAGCCGACAAGGTTGCTCTATATATCATGCAAAATCTGAGGATGAGAAAAAAAGGAAAAGTTTCAACGAGGCAATGATAACGTTATAGAGAAGAACATCCACATATGTTGGAGACCGTATGAGACATGTTCAAATGTGAATGGACACAAGTGGATATATATATATATATATATAAACATATAAAAGATCCAAGGGGATATATTAGGACATACAAACATCGCCTTCAACTTCAAATCAGAAGTGGACAAAGGATTTTAATTTGGAGACTCGAAAGCAGAAAAAATAAGGATAAGAATATTAGATACTATCTATAGTTAACTCATTCGTTCATTGTATCCACACACGCACATATATATAACAAATGATTACATAAAACATAAATATATCCACACACGTATCTTAATTCATTGTCGAATCGATTTGGCGAATCCACAACGTAAAAGACAACACAAGACAACTCCACCATCTATATAGAGATATACATAGATCGATGTAAGCGTGCATGCGTGCAATTTTTACAATATTATCAATATTATTAAACTTTATAGAAAGTGACACTATATCAATGTTCTAAGTTTAATGTTTCTCACATAAATTTATTTGAGAAGATTTCATTGGTACATATAAATTCATAATTCTCACAACGCTATTAATTATTCGTCCGTGGAAACTTCATTTTCCCACAATGAATTTTTTTACACTCATATTTCGATGAGGAATTCATAATTTTTTTTTTGTTTTAATCACAAGGATCCAATAAAAGTTTTGCGAAAGAAAAACAAAAGTATGTCAAATAAACCAGCAAATAGATCTCTACACGTTAAAGATAGTGTACATGTTGCCTAATGGTCGTGTGGTGTCCATATAATTAATGAGTTTGATGAGCTAAGCACACTTATTTGTCTCTATAAATATGCTCAAGAGTAATCATCCTATCCTCATGATAAAATCTCTTACTTCTTTAATAGATCTTATAAGTGGATGGTTTGGTGAATACTCCCTTTTATCCTTATTATAGGAAACTTTCAATTAATTCATACAAATTAAAGAATGGTAATTAATTCATTAAATCTGTCTCAAAATAACAAAATTTTGGGAAAATCATAGTATGGTCCCCAGGAACAGAAAAAATATCAAAAAAAGTCACGATATATGATTCACTATTTAAAAACTCTCAATGGACCTCAGTAATATACATTCGAATTCTGAAATTACATGTTTGCCCCAATTGTCAATATGACACATAAACTTGTAAACAGTAACATTATGACTTGTCAATATAACACATACACACTTATTAACAGTAAATCTATGACTTGTCAATATGGCACATATAGTTGTCAATGGTAATGCTATGACTCATCAATATGATACATATACTTGTTAACAGATGGACTTGTCAATAGTAACCCTATAACTTTTCAATAGGGGCAAACAAGGGATTTCACAATTCAAATCTATATTACTGAGGTTCCTCAGCAGTTTTTAAATAGAGAATCATATACTTCAATTTTTTTGATATTTTTTCTATTCTTTAGGACCATACTACGATTTTCCCTAAAATTTATCAATTGTATTCCTATTAATGAGAATTTAAAGGCAAGAGAAAAACACAAAGAGTTAAGTAATTCTTTTAGAATGTGTCTTATAATAAGGATCATGTATTCATTTCGAACGAGTTAAAGTCATTTCTAACGAGTTAAAGAGCTTATGCCAAGTCATTAATTGTAGATGTTGACTTTTTCACATCTTTGTTGCAATATCTCCCTAGAGTCCACAATATAGAGTTAAATAACTAATTTGTAGAGTAAGAAAATTAGTTAAGTTGGGTATTTGTAATTAATGTGTGTTAGTTTCCTTAAAATACCGCATTTAATCTTTTACATTCGAAACTACTCTCATTGATGAAAACCTCCTTTAGTATGTGCAAATCAATATGATTGTTTGGGAAAAGAATTACATAAATTTGTGAAACAAAGTTGATTTAAATCTTACATTATTAGCACTAGAGAAAATCCCTCAACTAGCTCATATGCTTAGAACAGGAGGTACTACCTTCAATATGCTCATTCTATAGCCTCTAGCATGAGGTTGTCAAGCTAAAAGAAATTCTGTTAGAAGAGTTTTTCTCATGAAATTTTGCATTTTTTTCACATGAATTTTAACCATGTGACATTGATTGTTTTAATATAAAGCTAATTATAAACATCATGAAGAATTATAAATACAGAAATTATGAAAATTAAGTGATACTCCTTCCAGTTCTTAATATAAGACATGTTTATCTAATTTGACTATATGAAAGAAGTTAGTTAAGTTGTTTATAATATGACATGGTTTTTTCTAAAACATCATAATTATCTTTTTTAATTCCCTCCATCTCTCTCTTGATTATTGTTGAGGGAGTATATCAATAGGAGTAAATTAAAAAAAGATTGATAAATATAAAAAATAAGTCTTACATTTACAACCTATATAAACTCTCCAATTGGGTTTTATATTAAGAACCGAAAGGAGTATTATACTCCAATCCAACTCACTCTATTATGATAAAACAGAGCTCATTTATTGGGTTGGTTACAACAACATAACCATAAAATTCCCATGAATAATGGTCTAAATTAAACTTTCATCTGTCTTGTATATATTTCCTAGCTTTCTAAATTGGTGTGTTGAGTGGACATGTCAATTGAAAGAAAAAGAACTATAAAAGCTTAGCCTTAAAGATGTAACGTACACTGGGTGAGATTTATTTAAAGATAATAACAAAATGTGGGTCACAGATCAGAATGATGATATGTTATGTTACAATACATTACATCGATCAAATAATTTTCCGTCCTTTTCCCCCCACAGAAAATCAGTACCCAGTCTCTGCAATCCACATATTCTATGGATTTGATCTAATCCATATTGCCAAAAATGGACAATAACGTTTGGCCATGTGTAAAAGCATGGTACTACTTACTTGTGGATGTGAGCTTGGAACATTAAGAATTTCCTTTCGTATAGAATAAGTAAGATAAATCTCTGTTTTCATCATATGATCAGAATAAATAAAATAAATTTATATAATATATTTGAAAAAAATTATGAATAAGATAATATAAAATGATAGTGTCATGAGACCTCATCACGAGATTATTCTGAATGAGAGGCTTTATAAGGCCTTAAGTTTTCTAAGTCCAATAAGTAACTTTCAAAGTATGGTTGTTTATAAGGACATGTGCTCTTTACAATGGTGCTTTTATTGAAAGTCGACCAATTACAGATGGCTACATGCATGCGAATATGGTTCTAACCGGAGGGGAGGAGGCTGATGAGTGAGGTTGGTGCATTGTCATGAGTCTTACATCGTAAGGGTTACCATGTTTTAAGGTGGCGTTGGATTCTCCAATTCTAATAATTAGCTATTAGAATGTGGTTCACCCAAAAACTAATTGTGCTGCACATATGAATGGTTTTATATAACTACATTTTTTTTTCTAGACTAGATTTTCTGTATATACAAAGACAAGGAATATTACTTCAAAGCAATTCAAGTAGGATGGAAAAGATGAGGAAAGAGAATACAATTAATTAGGGACCAAAATTGTAAAAACTAAAAACACATCAAATGCTTAGACAATTCCAAATAAGACCTTATAAAAAGAACTAAAGCAATTCAAATTTTAAACTTTTATAAAAAGGATAGGAGGGAGTATAATTCTATGGACAATAAATGCTTTTCTTACATTTTTTAAATGTTTTCCCATCCATATATATATATGATTGATTATTTGAATATATTCTAAAAATACTATATTTATATTAAAACATGTAATAAAAATATTAAAAAGTATAGCTATATCAACGTCACATAATTTCCAAGGGACATTGACTCTTCGAAAAAAAGGATAGAAACTGGTTTTCTTGTTAGTTAAGCATTGGATTAATTAGTGACAAAGCCTTTCGCTTTTAGAGAGTTTAGGAAAAGGCAATAGTGAAATAACACCTACTTGTGACTCATATTATAAAAGGGTGATGGAAAAGAAATACAGTTACCTAAGCAACTTGGTTCAAAACTTTAAAACTTGACTCTTTAATAATAACCCATAATTAAATATCTCATAATTATGACAGGTTCGTTTCATAGATTGGGTTGGAGGGATTCCATTTTATGCTTGAAGTGGACAACTCAATATACACAGACACACGCAAACGTAGAATGTATTTGTGTCGTAACTTTATCGTTATATTTCTTTACTAAATTGCTCACATGACGTTTATGTATTTATGTATGTAAAAGTAAGAGTTTATGTGCAATTTTAGTAACGAAGTTTTTCATCGGGACATCTGGTATAATTAAGTTTTAAAAGGTGTAAAAATATATAAAATTTTTCAAAAATAATGTAATTTTAGTAATTCTGTTATGTTGACCTAAACTTATGTTATAAAACTATAGGAAGAATAAATGGGTCTCACATAGAGAGAGAGAGAGAGAGAGTTTAGGTCAATTTAAACGAATTGCTAAAATTGCAAATTTTTTTTAAAAAAATTATATTTATTTTTATACCTTTCAAAATTTAATTATGTTACATGCTCTTGACAAAATATTTCGTGGCTAAAATTGCACTTTAGCCTTATAAGTAATATGACCAAGGGTACTTCATCTAATGGTGGATTAGTTAGATTACAAAATGAGTGAACTAGTTTGACTCTTACCTTGCTCAAAAACACCCTTGAGAAGAGACATCCAGTTGCAAAGCCTCAGTCCAAATTAGCTAGTTGTTCAAATAAATATATAGTAATATGATCCAGAAAAAATACTGGATAATTTTTTATTTTAACGGTAAAGTAGAGAAATTTAAAGTCATGGTTTAAGCTGTCACATGGCGGCAAAAGGAGCAGGCTTTGTTTAAAAGCATTAATAATTCCATGATTTTCCTTAATTAATTGAATTATAAGACCTTTAGAGTTTAGCCACCACCTGCACTTAGCTTTGGGACAAAAATGGACAATTCAACTGATTCATTCATATTATTTGCTCCTTCGCCGTTATATAGTTTATTGATCATAATTCACTCATCACATTCTAGAGTAAAAAACCCAAATGCGCATGCCCTTAAATTATTGGGCAGTGTGGTTTGGTATATGATGATCTCCACCAAGCTTAAGGGGATATCTTATTTTTGACTTATAAGTGCTTATAAATTGTGATTTACTGTATACGAGGTAAGTATCTGAGAGAAGTTTTATCTTGACTTACGTAATAAGCACTTCTTACCTAAAAATAAGCTATCTCAAAATCCACTTAAAACGCACGCAAATTGCATATTAAAAAAGTGACTTTTAAAGTATTGTATCTGTTGTTTCAAAGTGCCCAAAAAGAAAAGATTCAAGAGTCCCCTCTCCGTCCTTCACTTCTCAAATGGATGAGCACTGAGCTTCTACTGAGTCTGACGGTGCCCTACTATATTTATGCATCACCATGGCCTGTCTGTGTCAATATAATAATGGGTTAAGTTGCATCCAATATTTTGAAATATTTTTCTAGGAGGAGTCAACATGCTAAACTAATTTTTAGTACATTCAACATCCTAAAATATTTTTTTAGTAGAACCTAGTATTTTCAAGTAATTTTTTTTATGCAATTTTGTTTTTAAAGCATTTTTCTTAGTGGCACAGTAATCTCAAGTTATTGATTATATTGGATGCTGCTAAAAAAACTACTTCAATATGATGAGTGCTATTGAAAAAACTATACTTTAAGATGTATTGGATGCACAAAAATTTTGTTTAGAATAATTGAGAGAGAGAAATACTTCAAGATGTTAGATGTCGCTTAATCCTCTACTATATATTAAAGGGCTATTATATTAAGAGGGCTATTACTGATTAAACACGAACTCTAATGATCTCATAATGTGTCTGGGTTAGTTTTTGAAATCATGGTTTTGGCCCAAACCAAGGTTTTAAAAGAGAGGTTGCCAAATACCGCATCAAAACTCAAAATAGTTTTAAACTCTCAAAACTGTGGTTTGATATAAGCTACTCAAAAACTCTGTAGAACCATGGTCCAGACAGAAAATCATAGTTTTCTTGAAGCTATTTTTTTTTTTTTTTACTGTTTTTAGAAGCTATTTTCCAAAATCTATTTTATAAAATCATTTTTTTTCACTTTTTCTTCAAAAGTTATTCTTTAGAAGCTAATCAAAACATATCTTTAAGAAGAGTTAACCTTGCTTGGAAATTGAAGTTCAATGTGATTCAAATTTTAGATGGTCACACAAGTCTAGAAAATTAATAGGGTTGGATCTAATGAAAAGAGTTAGTTCCTCACTAATGAATCCATATTTGAATTCCCACTGGGATAATTGTTTGGTGCTTAACAATTGGCTGGAGGAGAATTGGCTAAAGCAAGACAACACTTGTGCTTAACAAAGAAAAAGTGTCAAATGAGAGATAAAAACTAGTGTAGGAGATTTTGATGGTTCCACGAATAAAAGCAAGACAGGACCAACCGATACGGCTCTTTTTATTGTGCAATTCGTGTCCCATGTACTAATTATGTCTTTTTTCTAACTTTTATACACTCACACACAAACAACCTCTAGTTGGGAATTGATTGGCTACTCAATATAAAACATCAATATATTTTATCTCCTAAATTTATAATTTTTTTTAAAATATTCTATTAATAGTATATATTAAGGAGTTTTTATCAGTGGTCATAATAAAAGATGGTATTTTAGAAAAATATTACTACAAAAAATAAAATATATGACGCTTATTTTTTAAAGTACTATGGCACTTGAGAAACATCATAGATTTCAACATTATAAAAGAAAATTATGACGTTTCTTGAATTTAAGGAAACGGCATAGGTTCTTTTTTTTAAATACCTTCCTATGTCACTTCCTCGAGGAAGTGCCATAGGAAGTATCCCACATCCTATGGCCCTTCCCAAAAAAAAAAAAACGTCATAGGAAATCTTTTTTTTTTAAATAATTCTATGTAATTGTTTTCTTTTCCTAATGAAATCCTCTGCATTTACAGTCCAAATCCATAACAATTTATAATATAATCCACGGCAAAATGAAATTTCTTGAAACAAATAATTAATTCATAAAATCACTATTAAATAAACAATATTAGTTACATATATAAATATTAACTAATTGTCTGATCCTATATTAATTTGTAGAATGATCCATCATCAAACTTGCAGGTATCCTTTGCAATATTGAATTCCTGTCTTTTTCATCTATCAAGCACGCATGGAAGAACTTCAGCATTTAAGTTGCTTAAACTTGAGTCATACACGTTACTAGTACATATAGTTCTACAGAGGATTAAACTAGTATTATTATATTTGTAAGCTCTAAAATTAAAAAACTTACAATGTATAGGAAGTTTAAGAAGACAGCGTTGAAACTTCAAGTAAATATTTGAAATTTTTTTTTAAGCATACATATAAGATTCATGACAGATTTTAACTAAAACAAAAAACGAAGAAGAAGAAAACGTACGAATTTAAGCTTCTGTATATATATAAAAAAGACTTACAAGCTAGGGAGCTTCTGTAGGAGGCCGAGACAATAAGGAAAAAAACATGTAGGAGACCAAGCTTTGTTTGCAACGGAAGCGGCGACCAAATGTTGAAGAAATGTGCACGAGTGGGGACAAAGAATTATATTGGAAGAGGGGAATAGGGAGATGGATAAGGAAAGGTGGTGGATCAATAGAATGAGGATCGAAAGGATAAGACAAGATGATGGAGCAATAGAGTTCTAAGAAATGGGGAGTTATAGAGTGCACGAAGAAGACGATAAAAACAGGCCTGTGAAAAGTTAAAATAGAATCTTGTATGGCGCTTGATATACAAGCGCCATACAAGACTAAGGGAAGCTTTGGTGTTTTCCTAGCAAGCGCCATTGCTTGCCCAATTTTTTTTTTTAAAAAAACAATGTAAACAATTTTTTTAAATTTTTTTTTTAAAAATGCGACCAATTGCTTCCCCTAGTTTTTAAATTTTTTTTTTAACAAAGCAATATGGTAGACAATTTTTTTTTAAAAAAATGTCACCAATATTAACACCCGTTTCCATTTTGATAATCGAAGAGTAATAAAGACAAAATTCAATGGGCATACAAAAAAGTACAATTATACTGATAAAAATATTCGTTTACAATCCCAACGTCATTCGTTTACAATTCCGATATTGTTCGTCGACGGAAACAGAAAATACAGTGGAAGTTTTAATATTTACAAATTATCCAAAATATTAAGGCATAGACTAAGGCATAACCACGTGCATATCCTCGCCTCGAGACACGTGCCACTCACTTTTCGGCCTCAACGTCTTTGCCCTTTGGCCCACTGGTACCCGCTGAGGTGTTTATTTAAAAATAGGGTGAGATTCCGAAGAATCCCCGTAGAGACATAATATCGTTCATAGAAAATGCGAAAAGTAAATATGACATGCGCCAAGGTATGCACAAGTTAATGAACAATATAAACACATCATCGTCATGTATACATGAGTAGGGCCCAGCCCCACAATCTACACCGGTTGGACTTTTGCCAACTCCCAGTGTAAGTGCACCTCTGGCACTAATTGCCCTTCTCTAGGCAAATATGTTAATTAATAAAGTGCATTTACAAAACAATGGCATCCACACAATCACATAACTTATGGCATAATGTATGAAGGATAATGTCCCTACCTCAAAGCTTTAATATCCCCTATTTAATACTATCTCGTAAAGCGTGCTGTCCCGACGTCCGACTCGGTCCTAAAATATTAAATGTACCAGAAATAGGTCATAACCTATCCAAGTATCATTTTAGAATATTCCATAGTGTTTATTGTGGTTATATTAGTCTATGGTGAAAATTTACAAAAATGCCCCCGGGAACCCGGCCCAGCCCGGCCGTACCCGGCCCGATGGCACATTTTCCCAAAATTTTGACTAAGGCTATTCTGACTTATTTTTGCCCAAGGAATCCATTTCCAGGCTCGAAATCGCCAAATTCACAGTCAAATTACGAAAATACCCTTGACAACCCCTATTTAGTGATTTCAGTGGCGTTTTCGTAATTATGCCTTTTCGGCCTCTACCGAAAAAGTGCCCAACTGTAACCCCACCTATTTTTGCCCACTGAGTCCAATGGAGCCATTTATTTCATGAAAATCCAAATCCTTGTACCAGTTCTGGTTCTGGCCGAAATATTAAGGAAAAATGGAAAAAATGGGGTTTTGTGTTTTAGCTCCCAAAACTTGTACTTTTCCATTTCTAATCCTTGATTAACTTATTTAAACACTTCTTCTTAATCATGATTTAAAGAAATTTGGGCAGCATAACCCCTTAGGATTAGGACTTTCCAAATTTACAAACTTAACAAAATAACCAAATCCAACCATAATCATCAACAACAACCACATCTAACATAATATTAGAATTTGTGAAGTTACCTTCTTGAGTTATTTTCCTTTCTCTAGAAGTCCTCCTCTCTCTTTCTCTTTGGGCTCAAGATTTGCTTACTAAACCATAAATTTTATGGAAAGGAAGAGATTAGAGAAGAGATTTATGGAAGATTAGAAGAAGAAACCTTAAGAAATCATAACTTACTTTAGTCTTTCTCCTCTTCCTTCTCTCTTAGAGCATAAAGCTTTCTCAAACTCTCTCTTTCTCTCCTTTCCTTGGCTTGAACGAAAATGGGCAAGAAAGATGAATCCAAGCTTCATAAAATATCTTGTCATCTTTATTCCTAGCCCTTGATCTAGCCAATGATTGAGATTCCTCCACCTCTCATGTACACCATCCCTCCAACCATGCCTCCCACCATACTCTCTCATTATGACCACCATGCATATGACTTTCACCTAGTGTGCACTCCAACTTTGCCATCATTGATTTGTGCACGTAGTTTTGTCAACATCACCTTCATCTTGCTTCTTGAATTACACTTTCCCTCTTCTTTCCTTCTAACCCATCACGCATAAAAAGTCCTTAAGAAACCAAATTGGGCTTCATGTAATTGCCTTGGTCAAGTGTGTAACTATTTATTATTTTATTGCTAATAACACATGTGCTCATATCTTAGAAATTCTTATTCCACAAATCTTAATTTATTCCACTAAGAATAATCACATTATGCATTTTTTTTTATTTTCCTTGATTAATTGGAGTTAACTCAAATTAATTGGAAAATAATTAATCTTGGGCTAAATTGGCAAAATTATGATTTTGCTATCCCCTTTGTAATTTAATTCAATTTTTGAATTAATTTGGTCATTTCCTTATGAATATGAATATTTGAAACTTCACAAGATCCAAATTTCATGAATATTCACCATTATATTGGATTTCTCAATTAATTTATAATATATTTTTGGGGAATGAAATTTGGGGTGTTACAACCAACGGTCCTAACAACCATTTTGGCCTTGGAAGGCGCTTGCCAAGCAAGCATCTTCTAGGGCCATAAAAAAAATGCCTTGGGGTTTGTCAAGGCCAAAAAAGACAAAGTCATTCAAGCCATTTACTACACTTGTTTCTCATTTTCGCCTTTATTTTTTAAAAAAATTATTTATTAATTTTTTTAAACAATAAAGGCCTTTTACACAAGGGGTTATTTTTTAAAAAAACAATTGCACCACCTTGTATGAAAAGGGCTATAGGCAAGTGCCATACAAGAACTATTGGTTACGGGGATATTGTTAAGGAGATATTTTAATATCCCCTTGTAGGTGCTTGCCTAGGCAAGCGCCATATAAGGGGTTATTATTTTTTTTTTTAAAAAAATAACCACTCGTATGATGCTTCCCCAAACAAGCGCCATATAATGTGTTAGGCATCTATGATGCTTTCTTGGTTAAGCGCTATAGCTGTGACATGTATTTTTTTTTTTTCAAAAAATAGAAGTCTCCTCCAACATTTGTTTAAAAGAAATGTCATAAGATTAGCATCGTTAAATTTCTATTTTGTAATAGTGAAACCAAGTTATATTTATTATAAATAACTAACTTCAATAATCTATTCAAATTAATCAACTAACTCTAATATTAAGGATCACAAGTGATATATTCCAAAAATGGTTTGGAGGCATTAATATATTCTTAAGTTGATTAAAAAAAAACTGTATATGAGGAGGTTTTCGCTACACTAGTGAAAAACCTGTACATTAACCTATCCTCGGTCCGGTGTTGTGGAGTCTCACAACAAGGAATTGGTTTCCCCGTCACGTCTTTGCTTAATAGGGTTAGTTCATCATATCTGGATCATTAGATTTAATTTAAACGGTTTATATATGAGTTTTTAAAAGTTTATATTTTTTTAAAAAATTATTTTAACGAGTATAAAATCTAAAATAAAGATAATTTCTTAACCACCATTTTTTCAAAAAATGATTTTTTATTTAAAAAATTATCATTTTAAAAACATTTAGATTTAGTTCTAGATTATCCAAAATCATATCTGGACAGCCTAAATCTAGAGCTCTTTCTACTAAGCTTTTTGCATAGTAGTGAAACTCAGTCCCAATAAAGAGTGAATTGTGGTTATAGTTGAAAGGACTCTCTTTCCTAGAGTAGTCTTTTAGGATTAAGCTCTCCCTTGATATTTTTCACATTTATATATGTAGATAGGTAAGGTAAATGCCTGTAGCAATTATATGTACGGCTCACATGTCTTGGTGAATCTCACCATTTTTGTTTCTCGTCACTCATGTCAGAATGTGGGTATATACGCTATAAGTAAAGCTTTACAACGATTTACTGAAATACACACACATATTTAACAAATGGTGGTGAAAGTAACCATGGAAAAAGTCGGGTATAGTGAAGCTTTTGGAATTGACCACTATGCTTTTGGATTCTTGTGGCCTCCCAAAGAAGAAAGTGAGATCTTTTTCATATCGTTTCATTTTGATATTGCTCTCTGTGATATGATATTTGCATGCATCTTTTTCATCATGCCTTTCTGGAATCTAGATCTTTCACGTCATCAACTGCTTCTCTTTACTCAGATATATATATATATATAGAAAGAGAGATAGAGAGACATACTCCGAGTTGATAACGTTACCCACCACACAAAAAAAAAAAAAAACATCTTTTCTTGTTCACTTTGGTCCTTTCTTATGATTCTGTGTGTATTCAATTCATCCCCTCCTTCCCTTTTCCATCGAACACTGTTTTTATGGGCTCCTCTAGAAATTTTAGACATAGATGAATCAAGCAGCCCATTATTATGATCACAACGTGAGATCTGGAAAAAAAGTTGAGATTTTTTTTGTTTCTTTGACCCTGAACAACAATCTCAAAAGTAACTTTGATGGTCTGCTGAAAAATAATAATGCTTCAGCGTTATTGTTTTCACCACAGATCTATTCAACAGAATAAAAAAAATGATTTTCTTTTTAAAAAGAAAACTAATGCTTCAGTGTAACAAACAAATATTTTATTCAGACAAACAAGAAAATCCTGATAGATAGATTGCATTCATTATTTCTGAAATGAAGAAAAGGCACTTTAATGGGACTTCATTAATGATCTTGTATCATTAAATATCAAGGCAGGATGGGTCCAAAGGTCTAAATTTGTGTTAGATTTAGGAAACATGTGGCAAGTCAAACAGATATATTTATTCCTTTCTTCATTAGCCCCATAAATCGTTTCCTTTTATATAATGTTGTTCCCTTGATTTTTGGACAAAGAGTGACACCTGAACTGATGATAATGCAGCCTAATGGGGCCTTCAGTCAATTGCATTCAGCTTCCAAATTTGAATTCTATAGTTTATATCATTCCCTTTTGTTCTTGTGTTTTAAACGTGATGTCTCATGACACACACACACACTTTATTTTAAGCACTAGCTAGAACCTTCCTGGCTTCTATCAATGAAGCCCAAAGCCCTCACTGTTTCGTTTCGGGTGTTTTTTTTTTTTTTTTGGGATGAGGGAAGGCCAACGTTGCACCCGAATCAACCTTCTTGTACAATGGAAAGTTGGCTTTTCAACATTGTAGGCATTTTTGGCTTCCCAATTAATATGTTTTTCTATGCTTAAACCACATCACACCCCACACTTATATCAAATCTTATCTTCAATATTTCAAAAGTGTAAAACAATCATAGAAAATAATGGAAGCAAGATTTTCAAATCAAACACTACAAAATTAGATTTAATTCAAATTTTTAAGAATGAAACTTTCTTAGAAATCTTTTCCACCTTCCAAAAATGCAAGTAGTAAGGCAATTAATTTTGGCAAAGATAACTCTTAATAAGATGTACCTTGCAAGTTAAGTGTTTGCACTCTTCTCTCAAGATAATAAAGAGCTTGTGTTTCACTCAATTCTATTTATTATAACTTATCTACCATAGGCTTGTTTCTCATTTTAATCTCCACTATTTTATCCAACTGCACGCTCAAATCAGAAGGGCTTTCAAGGGTTATAATGAAAAAGGTAGGATAATGAAATGAAAGACATTAATGGAGAAATATTTTAATGAGTGCTAAGCAATTCAATAACAAACATAAGAAATTCGAAGGGGTAGCAAATTTGAATGAAAACAAAGACACTTTATATACAATCTTTATTCTTTTGACATTCTAATTTTTTCCCCCTCTCTAAATACCACTTTTTTTTCTTTTTATTATATCTTTCATTCAATTTTTTTTTTCATATCCATTTTTCTTCTTCTTGTTTTGTTTTTCTTTCTTTTTTTTTATATATCTTTCTTTTTTCTTCACTTTTCTTTTCACTCTTTACCCAAACTAACACAGTATTGCCTTTTTTCTTCCACCAATCCCTTGACTCTTCTTTTTCTAAAGTAAATTGCTTAGCACTCACTAAAGTATGGAATGAATGGGAAGAAAAAGGTATAAAAAATACATATCTCAAACAAAAGGGCTATTTATTCTATGCAATTTTCTTTAAAGAAAGTTTAGTCTCAAATGGGGTAAAGCAAAAGATTTTTATGTGATAAAGATGAGCATTAGACCCAACTAGCTATAAAATGAATGCTTAAATCATCTTTGTGCATGTAAAAAGGATTTTAAACTTTAAAAGAGATTCAAGACAAGTTCTAGAGATAAAATCACAATAAAAGTACTATCTCTTGAAAGAAATGAATATTTCGGCTCAAGTTTCTCATCTGTTTTTGACATCCTAAAGTCAATTACCTACCCAAATTATTTGCCAATTTACTAACTACATTCCAAGAAGATATAACCAAATTTTAATAAAACTCAATCCTTTTTAAATTCAAATCAAGCCAACTTTGATGATGTTCACAAGTAAAATTTAAGCTTCTAAAAAGCAAACAAAGTTTTTTTTTTTTCAAAAATTTTCTATGTCTGCACAAAAACAAAGGAGTTTTCAAATATTCACAACTATTCACAAAATTAAAAACTTGAGGACAAGTTATGCAAAATGGCACCCTCAACAAGCATCCAGCATATTGATTTTTTTTTTTTTCAGTAACATTTAATATCATAAACTAATTTTTTATGAATCTAGTTGCTACAAGTTTCACATTGGGAGCATCTCCTTAAAAGAGGGGTCTTACAAGGACTTGGGATTCCCCAACTTTAACTTCTAGTTTTTGAGGTATGATTTTCTTAAAGAGTTGTGCTTATTATAATGGCGCTTTTATTGAGAGACAACCAACTGAATAGAGCTACTTGAGGAGGATTTTGATTGAAGGGGCTGATCCTCTAGAGGTTAAGTGATCTTAAAATAATTTGGTGTGCAATTTTACACTTAAAGTATTTTACTTAGTAACGACCAGTATCATGAACTTAAATGAGTCTAGAAAACTTGTGTTGCCCTTATAGCGAGTTTTGATATCCCAGCCCAAGGTCACAAGTTTTGTAATGTCATTCACTAAGGGCTTGTTTGGTTTGAGGGGAGGGGAGGGAAAGTGGGCGGAGGAAAAAAATTTTTGAGTTGAATTTAAAAAAATTTGAGAAGTGGGGTTAAAAAATTTTAATTAATTTTTCTTACTCTTTTATCTTATATATTCTTTTTATTAAAATTTTATTATCCTACTTCTTCAATCTTTTAAAATTTAACTCAAAAATTTTCCCTCCCCTCCCCTCCCCTCCCGTCCAAATCCCTCACACCAAACAGACCCTAAATGTTCAAGCAGGAGGCCAACTTATCTGCACCTCTTGTGGGAATTGGGATACCCCTACGTTCTGCTTCAAAACAGCTTCCTCATTTTGTCATATGATGCTGTCATCTCAACATGACACACTTTTAATTGCTATGTTCCTCAGAAAATATGAATATTCCTAATTTCTGATTTTAAAACTCCTCTTGGAAAAAGATATTTAATTATGTTTCAAATTTTACCCACTTAAGCCGAATTCGGAAAAACATGGTTCATCACTTACTGCATTATAAGACCAAACTCAACCTCAAGCTAAGCAACACAAATTACATAAGGAAACACGTAATTTGCCACAAGTACAATTTATTGCTTCATGTTCACATGACACTTAGAATTCCAAACCTTAACCTAAAAAATGTTGATGACAATGCCAATAAGATCTAACAATCAATACTGAAACAAAAGTTACAAAAGGGATTTCTTTATCTCTTCAAAAAGCAATTGTCTTCTTCGTTGTTTGTTATCACCTTCCTTTCGAAAAGGAAGACCTTCTCTTGCTAATGGTCATCTTCTAGATTCACAACATGAAAATGTTGCCACCAAGTAGCAGTAGCAAGAGCGTTGAACAGTACATTAAACCGATCTTGGAAATCATATCGGCACCACTAGCAATAGCCGGGGAATAGCTTCCCTCTGGGTTGCTAGTGGTCAGCACAACAACAATCCAGTTATCATCAGAACCAATACCAATTCCTGAGAACTTTGTGTCATTGAGGTTTTCAGAATAGAGAGACTTTGTGAAATTTGTGAGGACGAGGCTCGGATCCAGGCCAGGAACGCAAGCGGGCATTACGGCTCCATCCCTTGTGATGGAAGCATTCAAGTGACATTTAGCCAAAAGGTTCGGGTAATTTGGAAGCTGAGGCTCAGTACCTGGTACCGTGTTGGCACCCGTGGTGTTTGTGCAGGGCTGATTCTTAAACTGGTCGGCTAGTTCACTAGCAAGGCACTCAGCATTGTCATTTTTCATTAGTGTCGTCAAATTTAAGGACTTCCGGTACTCATTGATTCCCTGATAAAGATTATCTTCTTCTGCAGGAAAAAATTAATTAAGTGCGGTCTCAAGATACCAACTTTATTGAGTGTGCATCTCAGTGTGAAATAATGATTTCCAAAGGTATATGGTACTAATTATTGTCATATATTTCTACTTTTTGCTATATGATGCTATTCCTATATATGCAGACATGAATTGAATGAAGAAACATGCCAAACTGAGGCAGAGGATCAATATATTCCGGGCAGTATGTTTAAGTCAGATAAGTCACATCAGTTTCTAACAGAGTTGGGGAAGACACATATCTTGTTCACCTATCATGAAAAGAGAGTAAACGTTTTAGTTTGAGCAAGTACAAGTGGTTTTAGGTATTGGAATGAAGATTCAGTTTCAAGGTGCTTGTATAATACTCATGTAAAGGAGAGGGCAAGGATTTTATCTTTCAACAGTTAGATGACCCCTTATAGTGGAGGGAATCTCAAAAATAAGGAAAGGAACAAAGCATGAGACTGATACAAGGAGCTACACATCTAAAGTTACCATAGTTTACTTGGCAAATCACTTGGCAAACAAGAGTCAAACCATGAATGAGAAAAACAATCGCAAATTTGTTCCAAAAAAAACAAAAAGATCTCAAAGAAAGAATGGGCCTTTACTGTGGATGAAGAAGCAATAGACTACTAGACACAGAGAGAGAGAGAGACTGTGATTCAAGTAGCAGAGACTATAGGAGCTTCCAAGCCTACTATCTTCTCAGGGCCCGTTTGGTACACTGGAATTGGCCTCATGGAAATGGAATTGGAGGCCAATTCCATGCTTTTGTCATGTTTGGTACAAATCTAGGAACATGGAAATCATTTCCATGTGGAGGCTAATTCCATCAAGATTGATAGAAATGATTTCCATGCCAAAAGCTAGGATTTATCAATCCCACCCAGAAAAATTATTTTTGCCCCTCTCTATGCTTTCATTTTTTCGTGGTGATAGGATTTTGTGCAAGATTCTTTTATTTTTTAATTTAAGGGGGTATTTTGGTATTTTCATACAAAAATTATATCTCATTTCCATGACATACCAAACACACTTTTAAACCTCATTTCCATATCCATATCCATTTCCATTTCCATATCCATATCCATATCCATATCCATTTCCATCAAAATCAATTCTGCGTACCAAACAGGCCCTCAGTTGTAGCTTGGCCCTCTTGACTGTGACAATTTTGTTCCTTCGAGTCAGAAGAGTGGTATTATATAAGTATAAGACCAACATCAGCCCCAATGAGAGTGAAGACACATTGAACACAAACCACCAAATTGGAGAGACTAGAACCAATACGAAGTCGTTAATGTGTCTTCACTTTCGCGGCGCTCATGTTGGTCCTATGCTGTAAGTATGTAATACCACTCCTCTTACTTGAAGGAACAGAATTGTCACAAAATCATGGTCAAAGTGGGCCAGGCTACTTGAATAACTATTTTCCGGTCAATCCACTGCTCAAATTATTATTAGATTCTCTCTATGTGTGTCTGGTAGTCTATTGGATTCTCTTTTCCACACAAGACTGTGTATGTTGCATCTCTTAACAAATTCCTCAACATATCAGGCATTCCTTAACCAAGAATGTGTTACAACAATCTAAACCAAACTTTCAAGTTGCTTCTAAAGTTAGCTTTGTTGCATCAAGAAATCAACAATTACCGTTGAACAATTACTAGGGCTAAGTAATGGGCGGGCTGGGCTGACCTTTACTCGCCCGTTTATGTCTTAATGAGTACGGGCTAGACCGTACCCGTTAAGTACTTGAGATAGCCCGGTAATAAATGGGTTGGACATATCCGTCCAAATTTGGGCGGGTAATGGGCAGCCCATTTAGCATATGATATTAAAAAAATTCCTGTTATTGCAAAGTGTAAAACAATTCATTGTCATACTTTAAGTTCTACAGTACTGCACTTTTGCATTTAACAAACACATAATACTCATATAACTGACTACAATGTACCTTTTAATTTAAATTAAAACATCACATAGTAACATTCACAATCAGAATTTAAGCCTTAAATCACAACTAAAAAGAGTATTCAAACTTTGAATCTAAAGGAACAAAACTGTTAACAAAAGCCATTCAATAAAAGTATTGGCATCTTTCCATAATCAGTCTTCTTAACATGCATCATCCTTGCATTTCTATTGAATCTTCAATAAAACCAATAAATAAAAAAAATAAATAGGCGGGTATGGGCAGCCCGAAGGGGTACCACAGCTCGCCCGTTTAATGCTTAAATGGGTGGGTAATTTGCCCGTTCATTACGGGCCTGTTTTGGTCGGGCCCAAAATGGGTAAATTTATTACAGATGTGGGCAGGCTTATTGGGTTGCGGGCTCCTTACTCAGGCCTAACAATTACTGTCTGCAAGGAGTTCTGTTCCCATTTATATCCCATCCCAAAGGCCTAATCTCATCATCATTTAAATAAAAACCGTTCCTTGACATTTCAGACCAAGATCCAAATACATTGAAAACCCGGGGGGGGGGGGGATGATTACAATCATCAAGGGATAATTATTATTCATCGAAAACCCAAACTTAGTCTCTCTATAACCCGACGCTGTATAAACTAAAATCGAGTACAGTTTCCAAATGCCAGATAAAAGCAACACCAAATCAATGAACAAATCTAGCAGATCAGCCCAAAAAAAAAAAAAAAAAAACTATACCCTGTTAGGAAATATATTGAAATTTAGCTTCAAACCCAGATAGAGTATAGATTGTGTAGAAGATTCTTATAGAAGGGCTACATGTATACGGTATACGTATTCTTCATAGATGATTTCAGCTGTAACCATCTAACCCAGCAATCCCCGATCAATCGCTTGAAATCAGATCTAGTTCGCAAAGACTAAAGTTCAACTAAAGAAAACATATAAAATTAATGACCAAGTGCTAAAATGGGTGCCATTGTTTAGACCACAAGACATGAAAAGGAAGTTGAGAGAGTGGGAACTCACCATTGTCGCAGAGAACAGGATGACTGAGGAAGAGAGTGGAAGAAAGAAGAAGCAGGGAGAGAGTCAGAGAAAACTTGGAGAAAGCCATGAGGAGAAGGAGAAATGTTAATGGCAGTGAGGCAACAATGAAGAGAAGAGACTGACTTGGGGCTTTGAGAAGGAGAAATTCTAATGGGTTGGTACTTACTTGTTCTGTTTCTTTAGGTTGACGCGAGGCCGGCTGGCACCGGATCGAAGACGACGTCCCAACGGTCAGACGACAGCGTTTCACCCATGTTTCTTCTCTCAGAATCCCATACATACCTCGTCTGTTTATTTATTGCCTTCTTTTTACGACAAACAATCCACATGCTTGTCGGTGGCGAAAAAAAAATAATAATAAAAATAAAATAAAAAAATTCCATAAATAAAAATTAGATAGGCCGACGGTGATGGGTTATGTGCATTAGAGAAGGTGAGGGATGATTATTTATTGTCTGGCATAGATATGTCTACATATACAAGATTAAGGATGTGTTTAGATGAAACAAATGGAATCTTGTATAAAAAAAGATTAAAAAAAATGAAAGTAAACTATTAATGTTATGTTTGTCTAATTTGTTGGGTTGCTTATTTTAGTTTCTCTCATCCTTTTGTTTGTATGCTTTGCTTAACCATTGGTTACTTTTAAGTATTTCTTCATCAGTTTGATCAGCTTGCACGCAGCGACATTGCAACATATGATCTGTTTGGTATGATGGATTCGAAAGAAAGGGGAAAAAAATTTTTATGAGTTAAATTTAAAAAAATTGAAGAAATGAAATTAAAAGATTTTATTGAAGAGAATACGGAAGATTAAATAGTAAAAAAAATTAATTCAAAACTAATAACTCCACTTTTGTAATTTTTGAAATCCAGCTCAAAAATTTTTCCATCAAACTCACTTCTCCTTCCAACTCCTTAGAGCAAACTAGCCCATAATGATCTATGAAGTTTCATACAGTGCTTGTTTAGAGTAATGATTAGAGCTATTTAAATATATTTTTCAATCATAATTTATAATACAAGAAATAAGTATGTAAAAAAAATTTTATTTTAATTTTTATGAATAAACATTTTTACGAGTTTCAGACGACATAATGCCAAATAAACTAACAGGCTTGTTTGCCAATTTTCACGACACGGAAGGTGTTTCCAGCTGTCACGTCCGTATCCTAGGATGGTCAATGCTCTGTTTCGGCGCCTGGGGCCAAGGATGACAGATCCCATCTTGCTCTTTTTTTTAAAGAAAAAATAAATACAAAGCAAGCAAAAAGCTTGTAAAGTGTGTATTTGACAAGTATCAAAATTATGATTTTAAATTATAGTTTGAGTAATTTGAGATAAAATTTTTCTCACACATTTACCTCGTAAATTGTAAAAGCTATTAAAAAAAACTAATTCAAATACTGTTTGGAATAGCTTTTGAAAATAACTTTTATAATTTATGAAATAAATATATTAGAGGAGTTTTGTCTCAATTTACGCAAACCGTTTGAGAAATTCCTAACCCTAGAAGCAATCAGAAATTTAGCAAAGTCGATATTTATCGTTAAGAAACATGGCCAAACAAACCATTCAGAATCTCTGTTGATGATATTGTCTCAGAAAGTCCCTATGGCCCATCCCCTCGTGTATGATGCAAATTCACAAGCCTGTATGGAAGATCAAGACGACATTAATTATTGGATGTGTTGGATCTTTGAGGAGTATAAGAAAGAAATACGAATAAAAAAGTAGTACATAATGTCTTCAAGACGTGAGCATCACTTTTCTTTAAGTTTAATTTGCCCCAACTTATACCTATCGTATAGGGTGTAAGTTGGATTAATGGAAGAATTTCTTACAGGATATATCGAAAATCCTTGAGTATAGATTACACTCCCAATACTCAAACAAGACAACAATGATTTTTATAAAATGATAATTTCACTTTATCTTTGTGTGCAATCAAGGTCAAAGGCAATGAATTTGATCTCTTATTGTGTGATTTTCTGATGTTTGATTATCTGTACCAAAAGAAGTAAAGGTGTAAGGCATTTATAGACTATGAAGTGATGCCTTGAAATTGTGTCTCTTGAAGCAACACCTCTTTAATTAGAAATCATAACTGTATGTTAGATTAATGAACTCTCATGAACCAACAAAACTTCAATAATCAATATTTATTTAAAATAACTTTTTCATGAAGAGTTATATCTTTGTAGTATATAGGGTTTTCTTAAAAACCAACACAATCTTTCACCAAGTAGTAGTTACCACACATTTTCATTGGTATCTAAAGAAACATGACCTTAGTAACCTTTAGTATTATAACTCCCCATATAATCTTTCATATAAATTCCTTAATTTATAAATACATGATTTTTCAATAGCTTATATCTTTACTTTAAAATATTCCTACATTAATTCTCTCATATCAAAAGGCTTAAGGCATCAAGTGAGTCAGCATACATCACAATATTAAGTAAACCCAAATGTTTCCCAACTTGAAGCCTTGTTTTGATGGCTAGCACCGCAGCTTTACCCTTATATTTGAATAGAGAGAAAATTAGGAGAAAAGAATATTAAGAGGGAAAACTCTAAAAAATAATAGGGGAAAATTACATTTAGGTTTCAGATAAAAGAAAAAAAATAAAAAAATGGTCCATTTAAATTTCAAAATTACCAACAAGTTCCATGAACTTGTCAATGACGCCCCTAAACTTGTCAATGATGCGCACATGAAGTTGTCAATGTAACTTGTTAGTAATTTTAAAAAATGAAGGGACCGTTTTTTTTAATTTTTTTTCTTACCTGAGACCTAACTATAATTTTCCCAAAATAATTAGGTTATAAAGTTTTCCCCATAATATTCCCTCCCTTCTACTATCCCCCCACTCATCTCTCTATCTAAACATCAAGGAATGAAAAATCGGATCGGCCAATGAATCGGTCATAACATAGGTTTAGGGTTAATAGGTCAACCGGAGTCTAACCGGTAGTTGAATCGGTCATATTAAAATATTATAATTTATTAGTCGCAATATATATTAATATATTTTTAAACTTCTATAGATAAAAATGAATATTTTTAGAAAAAAATGCTTAAAATATATTAGTATTAGTTATAATGCTTATACTTATGTAATGATATCTCCTTTCCTATAATTATTATATTTTTTTAAATAATTTTTTTCATTATCTTCTTCATTTTTTTAATATTTTTTTTCTTTATCTACTTTTCTCTCCATTTTGGTCTTTAACCTTCCATTATCCCCTAAAAAAAGCACAAAATAAAAATTTTAAAAAAAATGAAACCGGTCCAACAGTTGAACCACTGGTTTTACTGGTTTTAACCGGTTCTGACCGGTTCAACTAGTCTCATAGTTTAATTATCGAACCAGACTGGTTCCCCGTTCAACCGGTCGAACTGGCTGGTCCGGTCCAATTTTTTGTTCTCTGCCAAACATAGCTTCAGAGACCCAGCATACCCTCAACATCTTTCTAAAAAGCTCATTAACCAATCACTCTTTCATCTGTGTCTTGCTTGCGGGTCCACTTTCATGCTCATCACAGCGATGATCATATAATTTCTCATCATTGTAATCAGATTTCAGCCCCTTAAATTTTAATTTGAACTATTTAAATTTAAAATTTTTAATTTGTGATTATTTAAATAATAAATTAAATTTATTTGAAATATCAGAAACAATAGTTATAAGATTATCTTTATTTTTAATTTTGCATATAGTAGAATAAAAATTTATTTGAAATATAAAAATTAAATTAAATTAAATTTGAACTGTCTAAAATTAATCCAATGATAAAAATAGAGGGTGAGCACATTATCATTCATCAAAGTATCAAAGTATCAAAGTAATGAGCATAAAATGTGCTCCTTTCCTGCTTGTTGATGTTGCCATCCTCAACCGTCTACATCAATTTGTACTGCATATGCTTAGCTGTGAAACTCATCAAGTCATGTGAAAGATTTTATGACGCAGCTCATTGTTGGTAACACATTCCATCCAGTCATGTGAACATAAATGGATGAATTCCTATGGTAAGAAAGTGCGCCTTCTCTGACAATGGAAGCAACGATACCATCTCATCTTGTGCTAGGTTCCTTGTAATGTTTGGCCCTTTTCCTTTTCTTTTCTTTTATGCAAGGCAGGTATCCCCCTACTATCAGAGTAATCATCCTATTAGAGACATTATGAGACACTAAATGTGAGCATTTCTCCTAATAAGAGTTTCAACATCGGTTCATCTTATTATAAGAAACTCGCCATTTTTGTTAGATTGAACCCTCCTTAGTTTGATCCTTTTCAGTTGGGATTAAGTGTTTGTTGTTGGTAGTTTATTTCCTTTATCGTGTGAATTTAACCAGGGAATGATTTTATGAGTTTGGACACTTTTAACCAGGATATCTTAAATCTTAACCTCTTGTCTGAATATCAACTGAGATAAATGTAACAATCCACTAATCCACATCAATCACACGAGCTTCATCAATGGACTTGTAACATTAAGCAACTCTCTTTTTTAATCAAAACCAAAAAGAGGACTTGGATTTCAGCCAATCAGCTCAATGCTCCATCTCAGCTGCGCTTCAAGGCAATTAGGCAAATGTATTGTAAGCTCTTTGGCCACCATTTCCCGTGACATTGTCGTCGTCATAACTCCATCATTATCGTGCCTTGTGATTCGCCGCCGATAGTTTTTGAATGAGATGCAATGGAATTCAGTTTGGATGTGAACGATATTTGATAAACCAATGCTCTAGTTTGGCTCCATGTTAAGTTGTACATATTTTTCCTTATATTTTCCGTCTGAGATTCTGTGATATTAGAATAATGTTCAATATATTCTCATTCTATTCCAAGATGCCAAATGGTTCCCTAGAATATCAAGTGAGGGTACACATTACACCTGCTCTAAATTGTCGTTTTCCTTCCTCAAATCGCCCATTTGTTTGAGGAAATTAATAATTGGTGGACGATATTCACTATGGATAACGTGGCAGAATCCCCCAACAGCCTACCGTCCCCGTCCATGTAAGCACAGCCCATTCCTCTCAGTTCTCAGCCTCACATCAGACAGAACAGTCCCCGCAAATTATGGCAGTCTCGGCGGACGGCCGGTTATCTCTGTCATATGCCTCCCAGTTACGTGGAGCAACAGGATTGGTTGATACCAACAGGGGACTTCTTAAGTTTAGTAATGGAAACTTCTTGGGTCGGAAACTGAAACTGAAGCTGAAACCAACCATAATTCAGCAGAAACGAGATAGGTGTTCAAATAGAACACACATATGCTCTTCTCTAACAGCTGATGTGGCCACCGAATCCAAGGTTAGCTACCTCACAAAATTTGTTCAACAACGTTAATCAAGCTTGACAAGTATGTTATTTGTACAAAGTCTGCATTTTTATTTGGCAAGATTGCAACTTTCCTAGCTGGGTCTTTCATCATTACAATCTTAACGCTGTATGTCTGCATTAACGTTAAAACTTTTGTTGTTTATCTGTGAATAGAGGTTATGAATGATGTGGTTAAGTTGAGCTTGAAAACTTCAAACGTATTGGATTTTGATGAATTGGAAAATGGACTGATGCAGTTGAGGGACTTGAATGCGGAAATAAAGGACTCAAGAACAGTTGTGGCAGTCATACTTGGTGGAGGAGCTGGCACTCGTCTCTTTCCTCTCACTAAGCGCCGTGCAAAACCTGCTGTAAGTCTTTGTGATATATACTGATTGTTATTGTTAAAGTAAGGCTTATTTATCTAATTTGATAAGATTAATGAAATTTGATAAGTTGGTTAAGTATAATACGACATGTTTTTTTCCTCTAAAACACCTTAATTATCTTTCTTGATTTTCTCCCTCCTTCTCCTTCTGATATACCAACAAGGAAAATTTGGAAAAAAATGATAAATATGAGAAATAGGTCTTATATTCTAGACCAAGATCAGTTCCCCAATGACCGGAGGAGTATTGTTTTATTTTACTTTGATTGTTCCCATAACGTCATGAGTTCATTAGTATTCGCATTGTTTTAGGAATGGTAATTTTTTGTGAATTTTGGTGGGCATGACAGGTTCCTATTGGAGGTTCATACAGGCTGATTGATGTGCCAATGAGCAATTGTATTAATAGTGGGATCAACAAAGTGTACATTCTGACTCAGTTCAATTCACAATCACTGAACAGGCACATTGCCCGTGCTTACAGCTCTGGTAATGGCGTCACCTTTGGGGATGGCTTCATCGAGGTATATTGGATCCTTTGCGACATATTCTTGTTGTTTAGGAGACATCCATTTGCATATCATGGTATGCTTTTAAGGGCATGCTTGTTCTGTTTTTAGGTCCTCGCAGCTACTCAAACTCCAGGAGTAGAAGGCAAGAATTGGTTTCAGGGTACTGCAGATGCTGTGCGTCAGTTCCATTGGCTCTTTGAGGTATGTCACCCACACACTAACTAACTGACTGACTAACTACAAAGGCAAGACTGAATCTAAATGCTGTTGGGATGTTTAGCTTGATAATTGGGGGTATACTTTTGATTGCTGTAGGATCCACGAAGTAAGGATATTGAAGATGTTGTGATTCTTTCTGGGGATCACCTGTACAGGATGGACTATATGGACTTCGTTAAAGTAAGTCCATATTCAAGCCACTTAAAAGAGTGCTCTCTGTCACTCTTGTCTTTCACTTTGGTTAATATTTCCAAAATATTGACTCTTATAAGTTATTACTTTGTGATTGGCAGAGTCATCGGCAAAGCGGTGCAGACATCACTCTCTCTTGTCTTCCAATGGATGACAGGTAACTTGCTTGCTTCACATATTAGCCTTTTCCATTATAGAGATTCGTAAAGGGACTTGATCTACAAAAACAGTGGTTGGGATGATTGCAAGGGACTCGATTTTCGTTAAACAAAGTTGAAAGTTCTAATCTTGTGAATAGAAAAAAAAATCATACGTGGAGAAGTACCCCTACTTGAGCCTAACAATGTTAGAATTTGATCCAATAGTACTGATATCTGATAAATGTAGAGAGAGAGAGAGAGAGAGAGAGAGAGAGAGATTGACAAGTCAATCATGGATAGGAATGTAACTGTCTCTATGATTGACTTAATCTATCTATCTCCTATTAAATGGCATGGTAACAATCTCAGTTTTTTCATTATCCATTACATACATGTGTATGTTTGGGATCACCGTGCTTGATTTCCTCTTTCTCATACTTAAGACTAGCATATTCTAGTACACAAGACTACGTAGTTATGGCTGCTCCTGGGTCTGTGTTTGCAAATATAGTGAATAGATCTTCAAGTGGATCTGTCATTTCATACTACGATGTTTTATCCCAAGTTCAATAATTTTATTATCATTTTAAAATTCTACTGTGGATTCATGATAGCCGTGCCTCAGATTTTGGTCTGATGAAGATAGATAACAATGGAAGGATCATTTCATTCAGTGAGAAGCCAAAAGGGCAAGACCTAAAAGCAATGGTAATTAATACTCATGTTGTTTATCATACTGCCAAACAAACCAGGAGTGAGCTTCAGAAATTAGACTTAGTATTTTAGCAATGGTGCTTCGTATTTATTTTTTTTAGCAAGTAGATACAACAGTGCTGGGCCTATCACCGGATGAGGCTCGAGAGAAACCCTATATTGCTTCCATGGGAGTGTATGTCTTCAGGAAGGAGATACTGCTAAACCTATTAAGGTACCCTAAATTACATTGCTTCATGCAAGGCATATCTGTCTATTATCTTTCTTCTATTGCTTTGATATAACTATCTGACTATGTCAGATTTGGCCATTGTCAGTGTTGAAACTTTTTAGATATCTTTCCATCAAAACACTTAAGTCAATTGATAGGGCATACCTCATCTTCTTATATACCTTTAATCAATACCAAACTAATTAATGTGTGACTTCTCTTAGTACGTTCTAATAGTCGAGTCCAATTGGAGGTAGCTCTCCCTTTCATCTACTGCTAAGTGCTGTAATGTTTTATCGTTCAGATGGCGTTTTCCGACTGCGAATGACTTTGGATCTGAGATCATTCCAGCCTCCGCCGCAGAATTCTACATGAAGGTCTGGCTCAATATTTAGTTCAAAGCCTTTTAAGCTTGTCTAATTCATGTAGTTGTATTGCAGAAAGTTTATTTTTTGTAGATTATGATCTATAAAATTCTGTTTGAAGTGAAACATTTGCATGCAGGCTTATCTCTTCAATGACTACTGGGAGGACATAGGAACCATCAGATCCTTCTTTGAGGCAAATCTGGCCCTAACTGAGCATGTGAGTGTCTAACTTATCACAAGCTTTGGTCCAGGTTAAGCTATGGAGTCAATTAACCTTGTAAAATTCTAAGCAGTAAATATTTTTAAATAAATCTTAGTTGTTGGCTTCAAAGTAGTGTTCATCAATCCATGTGATCGCGCTTGGCGTTAGAGCTCAAATTAATTACTAAATTAACCTCTATAATATAGTGGTCAACCTAGGTCGTATTCTCTTGCGCAGAGTCAATAGTATTTAATTCTTAAACTAATTAGATGTGCAAGACTTAAAACAAAATTATAAATTGAGTTTTAATAAAAGAAAAACGAAAATATAAAAGAGAATAAAGAAAAAATAATAATGAAATTTCCTGAGAACAGATCGGTTTCCATCATAGTTCTAACAGATATGGAGTTATTAAGTTCTACACATGAGAAACTCTACACAAATGCCATAGATCTCAGTTATATAATCAATAATTATACCTAGTAACCTAGTACATATAATTACCTTTTAAATAACCATTAAATGCCACTTAACGAGTGAATTAAATTCTCAATTATAATTTGTTCCTCTAATTAGAATAATCAAACGATATATCCTAATAGAATAAGCGAACACTATATTTAAGAAAATGTAATCAACCATGCAATTCAATTAGTAACAGAAAAGAATAACAAGATTAATCATATGAAGAAATTGAAAATATAGATCAAAAAAAGCAAATCATAATTGTTCGTAAAATCCACAAAAGCTTAATCACAAAGATTATCCAAACGGAAATCAAAGTCTTGAAAATATAAATTAAATCCTAGAACTAGGAATTCATAAAATATAAGAAAAGATTAAACTAAACAACAACTCCCAATTAAGAACAGAGAACTCAAGCCACAAGATTCATCCTTAAGAGGACTAATTAACCACACATGACGATGAAAGAAGAAAGTAGTTGTGGTGTGTGGTCACCTCTAGGAATGAAGCCTTGGGGTCCCTTTTATAACATTGGGAAGAGTCCGAATTGAAGAAGGAAGAAGGATGGCGGCGTGTTTTTGATTTGGATAAGATATGCTCTATCTTTCTATCTTCTGTTTGAATTTTGATGAGCTCAAGGTGTCTTCTTCAGCTCTGATTGAAGGAATTTGAATTCTCCGCAGACTTCTGAATGAATAAAAATAAATCTTTATTTTAAATCTTTGAATGTCTACCTTTTTCTTGAATCTTTATCAATATCTTCATCTTATCCTTAGATTTGGATTTAATATGAGGAAAATAATTAAATTTAATTCTCAAGGGGTAAAAAGTTGTAATATTTTGAATTAAATCCCTTTTTGAATTATGTTTAATTCTATCCTTTTAGGTGATGCTATATAGTTGCTTGTGGGAAAAGAAACCATATAAAATGACCTTCATGCCCTTCATTAATTGTAGGTGGCCACGTTTTTGCTCTTTATGGGTCATGGAAGACATG
Organism: Inga laurina; assembly: GCA_963855925.1. Taxonomy (NCBI): domain Eukaryota; kingdom Viridiplantae; phylum Streptophyta; class Magnoliopsida; order Fabales; family Fabaceae; genus Inga; species Inga laurina. Next base: position 18,191,845 of record OY979702.1, on the reverse strand, counting down.
CATTTACACTAAAGTGGCCGTCATAGGGCCTATTCAAGGAGCATAAGTCATAAGTTAACATATATGAGCTCTAACCAGGATGTAATTTGGCCCAAAAGTAGTCTTAAGGCCTTGTTTTCTACGGATCCTTTAGCCCATACGAATTTTCACCTTTTTCGATAGTTCTTCATCCTCTCTCTAGGTTTGATTGTCTTGTTGACTTTAATTCTTCGATTTCCCTACAATAAACACAACCAAAAATACCTTCGTGCAAATCAGTTTAATATAGGGAAATAAAAATATGTCAATTATACCTTTTTTTAGCATTTATTTTGTACAATACCTTCTAATCCAAAATAATCATAATAATTACTTTTAAGCACAATAACAATGATAAAATCTCATAAATCGATATAAAAATATATAATAAAATAGAGACTTATCACTATGTCTAAGACTTGTAGTCAGTCACCTTAGAATTTGAAATTTTGTGATTTGCAGCCACATCGGTTTAGTTTTTATGATGCAGCAAAACCAATGTATACATCGAGAAGAAACTTGCCACCAACAAAGATTGAAAATAGCAAGGTTAGTGTCTTTGCCTTTATACGTTACTATGTAACATTTCTTATTCAAACTAAGGGTTTGTTTAGATTAACATTTGCAAAAGTGACTTTTATGCCAACTGATTTTTGCAAACTTAAGTTGGAGTAAAAGTCAATTAGTGTATTGAAAAACCAGTTTTAGAATGTTAAATTTCAAAGGAGAAAAAAGCCAAAAGTCAGAAAAAATTGCTTCAACTTTAGAGTGGCTATTGAGCAAAAAGCTAGTTGCTTCCAAAATCATGCCAAATATCATTTTGTGCCTGAATTGGCTTTTTCAGTTGAAAAATTCAACTTTGCAATAACAAACGCCAGGCCAAATACACCCTAAACTGGTTTAGTATCCAATTAGAAGCAGAAAGTTTGGTGATACACTATCGTATGTCCAACATTTATTATTATTTTTTTCTCTTCATTTATTCTCCCCCTCTTCTTTACTCTCAAACTAGGTGGAGCTCATGGTTTGTGAATAGTGTGATTTGCTATAAATTTTGTATTTGATATTGATTTTAAATAAAGTTTTTTTGTTCTTGTGGATGCAGATTGTTGATTCAATCATATCACATGGAAGCTTCTTGACCGGTTCTTTCATAGAGCACAGTGTGGTTGGAATTCGATCCAGAATAAACTCAAACGTTCACTTGAAGGTCTGGTCTTAACAAAACACAGATAGATACCTGATTCCTCAATTTCTAAGTTTCGCTAATTAAGCACCCAAAATACTCTCTTGTTCTATTAAAAATCATAAAGATAAAAAAACAAAGTTATTTAGCTAAAATATTGTACTTGTTATGCAGGATACTGTGATGCTTGGAGCTGATTTCTATGAAACAGATGCTGAAATAGCAGAACTATTAGATGAGGGAAGAGTTCCTGTAGGGATAGGAGAAAATACCCAAATCAAGTAGGAAACTGCAACTCAAAATCTTCATTACAATCCATGCAAAACCGTACTGGACTGGGCCGGTTCAACCAGAAACTGGTCAACATAAGTTTTAACTGCTCTAGTTTCTCACTTCCTCTTGCTAATCTGCAGAGACTGCATTATTGACAAAAATGCTAGAATTGGAAAGAACGTTGTAATAGCAAACTCAGAGGTATGACTCTTCAAAGACTGATGTTGATGTCACACACACACACACACATAATTAGACCAAGTTCCCTTCTTTTCACTGATACCTAATTTCCTTTTCACTGCTTATATATAATATAGTATTGCAAATGTGAGAAAATAAAGGAGAGAATACTTATTGGTCTAGATTCGGGTCATATAAGAGAAAGAGAGAATGAGAAATAGCCAGATAACTTAGTGATTGGGGTGAAAATAACTGAGGAGACACCTCCAATTTATTGAGTTAGAGTGACGATATATTAAGAATGCGGAATCTCTTGCATTTTGTAGAGCTTTTCCTAGCATACTTCAGATGCTAGAGAATATTCCTTGTTTGCCTCCAAATTAAGAATCCTCTCTAGAAAAGTGATATCAGGTATATTATAATGAAGTGGGAAAATCCTAATTAAAATAGTTCAACTCATCAAAGGCCGATTTGAAGTCAACAGAAAAAATTTTAAGTAGACCAAGTTAATCTTTTCTTGCCTAGTCTTGTATATGATTAGCATTTTGTTTTGTATCAGTTAAACTGTGAACTACGCGAGGGGATGGTTTAAATGATGAAAATGGTACTGAATTTCTGGTGTTGGATGAACTTGCAGGGCATACAAGAGGCAGATAGATCTTCTGAAGGGTTTTACATAAGATCTGGTGTTACCATTATATTGAAGAACTCTGTAGTTAAAGATGGCCTTGTCATTTAAAAAACTAATATTATTCCATGAATTATGATGGGAAATGAAGAAATATAACCATGCATGGTCTTAATATGTCCTTTTCAAATGATGTACAAAATTCATACACCTTTGAACCCCATATACCCTTCCTTATTCATACTATATTATGATTACATACAGACACAAACACCCAAGAGTCCTTTTGTGTTATGTTTCCCCCAGAAGAACCATGTCATATCAACAGTTCAGCATTAAGGAACTTCAAGCGTTCACGATCATTCCGCCTGTAAAACAAAATAAAAAGCTCAAGCATCAAATACATTTGTATTTGAATTGTTATAGACAAAATGTTCATAAGAGATTTGGCAGTGTTTGTTGAGGACCAAACCCTGCTGCTCTATCCAGGTTTGGGACATGTAAGGAAAATGGAGATAAGGATGTTATGAAAGATGTGTGGCAATGGTTAAAAAAAAAAAAATCTTAATCAACATATATGAGGAAGAATTGATGTAATTTAAGAGAAAGTAGTAGAAAATCATTTGAGGTAGATTAGATATATATAACAAAGGATATTGAAAGTGTTAGTGAATAGATTAGATAGGATGGAGCCTTTTAAAAAAAGTAGAAAAATACCGGAGAAAAAAGCACCTAACAAAGTCATTAAACATGACCTCTTGATAAATAATATATTTAAAAATTTAGTTGTTGATAGAATACAATGATGTCGTATACAATAAATGTAGTAAACTCTACCTAATAAAATAAGATTTGTTGTTGTTGTTTATTATATACTACATCCAATCTTTAATATAAGAACTACATAATCAATTTACAAATATTAAGGAAATTAATTAAGTTAGTTATTTGTATAAATGGGTGTTAGTTTCACTAAAATACCCTCTTCAATCATGTATGCATTAAAACTATCCTTAATGGAAATCTTTTAATACGTGAAATCAATAGGATATTTTGACAAAAAATTATAAATTTAGAAGAAAAGTAGATTAAAGTCTTGTATAGACCAAAATAAACTCCTTGCCCAACTCTTATGTTAAGGAGAGACAGTGAGCACAAAATATACGAGGCATTATAGGGAGACATACCATTTGGATGGAGGACTTGACCGGAAGCCAAGAACACGTAACAGGTTGAGCTGCTCGATTCATCGGAACATCAGACCCCAAGTTCTGGATCATCTCAGGAGGCATCGACACCGGCTGCAATGGCGTCGACACCGGCCCGGGCGCCACCGCATTGACCCGAATCCCATTGCTCATCAAATGCAGAGCCAGAGCTCTCGTGAACGCCACAATGGCCTCTTTGGTTGCAGTGTAGTCCGGCGTCATCGGATTCCCACTGTACGCATTCACCGACGTCGAGTTGATTATCGAACATGCTTCACCGCATGCTTCACTAAGAAGAACTGTGAGAAGATATTAGTTTTGAGAACCCTTTCAAAGCGTTGTTCAGTGATGTCATCGAGAGACTTAGTCATGTGCTGTTCTGCTGCATTGTTAACAAGAATATCAATGCGTTGGTATTCTTTGACGACGATATCGATCACTTGCTTGCAATTTTCGTCGTATCCAATATAAATCAGAAGCTATGGCCATGGGCTCTTTGGCATTGGCTGTCTGGAACTGGAGGAGCATTTGCGAAGTGTCGTCCTTGTCTTTGTCTTCTTGACCCTTCACGTAAGTGAAGGCCACTGTTCCACCTTCCTTGGCAAAACTTATGCATACCGCTCTTCCTATTCCAGAGTCTCCTCCTGTCACCAACGCCACCTTTCCCTGTTTCTCCAACCATTTATAGATTAAAGAGTCCACATGGACTAATTAGAGAAAGAGTTAAAAGGTATAGAATATTTGAAGGAAGCATACTTTTTAAGAGATACGAAAATCCTTTGATCGAAAAACAATCATAATATATACCTATATCTCAAAAATCTAATGCTCCATCAGGTACTTAATATATAACATATTTACTTAATTTGATTATATTAGGGAAATTAGTTAAATTAGTTAATATGGCATGTATTTTCTAAAACACCATAGTCATCTTCCCTAATTCTCTCCTCCCTGTCATCCTTAAGTATTGTTAAGGTAAATTAGGAAAAAATTAACAAATATGAAAATTATGCCTTATATTTAGGACTAAAACCAACTCTCCAAATATCTTATATTAAAGACCGAAGGGATAGATTGTATCAAAAAAAAAAAAAGACCGAAGGGATAGATTGCAAAGCTGAGTAATGGTGAGGGAAGTCCTGTTAGGTTGGTTTGAGCTATTTTAATAGAAAGATAACCTTCTCAAGAATTGATTCAAGTAATTAGAAATGGCACACAAAATTTAATAAAAACAGATTAGTAAATGTTTTGTATGTATACCTGGAGTTTATTAGAAGGCTTGTAGTCAGGAATGATGGATTGTGGGGTGGGATCCATTACATGTTCTTTCCCAGGGTGGGTTTGCTGGCTCTGGGGAGGAAACTTCTGCTCATTGCCGGCCATTTCTGCAGAATCTACAACAGCATGTGATTGTGAAGAACCCTTTGTTGCTGCTTGAAGATGAAGTGCAAATAGTACTAGCATTATAAGTAGGAGGTGAGTCACAAGTGAGAACTACGTGTTGCGATAATGAGCAGATGTTGTTGTAGGGATGACTAATCGCCCCTCAAATGGGGAAAATTATTGACAGGTATGAAGGAATAGGGGTGCCACCTGTCAGTCATAATGCCAACGTGTCATAGGACTTAGGATGAGCTCAGGAGTTGGGTGTCGGCCAAGCTGTGGAGTCCAGCTGCATCTGTCTATATCTCCCTTGTGGCTGCTTCTCCAAGTTCTCGTATTCCTTTCTTCCTTCTTGTGTATCGTCAACAATAAACTCAAATTTTTCTTTTACCATAACTCACGCATCCAGGGTTCCGAGTTACAAAAAATGCGCTACCAACATATTACTGCAAAAACCTTAGCAAATTTAGACATAGTTTGGCACCCTAACAAATTTCCTCAACATATTAACTCCAAAAGGGGAAATCCCGTAGATGCAATATATAACTTCAGAACTACACCTGAAGCTAGGGGAGAGCAATAAGCCCGTTACCCATAACCCAGCCCATAGTCCGGTTTAATTGGGTCACTGTGAGCCCGCCCAAAATGAGCCCATGATGGGTCGGGTTGAAACCCACCCATTTAAAACTTAAATGGGCAGGCTATGGGCACACCTTCGGGCTGCCCGTACCTGCCCATTTAGTTTTTATTTTTTAAAATTAACCTTACCTTGCCATACCGACCACCCTCCCTCATTGGATACCATTCATGCCACTCTTCACTCAATCAATCACCATTCGTCCATTCCAATGCACTTACTCATATTTTAATTACTTTTTCATTTTTTCACTTTTTTGACCAATCATTTTGTCTCTTTGTTGATTACTTATCACTTGTACAACATGCAATCCTACTCACTCTCAATCTCTTAGTTTTTTAATTAGAAATTTAGAAGTTAGTCTCACACTCACTCAACCACTCCTAGCTCCTGCATGCAATCCCACTCTCAGAGTCTCAGTAGTTAGTCTCTCAGTAGTCTCATTTGCTCTCGTCGTCCTTGAGTTTGTTCTCTCCAGTTGTGATTAGCATTTTGCAGATTCGGTCCTTTATTCAAGTGAGTGTCCGAGTTTTTTGTCTCAACTTTGATCGATTCTTATCTTGTTAAACGTATTTTGCTGTTCTGAGTTTTTTCTCGTTCGTTCTCGTTGAAAGAAAAGTTTGTTTTATTGCATATTAGATTATTAATGGATATGTTTTTTCTTAATTTATTTTGCAGAAAAAGATTTAGCTTCTGGAGCTACACCCCATTCCTCAACTGAATCTGATGATGATGGTGAAAAATGGAGCATCAACTCATGAAGATATCAAATATTTAATGGAAGCATGTCATTTTGTTGATCTTTAAATTTGTAGTTGCATGTAATGTTTTAATTTAAAAGTTGGAGTTTAAACATCAAAATTCTGTTATGATAGTACTTACTACTTGTCTAAATTTGGATTCTTTTGTGTGAATTGTGGATATCATAATTTAGATTGATGGATCATGGATTTGAAATTAAGGCTTGCTGCTCATCTATATTTCTTTTTCAAAAAAATAAGCAGGTCCAATCTAAATGGGTTACCCATAATCCGTGTTAATTCGCCAATTTATGTGCCAGCCCGTTTACACGGGTTTATATGGGTTGAGGTACAGGTTTGGGCTAGCCCATACCCGTCTAAAGTTAAATGGGTGGGCTATGGGTTTGACCATGGGTTGCCCAACCCACCCATTACTCTCCACTACCTGAAGTGACCAAGGGATATATGCACAGTAATAAGATGAAGAGTGAAAGCTCAGAGAGGAGTCTGATCATAGATTAGAGCTCGTAATGACACCCAAAAAAAAGGATAAGAGAGATCATTACACTTCAAAACAGACATGCTTCATGCAAGAAAGTTCTTTGCCATTAGTCACTTCTGATACAGATAATAAACAATGGAAGCATCAGAGACTCAACTCACAGCATTGTCTCTCAGCCGGAGGCATCAGATACATCTTATTGGGAGGGTAACATCTTATGTGGGGGAAAAACTAAAGAACATAATATTACAACTTATGTGCATAAAAAGCAAAGGACTTCAAATCTGTTCCAAAATGGTCTCTGCACCGGAAACCTTGACATCAGATGGAGCTTCTTCAATGTTAAGAGCCTTAACTTTCCCATCTACCACATAAGCTGACCATCTACACCAAGACAACAGCAGCTATTCTTTAGAGAAACAAAAATAGCAGTGCAAGGCAGAGAAGATGTGTATCATCATGTAGAAAGCAAATTCTCTGAAGCATGTTCAAGACCACATGATAATCATGTGGATGACAGATTTTTAGGATGAACAATAAATATACCTTTGAGATCGAGTTCCGAGCAGAGCACCCGAGAGATCTGTTGTTAAATCCAAGCTTTTGAGGAAGCTCCCATCAAAGTCCCCATAAAATTCAATCTGCAAAGAAATATTTTACACCCCAAAACTTAGTTATTGAGGCATGGTAATCAGATACAATTAATACTAGAGCCATTCTGACTATGTGTTGTGAAGGACACAATATCCATATAGATTAAATACATTTTTGGACTTCTGGGAGGTCAAGCCTATGTTTATAGCCGGTCCTAAGCCCAAGGAAAAGAGGAGGGTTGTGTTAGACCCCGTCAACACCAACGTAAAACCCTATCGAATCTTTAATAAACAAGGATCAATGAAGAAATTCTGCGTTGTATGCCTCGAGTACAGTGGGAAGTGAGCGAGAGCCACTGAATCATCGCTCGGATGTAGTGTTAAATGAGTAAGAGCTACCGCTCTCTTCTGAACGGACGCGGCTAAAGAAACTAGTTCATGAGAGCAAGATGAGATTTGGCACTTGAAACATTGGGACTCAGAATAACAAATCTTAGGAGGTGGTGGGCGTAATGAATGATCGAAAGATTATTATCTTGTGCCTCCAGGAAACTAAATGATCAAGAGAAAGATCTCAGGAAATTAATGGTTTTAAGCTCTGGTATACAGGAAAGGTCATTGCTGATAATGCATGGAAGAAGAATGAGGTGGAAGTTAAAAGGGTAGAGGGTAGAATCATTTCCTTAAGAATGATTGTTAGGAAGGATACTATAAACATTATTAGTGCGTATGCACCTCAAGTAGGGGCAGAAGCACATCTTAAGGAAAAGCTTTGGGAAGAATAAGGAGGGGCTAATTCAGAGTATTCCGCTAACCGAAAAGATTTTTATTGGAGAAGATCTTAATGGACAAGTTGGTAAGGAGGCAGGACCTCATGTAAGGGCTCATGGTGGTTTTGGATTTGGCATGCTTAATAATGAAGGTCAATCTATTATTGATTTCTCCCTCACATATAACCTCAAGATTGTCAACACTTGCTTTAATAAACAGGAGGAGCATTTAATAACATATAAGAATGGAGTTGTTAGGACACATATTGACTTCTTTTTGATAAGGAATCTTGATAGAAGACTTTGTACTAATTGCAAAGTGATCCCTGGGGATGGCGTGACAGCACAACATAGGGTTTTGATCATTGATGTGAATATTAAGTGTGTAAAACAAAAGCGCCGGTGTTTTAAACCCTAGGGTCGGGTGGTGGTAATTAAAAGGGGAGAATCGGGAGATTTTGAAGAGAACTCTTTTGGAGGAGGGGGAGTGGGAGTTACCAAGAAATGCTAATATCATGTAGTAGAATATGTCTAAAAAGGTCCAGAAGGTTGCTAAAGCAATTTTGGGAGAATCAAAAGGTTTTGGGAGATAAGATAAAGAGACTTGGTGGTGGGATGAGACAATTCAAGAGAAAGTCAAGCATAAGAAAGATCGATTTAAGGCCATACACTTGTATAATAATATTGAAAATTGGGAAAGGTATTGTTTGGCTAAAAAGGAAACCAAGAAGACAGTGAGTGAAGCTTATAATAAAGCATATGAGGAGTTTATAAGAAGTCAGGGACAAAGGCAGTAGAACGTAAGATTTACAAGATTACAAAAAACAAAGAGAGAAAATCGAGAGACTTGGACCAAATGAAGTGTATAAACGACAAAGAAAGCAAAGTTTTGGTTACTGATGAAGATATTAAAGATAGGTGGGAAGCCTACTTTTATAAGTTGTTCAATGATGGAAAGGGAAGGTCGCTTTGTGATTGGGAAGATTTGACAATTTGAGAAAGTGATCTCAATTTGTCATTTTACCGTAGGATTCGAGTTGGAAGAGCTCTTAAGGAAGCTCTTAAGAAAATGAAAAATGGTAAAGCTATTGGACTTGATGGTATTCCTATTGAAGTTTGGAAATGTTTGGGTGAAGAGGGTGTGTTGTGACTTACAAAATTATTTAATGAGATTTTACGATCCAAGAAAATGCCGAATGAGTGGAGAAAAAGTTCTTTGATCCCTATTTATAAGAATAAAGGAGATATTTAGAATTGTGCAAACTACAAAGGAACTAAGCTTATGAGTCATATAATGAGATTGTGAGAAAAGGTGATTGAACACAGGTTAGCCTATGAGGGGTGAGACCAGCCAGCCCAGCCACCTGGCAGCCCCAAGTACGTGAGCGGGGTGGGCACCACCGGCACGGGGCATCCCCAGAGGGGGGTAAAACCGGGGTGGGTGTGACACCTTCCACCTCTGTTTGGGTGGGCGGTGTGCTCTAACGCGCCTCCATAAGGGAGATCGGAGCACACCCTCCCTCCCCTATTTCTCTCGCATTTCTCTGGTCGTTGGACCTCTTAGGGAGAGCCCTAATACCATATGAGATTGAATGATCTCATTCTTACTTTATTCATATTTCAAATACTTAGATGATTACAATATATATAGGGGAAAATACAGAAACAGAGTAGATGAAAGTCAGAGAGACAAAATGGTGGGCAAGTGAGTGATTGACGGAGGCATGAGTTAGATTCAATTATCTCTTGCTAATCAGATTTTCGGTGCTGACATTTAACAATAACCTTTGCCGAAACAAAGTCTCTAGTCAAATCAAATCAAACAATAACAACAACAATAACCAAGTCTCTAATCCTTCTTGTTTACTAAAAGTCTAATCCAAGAAGAGACAGACTGTTATTATGTGTTGCGATAACTGGCGAGCTAAATACCAAACTGGCTGAAATTAAATAGTATGATGAAAATGGAAAAGGTTTCTGTTGGAATCCCTTAATTATTGGATCCCGTGATTATAGGACGTAAATAGAAACTTGAATTAGATTTGATTTTTGTATTTTATTTTTTTCCTGACTTCTCTCCATGTATCTCGGCCAAACAACTAATGGTCCTCATCCTATTTTCATGTATATATCCCAACTAACAGAAAGGAATAAGATCATCGGTGAGTCACTCACAAAAGCTCTCGGTTTCTTCAGTTTCAAAGTGAAATGAATGATGTTGTGAGTTACCAAACAAGAAATGGGTAACAAAAAGACTGCAGAGATGGAAGTAGAGATAGAGAATAACTAATTTTTAAGGCTAAAAAATAATGGCAAATACAATAATTGTCAAGGAGGGCAATTGAAAACACAGTGTGATCTTAAGACAAGGAAAAGGGCAGGACTAATAACTTACAGCATCTTTGGCTTGAAGTCTCTCCGCCCACGCATTCATAACATAAGGATCATTGATAGACACACAAATAACAGAATCAACGCCTTTAGACTTAAACTTTTCAATGTTATCTTTGTAAGCAGGAACATGTTTGTTTGAGCAAACTCCTGTATATGCACCCTGAGACATTCCAAAGCATCATGACATGATAAGCAGAGTATTCTGGATGAATACAGATAAAAATATCATAGTTTCTTTCAAAAAGCACCATTTCTCATACACACATAGAAAGCATCCAATCCCTCACCATTAACATCGTTTTTTCTTTTCAAAGGAGGACAAAAAATATTTCGCCAATCCTAAATGTATGACTTTGTAGTTCAATTTAGAACAGGAGATAGTACCACAGAAAGTCAAAAACAAACAAAATAAGTCCCCTACCATATGTCAAATGGAGGGAGTGTATGCCAGCTGTAATACAAACCCCACAAAATGTATAAAATATTATACGTTATTTACAACATACTGTGGTGTCAACTTACTGGAAGGCCGAAGATGACGACTTTCTTGTCCTGAAACATCAAATTGATGGGAAAAAAACATATTAGAAAGTGAGACCAAATGGGATAAAACAAACAAATCAAAAGAAACGGATAGAAAATCGGAAGATAGGTTCAAGTTTAAATTTAATTCATAATTCATAATGCCTACAAATTTCCATTCTAATATTTAATCCAAAATCCGCGTATTACTATTTGCCAATATTGCAAGTACTTCAGCAAGTAATGCATCGACCGAACTGAAAATTCATCTTGGAAAACACCCCAAAAAAAAAAAAAGAACATTAAACAAGCACGTCAAAATTTAGTTTGGGGGACCTTGAAGATATCTTTGAGAGGAGTGGTGGAGAACTTAGATGAAACTCCATCATCCCAGGAGCGAGCTTTCTGGAGGGAAATATTAGGTGCGGCGGCGATAATGTCAGTGCCAGAAGCAACCCTAGCGTAAGACCTCAGCGACGCTCTGGATCGAAGAACAGCCACGGCGGAGCAAGTAACTCGCTTCACGATGGAGGATGCCATATCTGGTGGATTCAAGCTTGCTCCTTCGAAATCGTCACCGGAATCTGGAGGCAACAGACAAAATGTGGTCTAACTGTCTAAAGCGGTTGCTTATTTGGGCGTCAACAAGATTCCTTGCAACGGCCCGTTCTGCCTGAGACTATCCCTTTTCTCGATCTTTATCTTCAATAGGCCCACACACAATGCTCCCATTATTCACTCTAGCCTTCACCAAGCTTGGGCCTGTGTACTAACACAGTATCACTTAGCCTATTGACCTATGAATGTTCACTAAAAAGCCTTGTTCAACAAATTTTGACTTACTTAATACATGTTTGAAAAGTTTGATTTTGATCTTAAATATAAAATATATTTTTATATTTTTCAATCTTCTCATAATTTGGCCCTATTGATACTCCCTTAATAGAGAGAATGAAGGGATTAAAGAAGTTGACTAGAGTGTTTATAAAATACATATTATATTAATTAACTTCCTTAATTTAATCAAATTTGGCAAATATATCTTATATTAAAGCTTTATTTTGAGTTCAAGTCTTTTAAAACAATAAACAAGTTGGGAGAGGTGTTCATATTATGTAACCAATAGTGCCTCAGTTAGGATTACCTCTAATGAAAAAATATTTGTGCTTGGCAAAAAATAAAATAAAATAAAGTAGTTTGGACAGCTTTCCAACAATTAAAATTATATTCGAATTAATTCCAAATTTGTCCACAGTATGAGGTAGATAATTTATCCATACAAGAGTGTTGGGTGAAAAATAAGTTATATATTTATATATTCAGAGAGAGACTAAAGCATACAAGTGAACACACGCATAAAATTTATTTATTTTTCTACATGATTAGATTCACAAGATAGAATGTGTTTTTTTGTATATTTGCTTATAACTTGGTATGCTACTTGTTTCTGGTTTGATTTATCGGGGGAAGTCTGTTTAAGTGTGTTTAAGCCCAGAAAAGTTTTTATGAAGCTCGATTACACCGTTTGAGTAATTTTTTGGAGAAGGTAAAGTTGCATCTAGTATATCGATATATTTTTGGAGTTGCAAACAACATCTTAAAGTGATTGATTGCACCCTAAACTATTTTTAGAGATGTAATCATCACCCTAAAGTATTTAAGGGTGCAATAAGCAACCTAAACTATTTTAGAGGTGTAATCAGTACCTTAATATATTAAAAATGGAGCAACTATATTCCTTTACTAACAGAATACTAACTCTGTTTGCTGACACACTATTTCCTTTTCTCTTTCATCGATCTTAAACCCCAAACATTGAATTAATATTCTGTTAGTAAAGGGGTTCAATTGCTCTATTTTTAACATGTTAGGGGCAAAATTGCACCCTTAAATACTAAAAAAAGGAACGAACATGTTGAAGATCGATGAAAAAAGAAATAAAAAAGTGTGTCAACAAACAGAGTTAGTATTCTGTTAGGGCTTGTTTGGTCTGAGGGGAGGGGAGAGAAAATGAGCGGAGGGAAAATTTTTTTGAGTTAAATTTAAAAAAATTAAAGAAGTGGGGTTAAAAATTTTTAATTAATTTTTCTTACTCTTTTATCTTATATATTCTCTTTATTAAAATTTTATTACCCCACTTCTTCAATATTTTAAAATTCAACTGATAAAAATTTTCCCTCCCCTCCCCTCCCCTCCAAATCCCTCACGCCAAACAAACATTTAGGGTTTGTTTGGTGTGAGGGATTTGGAGGGGAAGGGAGGGGAGGGAAAATTTTTATAAGTTGAATTTTAAAAGATTGAAGAAGTGGGGTAATAAAATTTTAATAAAGAGAACAAATAAGATAAAAGACTAAGAAAAATTAATTAAAAATTTTTAACCCCATTTCTCTATTTTTTTTAAATTCAACTCAAAAAATCTTTCCCTCCGCCCACTTTCCCTCCCCTTCCCTCAGACCAAACAAGCCCCTTAGTGAAGGAGTGTAATTACTCTGTGCCCGTTTGTTTCAGCGATTCGATTGCTTATAAGTTGCTTTTTAATAGTGATTTACGGTATACGAAGTAAGTATGTGAGAGGGGTTGTGTCTCGATTTACGTAAAAAGCAACTTATAAGCAATCGTAACGCCCAAACAAACAGGCACTCTATTTTTAATACATTAGAGTGCTGATTGCACTTCAAAAAATATATTACGATACTTACTGCACCCCCAAAAATAGTTTAGGGTGCTGATTTACCTTTTAAATACTTTAAGATACTGATTACACCTCCAAAAAATATAGACCAGATGCTTGCCGATCCACCCTTACCCCTTTTGAAATCCTAATCTATCGTGATTTCATTTACGTACGGCACTTTAAGCATAATTGACAAGAATGTGGTTACAAAATTATTTCCCCATCTAGACTTCTACTGAAGGCGATCGAGGGTTCTCAGAAACAAAGGAAAAATCATCACTTAAGCTTCATACAATTCACATTCATATTTGTAAAATTATTTTTACAATAGTCTAGCATATCAGAATCCATTAATAGATGAAAAACTATTGTATAAGACTTGCATTTAACCATCCAGACTGGAAAATGAAAATCACATCATGCCCTTTCCCTTCTTCTCTATTTTCTCCCTGACAATGAGTTATTCTCATGCAAGAAATAAAGAAACCACAAACCTGAACTTGACTGGTTCCGACTACAAAAATTAACGAGTCCTTGTTTATCATAAATCATAAGCCTCAACATTGAACAGACTGGACCAAAACCATATCCGGTTATCTACTATCACATGTCTGAAAACACGCCACAGAGTCGAGCTTCAGCTCAGTGGGGGATCGTCTGAAACTGATAGAAGAACAACTCATCAATATCACAGGTATAGCAGGACCGTGATTTGAATAAGCTTTTTAGTCTTTTAGCAGCTTCAGGAGACCATACACCTTCATAGAGTTGAAGAGGGCAGCTATGATAGCAGAAACTCGGGTTAAGAGAATCCACCTAACAATATCTATTTGCCTACCAAAAAAAGGTACAAGAAATGTTACAGGATCAGCAATCCTGTATGGCAAATGATCTTATCAAGCAACATTAAACATTTTATAACAAATCATGTGAAAGTGATATTGCCACGTTAAAATTATGAAACAAAGAGTCCTTCTCTATCCCCTCCCAAGAAAGAGAGAAAGAATAACCAAAAAGAAATAAAACCATGAACAGCAGAGCACAAGGTTTTCCATTAAACAATCTTCAGGAATTAGAATTTTGCAACGTTTAAGAAAAAATTTAAAAGGACGAAAATTTGATTTGTTTTTTTTTTAACTTTATACCCAGATAAAAAAGTTAACGCCGTGACAATCCTATGTTAACATGATTACATAAGCAAGCAACCAAATTTGAAGTTCTCTAATCTTAACCAAATAAGTTTAGCATATTTGAGATAGATACTTTGGTTTTGAATAAATTAGAACATAAGGACGGGATGTTTCCTCCATCCCTTCATATATATCGACACTTACCACGTCTTTGGGCATGGAATTTCTCTATACTCCGGTACCAAGTCCACTGGAAAAATAGTACAACAATGCGTAATATTCCGGCAGCAAAAACCTCAACAAATGCCATTAAGAATGAGCTTTGTGGGGAAAAACCAGAAGTTGCTAAGGCCAGCAAGTATCCCTCAAAATTGCAGGGGATGGAAAAGCTGCCAGATTTGATGCCATTTAAAGCTCTCCGAGCAACTTCATCAGCTTTCATTAAACCACTGGAGGACACAATTAAACTGGTCATATGTGGTTTTGTCTTGTTTTCTGCAAAGAGCATGTTTCAGTTTATCAATTCACTTGACTACAGAAAAAAAAGGGGGGAAACATTACCAAGGGATTGAATAATCAGATATTTGACAAGACAACAACAAAAACCCTATCAGCTACATGAATCGCATGACGCTATTATGCTCTATCGAAAACCAAATATTTCAGTGACTGTACCATGAGTTATGACCATTCTCTTGATAAGAATGCACATAACCTGGTATTCAGTGATGGACCATGAGTTATGAGCATTCTCTTGATATATATTATTCCCATTAGCACTGCTTTCACAACTCAGCTTAAATATAATGGAATTTTTTTTTCACCAAAAATATATAATTTAAGGGAAATTAGAAACATAATCAAATATATAATATAAATCTCTTCCACTTCTACTATTCCTAAGCTGCTCCTTTTCGTTGGCTTCAGACTGCTTTTACTGTTCATAAGCTGTTTTGTTCTTCCTCAGGCTGCTCACATTTCTGGCTTCTCGATCTTATGGAGGGAGGAATGAATTTGAATTTTGAACTTCAAAAGAAATTTTCAAAAAACTACCGCCAATGACAACCTAACAACCTTCAACAACCATATATATCCTGGCTGCCCGGAATCGTTTGGAGTGTGTGGTCATCTGCAGAATCACTGGAAGGAAAAAAAGCAAGAACTGCTCTAATAATATTCAAATATCGTATGTGTCCTAGGATCATCATCTCTTTGCAATTCAAATGTCTTGTGCTTCTTATTCTTCCCTTGCTTTCACATCTCTGCATCGTTTCATTCTTCTTGCATGTCTGTTGGTTTTGTTCTTCATTCTTCGTGCTTCACTTCATTATAGTCTATTAATGTTAATTTCACTTATTCTCTCCTGACTTTTACATATCTAATTACGCTTTTGCCTTTTACATATCTAATAACTCTTCTGGCTTTAATTTTATATTGTTGATTTGATTTGGTTTACATGAATGCCCTGAAACGCAGACGGTACTCACCACATAAAGAAGTATTCATCAAAGGTGACATGAACATGAGGGGAGATCTTGCTTGGTCTTTGGGTTCTGTGATCGGAAGCTTGCTGTCGGGTAGCCCTTTGTCTTTGGGGTAGCCCTTCAGCTTTAGGGGTTGTGGCAGGGGTCACTTTTTGGGTCGCTGCTTGGCCTTTCTGAATCGAGATTGGGAGATGAGGTTGAACAAGGAAACTCTTCAAAATGTTGTTATCCAAGATGAACAGATAGAGAAGTGAATGAACAAGTTGGATCGCATTAAAAAATGAAACAGCGAGGAGGGTTCCTCTGTTTCATGTTTTAGCTCAACCTGAGATGGAGGAGAAGCAATTTTCCGACCGAAACAGCGGCGAGCTTTGAGCTTGATGATGAGCCACCGACAAAGAGAAGCTTCATGAGTTTGATCGTATATGTATCAGGGAGTCCAATCTCCGGCGAAGAATCCGACCCATAGTGAATATCGGGTGCTCTGTTTCACTGAGATGACCCTTGCCGGAAGAAGATCGGAACTGGGAACTGGGAACTGGGAACAAAAACTGTTATCGCGGTTGAGAGCTTCTTCGAAAGTGATAAGCAGGTCTGATCTCAACACGTCATCCTTGACAGCCTCCACACATAACCCACATGACCACCGACCTTGAAACCTCTGATGAACACGGAAGATGTAAGCAGGAGTGCAATCCTCGGAGAATCAGCATGAATCATACTTGACGCTCTCCTGCCTCTCCACCTCCATTTGAGGTTGTGTTGTTGTGACACTTTGCTTCCCCCCAAAAAGTTTTCATGTGTTAATATTTAATAATAAACAAATGCCTTATATTTAGAAATTTTGAATTTTTTTTTCTTTTATCGCCGCAGCATTCAGTCTGATGGTAATGAATGGGGATATTAAATAGGAATAAAAGCATTGTGGGGTTGCTTCACTGTTCACACATGTCATATAAGTGAAAAACTGAATATGACAGCCTGGAAAATTGTGGACATAGGATGGTAAATTTACCTACTAATAAAGTAATAATGAGCTTTCATATTCTTCTCTCTGGTTTTGCTTAACAAAATAATCTTCTCTCTGGTTTGTACACACGCTTTTGACCCAAAAATGATGATCAATCAAAGGAGACACGTTAATATTACCATTTGCATGAAATAAAGTGGCGTTATGCTGTTTGTGGCACTGTAAATTATGTTATGATTGTTTTATTTTGAAATAGGAGCTTTACATATAAAGGAGAGGTATATAATTGTATGAATCTTGCGACTAATCTCATAAAGCAAAGAGGACTAACGTGTATCTTTTCCTAAAAAACCAAATAGCTTTTTTCTATTGTGATTAGAACCGATAGCTCCTTCTACATAATCCATATGATGAAATTGACTTTGGTGAGGACTTAATTATGTGAGTCATAATCATACTTCTTTTTAAATCCTATCACTTCCTCTCTTACTAATTATTTCTTCTTTCAGATCTTATTAGGGGCGCCAATCAACTATTAAGGAAGTGCATGATGGTATTGAACAATGGACCATTATTGTCATAGTCTTCAAAAAATGGAATATTTACTGCAAGAAAGCCTCCTCAAAGCTTTTTTGCATTTCAATAAAGAGATTTTTTTTGCTATGACTATCAATAAAAGTGAAATGCAATCTCTACGATATGTTGGATTGTATCTTTGCAAGCCAGTCTTTACACATGAACAACCATATATTACATTGTCAAGAGTTAAAACCATTGAAGGCTTGAAGATAGTTGTTGGTGATAATAACAGCAAGGACAAGGGGACTACAAGGAATGTTTTGTATCAAGAAGTATTCTTAAATTTGAATTAGTGATATTAAGACTATTAATAATGTAATATGTAGGAGTTACATGTATATTATTAGTATGTCATGAACATTTCAAGTGGTAAGACAATGAAAAATGCTGGGCAAATTGATAATGTTTCTAATTTATAATTAGCAGAAGCACAAGCTCCCCTTGCAATGCACGGGTAGCACATGCTTGTTTTATATACTATCAGTGCCCACCAAAAGGAAATATTTAGCTAAGAAAGTGTAACAATCAGCTTGAAATTCTAAGCAGTAAGTTATTCTATGTATGGATTCAAGTATTCTGATCTATAGATTATGACTCCTCACATCCATGATTAGCTTAAACAAACAAGATCAAATTGATAACAGATGATATCCAAGAGGCTACTTAACTCATTACCAGTACAAAATGCATATGAACAGAAAGCAAAAATGATGTAATTGAAAAAATAAGCTCAAAAACTGTTCAATACCTTCCAATAGACCCGGGGTGTCTGTGTCTGGAGGGAATATAAGAGAAACACGAATGTCATCTGCTACAACCTCCTGTTGCAATGCCTCTGCTAGACCACGAAGCCCAAATTTACTTGCAGCATAAGCTGTATAACCATAAATACCAACCTACAAATAAAATATAAATTCATGTCAACAGATATATAACTCATACTACTAACTTATAAATTTTTATTGACAGCTTTAGAATCCAAGGCAAGAGATAATTAGCATATCTGTTCAAACAATCACCCATTTATTTCTATTGTCCTCAACACTGTAAAGTAAGATGCCCTAAGCTGACATGATTCTTCAGGGGTTTTGCGCAGCAATGGGCATAAAAATATTCTACACAATAATTTCACTTGCCTAATGAAATGTTGACATGAAATTATTGTACATCGCACTCATTTGTAATATTTATAAGCAGGAACTTAGTTACAAAATGCAGGATTCTAATAGGAAATTTGTTGATCTTTACTACACCATGGTTTGAACCCCAACTAAGGTATGGCAGTGCTAACAGCACTTCATGATCAATAGATGTGATAGAGAGATAATAACAAGAAAAGTTCTCTCTGATCGTTATATGCTTTATTAAAGATGTGCTCACAACAGATCTGGCTATTTACATTTTACTGCACGACCCATGTGCTCACAATTGATCATGTTAGTTAGCAACAAGATCTGTATGCTCAAGACAAATTGTTCTAGTTTTAGAACTCCCAGCAGTGAAACATGAAATGAACTTGAAATTGAAAATGGTATTGTTGTATATTTCTTTAAAAGCTGTTTGTTCTGTTTTGACGTTCATTTCAATTGATTTAGAATTATTCAGTCCTATGAATTTATTTTGTATTTGGTAGTTGAAATCATTATATACGGTTTGCTTATTCTTTGGAATGTTGTCTGGAACCATAATATTTCTTTCAAAAATTCTACTTGTTATCTTATTACCCTATGTGAAATGTTGACGTTCATTTCAACTGATTTAGAATTATTCAGTCCTATGAATTTATTATCTATTTGGCAGTTGAAATCATTATATACGGTTGCTAATTCTTTGGAATGTTGTCTGGAACCATAATATTTCTTTCAAAAGTTCTACTTGTTATCTTATTACCCTGTGTGAAATGTTGTAAAACACTTTTGTAGCTGAATTCATTTATTAAGGCACATAGACTCCTCAACTTTTGAGTTCATAATATTTTATGGATTTTCTACAAAAACACAGGTGCCATGCTTGCCTTCATTCAGTTATCATGGCACGCTATTTACTCATTACGTTCTCATAACTCACTTCCTGTTTTCCAAGTTTCCAAGTGCAATGTTTCCCAAGTCCGACTCCAACATTCTAAATCAAGTCACCTCCACAGTGCCAATCCCAGCACTTGTTCTAGTGGGTGCAATATGCCAATTTTGTTTTACTTTTGATGTATAATACTATAATTTACAATCAAGTTGATTGCTTCATGAAACTACAAGCAGGGAGTTGTGATCAGTTTTGATATATATGCACTTTTTGACTGCATGCTGTGTCAGAAAGTGGAATTCTTGATTGATACACTCAACATGTGATTGTTTTACTGATTGTACATTTTCAGTAGATAGATCCCATTTTCCAGAAAAACTCCACAAAAATTTTTATGATAATTTGAACGAAAAATTTAAAGCACTCTTGAGATAGAGTACCTACACAAAGATGCATGGTTTAATCTCAACAAATCCCCTTTAGGTAGAGAGTGCAAAATCATAACAATTCGTAGATGTTCGCCAGAGCAATTTTATCGAAGAAGCAATTTGATAACGAAGTTCCATAACCCCTTCAAAGTATAGGAGGACAATACCTGACCAGCCTGTGACGACATAATAGCAATTGAAGCAGGTCCCCGGTCCATCCTGTTCTTCATTCCCGGCAACGCAGCCTTGATCAAATTGAAACTACCCATTAAATTCACGTCCATAATGAACTTCACCCCAAACAATTCCTGCCGCTCGATCTCCGTAGCCCAAAACACCCCGTGATTCACAATCAACACATCAATCGGTCCCGCTTCATCGACGGCCCGTTTCAGGGCATCATAGTCGCGCACATCAGCGGAGTAGACGGCCACATCGATGCCGGTAGAGAGGCGAATCGAATTCCTGGCCTCCTCGAGCTTATCCAAAGAGCGAGCAAGGATCGAGACGCGAGCACCGTCAGCAGCAGCCTGGCGGGCCAGGGCGAGGCCGATCCCACTCGATCCCCCGGTGATGAACACATGGCGATTCTTGATCTGGACCTTCGCCGGACGAGGCCGCACGATGAAATACAGGAGAAAGAGGACAGCAAGAGGACACAAAATGAGGAGAGTGAATAAGGCGAAGTTGGCGACCGCCATTACTGATTGGCTTCGAAAACCTCAAAATGGTTGCGAATTTTTTCTCCTCTTACCCTACTCGCAGCAAGGCGATCCTTCCAATCCAAGATTGAACATTTCTTGTTTCGCGCTAGCGGCCGAAGTTTCTCAAACAAGTGGCAGTCTGGCGTGCTTGTGCTTGTGGGCTTCACAAATGCCAATTACCTATATTTAAAAAAATTAAAATTTAAAATCAGCATGCATGGAAATGGATGCTTGGTTGTTGACAAGTTATTACAATGACAAAATCTTAATCTCCCAATGCCTGCAACATACTAGAAAATCAATAAAAAGAAAACGAAATTTGTCTCTGAGATTAATGTCAAGTTTGATTTCACTATTTCAGCAGACCGAAGTAATTGTCCATGTAACACCATATTTTCTTAAACATTTAGATGAGTTTAAATAGATAATGGAGTCTATGTCCAAAAAAAAAAAAAAAACAGATAATGGAGTCAAACCAGAAATGAGAAATCATTTATAAATTGTTAAAAGTCCCAACTTCAATATAGGATTCGAACATGCACTTAAGTGGGTTTTTCGAAAACTTTTAAAACTACTTTAAGTGTAGCCTCAAACTAATTTGCAAATTCATTATCATTTTTCAAATCCTTTTATTTAATAACAAAGCGTTCTCTGGCAATAGCCCGCATGATGATGGTTAATTTATGGGCTTTTAGTGTTTGGTTACTAGATTCTAATTCACTTATCGCTTTAAATACTAACGTGTGAGTTGATATACTAATGTTCAGGTTACATCTATTTTGTCTACCGCAATTGCTGCCGCTAGCCATACTTTAGTTACATTTACAAATTATTCAATTCCCATAATAATAGATAACCAACGGGACTAGAGGTTTCTGTCGTGCACTTCATTTGTCTCTGATTACTTTCTTGCCCTTGGAACTGCTCACCTTTGCTGTGGATTAATTGTTGGAAAAGGTGAGATTCAAAGGAATCTCAATAGTACAATAATCACTTATAAGATATGCAAATTACTAAGCATGTAAAGCAAATCATCAAACAGTAAACTCACAGTATGTAGCAAACAAAGGGCCTAACAGATCCTTTATCATAGAACCACAGTGCTTGGTGATCTTGATCTGGCAGCCCAAGGCCTCCGCCCCAAACAAGATATGCAAACTAGGGTAACCCTCTATGTTGTAGCCTAGGGTAACTCCCTGTGCAACTTGCACTTGCGGATCTTACTGCCTAGGGACTAACTATCCCGCACATAAGCAGATGATAGGGAATTCATACAATGTGCCTTTAAAGTCAATGCATTATTCCCAATGTGTAGTTAATGTGCCTACACTAGCTCCAAGTGCTTAACTTAACCCTTGGAGTTCCAACTTATTACCATTTACCCTAAACGCCTCATTTTCGCATGTTTAGCCTATTTTGCTAGAATTTTCAATTTATAACTTTGTCCAGGAAACTCCAATTAGATTGGTTCAAAATCCTATGTGACCCTTTCCAAGTCTACTTTAAGGGGAAAATGCCTCCCACGGCCAATTACACGCACATTGTTCTATAATTCCAACTAATACTGCCACTAACATTACTTTAGATTTAATGCCTAACTTCAATCAATCATAACTCATAATGTACCAATCTAAATGCCACAGAGTATTTATCAAATTAAAGCTTATAATCTATACTATAATTGTAGAAAGTTTCATGGCCATTGGATCACATTTGTTCAATTAAAAACAAGCCACAAACTACCTACCTCACATTTAGCAGCATTAAACCTAGGTGACATTGAATTCCAATTTTCACATTTTCTATCTTATTCATCCAAAATCACAACCTTAAGCTACCGTTGCACAATTTCTCATGTAGAATCCATTGGTGACTTCAAATTCATCAAAATCACATTCCTTTTCCTTGCCCTGCTCTTGGCCGAATTGTAATACCCCGAAATTTGGGATTTGAGGCTTGAGAATAAGCCCGAAATAAGTGAATTACTGAGCCCCAGTTTAGCAGGAGCCCAAATTTATCCCCTAATAATTCTTATATCTTTGGAGTATTAAGAAAGTAAAATGGTGAATTTTGGAGAAAGTAATTATGTTTTCGGTGAAATCACCCATGAGGTAGTAAGCTTGTCATGTGATTTTGAATGATCAAATGATGATAAAAAATTATGAAATTTTACAAGGTGAAATTAGACATCCTAAGATTTAATTTGATATGTCATATGACTCAATTAGAGCTATATACAAAAAGATATGAATTTTTGAAGTCAGCATAGAAAAACTGTGAAGTTTCTGGAACAGCATACAAAGATTGAAATTCTGGGAATTTTTTTATTCCATCTAGCAAAAGTCTATATTTTTTTTTGAAACTACACTCAATAAGGGTTCTATAGACTTTGGAATCACTCCAATTTAATTTTTCTAGAATTAGTTATGATTTTTCAAAGTTTGGGCAGAAATCTGCCAGAATTTCTGAAAAATCCGAAAATGAAAAATTTGTGATAATAACTTTGTAATTATGAGGTAAATTATGATCAGCCCATTTTGGCACAAACTTAGACCCCTGATGTGAATAGGGCTGACTTGAAGAGGGAAATATTAGTTGCATTGTATGGGCTTTCATGTAGATAGGAAGTGTGTGCACAAAGTCAATATTTTTGGAAATTTGCTAATTGTGATGACATAAGCATAAGATTATTAAAGAAACATCATCTTCCTCCTACAACATTTTGACGCCATTCTGCAACCAAAATAAAGAAAAAGAGTTGAGAGGGTTTTGGGAGAAAGGGAGAAGAGAACTCGCAAGGTTTGGAAGCTCCTCTTTTGGTGTTAA
The DNA here is from genome assembly GCA_963855925.1 of Inga laurina. Taxonomy (NCBI): domain Eukaryota; kingdom Viridiplantae; phylum Streptophyta; class Magnoliopsida; order Fabales; family Fabaceae; genus Inga; species Inga laurina. The sequence continues at coordinate 18,167,994 of OY979702.1, read as the reverse complement.
AACACCTAGGGTTTTCAGCCAAGTCAAGGAAAAGCTATTGGGAGCTTGAGGACCAAGCTGAGAGCCCGAGTTGCTGGCACACAAATCGAGGAGAAAAGCTGGAGGTAAGGGACTTACCTTACTTGCATGTATTTGATATATTTGCTTGTGTAGTGATGTATGTGATTGCTTGACTTGATTGTGTATAGCATATTTGAATAAATGAAGCTATGTGTCTGTTTTGTCATGGCCATAGTTTTGTTACATGAAACATTGAGCATGCAGAAATGTCATTATGGGTCATACATCTAGTTAAAGCTAACATGTCATACACGTAGCATCTATCATGCATGCATTATGGTATCTGTTTCCTACTGAGATTCTCTCGAATCTCACCCTCCCCTACCAACAATTTAGACAGGAGACGACAGAAGATATGCAAACAACAATGCAGAGTACCGTACGAGGGTATTACAGTAGTGGAACGAAGACGGGAAGAAGTCTCCGTTTCATTGGGATGAGTTTAGACACCCTAGTAGCCTTGTGCGGCTATCTTAATCATAAGTATCATGTATAAACCCCTATGGGGAATTTATGTAATCATGCACATATTATCAGTATAGTTATGTTATTCCTGTGTTGCCTACCGAACCGCATATCGTTTTCTGCAAATACTCTGAAAAAGATTGAAATTGATATAAGGGCGTAACACTAATCACACTACACAATCAAACAATTACCAAGTTTGCAATTTTTCCACTAAACTAGTCTAGAATCATCATTAAACACCATGTATTATCATTTCCTTAATCAAATCAACATAAAACCCTAAAACCTCATGATGACCGAAATTAGGGCAGCCAAGAGAGAATCCACAATAATCAACCAATCAGCAAGATGTTTGGTTCAAATTAAAGCCTAAGCTCACCTCTTTCACTTTCTAGGGCTTGTTCTTTGTGTCTCCAACTTTTACGCTTCTTGGGCAACTCAAAACACCTCCCCTTGAGAAAAAAAAAACCATAGAATTGTAGCTCTTAGTAGGGGGAACAATGTTTATGAAGAGATTTTAAGCTAAAGAGGTGATTTAGAAGGTGAAATTGGATCAAAGAAACTTACCTAATGCTCTTCCTCTTTCCTTTTTTCCCCACTCTTTTTCTCCTTTTTGGCCGTCACTTTGGAGTGTAAATGGAAGAGTTATTGGTTTAATTCATTAATCCTCTCTTCCCATAACACTTAACTGAAATGTTTAGATGAGTTGGGAGTGTGGTGATGTGTCACAAATTGGGTGGCTTCTTGAAAAGTAACTTGGTTGATTAACCAAGTGTTGGTTGGGTTAATTGAGTGGATATTTTCTCTTTCCTTTCCTTCCTTGTCTTGGCCGACTTTGGCTCTTAAAAACAGATGAGAATGTGTGTTGATTAATTGTTTCCTCTCTCTCTCTTCCTTTGTCTTGCTTAAAGTATGTCATAAGTCCAAGCGTTGACCAAGCTCTTCCTCTTTCCTTTTCTTTTGTGTTTGGTTGACTTTTCTTGTATAAAAGGTGAGGAAATCAATTAATTAAATTCTCTCTCTTTTTTCCTTGGGCATTGGCCGAAATTCTCAAGTGAAGAGGAGAAGAATTTGTTGATCAATTCCCTTTTAAAGCTTATTTTTTGGTCAATTTTTTAACTTGATAAAAAATGAAGACCAATTAACTTTTCCTTCTTTTCTTCTTTCCTTTGTAGCTTGAGTCAATAGGTATTCAATTACTTAAATTACATTCTCTTTCTTTCATTTGGTGTATTGACCGAAATTGCCCACACAAAAAGGAGAAAACATATTGACCAATTGATCTCATGTGTTCAAGTTCAAGTTTGATCAAAGTGTTCTTCCAAATGTGGGTTGACACTTTGACTAAGCTTTTCTCTTCCCCTTTTTCCCCTCTTTGGCCATCCCTATCGAAAGGAGAGATTTAATTTGTTTTTCAACTTTCATGATTACTCTTGCTTTTTATAGCTAAATCCTAACCCTTCATTTTTATTTTCAATTTTAACCTCAAGATTAAATGGCAAGTGTTTCTTTTACCTTTGATCATGGAAATATTAATTGTTTTGCCACTAGTTCTTTTATTTCTCTTTATTATCTCTTTCTAGATATCATTTTTTTCTTCTTTTAAAGTTCAAGTTAGGCTCTATATCATTTCTGGATTTTGGTAAAGAAATTAGGTACTTTCCTTTAGTTGATTGGAACTAAGTTCCTTGTAAAGTTCCCAAAGCAATTTATAACATTATTTACACTTTCTATTTGGTACATTTAGCTCTTGAATACATTTTGGGATATTATAGTGCCAGAACCGAATATAATTTAAAGGATTTAAAAAAGAATGGAAATTAGAGTTGTATAGAGGAGGAGGAGGAGGAGGAGGAGGAGGAGGAGGAGAAATTTCTGGGTTTGAAGGAATAATGGGGAGGAGCTCGAGGTACGAAGCTTATGTTGTTGCATGGGTTATATTTCTTAGCAACAAAAAGTGATGAAGATGAAGATGGGTAATTGATTCAGCTTCAAGAGCTTCCCAATGATCGATCATTATATAAGCTTCAATGATATGTGGGAGGTTTCTTTTGTCTTTATTTATCTTCACTTCTGAATTTTGAATCAAATGTTAGGACGTGGGAGTAGGCTTTGATGAGACGCGAATCTAGGCATTGCGACAAACACTACGCAAAAACATATGATAAAATTTATCTCATTAAATAATATAGCCCCACTAATCCTGAATATAAAAATTAGTTAGAAGCAAGGTTATTAAACCCAAACCAGCCACTGAATGTGTCGGGATACTGGGCTAAGGGTTAGTGGGTCATATCAGAATCAACCTAAGACCAAATCGGTGAGAAATAAAAAATTGAGAAATAACTTAATTTCTCATCACACCATCCATAATTCCAAATACCATATATCATTTCAATACCTTGAATCACCGCAAAATAATCATATTCTTGACAAAAGATCCAGCGGCAGACAAAAAAATAAGTAATCATAAAGCACCAGGCGACATCAAAAATTTTGTGAGTGTAAAAACGAAATAAAAAGCTACAAAGATTGAGCTTGAAGACCCAATGCTTCATCTTCCACGATTTAACCCACAACGAACGGCGACGGCCAATGAAGAACAACCGAAAGCTCGAACCTTTAACCCACGACGGTAATGATTAAGGCTCAATCGAGCACCTGAAGCTTGGCGCCATGGAGGGAGAAGAAGAGCGATTGCGTCAATTTTTTTTTTGATTATGAGTTATGTTTTGTCCTTTTTTGTAGCGTTTTGGCCGTTTCAAACTTGAAGCTTAAATTGATAAAAAAGAAGAAGAAAACCACCAAACAATGTCGTTTCTTCCTTTTCAAAAAGAAAAAAATAAATAAATGACCTACACGACATGCTAAACTCGGGTGGATGGCTTAGGGTCATGGCTGGGTCACCCCTAGTCAGAGCCGAGTCAAGAATGACATCAGTTTCTAAGCTTGACTAGACCAGTTTCAAAGCCAGTTCACAGGTTTTCAGTCCAAACCGGCCGATCCAATCTAAGTTTCATAACCATAGTTGGAAGGTTTCATGTTGTTATTAGATGTAACACCTCAAAGAACGTTATTTTTTAACTTTATAATTTTTTTTCTAAAGTGATTATAGAGTTTTCTTTAAGGAGTTGTCCCCATTCCAATACAAGTAATTAAAAGGTTATTTTAAGAAAAACATCACATATCTTTTACAATCAATTAACTTAACTAATTTTTTTCATCCATACAAATTCGTTATCTTTTTTTAATCAAGCATACAAATTATTTATGAAACTCCTATACTTAATATTCAACATAAAATAATTCACTTAATATTTAAGACAACATTGAAAATTTATAACAACTCACAATATTTATTCATAATTAATAATATGACTCTTTTACAAGTCATTGTATTATCAATCAATCAATCAATCAATCATCAACTATCAATCAACTATATACTAGAAAATTTGTAAAACCCGCTAAATAATCCAATTAGCACAAAATCAAGTCGGATAATAAAGTTACAAAAAATGATGACATGTGATGATAGGGATGGCATACAATGAAGGCGGTAAGATGAATTTGAAATTAGATGTAAAATATGGAATCATAATTATGTTAACATTTATATTTACATGTTCCATAAATAGCAAAAAATTCACCCTCCATGATTTCAAGAATCTCCATAACTAATTTTGATTTGATGGGATAAATGGAATTTAAATTTAGACAATAAATCAAGAATCATAATTATATTAATAATAATATCATTGTAATCCAATCATACCCAATCACGGTACCTTCAAAAATGGGTTGGATTTACACACTTTCAAAAATGACGAAATGTGATTAATGTGGTTTGCATATAGGGAAGGAAGTGAGTTGAACTTGAAATTAGACATAAAATAAGAAATTAAAATTATATTAATAATTACATTTACCTTTAGAAATTCAATAATTACTAATTTCGGTTTAATCTTCCCTTAGAAATTCCATAATTACTAATTTCGGTTTAATGTTCAACACTCATAGTGCTCCTTGTCACTTCTCGCCAAGAAATACCATAAATCATATGAGTAATTACTAAATATTAATATAGTAATGCAACTTTACAATCGAGGTCAACAAAGTCTTGCTTAAAATTTGGTTATTGCAATAAATTTAAACTTGTCAATTTATATTATTTATATCAATCATCTATCATTTACTGTAACAACACAAAATTGAGGATTTTGCCACAATAAAAGCAACAATTGTAAAGCTCAACCTAGGATGAATAATCACAGTATACAGCATAGGAGTATTATCACTCCGTAGCATCAATGAAGGCAATGGCAGACACTACTCATGAACTACTCAAATACATCAATGATAGCAAGGAAACATGGTGCATTATAGTAGAATGCTTAGAAAATGGACGATGACGAAGAAGAACCCATCATTTGAGGTTTGGATAGTTGGTATGATTTTAACCGACGAGCAGGTAAGTAAATAGTGTAGTTCACGTATTCACTAAAGGTATTTTATCTGTAGCTCTTAAATCAACTTGATGAAAACAGGGTGATTGAATCGAGCCTTCTATTGTTCAGAAGGGACAGCTCAAACGATACACCAAAGATTTATTAGAGGGTGAGGTCTACAAGTTCAAGAACTTTGAAGTGTTGGTCAACGATGATGATTACAAAACATGTGCACACCGATGGAAGATTGTGCTCCACTCGAATACATTTTTTGAGAAACGCAACTTCCGCATCTCTGAACACTCATTCAATCTAGTTTCAATTAATGACATCACCAGTAAAGAGGCAAAAAATGAAGAGCTCATTAGTTAGTATACCTTCCTAGCATTGTTTGTATTCAATCAATTTTATACTAACCAGGACATCATATTCATTAGAGGTGATTGGCTTCCTACAAGCATTTGAGAGATTGGATGATTATCGAAGATACTCTGACACAAAGAAGAAATTGGTTTTCACAATTGCTTATCATAAGTAACATACATTTTACATTTAACATTAACCCATCGAATGTATAGCATATGTTACCAAAACATCTCATCATCATCATCATCATCATATTATCATTCATGAGAAGTGAAGTTTGAGTCAACGTAACTCTGTAGAGGGAGGTCGCAGTCAAAGCCTTTAGGGATAGGACGGAAGATCTGGATGTGCCCACCGTAGTTGTCATATGGTTTGCTAGGATTTCAAAGAATAAAAAGTATTACATGTTTGTAATAGTACCATCACGATTTTGTTATTTCATTTTACTTACATGCTTTTTTGTTCAAGGTTATGGAGACATGTGTAATGCCTTCACTGCAGCACAAGTTTTCTTCAATCCAAATTTTCTAAGAATTTTATGACAGGTAAAAACTTTATTTTATGAATGTTTATAGTGCATCTGAGTTCTCATTTTATATAATAACGTACATAGTATTAAAACGTATATGTCACATTACTTTACAAGCTTACCAGTGCTCTTGAGGCAAGCCAGGCTTTCACACAGATTTCCTCTAACATATCAACTGAGATCAAAAGTAACTCACTCTTAGCATTCCTAGTCAGAATTACTCTAAATGAAATATTCAAATTATCAAAGGTAAATAGTTTCCACTTTAACCAATCGCATGTTTTTAATACTTACTAACTTACATTCTTGAAATGTGTTGCTTAGGAATTTAAAATTGTTACCAAGTTAACAATACAAAAGCTTGAGACAACAAACGGTTGGTTCTATGATGGATGTCCATGTGATAAGAAACCAATCTATGAGGGAACTAAGTTGACGTGTAAGTCATGTCATAAGGAAGTGCTGATATTTGAGCCCAACTAAGCTAAAATTGCAGTCTACATTCATCAACCATGTGTTTACAACGCACTATAATTTATTAACTTAATGACTAAATGAATAATGACTTAATCATTAACGATTAATGATAAAATTTGAACGGTTATTTTTAATAGGTTCAAGGTTGATTACACAGTGTTTGATTCTACTACAAAGTCTTCCATATTAATATTCAACAGTCATGTATATGAGCTTGTAGGTTGCACAGCTGCTGAGCTTAAGATGAAGGTAGTGAAGGTTTGGAAGTCTTATTAGTACTTTTATAAATTTGAAAATGGTTATTTTTTATCAAAATGACCATTCCAACAAAATAAGTTTCAATTTCAAGCAGGGGTTTCTTACTTCCCTAAAGACTTAACTATTGAAGCTATTGGAAGGGAGATTGTGGTTAGGCTAAAGGTAAAGGATTACAATATAAAATATCCCGCGAGTAGTATGAGTGTCTCATACTTTAGTTCAGAGAAGGACATTCTTGAAAACTTCAAATATACTGGTGGAAATGTCATTGAGTAAGTAAGCAATCTACATAATACGCACATTAATAAATATTTCACATTCACCCAACTCATCATGGTAATTTATAATAGTATTGAGCTTCATAGGTATTAGAGTTGACCTCCTTTCCTTTTTTTTTTTGTTAATTTTGCTTCCTAGGATTCACCATTGGAGTCATCTGCATCAAGATCATTGGAACACAATACGAGCAATGACAAGGTACGGGATGAATATGACATAACAAACAAACTCAGATGGTGACTCCTCTGATGACTGTATCAAAGAGAAAGGAAATTGAAACAAGTGGACTGTGGACTGGTTGAAGTTGATGATATTGGGTTGCACGAACTGTCAACTCCCAGCTTTAGTAGTACCAGACCAATCAAGAACATCAAACAAGAAAAATAGGCCTTGTTCTTTCCATCAAAGTGGCTTCCGTATCTTAATTTTTCATTGAATAAGTTTGTTTGTGGGTCTTACTCATTTCAAATTTCAAATTCTGAAAGTGTTTAGAGATGGCTTAACTCTCATGCTTTGGTGGATAACTATTACTTTCAATTAGAGTGTTTATCTAATTTCCAAACTTATTTGTCTTCAACCTTTTTCCTATGTGATTGGAGAGTTGCATATTTGTATCCAATTAAATAAGAAAACAACCTTTCATACAAGTCAATAAAATAACCTTTGGTTAACGTAATGCTTTCCTATTTTTCACCACTCTACCAGCAATGCTCTCCTAAATTTCATTGCATGACATACGGACAAAGAAGGAACACTTTTGTTATGCTCTTGGATCTAAATTTGTCTATCCTTAAATAGATAATCACTATTTGTAATACCCCAAATTTTGAGATTTGAGGCTAGAGAATAAACCTAAAATAAGTGGACTGCTAAGCCCTGGTTTAGCAAGATCCTAAATTTTGATTATGGGTTAAGGACTCCAAAAGTGGAGATGATTATTGATAAATAAACCCTTTTGGAGAAGATGATGTGATTTGACACTCGAATGTGATTTGTATGTGTTGTGAACAGTGTCGAAACCCTGTATTTAAGCTCAATTATGAATTAACATCTAAATTGACTTAAAATATAGGGAGGGCATATAAGGTGGTGTAAATGAATGAGAAAATGAGTTTGGTGGTGATTTAGTATGAATTGTCATAATCAGGGGCTAAACATTAAAGTTATCGACCAATTTGCTAGTTACCGAAGAGGAAACTCATTGGTAACTTCAAGGTCAATGGTTGAGATTGATTTGTGTAAAAATCAAGGGGTGAAATCAAGTGTATGTGAGCTCATGAAAGATGGATTAGGTGTGTGATATATGGCACTTTTTGGACCATTGGATCTTGGTCAGAAGTTCAACACTCTTTCTCTCTTCTCTCTCCCTTATTTGGACGTTTTGGGGGCCAAAAATCTGCCCATCTTCATCTTCATCATCTCTCATCTCTCTCTTGTTCCTCTATTGTCGTCCATGAGAGAGAGGAACGAGAAAGAAGGAAGTCAAGGTATGGTGCTCTATTTGTCCTCTTTAGCTTAAATACCCTTCTTTAATGTTGTTCATAGTGATGAGAGCTTCATCTCTATGGTTTTATATTTTTGAAAGGAGGTGTTTGAGAGCTTGTGGGAATTTGGAAAGATGAAGAATCAAGGAATTGGTTTGGGAAAGAGGAAGAGGTGAGTATTCGAAGCCTTTTGATCTAAGTTTTGTGATTTGTGGATGAGTATTGTGAATTGTGAAATTTGCCCTGATTTGTGTGTGATTTTGGAAATGATGAATTGGCTTGTGTATTGTGGTGCAATTGGTGTTTTTTTGTGTGATATGATCATTAGAATTAGTTTGGAACATTAAATAAAAAGTTTAGAAATGTTGTCCATTGGAAGTCTGTTCTGGGCAGTATGTTTGTGTTGATGTTTTGAATGGGCAAATGATGTCAGAAAATCCTAAAAATTTTGTAGTATTAAAGTTCACATCCCAAGCTTTAAAATAGACAAATAAATTGTGTCATTTCGCTTTGTTGGCCGGGAGATATGATTGTTCAAAGTTTGGGATGGAAACTAAACTCTGTTTTGGAGCAGTGTTATGTTTTGTGTAATTCTAGAATTTTGTGGTGATTTCTATGTTAGTGCAGGCGTTTCACCCAAGGGGGTGAATTGGGTGATAATAAAAATTTAAAATAAAACAAATCAGGACTGGAAGTCGATAAGGAGAAAATTAAAAAGTTAGGAAGATTTCACCAAGGTGTACGCCAGGGGTTATACTGGTTCGGTCTAAATCACAATGACCTACATCCAGTCCACAGACAGAGCCTGTGCTTTCACTATTCCTTCCAAGATTCAGCGGGTTCTTGGCACCTTGTACACAACGATCTAATCCTCTCTTTGAATACTCGCTCCCCCTTACACAATGTAAGTAGGTACCCACCTTAAAGTCCCATAACTTTAAGGTATCTCTTAAAACAAGTGTACATAATCAATAAATGTTCTCTCTCACAGAGTTGGTAATATAAACACTAAAGCGTATGATACAAAGAGGTAATAATAGCTCAGAAATGAATATTCGTCAGTTTTGTAGTTCAGCGTCTTAACTCCCGCTTTGAATGCCTTTGCTATTTGTAGTTGGAAAGATCTTAATGATCGTTGGGGACATTTAGTTTTCCCGTTACTCACTGAGCATGACTCAGAACATTCTTTATGTTATTTGGATATAGCCGTTGAGGTGAAGAGAATGTGTTGGAAGAAAATCAAATTGCATTTAATGTCTCTGACACATTATATCTGCTTTTCTTGGAATCCAGAAATCTGAAGTGTCAATCTCCTGTAACTTGCTTTGAGAATGTTAATCATGAATAAAAATGATAATAAGCAAGATTAATGAAGATTAATGAAAGTACTCAATGATTCTGAGAAATTTAGATTTAGATGTGATGCTCTGTTTTTCATGAAGAACAAGTATTCGAATACTATTATAATTATCAGGATAATTTAAGTCTTTTCAGATAACATACTATTCGAATACCTTTTTCTCTATTTGGATAATATTTGAAATTTTACACTGACATTATTCGAATAGTTGAGATACCTATTTGAATAGTGATCTCTTAAACTCAAAAAGATTATCCTGATACATGAGTTATTATTCGAATACTTGCTTCAAGTTTGACTAAAACATTTTCTTTCAGCTTTCTATATTATTCGAATAGTTTTCTTGCTATTCGAATAATTTCTCATCTCAATCTCATAGTCTTGATGTTGGTTTTGAAATGATATTTCGAATATTAAAAACACTATTCTAATAGTGGCTTTACTATTCGAATAGTCTTCTTATTAATCGAATAATATAACTTGAAAATTCTTTTGAGCACACATTTATTATTCTGATAATTGTCATACTATTCGAATAATGCATTTGATGTTCACTTTGAAAAGTATAAATCCTATTCGAATAATATACCGACTATTCGAATACTTTTGTTTTGAAAAAAAAAAAACTTTCAACTGTTATAATAGATTATACTATTCGAATAGTCTGAGGGTTATTAGAATAAAAGCTTGATAGAAACTGAGTGTCAGTATTTGAATAGTAAGTATACTATTCGAATATTTTCTTAGTAAAAATCTTGATGATAAAAATGCAGAGACAAATTAAACTAGACTTAGGTTTGTTATCATCAAAACTCTGAATCTAACATTCTAGTAATGGTCCATATTTTTTTCTATAAAGAGGAATTGAATATATTTCATTTGGCTTTGGAATCACCTCATTTCGATTTTTCTGGAATTAGTTATGATTTTTGGAAGTTCAGCCAAGAAACAGGATTTTCTTGGCCGCGGCCCAAATGTTTCTAACTTGTTCTTTGCCGCGGCCAGTGGATTTGTGAGCCGCGGCCAAAGATGGTCTTTGGTCAAGTGTTTTCCCAAGCCTTTAGACATATGTTTAGGTTTTGATTAGCCACCTAAAGGTCATGAATGATAACTAACTTTAAGTGTCTAGAAGTTAGAAATTGGAATAGAGTTTTAATCCGCCACTCTTGACATTAGTTTATAGGATTTGACATTTGCTATACTCGCGAGCCCACTGTACCGGAGAACATCAGGAAAGGACAAAGTAGTGACTCTTTCTCTTATACTATGTGTAAAGCATTGTATGTATGTTTGTCATGCATTGTGATACATTGTAATGCTTTGAGATTACAGCGAAAGCAGGCATAGTGATGACAACGTAAGCTGTTGCATTGAGATCGCAACGAAAGCTGACACATAGTGTTTACAGCTATGAGTGCTGTCGTATGTGACGTGAGTAATATATCATTGTGATGCTGCTAAACATGATCGTATATGCTATGTATTTATACACTGTATGAGTAACTTGTTACTACTGGGATTCTCTTGAATCTCATTCTTTCCATTGACTAACATTTCAGACAGGGCAAGTGGCTCCAAGGAAAAGCGAACTACCAGAAGCAGTTAGGCCCTTGTAGGGATATTCAAACTTGGAAATGTTGGTTAATCATTTTGAGTAGGGATTACTGTATATATTTTTGGGGATGTAAATAGTTTCTGGAATATGATTATGTAATCCCCTAAATGGGAATTTGATACCTTTAATATAGATATGTGAACCCGGGGGTTGCCGGGAATTTTGCTATACATTCTGATATGTATAAATGTGATAGTCCGCGTGATGTAATTGTATTCAAAATTGAATATGAGACCATGTGAATTGAATTGATAAATGAAATTTCTGAAAATCCTATCATGTAGATGGGAATTTAAATGAGTTTTGATTATTATTGGTCTCTATTTCATTTTAATCACGTATTTCGGATATAATTACGGAGGGGGTTACACTATTAATATTAAAAGGTAACTTAAATGTTAAAAAAAAATATCAATCCTCCTATAAAGACATTTAATAATATTTAAATTTAAACATAATGCTCTCATATTTTTCAGCACTGTATCAACAATGCTGAGTAAAAACGGATGGAAGGGAGTAAGTTGGATTTGAAGTTAGAAGTTAAATTAGGGACCATGATTATATTAATTATGTTAATAATTATTTTATGTGTTCCATGCATAAATAAGAAATTCACCTTCCATGATTGTAGGGATCTTCATAACTAAATTGAGTTTAACGGATTAATGCGTTTTTTATTGTCAGGGCGGAAACTCACACTATCACAATTGTTGATGCTCAATTATTGGGGTTTTAATATAATAAAGATAGTAAATTGAATTTCAAATTAGGCGTTCAATTAGGAAATCATAATTATAATACTGATCATAATCATTCTTTGTATCCAATTAAAAATGATGTCATTATAAAACAGCCTTTTTGTACAAGTCAATAAAATAAGAAAACATTAAATTAATAAAAATGTTGGACCCTGCGTAAAATTATAATTGATCATTACTAAAAATTAAAGCAATAATTATAAATTGTATCGAAAAAAATGAGGCATAGTACAGGTCAAGAGGTTCTAATCCAGCGAATCGATATAAATTCATCAGAGTATAAACTCCCGTTCACTTGACGCGTAGGCAATTTCCCATCATATTATTGTTTGCTATGATGATCAATAAGAGTCAGGGACAATCAATGACTAACGTTGGATTAGGCCTACCTAGCCCTGTCTTCACACATGGTCAGTCATACGTTGCTTTGTCGAGAGTCAAATTAATGGACGGCATCAAAATTTTAATACTTGATTTAGACAAAAACACCCACCAAGACAACTAATGTAATCATTTTTCAAAATATTATGTAAGACTCATTTTTTGTTGGAAGACTCTTTCGATGATATATTTAGTGAATACCCAAAATTGTAATCATTTTATCTCTACTTCATCAAATTTTGTGTCACACATAGCCTTCCATTTATTAATTTATCGACATTCTGTTTACACACCAGGATTTTAATAAGTTCTCCAACCTAATAAGTTGATAAATAAGCATGCACTTAGTCAAATCCTTTATGCATTTCTGAGCTAAAAATTCAGTTTTAGAGATATATAAGTAAATACATTACAGTCATAAAAAATTAATTCTACAATGTATCAATAACAATATTCCTTAATACTAGTTTTAATAAAAACAATATAACATAATTATTTTAAGTTCAAATTAAAAATTGAATTTTTATATGATATGTACTTTTGCGGATCTTAGTAGATGCCTATGGTTGAAACTACACCAGCTAGGCAAAGTCTCATTCGCAAGTGTGGTAGGACCTGCATGCTGAATTTCTATCTGATATGCTTTTTAGATCAAGAATTGCAATAGCATGAGTGTCTCAACCATCCTGGTATATTTATTCTTTTTTCAAAACAAGTGAGATGAAAATGAGATCATAAAAAGGGTAAAGATGCAAAAATACCCATAAACTTTTACCACAAATGTGTCCAACATTATATACATTTCGGAGATGCAAGAATATTCATAAACATTCAAAATGGGAGCAAAACTACCACCACCATTAAATTTAACCTAACACTATTAAATTTTTTTGTAAGACTCACTCTTTTGCACATACATATATAACAGTGTTAAGTCAAATTTAATAGTGCTAGCATTTTTACTCCTATTTTAAATGTTCATGGATATTTTTGCACCTCCAAAATGTATATGGTGCTGGATGCACTTTTAGTAAAAATTCATGACCATTTTTACTCGTTAGCCCTCTTAAGAATAAGAGGCAATCCAATTCAAAGAAAATGTAAGCTAAAAGTTAAATCCACCCTGCGCCAAAAGTCCAGAGTTCCATCAATCTATCAACCTAACCAAGCATATATGATAAAATTGAATTCGCCCCTAAGCTATGATCCAATGGGCAAACAAATCTGCAGAAAGAAAGTGAAAAATGTTCATCCATGAGGACCGTTGGTTTTGAAATGAATAACCATAATGTGGGGGGTTATTTGATTGTTACAGATAAATATCACATTACACTCCTATCCTTTTTCCTAATACTCTCTGCCTCACCACAATATTAGCAATCTGCCATGATCTCTTAAATCTTGAGTCCTTGATCCAAAAATTATGCTCCTCCAGCTGTGTCCATATCTGTAACCCCATCAATTCCCTTGAAAACAACTGATAATTTTCTCAAGCAGGAAATTTTTTGGTCGTTGTTGGTGGCTGTACCATTCACATGAACAATATCCCTGGATACTTTACCCATCAGATTAAAAAGAGTTTGACTCAGGTTTGCTCGAGTCATTTCTTCCAATACCGGGGGCGCTTGCATGTACATATTCTTTCCCCGGTGCGAGACACTAGCTCGTGATAACCGCAACCTTGGATGTTCTTCCAGAAGATCAATGAACTAACTCAACAATAAGATTTTAGAAAACATTAGAAGGGTGTAGGCCAAAGGCGAGTCATATAAACGCAAAAGAAAAACTTCGCCTAATTAAATACAAGTAATCTTCATTAGAATATGAGCCTTGTTTCAATTCCAGAGTCAAGATGCAAACTATTTCATTGATGAGAGAATATTTTCCTCTATAACATGATGTGAAATGCATGAAATTAAGCTCACCCACGGCAGCTAAGGTAAAGGAGGGCACGAGACTCATGCTGAAGATCCAGATCAAGGGCGTTTCCAAATAAAAATTTGTAAGGTTCCTTGCTTTCTAATACGGACTCTCACTTGACAGTTCTTTACACAGCCAATAATTAAAGAAGCAAAAAAATGGGAGTAATAAAAACACTCAAGTAACTATGAAGGTTTGACGTATCATGATTATTCATGTGCCCACAAAATAATCTTTCAAATTCTTCCAAGGGCAGAGAGTCGAAGGGACATACAAGAAGCTGCTCTGCAAAATCCAGGCACTAAAATATCTAAATTTCAATAGTTCAGTTCAACAGCATTTTAAAATGCACAGTATTATATGAAAAGGGAAATGGCGAAAGAAGGCCTCGGAAAGAGAAAAGAAAAGGTAGTATGAGCTGCAGCCAAACCTACATGGTAGTTCCAGTTTCATTATATGTATATTGTTGGTCTAATCCCTTAAAAGACATCAAGAATAGGCACACATAACAAGAACGTGAGATAATTAATTGAACTATAGAATTTCTAATTATATATTGAAGAGGTTGAGGAGTCAAGAACTGAGAAACAACCTTCTGCAATGTGACTGAAGGCTCCACTTCAATAAGTACACCAGGACCACATACAAGACAGTCTTTATCCCTCTCAAATTTTGTGACTTTAGTATGGACGCCTTGTGTTCCATTGTACCTACATAAGATTGGATTAATTAGTAAGCAATGGTCATACTTTATACTGTGTCTCAGAGACACAAAATAACAAGCAAATTGTGTGAGCGCACAAACATTTGTGTAAAAATATGAAAAATTTATGCTTGTCCTTTTACGCATTGTGATTTCAAACTTAAGAGGATGAAACTTTAGCAATCAAGAACACAAGTTCTAATACATATGTTAAAAAAGAAATACTTCAATATCTGTCAGGCAAAAAAGATATTAGAGAACCTATAGTGAAATACTGAAATCAGTCATGCTGAGTAGGATTGGCAGGGGGCAATTATTGTGAAAGCAGAGAAAATGAAAAACACAAATTATGCAACTGTTGGATGTGGTATAGGAAGAAAGATGAATAAAGGGAAGAGAAAACAGGGGAGGGGGGAGGGGGGAGGGGGGAGGGGGGAGGGGGGCTGAATGTTTACTGGATTTTCAGATTCAACATAAAGTGATTGACAAGAGATACCCTTATTTATAAAGGCTTGGGCAACGACTAGATTAACTAAGTTTCCCCTAACTACCCTAACTGTCATTTCATCATATTACTTACAATAGACATATCAGTAACTCTGGCCATTTGTATACTATAAAGCAAAGATCTAGCCTCAAGCCCTAGGTTAAGTAAAATTAATGTTCAGGGATTTCAAGAGATCTCAGCTTTCAATCATGAAGAAAAGTTGGTCATAAGGCCATTGTCAGAGATGTGATACTAAATCCTTGACGGATCTTCTCCTTGCCCAAAAAGAAAAAGAAATAAGAAGACTGCTTTGCCCATTGTCCAATTCCAACAATTTTAGCACCAGGAGACATGTTAGAATAAAACCATTCATGGGCAACTAAAGCTTTTAGAATAAATTGATCCTCAAAAACCATAGTAGATCAAATATTGAAAATTATGCTAGTATTTCAATAAAATAAACTCAAGCAATATGAACGTACTGGTCGATGCATAATTTTAAGCAGCTTTGGGCATTTATTTTGCATTAGTCCTTTATTAAAGAAACAATGTTCTTCTGTATCCATGTTTAATATTATATATCGCAAAAATCATCTCATCTACAGTGTCTGAATGCAGAAAAGATGATGAAAACAGGATTCAAAATTGGAAATAAAAAATATTATAGAAGAGAAAGCACATACGATAAATAATTGGACAAAGTTTTGCCGCAATCCGTTGCAATCTTCAATGTTTCCAGCGCACATGCAGCAGATATAATTGCATTGGTGGAAGCTATAGCGGGAATGATATTCTTCACAACACCCTATCAAATAATTAATAGCTTAGTGGCAGCAAAAATGTACTCCAAGTATAAGGACGAAAAAAAGGAGAAGCATGAGTATTTAACAATGCATGTGAATTCCAAGAATTTGTTCGGAAGGATTGGGTCAAGTAACAGTTGGAATATTAAGAAGTAATGAGATGTGGAATAGGATACGTTGGCAGCCCATCATAACATGATCCACACCCCAATTCCCCAAAATTCTCCAAATTGGGGGGTTTCAGATGGTTTGTGTTCCTTTTCATTTCACATTTACCCTGTCAGCATCTCACTTTCCTTTTCTTCTTCATATTAAAAGAAAATATGAATCAGTGAATATTGAAATTTTGTCCTCCAAAACCCAGCCCCCAAACCCACTCCATTAAGGGCGCCTGTAACTTCCAAATGATTGTGAATGGGGACTAACCCCATCCTGGCCATCTTCAGAGCTCCCAAACAAGCCCTCAGCTAAGACAAAAGGCAAAACCATACGCATTGAGCAAAAACTCCAAAAGTTCGCAAGAAAAGACTAGAACGTAATTTCATTTACCTGGGTAAGAGAATAAGTAACTCCTGGAATGCCAAAAAGCTCAGCTCTCTTGAGAGCCTGCAAATAACAATGGTGAAACTTGTCACAGACAAGCCAAAGATGCATGCCACTCAGAAAACAAATAATGAAAGGAACTTCACACGGCCACCTCATTGTAGACCCACTTCATATGCTCAGGGTCATCTGGATCAAACGCTGTTCTACCATGAACCTGGAAAACATAAATACATGTATTAAAATTATGAACTTAACGAAATGGCCACGAAGCAACCAGAAACTTCGCAATGAAATACCTCATTCCATTTAATCAAGTGAGCATATTCAATACAATGAGCAGCTGTTCTGGGGGTTTCAGCAAGGGTGCATAAAGGAAACTTCACTTGAGGTGGGAAAAGCCAGATTGTACACTCAAAGCATGGTGTGATCCCTGGCAAGATAACCCTAGCGTGGCCCTTGAAACCTTCAGTCCCACCATCTACCATAGGTTTGATTGTCTCTTCTCGCGGATTATTGTCAGAATCATAGTCTAGATCAACCCAAACAGACAACAATTAATTTTACTAGAAATGGTCCAACACATATTGATAACCTTTAGCCAAAATGCCTAGAGAAGACAATCCTCTTGTTTAAGCATAAAAATACAAAAAGAAACAAAAAGGAAAAAAATGCATATATTGGAACCTTATATACAAAGCAACATATACATGTTAACAAAAAGATAATGTAGCTGTTTGGACCAGCTTAAAATAAGTGCTTATGCACTTTACAAGACAAAACTCTTTTCATATATTTACCTCGTACAGCGCAAAATCATTTCCCCATAGCTAATCCAAACAAGCACTAAATCCACTGTAACCATAAAAAATGAAAATTCTAGTACTGATCTCACTGTAGAATTAATATACAAAAACAGTGAATAAGCGTGACATTAATGCCAGCAAAAGTGAGTTCCTTAGTAGAATTGAACTAACTGTCATCAAATATACATATACGCATTAAACAAGAGCTAAACATCTTTTGTCTGTAGAAGATTGTTTAACAATAAATAGGGGGAAAATCTAACTCACATCACACGAAAATTTACAGTTCTATAATCATGTTAGAAGCACAAAATAAATAACAAACTTATAGGACTAAGTCATGGATATCTAAATAGTTTAGCAGCACCACAATGCCTATTAAGATCATCACTGCTTTAAAGTTTTGTTAAAAAATCAGAAGTCTAACTTTTACACATAGATTAGAAAAGCAAGGATGAGGGACAAGAATCCCTTGCTCTCAGATACACACATAATGCGGACTCTATTTGCTTCTAGATCAGATATATGTATCATAATTCACACATAATATTCGTCCTAATCATTGATATTTCAATTGGGAAAATCAAAACCCAGGGAGAAGGGGGTTGTGGAATGTGCCTTATTGTGAAATACAAAACAGAAGGAATACACACCTAGAAAACTGCAAGCAACACCATTGATGTAGCTACGAGCCTCAATTGAATCAAGACCGAGGGCAATAATGTTGAAATCGTTATAAAAAGAAATGTCCTTGTCCTCAATCCGGCAAAAATGAGGTACAATATTTACACCACTGATTCTTTCCATGACACGCTTGGCTGCCACCTCAGCTTTTGGTTTGCCAACATCTTCAAGCCTAAAATAATTATGTCCATGTCAAGTTGATATCAATTTGAAGTAAAAGAAACTAACTTCCCACTAAAGTCTGTTGGGGAAGAAAAACAGTAAAAGCTAGCAGCAAACAATATTAGGATCTTAGCACACATCCAAAAGTGACAAACAAGCTCATCTTATATAACTAGGATCAAAGACCCTTTCTCCCCAACGACAGGCATTCAGAAGAGCAACAGGAATTAAAACATCTATCGAAGAGATATGCACTTTTAAGCAGAGAGATTTACCTAAACAAAAATTGACGATTGAGATTAGTAACCTCTATACGATCCATATCTATGACCTCCAGGTTTCGAAAACCAGTTAGTGCTAAATCTTTCAACAACTCACATCCCAACCCGCCTGCCCCTACTACTAACACTCTGGCGTAAGTCTGAAGGTCATCTCTTATCTGCAAATACCAACGTAAATTAGTGCAAGAAAACAAAAGGGCAGTAAGCATGCTTAAAACTAGCGCATGCTCATTGTTGAAGTGGATTAGAGAAACAAAGAGAGAGGAAGAGAGCAAAAGAGCGAGTACCTCAGGGCCAGGTTCGAACCTGGGGCCAACGAGATTACCAGGCCTAAGAAGGAGCTTGTCAAGATCCCTCGATCGACTCGGTTGCGGTGAGGTATCCGCCATTGTTGTAGCTCTATTGGGATTTTTCCGATGACAATCAAAGACGCCGGAGGAGAATTTCGCACCCACCGGGGTGTGCAGACGGGAATGTAGTACAGCTTGCTTTTCACGCTCTTTTTAGCCGCATAGCAAAACAAGACGATACAGTGAAGTGACGAGCTACGCGTCGTTTTAGATTGAGTATGCTTTGTTATTATATTATTATTATATTATATTATTTCATTAATATTAATAAAATTTAGGGAAAATCCCTGTAAAATACGCTGGAAATAGGGTATTCCCTATTTGGTACATTGAAAACCCAAATCCCTGATTAGTCTTCTTATAGGAGGAATCAGGGATTTTAAAATTCAGTGGAAAAGACTCAACTAGCCCTGGAGAAAAGACTGAGGAGGTGCATGCGTGGGAAAGAAAAGAAGGCATATGGGGAGTCATAAATGATTTAAGTTTCAGTTCTAAATAACCTTGAGCATTTTGATCTTGTGGACCGTGTGGTAGGGCAAAAACACTGAAGGCATTTTGGTTTTCAGAGTTGGTGGCAAAAACACTGAAGGCGGAGGGGACGAGGGAATTTCTGATCACGGTTGGTGGCGGAGTTCGGTCGCTGAAGGTGGGGGGAGAGACGGTGGGGGGTTGCCGGCGAGCGAACGGGAGGTTCTTCGGTGGGGGAGCGCTGTCGGCCAAGAACAGGAGGTTCTTCGGTGGTTTTTGGCTGAGGTTTTTAGAGTTGAGAGTGGTGGTTCGGTGACGTTCTGCGGTGGTTTTCACAGTTGAGAGCGGTGGGGGGTTCTTCGGTCGCGTTTCTGATCACGGTTGGTGGAGGAGTTCGGTCGCTGAAGGTGGGGGGTTGTCGGCGAGCGAAGGGGAAGTTCTTCGGTGGGGGGCGCTGTCGGCCAAGAACAGGAGGTTCTTCGGTGGTTTTTGGCTGCTGTTTTTAGAGTTGAGAGTGGTGGTTCGGTGCCGTTCTGCGGTGGTTTTCAGAGTTGAGAGCGGTGGGTTCTGTGAGAGGCTTGCGGCGGCGTTCTACGGAGATCGAGCGTGGTCGAGAGTTGTGGGGTGCGTGGAGACGGTCGATGGCGGTAAGTTGGCATTTTGTTTCAAATTTTTGGTTCATATAATAATTGGAAAATGCAATATGAAGACGTGCTTATTTGCTGTCATGTGTTGCCTTTGACTGTTTGTGATTGTCTCTGGTGGTGCTGGTTTGAATTGGTGAACAATAATGTGATGAACTTGTTTCCTGTCGTGTATTGCCCTTTTCCCGCATTGAAAACATCCTGTATGTAGTGGGTGAAGGGATTGTAATGACCTGGGTTTTCTATCAAATTCTTGATATGTTTCTTTGTCTGATGTGTATATGGAGAGGGAAGTGGGAAAGGTAAGTGTTTGACTCTTCGTTTGTTGAACAGTAACTACACCTAGTTAAAAAATAACAACTGTGGCATAAATTTAACAAGTGTTTTTTAACATTGAGAAAGACATGCCCAGGGGTAGTTGCGAGAGTACGAAGTTGGGGGGCCATTAACAACTAAGGTTTCAACAATAACAACACCATGTAAGAAAATAACAACTGATTATCCTTGTTTAACAACGACTGATGTTGAAAACGAAAACATGGCCAGTGGAACTTGGGAGACTAACAAGTAGGGGGAGGAGCACTAACTTAAGTTTCTACAGTAACATCTACATGTTTAAAAATAACAACCTTTCGTTCATGTTTAACAACTGCTGTCTGCTGATTTGAAAAACCAAGGAATGGTAGGGAAACTTCTAATACTCACAAGTTGGGGGGCCCATTAACAACTTAAGATTTTATAGATACAACACACCGTTAAGAAATAACACCAATCCATTCTTGTTTAACAACTTATGACTGGAAAGACCAAAACATGGCCAGTGAAACTTATGAGAACAACAAGATGGGGGGAAATAACAAGTTCAGGCTCTACAGTAACGACACAACTGTGAAAAATAACAACTTTTTGTTCTTGTTTGAGGTTGAAAAAACCAAAACATGGATATTTTTTTACCAATCAGTTATAGAGGTTGAAGTTTGTATAACTCTGTTTTGCAGAAGAAGAGGGTGGTTGAACAAGGGGAGGAGGGGGCTAAAGAGGGGCAGAACAAAAGTGAAGAAGGGCATATGGTTGTTAAAGAAGGGGAAAAGGTGGTGGAAAAAGGGAAGAACTTAGACGAACAAGGGAAGAAGGTGTTGCATAAGGGGGATACATGTAAGGGCTTAAACAATGGGTTGCAGTTGTTTAGAATTGAGTTTTTTAAGAAATTTAAGCCACAGAAATCTGACAAATGTGTTGTGCACAATGATGAGGTCCTAAAAGCATGGAGAGCATTGAGTGACCAAGAGAGGAAGGAATATTGTGAGAAGTCTAAATACATTGAGAAACCTAAGAAAGAAAGACAAGAGAAGAAGAGTGCAAAGAGGAAAGTAGCTTTTATCACTCGTTGCTCAATTTGGCAATTCAAGCAATTAGTTGACTTCATAAATAAAGATGAAAGTTTAAAGGAAAGGGTTAAGAGATTAGGATTCAGCAAGCTGCTAGAGGTTGGAGGTTGCAAGAAACTGCCAAAAGATCTGATTGTGTCAATGCTTCGCTCATATGATCCAGCAACACACCAATTCCGAATCAGGGGAAAGACACGTGAAATTTCTGCATTAGATGTGAAGCAGTTACTTGGGCTTCCCCACTGTGGGGATGTGGTGAGGACTAAGGTGGATGATGATGACCCGGTTTATACAAAGTTACAAAGTGAATATTCAAAACGCCTATACAGTAACATTGTAGAGGCTATTGTAAACGGCAGTGACAATGAAAATTTTGAGTTCCTTTTTATGTTGTACACACTTGGAACCTTTCTAGCTCCCACTGCAAGCCCAAAGGTTAGTGAGCGGTTACTGAAGGTGATGAGGTTGACAATGAAAGGATTTCAGAAATTTGATTGGGCGACCTTTATCATTAAGGACTTGTGGAAAGAGATGGGAGACTATGTAAGGGATGTGAGAAACAACAAGAGGGGCAACTCTAATGTCGGTGGATGCATGTACTTTTTGTTGGTATGTACTTAAATTTACTTATGTTATGGTACGCTTTAAGTGGCAAGTATTTAAGTTATTGTTTTGCTATTTGTTTGGTAGATATTTTTTGGTGAGCACTTTGCAATGATGCCAACTAAGAAACATGAGTATGTTGATGCTGTTAACTACTGGACTGAGGATCGATTAAAAACCATGGTTAAATTAGAGAGGGACAGCAACATGTGCATAATATTTGGAGCAAGGGCATCTAAATTGAATGTTGGTGTAGAGGGAAACGTTGGAATTGATCATTTGGACCAGGTATTTGTTAATTTGTAAATGTTTGTATGCATTAATACAAATGTGTGTGTAACAAGTTTTGATTTAATTTTTTGCTTCAGGACCTGAAGGATATGTATAGACGGTTGACGAGTGTAATTGCAGAGGAGTTGATAAAGGTTCAAGTGATGAGAGGGGAACATAAAAATGTTGGAAGAGAAGGAGTAGACCAACAAGAGGATGTTGTCAATGTTGAAGCAGAAGAGAATGATGGAAAAAATGAGCGGCACTCACATGAAAGTGACTCAGATAGTCAAAGACAAGGACCAGACATTGTGGAGGAGGAAGAGGTTACCAAGGATAATGTGTTACGAAGATCAACTAGGGTTAGAAGAGAAAAGAAAATTGAGTCCCCCTTTGTCATGCCAAAGGCCGTATCGCGAAAGAAGATGGTGGTTGATGAGAAGGAAAGATTTTTCACACTAATTTCTCAATATCCTCGACCCATTGATGGCCGAAAGTGAGTACTTTATGTATGTTTCATGATTACAGGAAATATTTTTCTTGCAACGTTGTATTGACTATTTATATAAAAAACTATTACAGGGAATTGGTTACATTGCAAGATGAATACGTCACTCGAGATGAGCTGTATTCTTTAGGTGGAATCCATAAGGTTAACAATCGGGTCAGTATTACCATGGCTTCAGGACTTTGTATTTTAAGTTTATGGGGATCACTTCATTACGTACTTGCTATTTCAGGTGGTGTCTGTTGTTTGCAAGGCATTGATGGTAGATCTGAAACTACATGGACCAGTAAAGAGGCATATTTTTGATGCTGACTTTATGGTAAGCAGGAAAAAAATTATGGGTATTCATATGTTAGCTTATTGGGTACTAATATAAATTTTGTTGCAGATGCAAATCATTGGCAAAGGAAAGAATTGGAGACCTTCAGATTACAAGGGCCAATTATTGCCTGATCGATTAGGGTACAATCTTGCAGATTGTGACTTGCTGTTAGGGCCTGTACTTGTCCGGGATCACTGGTTTTGTGTAGCCTTGGATCCAAAAACACGGAATTTCTATATTCTGGACTCAATGAAACCCATTGTTGACACCACCAAGAAAAGGAAGAAAAATAGTGCCTTAGAAGATCCTCAATCATTGGCAGCAGAGACATGTGTAATGAACTTTATGCTTTAACATCGTGGATTTAAATTTCATTAGCAATTAAATTTTCCCAACTGAACCCAAATATTTGTGTTTTTTTTTGTAGAGGGACAGATTTATTGATATAGTGGATTTCGTCAGTAACAATCGACATGGGAAGAAGCAACAGATAGACATCATTTGTGCTCAAGTACCTCAGCAAAATAATCTGTAAGAATTGACTATTGTATTTTGTCTATATCACTGTTGTATCCATTTCCTTATTTTTTTTGCGTATATGACTGCTGTCTGGATTTTGTAGCCTTGATTGCGGTGTTCACGTCTTGATTTGGTTATTCCAGTGGAGTCCATATGTGGTACTTGATTACACAGAGGTATCCACAATAGTTCATATGTATGTTGACTTTTGTATGGTTGCGAAAGTACAATAAACTGAACTATTGCTGTTTGGGTCGTGTACAGGCTCAAGTCAAACAATATAGGAGGGACATTATCTGGTGGCTGGTGAATCACCATCAAAATTCATCAAGACTTGATGCTTTGGAGCTTCTATCCCGGCAGCCAATCAAACGTCAACGTTTGACCCAATAGTTATTTGCTTTATTTTAGACATCTACAGGGAAACTTTATGCACTTGATGTTTTTTGACCTGGGATGTGTTCATTTGTAAGTTCCAATATTATCGTACTGCCCAGGGTACATGATTATAATGTAGAAGGTGTACATGCCATGAGACATGTGTAACAACTCACTGTTAGCAAGTTCATATTTAACAACTTCAAGTTCTTGTTTTACAACTTTTTGATCTTGTTTACCAACTTACGCAGGTTAACAAGGAGCATTTCTATATTATCAACTATATGTAATTTTTTAACAACTAGGTTATCTTGTTTGACAACTTAGGAGATTGAAACACTATACATGTCGCCTGTAACGTGCTTCTCTTTTTGAACAACTTTCGCTTGTTGTAAACCAATTGAAAAAGTTAAAAAAAGGGCATGTAGAGGGTAGCTTCGAATAGAAAAAGTGGGCTACCATTAGCAAATGTGTGCACATTTTTGACAACTTTCTTATCTTCTTTGACAACTTTCGTATCTACTTTAACAACTACAGGCACTTTTTTCACACCTTTTTTATCCGCATTGACCTATGAAAAAAAGTGGAAATAATAACTTCAATTCACTATTAACTACTAATAACTACTAATAACGTCAGAAAAGTACTTGTCGTTGGAGTTCAACAAGTGGGGTATCTTTAACGGCGGAAGGTTCATATTTAACAACTACACACTCATTCTTCACAACTTCGTTATCTTCTTTGACATCTACAAAATTTAGTTGAAATAACAACTTCAACTTCAGTATTAACAACTACGCTTCTATTATTAACAACTGTCGTATCTTTTTAAACAACTTCAAGTTCTTTACAACAGTACAGGTCCAGGGTAGCACAGATATGGACAAGGGAAATTCGGCCAAATTCTGTGTCACACAACACAGTGATAACATTAACATAATAGGATTATATGTGGTATAATTACATTAACCTTATATCATAATGTGCTGCATAATTACATAACTATATAAGATATACTCTTAAAGTTGTGACAGTGGATGTTTGATACTAATGACAAGGGAACATTAACATTGCACTTCACCCTAATGTTTCCTTGTCACAACCAAAAAATGAAGACATATGCAGCAACCCCTTTCCCTAAAAAAGAACTATACATATTACTTCAATAGACTTGCTAACTATGAGCAGGATAGGTTCAGCAAATTTCTATAAGTATCAACTTGTTTACTTCAAAATATTGCAGCTCCTTATATCTGCAGAATGCTTACTTCAAAAGCTAATTTTTACCAACTTCAGTTTGGATTTGGATTTGTGCATTTCCGTATAGTATGCCCCGCTTCATGGCATCTTGTACAATGGTAAATCTTCTTATTCTGGAATTTTGATTCACTCCTACTAGTTCTTGGCCTTCCAGCAGGTCTAGTTGTCCTAGGTGGCAGCAACAATGTCTGAGCAAACAGATGACCCAGCATATAGTTGTTTGGGTCTGGCTTGTCGATTGTCACAACTGGAGTCATGGAACGCTTATAAATCATTTGTTGGGCTGTTATTTTGTAGCATCCTTCCACATAGTCATAGACATTGCCATGGACATGCTTGATGGCTGCACAAGCATGAGCACAAGGGATCCCCGACATTTGCCATACTTTACAGGTGCAACTACACAAACGAAGATCAACATTTAAGGATCCATATTTGGTATGGACACAAATCCTACCGCCTCCATAATTAACTGGTGACATATGTTCAGCATAACAAACATTTTCCTTCACTATGGCCTCTATGTTGGGCCCAACACCATTTTTCCATTTCAGCATTGCCATACTCGATGCATACATCTTCTTGGCAACCTTCTCACGATGTTCATGGATAAGTAGTGCGACATTGTGCTTTCTTTCCTTCACCAGCCACGCATTAAATGATTCGGCTATGTTGGTTGTAATCTTATCCCACCTTCGGAACGGAAACTTACTCAACGCCCACTTATCGATATCTCCATGGTGAATCAACCAATCAGCCATCTCTTTATAGGATTTGCGCATGTAATCCATTGCCTTCTCGAAATCTGCATCCAACCTTGCATATGCAATATTATCAAGCAACCGTAGTGCATCTTCCTTTGAGCAGCCACTTGGCTTCCTCTTGCCTCTATTTAACTTAAGCAATTCTGAACTGAAATTCTCCTTCACATGCCTATAACAATAAGCATGTCGTTCACTACCAAAAATTATTTGCACTGACCCTTTAATTGCATTGTTACGGTCTGACACTATTGTGAGTTCGATTGACCCAACTATTTGTTTAATCTTCTGTAAGAACCATGACCAATCCTCTAATGTCTCCCCCTTTACAATTGCTATTGCAAACGGCAAAATTTCATTGTCTGCATCATAACTAGAAGCTGAAAGCATTGTTCCCTTGTATGGTCCGGACAAGTGGGTTCCATCAATGTATAGCACATGTCTTGCACCAGTCATGAATCCCTCAATACAACACCCATATGCAATAAATACTCTCTCAAACATGTTATTCCCACTTGCTTCCCACTCAGCAACAGTTTTGTCATCTGTTTCCTTCAATCGCTTACAAATCCAAGGTATTAACATATAAGATTGTTCTGGTCTACCTTGTATGTCTTCCATCGCTTTTTCCTTCGCCTTGTATGCTTGCTAGTATGTAAGGGTGACACCATATTCTGTCTGCAACATCTTCCTTATTTCATTGGGACGTTTGTCAATGTGATTTCTCACCTCATCAACTATAATGGAAGATGTCAAATTAGATCTTCCACCATGGGTCACCTTAAGATTGTCTTGTGCACTATGATAATGTTCATCTTTGAATGTCATCACACGTAGTATTGGAGTTGTCTTTCCGATAGCATTTGCTGCAACCCTCCAAGGACAACCTAAACTCCTACACTTTACTGAAATGCTATGCTTGCTATTTCTCACATATTCAAACTCAAACTTGTGTGCTATGCTGTACTTGTACAGAGCCTGCTTAAAAGCATCCGCGTGTGCAAATGTCTGCATCACTCCTGAAATTATCCCCCTCCATTTTGTGCAGTTCAACTCTGGGCTAGGTGTAGGTGCACTCTCTACTCCACAAAGTAGCTTATTAGATCCTCCAGCAATTTCAGCCGTCGTACACGAAGCAACACTTTCATAGTACCACGCTTCATCTTGGTTTTCCACACTGGTATGACAATCAACAGATCTTCCTTGTGAGAGTCCCAAGGAATTTACATACCTGCAATCAATTATAATAACAACTTTTGTTACTTAATAACCAACAACAGTTTCACAAATAACAACTATCATCCCTACAAAATTTGCACTTACGTTTGCGGGTCATCTGATATGTGGCATACATCATCATTTCCTTTTGATTCTATATACAAATGGCCGCTCCTTTCATTATATTCAAACAGGTTTTCAACTTCACCATCATCATTTAAATCTATTAGTATCCTTTCATCAAATCTCACTGTATACTTTATCTCACACATGTTGCAATCAATACCAAGCCATGATGATATCATCAACCTCAAATCTCTAAGTGTTATCACCTCTTTCAGGCACTTCAACTTCACATAACCACCATTATATGTAATTTTACCTTCATCATTCCACACAAATTTTCCTCCAACATGGAAATAACAAAATAGTTCCTTCACAGATTTTGAGCCTTTGTTGCATGTCATTGTACATGCCTACAAGCAGAAAAAACAAAAACAGATAATTAATTAAACAAAGTCGGTTATCATTATATAGTTAAGTAATTTTGTCTCTATTCTTTATGAAACACAGTAACTGCTCATTTCATCATCAAACAGGGGCAATTAACAACAAACGCCTATGTTTTAGCATCGTCACATTCACCATTAACAACATCGGCCACATATCATCACCCTATATCTATTAACAGCAACACGTTATATTTTACAGTATGTTTTAACAACTCTGTATTCTCATTTAACATCACAATTTATTTCAACTTATCCATCTCCATTATTAACAACACACCCTATCATCACCCTCCATGAATTATTAACAACAACACTATTCATTTTAACATCTCCACATTCAGTATTAACAACACCCCTCACAGCAT
Source organism: Inga laurina (assembly GCA_963855925.1). NCBI lineage: Eukaryota > Viridiplantae > Streptophyta > Magnoliopsida > Fabales > Fabaceae > Inga > Inga laurina. The sequence continues at coordinate 18,139,556 of OY979702.1, read as the reverse complement.
TACCCTCCATGTACCATTAACAATAACACGGTATCTTTTCACATCTCCTTCTTCATTGAAAACAACACCATCCCCCAACCAAAATGCCTCAAGTTTATCACCACTCGCAGTAACCATTACGGTTCACAACAAAAAAACCCATAATCTTCACCATTCCTACAGCCAAACTCAATGAAATCCACCGCACAACCATCAAGAATCTCCCATTACCTTCAAGCTGCAACCTTTCTCCATCTTCAACAAACGACCCCCTTACCCATAAAAGCAAGCATCCAAAACCAGAATCCATCGCAACTATTCACAATCTCAGAAGATAAAGATGGAAGATTCACAATACAACATCATTTCTACATTAGAAGAATTACTTACCGTTGGCTACCTCTGCTTTGTCTTCAGCTTTCAACCGTTCCGAAACTTACGTCTTTCTCGCGCCACTGTCCTTCCTTTCCTCTCATGCGTTTTTTCCCTTCCTTTCTTTCCTACTCTAATGCATTTCGGTCAGCATTTTGTGCAGGGCTAATTGAGTCTTTTCCAATGAATTTTAAAATCCCTGATTCCTACAAGGAGACTAATCAGGGATTTGGATTTTCAATGTACCAAATAGGGAATACCCTATTTCCAGCGTATTTTACAGGGATTTTCCCTAAAATTTATATTAAGCTACACAACTTACAAGTTATAAATAATATTAGTTATAGTTATTTCTTATAAAAAAAACTGTACTCGCAATTAAGAACTTGAAAATCAAATGCCTCAATTTATTTTGAATCATTAGAGTTTAAAATTAGAAAAGAAGTACCCTCTCCTGCCTATAATAACATGAGAAAAGTTGGAAAATAAAGTTAGACTTTTTTGATTTCCTATTTTCAAAACAGTTTTGTTTCAAAATGTGTTTTTAATATAAAGTTCTAAAAAAATTAAGTTTTTTCTGAAAAAAAAAATATTTTATTACCTTTTTATAATAAAATTTGAGAAAATTCATTAATAACAACTATGATAATAAAGCAAACTGTTCTTTCACCTTCTCTAAGCCATTTTTTATATATTTTTAAAATAATTATTTAAATATATTTTTCAAAACTTACTCTAAAAATTTACTTTATGGAATTGGTCTAAGAAAGTAAAAATAAATAATAAAATCAAACAAGCTAATTGAATTTTATGGATTCTATTTCTTAGATATAATTTTTTAGATCAATTAATCAAACCGATTTTCTTAATGTTTTGTTGGCACAATATATTCTGGGAAAACAAATCATATTTTTCCAATAATAAAAAACATATCAACAAAAAATGGTTGAGTTGGTAAAGAATTCACACAATATATTCAATTTTTTTATCCAAAAAAAAAAAGAATTCGCTCATTAACCCCCACAGGTATATGTTAAAATCTCGCCTCCGACCCAAGAACTTCAACTCACTTCCGTTATTTGAGTTTATGCTGAATTTTGAGCCCAGGCCTCTATACCGGAACTCACAGAGCAGAACAATGGGCCGTAAAGGCCATCCGAGTTCCGTAATTGTTTGTCTTCCTGTTTTACAACAATCACTGCTTCTCTCTCGATCCATCTCTCTTTTATATAATCTTCTATCGTGGTTTAGGCCGATGCAATAAACTTTCTAAAATCACTGATATGTTTCAATGTTTATCTGCATCCATTTATTCGTGATCCAAAATCAGGTTCTTCCAAATTTTCCGACGGCTCCATCGAGAAGATCCTGAGACCTGTGCTCGAGTTATTAAGGGTAAAGCTTCGAGTTTATGGATCATTCCCTGGATCGTGCATTGCTGGTGTTATCCTCTTGTTTCATAAAGAGCATTTTACAATTAGTCATGGGCACTTGAGTTGATAATCCCGGTGAATTAGAATAATCTTTGATGAATAATGAAAATAATCAGTGACAATCTGAATTTACAACGTACAAGCAAAAACATTTTGATTTGAGAAATATTTTCCTTTTACCAATCTTTCATCAAAACTGTGTCTAAATACACGATGTACAAAAAGAATTGATAATTATCCCATCTCTCTCTGTTTTCCCAACCACTAGCCATTCTATCCCAAAATTGATGTTTAATAATAAAAATCTGAGACCTTCGCCTCTGTTTTAAAATCACTGTTTGCAATTTGAATGCTTTCTCTCTGAATCAATATACTTGTGACTCTTAAGAACCTTCATGTTTGAGAAAAAGTGCATAAAGCAGCTCATTCCATGCATCAGGAACACCAGGGAGGCACCAATGGCTGCAATCTTGACGACGAGGAGCGGCGGGCCCCACGCCGGGGCCGAGATAATAGAGAGACGAATGCCCATCTTTCCTCTGACCTGTCATGTTGGTTATGTTCAATACTTTCAACTTCCTGATTCCATTTCCAGATGTGTTTGTGTTTGTGCTTGCAGATGAAGAAGAAGAAGATGGTGATGATGATAACAAAGCATTGGCTATTCTGAATAGTGACCAGTTATCATTAGGCACCAAAGAGGTGGAGCCTAGCTCCGGTAGTGTTTCCAGATGACAGTTTCCACCTTTCTTCCAATCCCCTCCTCTGCATCATAAATACTGGTATACTTTAGCTTTTGAAGACTGATGATATACTGTTAAGTTTGTCACTTCTTTCAGAAAAGGCATAGTGAAAGATAGAATTCTTTCAGACACACAATATTCATCTTTTGCCCATGGGTGTAAGAAAGTGATGAGACTTTAGAGAGACAAAAGAGGGGTTGGGTAGCAATCACAGATAGTTAGGACGTTTGGTAACTATAGAGACAAACCTGAAATGAAATGGCTGGATTATCATAGAAGATATTATGGTATTCAAGATATTTTTACTTGGTATAACAATGAAAAAAGAGTAAATCGATCAAAAGTCCCTGTTTGGAAATTTGATTAAACAAAATAACCTAATATGTTTTGATACACAAAAGGACCGGCATTTGATACTCTACAAGATTTCATACATGTACCGATCCTTTAATTTAGATCCTTCTCATTAATGAAATTTCCAAACAAGGACTTTTTACTGATTTTTTGTTAAAAATGTCCTAAAAAGAAAATAAATGGCATTTTGTTAGAAGTGGCCCAAGGTGACATATAAATATTTCTTGTAGTGGGCATATAGTGTCTAAGAAGGATATAAAATGCCCGCCCACAATTGAGAAAGGTGAGCCATATTAGATTTCAAATAACTCATTTTTTGAAGTGCAGTGTAGTAGCAAAGGTACAAGAATCAAGTAGAATTCTTCGTTTAAAATTCTTAAAAGTTTAGAAGAGGGTGAACAATAGCAGTATGGGACCTATTTTCTGTGTTTTTGTTTTTCCTACTCAATCTTATTCTCACCTCTCTCTGAACTTTACCATCAAAAACAACAGAAATTCCAGGTTCATTAGTTAAGTGTTGGAGACACAAGTCATTTTGAACAGTTAAACAAACCTGAAATGTACAGGGGCAAAGCTACGGAAGAAGACCTGAGTCTTGTTCGGATTCACTGCTTCTTGTACCCACTTCAGCACAGTCTTGATGGACCTCTCAAACGCTTCTTCTACTCTCATATCAAACTTAATTTCTGAGCCTTGTTGGAAATAACAACCCCTGCAGAAATAAATACTGCCACTCTGATTAACGTTGTCTACTTCAAAGCAAACATATAAATTAGGGGGAAATGACCGAGGTCCCAGGGCAAGAATGTAATAACCAAAAAGTTCTACAATAAGTGAGCAGCATACAATAACAAGTTCCAGTATAGAAAATGACAAGTAGTCTAAAATGATCACTTGCTATTGGGACCTTTTTGCGATTACATTTTTTCTTTGGACCTCAGTGATTTCTCCTATAAATTACCCTCTGATGGTCTTATCATAATTCCACCAGTGCCCTGTGTTAAGAATCAGAACATCGGCATCTCTCCATTTCAACGAGTTCCAATCCATTGCATCCAATTTTAATGTTGTCCTGATCTTTTCAGGTGCTGCAGCCGGTGGGCGACTCTGTAGAACAAGAAATGGAGCTCTGTAGTATTCAACAGTGCAGTTATAGTCTTTGAATCTGAACACCAAGAACCCCTTATGCTTTGTGATTGGATTGCCATTCACTTCATAGATTGATTCTTTGTTAGCAACTCCAGAAGATAGCATGCATAATAGTGACTCCCATTGGTTCCTCCCAATTGAGTCCCCAGCAAACACTAGCCTTTTGTTTCTCAGTTTTTCCAACATCACTGTTGCATCAAATCTGGTTTTTTTTGTAAATGTCCCAAGTGAAAATAATAGTCAGTGATCATATCTATAAAAGGCCATGATCTATTATTATCATTATTGGCATCATTATCGTTCAACGAATAAAAAATTACACTTACAAATTTTAATGAAACCTTCATCCCCATATGATCAAATATGTCTAATCTATATATCTCTAAAAATTTGACAAGTTGGACTTTTTATGAGTCATAAACCCTCCTCCATAAATCACCTAAACTAATTATGAAAAATAGAATATCTTATGAGTTAAGATTGAAGGAGCAAGCAAGGCTTTGGTTGTGTACAAAAGAAATTGGTAGAAAAATACTGAAAGTGATGGTAGAAAGAGACATCATAAGATCAACTTACGAAACAAAAACCAGTATAAGTTGAAACGGAACCATATTATATATATATATATATATATTATCACATCCGTGGGTCACTTTCAAGATGCCGGAGAAGAATGGGTCAGACAAATCCAAAACCATACACTATTTCAAATACCAAAGAGATAAGACAAACTTAAATTTTGCCCATTCAAATTAATAGACTACGACTCTTTCCTCTCATTTTCTCGTTTTCTCAGATAACTGACGATGCTGACAGTAAAGGATAATAAACCCATAAGTCGCCGGAAAGTTAATCGGCCGGTATTCTAAATTTGATTCCATCTTTATGAATCTCTAAACAAACCAATTTTATGACAGTAACAAAGTTTTCTCAGATACCTGGGTAAGTTACAGTCTCTGGGTTGCCATCTCCATTTAGTGTAAAACAAATCGGGCCGTCCATTTTCAGAACATCGAAATCCTTGATCGAGGAAGCTACAGTTATTTGACTGATACAAAGGATAGTTCTCATCCCAGACCCAGTTTCCGGCAAACAAATCACAATCACCACCATTTTCACCAAGAAATTCAACTCTCTGTTCTTGTTCTGATCCATTAATCTGCACCACCCAAGGAAGTCTCCTCTGTGACCGACCCGATGAAATCCCCAAGCTTCTTCCGGCGAAATCTCTGTAATCCAAACAGAAGAATGAAAGAATAACAAAAGCAGCGACGGCGGAAAAACCAAGAACACCAATAGACGGCTCGAACAGCCTCAAACGTTTGATCCTTCTTAAAGCTTCGAACATAGGCATGGCTTCAGTGTCATGGAGGGACGAGGTTTTAGACATTTGGGTGAAGAAGAAGATTAGAAATTTGAGAAGTGAAGAAGATGGGTATTGTTGTGACCGTTGACGGTGGTCAGACGAGGAGGAAAGGTGGAAGCTTTGGAACAGAGGAGGGTGATTCCGAGGTGTGGCATGCAAGCAATATGGTATTCATTCATTGCAGCCCCAACTGAATTGAAGCGTTTTTATTTTCTTTTTAATTTTTTTTGGGTTTGGCTTGGCTTGCTTTGCTTGGTAGGTCAGTATCATAAATCATTAAATGATGAAGGAATGAATGAGAAGCTATAGGAAAGATGGGTGTAAAAGAAGCAAGGAAGCATTCATGGCTGCACTATATATATACACACTCCTTCGCGTATACCACCTCAAAATTTAAATTGCAGTGATTTTTAAAAGAGTTTTTTGAATATTTAATAATTTTTTTTCTATTTTTATCCCTCACTAATTATATATATATATATATATATTACATTGGTTTTTTTGGGAGTCGAACTTGACATGCAGAAAAATTTAGTGGAACCTTATACCATTGAATCAATTTTATATTGGTAATCAAAATATTAATGATATTTATATTTATTTTATTTCTCTCTTATTTGCTCCTTTATTAATAAGGCAGTACTTAAAAAATATTTATTTCATACATACTTAATTTTAACTAATTTTTTTTAACTGCACATCGAACTTTTATAAATTGGACGACCTGAGAGAGTATATATGCATTTTTTTTGGGAAAATACCAGCTAGGTCCCAAGCTACAGAATTAATCCCAAAAAAGTCCCTTTACAAATTCCAAGGTCTGACAGTAATTCTCTTTGAGTAATTACTAAAATAGCCCCCACTCAAATTTAAAAAAATGAGGTTCATTTTGAAAAGAAGAAATAGAGGGTTCGAAATCGCTAGACGCGGGCTCTGCTTCTCGTTCCTCCGTCGTGCCGTGGTTCTCCGTCAAGCGTCGGTGGCCTTCGACGCTGCGTCGTTGCCGTGCGAGTCGGCGTGGGTGAGTGCGCCGTTGCCCAAGCGTGCAGCGCAGTCCGCCGGGGAAGCACGCATCGCAGTCTGCCGCGAAGCAGCCGGTGTTCGTGGGCTGCGCCAACGTCGGCCGGTGTTGCAGCGGCAAAGAATTCGGCGCCTGTCCAACAACGTCAGACGCATCGCTCCTTCCAACACCCAGCGTCCCTCGAGTGCTCCTCCGACGGTCAGTCATCCGCCCCTTTGCTGTGTGGTTTTTTTTTTTTTTTTTTTGTGAAATGGAACCATTAATCTATTGGGTTGCCACTAGTTTGGGATTGGGGGAAAGTATTGATTCTTGGAATTTAGTTGGGAAAATACATTGGTTAAGGAAGGTGGTTGTCGGGTTTAAATTTTTTCTTTTTCTGTGTGGCGCTGCTATGTGATGGCTGAATTAGTGTTGTTGTTTTGGGGGTATAGATGTTTGTTTATGAGTAACGTTGAAGGCCAGGGAATGTTTTATAATGTGGTTTGCTGATAATGTGCTACTCTAGCATTGGGTTTGAGGTCAAAATCAATGGGTATGAGGCTAATAATGTGCTTCTCTATAATTGGTGCATTTGGAAGTTAGTTACTGTTAAAAATTGATGTCCTATTAATGCTTCAGTTTATGTTGCTTATTACTGTTTTTGAGTGGTTCCAACAGAAGAATGGGCAGTATAGGAAGTAAAGTTGGCTCTATGTACAACATACACCATTGTACGAATTGGTACTTGTCAGTATAGAATAGTTACCAACCGTTGATATGAAAAATTGTTTATTGTGTGTGATGAGTTGCAGAAGAAAGTTTTGTTCATGACCTTATGCTTCATTGTTGATTTATATGACTTAGTGATTAATATATATATATATATATATATATATTGTCTAGATGACTGTGTTCTATACATTGCTGATGTGGAATTGCAATTAACTTCATAAATTAGTTGTTCGTTATATACAAATGATTGGTTAATGTCTTATGTTTTTTGTGGTGTGTGAATAAAGTAGTAATAACGCTCAAGGTTAAGCAAAAAATGGCAAAGAAGAAAGAAAGGAAAGATGGAGAGGGAGATCGGGTTAAAAAAGTTTCAGAGTATATATTGTTTATACAAGATTATTTTAAGAACAAGAAAAACAAGAAGGAGGAGTGCAAGCATTTAAAAGAGGAGACACAGTCTATGAAAGAAGCTTGGGACGCATTGAAAGATGAGGAGAAGGAGGCATATAAGGTGAGGGCAAAGAATTTAAGGAGTGAGGCAAAAGGGACAAAATACATGGTTCCATTCTTGACCCGATGTGCTCCTAATCAATTTATGAAAGTGTGCTACAGTGTGAAAAATAGAGAAGATAAGATGGATAGGTTAAAGAAAATCGGATTTGACAAGTTAGTTCACATAAGCTGCTCACAAATCCCCCGAGATCTATGTGGTCAATTGATGTCTGTATTTGACCCTCCAACTAACAATGTTTTGATTCGAGGGAGGTCATTGAACATCCACCGGGAACATGTTCAACAATTGATGGGGTTACCGTGTGAGGGGGGACATTGAGGAAAAAGTCAACAAAGAAGAAGAATGTTTTGAACAATTGAAGACATTGTACGGGACAATGCCTTACAAGACCATTGGAAAATGGCTAATTGAGAGAGACGAGGATCCGGAATTCGAATTCCTCTTTGTCATGTATGCATTGGGAACTCTCTTGTGTCCCGGGTCGGGTATAAAAGTGACTAATAGAGTGTTGAAAGTGATGGCGGCAACAAAAGGAGGTCTTGGGAAGTACGATTGGTCGAGTTTTGTGTTGATTGAACTATCAAATTCTCTTGCACAGTATAAGAAGAAATTAGTGAAAGGGAAAGATGCAGGGAGGATCAATGTCGGGGGATGTATATATTTTCTAATGGTAAGTGCATGTTTGATCTATGTAACGTTTATTGGCTTTTTTAATTAGTTGTAAATTGCTGCATTAGATGTTGAATTCTGCTGCTGTTAAGGTGTAATTTAATTTCTGTACAGGTGTTTTGCTTGCAACATTTTCCCCTAGGCCAACTACATGCCTCTACAAGTGAAAATGCGCTTGCATTTTGGAATGAAAACAACGTCAAGAGTAGAGTGCAGATAGAGAAGGAAAGCAACCAAGGGTTGCTACATTCAGTCAGTAATGTAGTTGGATCTGCCTCTTCTGAATTGCATGAACAAACCATGCTAACACACCCGGTAAGATGTGAAATCTGATGTCAGCCGCACATTTAGTTGAAAGTATTGACTTAAGTTTTTGCGATGTCTAATTTGCAGGAAATCAAGAGAACATATGATCGAATTATGTCAAGGGTGGTGTCAATAGTGCAAGAGGAACTTGTTTCCCTTCAGCCGAGGCTGTTAGGCGGGGGAAACATGGATGAAGGGGATGAAAAGGTACAAGACGTTAAATCTTCGTCTGAAAGTGAAGATGATGAACATGCTGAGGGGGGTGACATAAGAAAAAGAGAAGACGATGAAGTGCAGTCTATAAGTGCAGCCGAAGGGTCAGAGGAAGAAGTAGGAGGTGAACATGCTATGGGAGATAAGGAGGAAGTGGAATCGAAAGGAAAGGAACATGCACAATTGAGGAAATCTACAAGGGTTAAGAAACCTGCTATTGGGTCTCCTTGGGTGACAACAATGGCTAAGAAGCGAAGTCAAGATGAGAAGGATAAAGAAGTTTTATATCAAATGTGCACTACACGATGTAAATCAGCAGAGGATGAGGAGGAGTAAGTAATCACACTTCTTCAATCTCAACTTAGATGAATCACAAAAACTGACTTTGTGCGCTTGTTTGTCTGCATCGTATGCACTAGCTGACAACATTGTTCCCTTATAAGGGCCACTTAGATGACAACCATCTACATAAAGTATGGGCCGACAACCTCCTAAAAACCCTTTAATAGAACAACCGTAAGCAATAAATACCTTATGAAATCTATTGTTAGATGAGGCTGCCCATTTTGCAACTGTGTCCGGGTCACTCTCGATTAGTCTGTCACATATCCAAGGAATTACCATGTAAGAGTCTTCTACTCGACCATGTAATTCCCTTACCGCTCTTTCTTTTGCCCTATATGCTTGATGGTAGTTCAGCCGCACCCCATACTCTCTGTACATGTCTGATCAAATGACGTTAGCAGTCTTATCAATATTGCACCTCAAACCATCCATTACGATTGCTGATGTCAAGCTCGACCTGTGTGGATGCAAAACTATTAGGTTATCTTGTGCTTGGTGAACGTGTTCACTTTTGAGTGTTCTAATGGTTAAAAACTCTGTATCTTGATGCTCTCTTGATGAATATGCACCCATGTACCAAGGACAACCTTCAACCTTGCACTTCACAATTATCTTGTGTTGATTGTTCTTGACAAATTGGTATGCAAACTTATGAGCAATACTATATTTGTATAACGTTTGACGAAGGCTCACAGCATTCGGAAAAATCTGTCTTGCTCCAATAATCAAATCCCTCCATTTTCCATGATTCATTTCTGGTATAGGGGTTGGCACCATTTGCGTAGCACAAGTCAATGATGGGATCACTTGACCTTCATTTAACAAACCATGTGAGGATGTACACATTCCTCCTTCACCTCCAAACAAATGATCAATCCTGCAAGAAATTACAAGTTTTAGTGTTCTTGCACATATTCACGTTGGAAGAAATTACTTTTCTTAGGACAAATAAACTTACACTTCTTGCTCTTCCATTTGACCGTTCATTGCTGGTTCTGTATTGTCATTATCACCATCCTCTTCAATATACACATGACCATATTGTTCATTATATTTGATTAGATGATACACCCCTTCGTCATCTACAAGATCCACAAATGTTGACGTATCAAGGGCAACTTTGAACTTCATTTGCATTTCATTCCTTTCTTTTCCCGTTATGGATGATATGATTCTTCGCAACTCCTCATATGTTGTGCCTTCCTTTACGCATCTTGTTCTTACTAAACCACCAACATATTGCATTTCATCTTCTCCACCATTTAAAAACTTCCCCCCACATGAAAGAAACAATAAATTCTTCCCCGAACAACTTCCCATCTTTCATGTCAATCTGCAACACAAACTTCGTATTATCAACTTCCAAAGCAATATTTACAACTTCATACGCACATATTAACAACACGTTAACTACATGTTTAATTCCTGCACATATGTTTTTTTTAATAACACCAAACACACTAAAAATAAGGCAAAACCTCTGTTCTCTTCCCAAAAAATAGAGCACAGCTACGTTACGTATTAACAACTTCCAAAGCAATATTTACAACTTCATATGCACATATTAACAACAAGTTAACTACACGTTTTATTCCTACACATATGCTTTTTCTAATAACACCAAACACACTAAAAATAAGGCAAAACCCCTGTTCTCTTCCCAAAAAACAGAGCACAGCTACGGTGGTACGTATTCACAACTTCCACAGCAATATTTACAACTTCATATGCACACATTAACAACACGTTAACTACACTTTTTTTTCCTACACATGTGCTTTTTCTAACAACACCAAACACACTAAAAATAGAGTCAAACCTCTGTTTACTTCACCAAAAACAAAGCACACCTACGGTACATATTAACAACTTCCACAGCAATATTTACAACTTCATATGCACAAATTTACAACAATTTTTTTTTTGTTCATTTCAGCGTTTTTCCAGCAAAGAATACCAATTACATTCATCATTCTCACTTTAAGCACAGCAGCTCCTCTGTTACCATGCCACAAAAACAGAGCACTCTAACATAAACCCAACCCACCCAAGGTGAAATCCCAACTTCAATGATCAAGCTCATTTGTCTACCAAATTCTTAGCTTTTCTTGTCTACCACCTACCACTTACTCCATTTTTTAGCTCAAGATCCAACCTTTCACCAAACCCTCACTCTCAATCTAAGCAACTTTCACACAGAAAGAAACAAAATTTTCTAGAGTTTGTTTCTCTACGTTGCTGCACGTACCTGGACGATGAAGAAGACGAGATTCCCAAGAACATTAACGCCACTTTGTATCCCTTCAATGTTGCACCTCCTACGCCCTTCGTCCGTGTGCGTTTTTCTGTTTTTCCTTAATGCCTTGATCACTAATACGTGCTTTACTCCTCTCTCCTCTGTGCGTTTTCTTTTTACATTTGAGTGGGGGCTATTTTAGTAATTGCTCAAAGGGAATTGCTGTCAGAAAAGTCCCTAGGGACTTTTCTGACATTGGAATTTGTAAAGGGACTTTTTTGGGATTAATTCTGTAGCTTGGGACCTAGCTGGTATTTTTCCTTTTTTTTTCCATTGGTTCAGTGAGGGAGAGATTTGGCATGCCATAGTGAAGAGGGTTTACTTTTTTCACGGGAAAGAAAAAGAGATGCAATCTCTGTTCTCAGTCTTAAATATAAGATATAGTTGATTTTTTTAAAAAGATTAAAAAGGTAATTAAATAACTTTAAAGTATTTATATTTATCATTTTTCTTCAAACTAATTTGTCTGATTTATAAACTGATATATAATTTAATTATATACAATATATGATATGATTAAATAACTTATTTAAATTCCTTAATCTCTTAAAAACAGTCAATTATGTCTTATATTTAGAACTCTTGAAACGGTATGTTATAGGTAAGCTAATCTAAATCCTAATATTGACTTTGATAATAATATATATATATGATTTTTTTTTTTAAAAAAAGTGCTTTTAACTTCATTAATCCATTTCATAAAAAAATTCAAAGAGTTTTTATATTGATTGTTTATGTACGTAATACAACTCTTCTCCTTTACTTGATTATTTATAAATCATAAAAAATAAACTATTATTGATATAGCACAATGAGGCACTTATTTTACTCAATTTTATTATGGTTGTTACATTCGTTTTATAGTTTTGGTAACATGTTGGTTTTATTTCCATCTATGAATTGTTATCAAATCCGCCTATCAATATCTTTAGATTTTACGTATTGAATCATCTAATCAAACTAAGAAACTTTTGCACAAATTAAGATAGAATCATCAAATCAAATTAAAGAAACTTTTGCACATCATCTTCGTTGATATCTAGTGTGGTGGTGCATGGAGTTTTACATCAAATATTGATAAATATATATATATATATATATATATGGATGGGTTTTTTGCAAGTTCTTTTTTTTTTCTTATTTGATCAAAGGTTTCTATTTTGTGGTTTAAAGCGCAAAAATTTTTTGCTCTCCTAATGAAGACACATTCCTAAATTCAAACGTGTATTATCCTTTTTATGAAATGCGAGATTGCTTACCATATCCAGGGTTCTGGAACCCGAACCGGACTAGCCCGGGAACTGGTGCCTAAACCGGTTCGGTCCAATGATGGAACCGGTTCACTTTTTTAAAAAATGATTTTTTAACATTTTTCCTTAGAATTTCATATTAATAAGTCTAAAATATTCAATTTCTCACTAGTTTAGCTCCAGTTTGGCCCCGGTCTGACCCACTGACCCTTAACCCAGTACCCCGACCGGTTCAATACCCGGTCCAAGTTCTAATACCTTGACCATATCTACAAATAGTATTTTTTTTTTCAAGTTCTTTATTATTTGATTGGTTGACCAATCTTTATATCATTCTTTTGACAAAACGTAAATGTTAAAATTCCAATTAAGTATTCAGGGATCAAATATCTTTCACCCTTTAATAATACTCACTGAAAAGAAAATGGTATATTGTTTTGCCAACCAGATGAAGAAGGTGCAAGATATTTTTCTTGTAATTCGATTTACTTAAAATGACATCAAACTGGTCGGTTTAACTAAAAAAGGGAATATACTAGTTATATTTCTTGGGGGGGGGGGGTGAGTCTAATTAAAAAAATACTAGTCTCTTACAATTATTATGTGAAGAATTAAAGTTTAAATTTCACTAAAACGTATTTATATTTAGTGTCTAATGGCATTTTTTTTTGGGAAAAATCGCAATATGATCCTAAGGAACATAAAAAAAAAAATTAAAAAAATTATAGTATATGATTTACTATCTAAAACCTCGTAAGAGACCTCAAAGATATATAATTGAATTGTGAAATTATTTGTTTGTCTCTATTGACAAGTCAGAGTGTTACTATTAACAAATCCATATGTTGAAAAGTGTATGCCATGTTGACAAGTGTATGTGTCATATTGATAAGTCGTAATATTACTGTTAACAAGTATATGTGCCATATTGATAAGTCATAATATTACTATTGGCAAGTTTATGTGCCATATTTATAATGGGGCCAAACATGTAATTTTACAATCCGAATTTATATCACTGAAGTCTCTTGAAAGTTTTTTGAGACCATATTAGGATTTTCCCTTTTAGATAAAAAGTCTAATGGTATAACGATAGAATTACTTTCAACTCGACCAATTCTTCAGGTAAAAAAAAAAAAACTGGAGTAACTTCAATTAGCTTAGATTTATTTTGGAAAATAGACAGACTGGAGCTGTTCGGCATGAGTTGAGGCGAATTTTTTAAAGTTGGATTTAAAAAAAAAAATAGTGAAGTGAGTTAAAAATTTTTAATTAAACTTTCTTCCCTATTTATTTATAAATCCAACTTATAAAAATTCTTTTCCCTTTCTCTCCAAACACACCCTCAAGAACTACAAGTATGCGTGCGTGGATGTACAAAGGTTGGGATGAGCGAGCAAGGGAAATGGAAGGACGTGGGGAATGTGGTGAGAGTGATATGGAGAGAGTGGCATGTAATGCTTATTGTGATTGGAACGTGTTGAATCACCCGCAAAAAACGCGTGAGACTGAGTGAGTTTCTACGTTCAAACCACTCCTCCAACTCCAACACTCCTCCTCCCACGCCTCCGCCAACTCCTTCGACCCTCATGCCTCTTTCCGATGCATTTTTTTTTATTGAAAACTGTAATTCATTAATCCAATAGGAGATTAATACAAACGACAACTCCAAAGAGCCAAATCTATGGATCCTTCATCAACCACCGCCTACCGATAGAGAAGGTGGTGGTTGATCAAAGATGACAAAATAATCAGGACTACTATGAATTGACCTAGCTAGATAGTCCGCTTGAGCGTTATATTCTCTAGATATATGGTTAATAAGAACACACCATTCCTTAGCCAACCATAATCTAGCCTCCTTAATGACCACCTTAAAAGGGTGTGTATCATCACAACCTCTAGTAAGTAAATTAATAGCTTCAATACAATCAGTAAAAACCATAACATTCATCAAATTTGTATGCCAACAAATCTGAAGACCCTGGATGATGGCGATAATCTCAGCAATGACCGGTGGTACTTGCGTAAGTTTGGACATGTAACCACACAGCCATTCACCTTCTTCTCCTCTAAGAATCCCTGCACTACCACTCTGTCCCGAGTCAAGAACTGAACCGTCTGTCTGAAGAGAGCAAAAACCCCGCCGCCTGACTGGATGATCCTCAGCTCCACTTGTGGTTTGGTTATAGAAACTACAGTGGGTTCTTAAATCCATATCCCAACTTGCCCTAAAAAGGCTGGCATTAACATTTTGGTAGTAAGACTCGGCTTCTTCTCCAAAAAGCTTCCTGCATCTGTCCGTCCATATATCCCAGCATACATAACCGAAAAAGGGTTGCCCATTTGACCTTCTTTGTGAAGTCCCTTCCAGCTTCATGATTCAGGTTCCACTGGATCCACTCCATTCCCTGTAAATTCAAAAAACTATTCCACATAGCAGGTTTAATTATGGAAATCCATCGTTCACGAGCGTTCGTACAATCTCTCAAAAGATGTAACACATCCTCCTCTTGAGTACATTGAAAGGGACACGTTGCACTCTCTGCTAATCCTCTCCTTGTTCTGAGTTACGCCGTATGCACCCTTCCATGTGCCACAAGCCACATAAAAGACTTGATCTTCTCAGGAATGTCCCATCTCCACAGCTTCCTCCAAAAAGTTGAGCTAAAATTAGAGGAACCTGCACTCAAAAAATGGTAAGCAGAACCAACAGAGAAACAAGCATTAAAGAAGGTTTCCAGTAATACTTATCTGCTCCTCTCTCAGCACATGGGGGCTGAGCACATATAATTTGTTGAATGATTTGAGAGTGGAACCATTGGCCTAGCTTCCCAATATCCCATTCTCCCCAGTGATTAGTATAATCTCGAACTTTTTCATTTCCGTCCACAAAAGCCTCCAAACCCGAGACTACCTCAATCAAAGGCTGATTCACCTCGGACCAATTATCATACCAGAACGACGCTAACTCACCATTACCAACTTTAATACCCACCCCTTTGTGGAATTTATCCCAGACAGTACAGATACCTCTCCAAGTAGAAGACATGTTTTTCCGAGCAATAGGCCCAATTGACTGATCCCATCGATACTTCTCTCTTAGAACTTGGACCCAAAGTTTATCAAAATTATTCATGACGTGCCAGCACAATTTCATAATGAAAGCTTCATTCTGTTTACCCAAATCGCGAATCCCCAGTCCTCCCTCATTCTTGGTTCTTGTAATCTGATCCCAGGAGATGAGATGAAGTTTTTTATGGTCCTCATGATCATCCCAAAGGAATTTCCGACTTTTCCCCTCCATTTCCTTTAAAACTCCCTTCGGAATTAGTAAGGTCTGCATCTGGTAAGAAGGTAATGCAGACAACACTGACTTTATGAGAGTAACCCGTCCCGCAAAGCTTAAACATCCCGTTTTCCACCCCGAAATCTTCTTGATAGTTCTTTCCAACAGAGGCATGACGGTGATTTTGGAAACCCTCTTATGAATCAGGGGGATGCCAAGATACTTTCCCAAATCCCCCGTTAACCGGACACCCATCTTTCTACTCAAACCATACGCCCTTGAAAACTGGACTTTTTTTGAAAAGCATACTCTAGTCTTGTCCTTGTTCATCTTCTGACCCGATATACTACAGAATACTTGCAGGCTCTTAAGGATAACCTCCACCTGACTATCAGAGGCTTCCCCAAAAAGTGTTGGATATGATTAGTTTTGATGATGTCAAATATAGATATGAAGTGATAAGAGCAAAAAGTTTATATAATGTATTTCTTTGACTAACTACTATATTTAATGTTACATATTTTGTAGATTAGTCAAGCAAAGAATGAAGAAGATTGAATTAATGAAAATGAACAAGAGGAAGAAGAAGAAAGAAATTGAAGATAGTCAAGGAGATGCTTACTTGGATTATGAAGAATGAAGAACTTGGTAGATCTATCATGAATATCAAGATTCAAGTTGTTAGATGTGATATTGGAGGTTTCTATAATGTTACCGGAGGTTTCTATGATCAAATAATGGTTGGAATATGTTAATATGAAGCTAAGATGATTTATATATGAGTTTTGGCACTTCTAGAGGTGTTATGCTCGAGCACAAGGTGTTATGCTCGAGCACAGGAAGAACATGCTCGAGCACAGACCACTTCACTCGAGCACGGGTGCATACTCTGTTCTACTCTGTTTTACGTTCAGCTTGAGCGAGGTCTGGTATTTTGATCATATCTCTCAAACCACACGTCGGATTGACCCGAAACTGGGGAATATGAAAGAAGACTCCCAACACGTAATATTGGCACCAGAATCACATTGAAAGAAGATCAAATGAAGGAGATATCATTCGTCGAAAATGAAACTGAAATCACCGTCACTTTCTGACACAGGTTCGGTATTTTGAGTATATCTCACAAACCACACATCGGATTGAGACGAGACCAGTGCCAAATGAAAGTAGACTCAAAGAGCTTTCCATGGATAGGTAATTTGCATACTTTGAACGTATATTCTAGGAGCTACGCCTTCTGGAAGTTGATGCTTGTGCAGACTAGCGAAATATACACTCTTTGGATCATAACTTGCAGAATACAACGAGTTTGGAGCTGATTCTTGTTGCATTGGAATGCATATGGCAAGAGCATTCTTATGATACATCATTTGAATCAAATGAACAAAATTTTTCTAAAGTGGCCCCACATCACCCGCGAGTGTAAAAACTTTCCCTCTGAAAATGTCATGCGAGTGATGTACAGAAGCAGCTGAAACATGAAGAAAAGTACCTCACTCGAGCACTGGAGGTTGCACTCGAGCAGAGAAGTCATTCTCACTCGAGCACACATGCGAGTGAAGGTCTGCGAGTGTTTGGCCGAGAGCAAGTAATGGCATGCTTTCGTTGTTCACTCGAGCAGGTCTGCGAGTGTTTGGCCGAGAGCAAGTAATGACATGCTTCCTTCGTTCACTCGAGCAGGGTATCGCGAGCACTTGGCCGAGAGTCATGAAGTTTAGAGAAGTGCAAGTGTGCTCGAAGTGACACACCAATGCTTGCGAGTAAAAATTCCATCCTTCTCCAGTTCTGTTGCATGTGCTTGTTCAAGAGGAATAATTCTTGGGAATATTCGTCTCACTCGAAGCAGAGTTGTTGTGCTCGAGTGAGGGCCAACATCACTCGCGAGTGAAAATTCTATCCCTCTGGATTTCTGGTGCGAGTGATGATATTGAGAGCATATTCCTTGAGAATATGCGTCTCACTCGAGCAGAGGTATGTGTGCTCGAGTGAAGGACCAAATCACCCGCGAGTACAAAATCTCACTCTTGTTAAAATGGTATGCGAGTGACGACCCGAGAAGACACTCACAGTGGAAAATGCAACATCACTCGAGCAGGAGGAGTTGTGCTCGAGTGAGGCCGTAGATCACTCGCGAGTGAGAATTCTGTCTCTCTGAAATCCTATGCGAGTACAGACTTAAAACTGAAGATCAAGGAGTAAAATCTCGATATCACTCGAGTGAGCATATTCATGCTCGAGTGATATTCTGCAGAAGACCAAAACGTCAAGTCTCACAGCGAACATTCCGAATATGATTATATGTTATTGAATCAGTGTGTTTTCACTTGTTATTGATTCTAAATGTTAACTAACATATATTTCAAGTGTAAAACAGGATATTAAACATTCGGATTGCAGATTCAAATAAAAGTCAATTTTGGTGAACCCCATCATTACACAATGAATGGCGGCTACCAACCACGACAAGTAACTGACCCACCATGAGAGATTGTCTGAAACACAAAACGCTCCACAACGTGATGTACAGCTCAAAATGAATCTTCCTGCTGTTCAACAAAACGCTCCACCTTGCAACGGACAGAAGCTCATTTTCAAATATACTCAACGTTCAAATGACGCAATGGGACTCCAACGGACGAATGCTCACAACGGCTATCATCTTCATCAACTATAAATGAGAAACCATTCAACATCGATGGGTAACAGAAAAAGACGGAGAAAAACTGAGATAGCAAGCAACTACATAGAAATGTGAATCCTCTGCTTCTACCCATACACTCTCTGTTCTGCGGTTTCAATATTACTTTTCATTGAGAGAGTGATTATTTGTATTGTACTTTCAGTGAGATTATATCCACTCTGTGAGAGAGTCTATAAACACCTTCAACTATATTTCTGAGTTGATCTCAAGGTAGAGGGACCTTGAGAGGGTTGATTTTCTTACGGGGCAGCAGTAGAGAGAATTGCCGTAAGACATTCTGCTCGTAAGACTTACAAGGTGCAAGCAGTAGAGAACGTTGCTGCTCATAAGACTTACAGGGGTGTAAGCAGGAGAGAACGTTGCTGCTCGTAAGACTTGCATAAGTAAGCAGGAGAGGAAGATCTTCGGAATTGCTCTGCTCGTAAGACTTGCCGTAAGGGGGAGTATTTCAGTGAGAGATTTGTAAAAGGTTTCACAAGTACCCGGCTAAACTTGTGAGATTGTAAAGGCTTTTCTTGTGCCCGGATTAAACAAGAAGATAGTGGATTTGAAAATCTCAGGAGGAGCCTGGGGACTGGACGTAGGCCATCACAGATTGGACCGAACCAGGATAAATCACAGTTTGCATATTCTCTTCCTTAAACTCTTATATTTCCAGCATATATTATTTAATCTAATTGTTGATTTATAAACCTTCATATTTACCACTTTTGATAAGATGAGAAAAGATTTCCAAAGTTCTTAAGTTTTTATTATACACCCAATTCACCCCCCCTCTTGGGTGATAGCCGATTCTAACAAAAAGAATGAGATCATCAGCAAAGAATAAATGGGAAATTTTTGGGCCATTCCTGCTTAATTGAACCGGAACCCACTCTCCTTCTTCAATAGCATCGTGAATTATATGATTAAGCCGCTCCATGCACAAAGTGAAAATATAAGGAGACAGAGGATCTCCTTGCCTAATCCCCCGAGAGGAGGTGAAATTACCAGTGCTCTCCCCATTCCACAATACTTGGAAAGACGGACTAGTAATGCAGGCCATAATAATCTCACATAATCTTCCTTCAAAACCCACAGCTTTAAGAGTATCATAAATAAAAGGCCATTCCAGACGGTCATATACCTTCTCAAGATCAACTTTCACCTCCATCCATCCCTTTCTTCCCGCCTTTGTTTTCATTGAGTGGATCACTTCTTGAGCAACAATCACATTATCACTGCTTTGACGGCCCACAATGAAGCTACATTGATGATGACCCACCACCTTTGCCATAATATCCCGAAGACGACGACTTAATATCTTAGTAATGATCTTGTAACTAACATTACATAGAGAGATAGGCCTGAAGTCCTTGATTGTCTCTGGGTTATCCAGCTTAAGGATTAGGACAATGTTCGTGTTGTTTATCTCTCTAATACGCTGAGGATCATCAAAAACGTCAACCACCAATTTAGTAATATACTCCTCAAGAGTGGCCCAATATTCCTGATAAAACACTGCTTGTAAACCATCCGGGCCGGGAGCCTTGAAAGCCCCTAAATCAAAGGTAGCCGCTTTGATTTCCTCCTTATTGATCTCTGCATTAACTTTGTTCAGCTCATCAACGGTTAGATTTGGGAAGCTATTCTGAGTGTTTATGGGATAGTAATTAGTCAATTCACTCCGAAAGAGCTCCTTACAGTAACTGATAGCCATCCCTCGTAATGCAGACTGATCAAACATCCACACCCCTTCATCATTCCTTAGGCCATCAACTCTATTTTTTCTTCTCCTTATCATTGCGGTAGTATGGAAAAACTTGCTGTTTTTGTCCCCCCCACTTCAGCCAACTGCATCTTGATTTCTGGTACCATAAGAGTTCTTCCTAAGCAAGGACTTTATTATA
The DNA here is from genome assembly GCA_963855925.1 of Inga laurina. Classification (NCBI taxonomy): domain Eukaryota; kingdom Viridiplantae; phylum Streptophyta; class Magnoliopsida; order Fabales; family Fabaceae; genus Inga; species Inga laurina. The sequence goes on along the minus strand of OY979702.1, from coordinate 18,118,953 downwards.
TTCCTTCCAAAGTTCATTCTCTGTTTGAACTAAATATTAATTATCCCGTCTCGCCCTCATTCTATCAATGCCCTCAATTCTTTGAATAATTGTCCTCTTCTTACCATTCAGGTTACCCACCTTCCTAGCATTCCATTCCTGAGCTTCAATTTTTTCATTCCAAGAACCCCTACTCCATGTTTGATTCACCATCTCCCCAAAACCTTCTTCAAGGAACCAGCCAGCCTGACACCTAAATGAAGATTTAGGTCTGCCAGAAAATTGAGAGGGAGAAGTTTGGACAAGGATTGGCCGATGATCAGAGCCAAACTTGCTCAAATGATAAGTCTTAGTTAGTGGATAGAGGCTGTTCCACTCATTATTAGTGAAAGCCCAATCAATTTTTTCTTTAATAAAACCACGCTCCCAGGTAAAATGATCTCCAACAGTCTCAGTTTCAAGGAGTTGAGCACTGGAAATGCAATCTTGAAAATGCCTCATTGAAGTAAAGTTAGGACTCGCCCCACCGCTCTTGTCATCGCTATAAAGATAGGCATTAAAATCACCTACCACAATCCAAGCCATATCAACCATAGAACTCATTTCATCCCACAAAGCATGACGAAGGATACAAGTAGGTTCAGCATAAATACAGGATAGGATAAAATTCCTATCTTCATTAGCCACTACCACCTTAACATGAACAGCCTGAGTTGAAGAGGAAATATAATCCAACTTAAGATCTTCACAATTTCATAAAACCCATATGCCCCCAGCATAACCGGTTGCTTCTAAACGAATCCATTTATTAAACCCCAACCTTCTAATGATTCTATCCGCCCTGCTTCCACTGATCCTAGTCTCAGTAATAATTAGAATTTTAACATCTTTCCCTTTAATCATATCATGAACTCTACCGGGAAAATATTTAGATCCAGCTCCCCTGCAATTCCAAGCTAAAATATTTGTATTAATCATAGAAAAATTTGGAAGAGAACCAAACCTGGAAATAATGTTTCAGCTTCCCCCATTTGGTAGTTCCACATCCTTCTCGGCTTCTATGCGTTGATCGCTCTCAATGTCTCCATGGTTCAGGACATCCTCTGCATTCGCTAATGTCATAAGATCATCAACCATCCCTTCCCCTTCCTTGCAGCCATTAATTAGGTGATTTCCCTGATTTTGCTCCACCAATTCGGCCTCCAAATGCTGCTGTTGACTATTACCTTGCAATTGTCCCATTTTATCTTCACTCCTCCCTTCTGATGCTAACGTTTTTTCCGTAACCTCTTGGCCCTTTGACTCCAAAAACATTTGATCCTTTCTGGCCTTCACTCCCTCCATGGCTTTATCCTTCTTAACTGACCCACTCAAAATGTTGGACCCAAACACAATATTATGGGCCCTTTTGCTTCCGGCCTTATTGCGTGGGTTTTGGCCAAGACTTGTTTTTTTCCCACTTAATACATTGTTCTTCCTGGGCTTAGTAATAGTCGATATTGGGCTAAGGTTTATTTTCTTTTTATCTTTTACTGGCCCATATACCTTCACTTCCTTTAACTTTCCCTCTTTTCCGGTATTGCTTCCGTTAACCATCGTCCCTCTTACCTGCACTTCTTCCTGACCCTCACCTGACACCCTTTTCGAGTCACTCGACTCTCCTTCCTCAAACTTTGAGCTTGAAAAACCTACTCTTTCATACTTCTCCTTCTCGCCGCCAACTATCATCTGACTGACAGGCTCTTTTCTCCTCCATTGCATATCCACATCTAGCTTCTTACTTACCTTCAGTTTTCCCTGCGATTTGCTCCCCGAATCTATCCGTTGTAGCACAGTGAACCTCGAGCCCATACCCTGTACACCCTCTCTTTCGTTCGATCCACTCGAGCCCATATCCTATTCTGATTCCTCCTGACCATTTCGGCATTCTGAGACCGAGATCTGACTCTTGATTTGACTTGCATCCACTGTCCGTATTCCTCCTCCACCGAGATACCAGGTACTGAAATCAACGGCAGTTTCTCTTCTTGGTTGCTCTATTCAACGGTCATCGGAAAAATTTCCGGTGATCCCTGTTCTGCACTTTCCTTTGGTTTCTGTAAATTTTGCTTGCATGTTTCCAAAGTATGCCCATAGATTCCACATTTAAAACAGATTTCGCTGAGCCCCTCATATTCAACTGTGTATATATGGTTTCGAAGAATAAACCTGGATTGCAACTTTCTATTTAAATCAACCTCCACACTCACTCTTGCGTACTTGCCCCTCTCTACGGTCTGTATGTTGTTATCTTGATTGGCCAAAGTGTTCATATCCACTTTCAGCGTTTTACCAATTAGGTTTCCAATCTCAAACATGCATTCTTCAAAGTAAATATGCATCGGTAGAGTAGGGATCCTTATCCACACAGCAACCTTCCTCACCTTGTTATAATAAGGATTGAAATTTGGACTCCATCTTTGCACCGCAAGATAATGTCCTTGTATTTTCCATGGGCCATCAAATAGCATCTTTGAACTTAAAGACTTATCAGTGGTTCTAAAAATAAAATAGTTATTAGGTAAATCAATAATCTCGAAATTGTCTGATCTCAATAGCCATTTTACTCTGTCTCACATCATATGCAAATTTGCCTTCTTTCCCAGTACCGTCATAATCAGAGCTTCTCTCCACGGTTTGCACAACTCTTTTAGCTTCTCATTTGAAATGTTTAGAAAGGGGATTGAGCCTAGCTTTTCTTTTTCCTCCTCTGTCAGTGCTGGGGCTAGCTCTGCTTCTTCCTTCAGCCACTCATTCATTTGTTCTTCAAAGCTTTGTTCAAGATCTTTATCCTCCTGACCCAATAGTTTAGCCTTGTAGGAAATTTGATTCCTAGTCGGATTCTTCTTATTTAGCCACTTCTGATCAAAACTAGCTTTTCCGTTCTGTTCCATAGTTTCCCTCATCTCCACATCTGCTTTCCTTGTGTCTTGTATCTCTACCTGATGTTCCTTCGGTAATAGTACTTCTGTCTCCATTTTCTTGATGTTTCTCCCCAGTAAATCATCCTCTTCCTTTGAATTTCCTTCCCCACCATCAGGATTGCTTCCCAACTCAGACGATCAAGAATGATGCATCACCATGTCCTTGTTCGCAATTGAATGTTCTCAATCCAGTGTCTTTCTTTTTGACGGAGCAATTGCCCACCTCCTCTTTCCGATGCATTCAGAATTCAGGTTCTTCCCTTTCTTTTTATTTTCTTTTTTTAAAAAAAGACTGGGGTCTTATAATACCATTTTGAATCATTTTTAGTAATTCTGCCCATACAAAATAAATATTCATTTTTTTGTATAGTACAGCTGTCAAGTATAACTTAAAGATTACAAATAAAATTCAAAACTCGACATTAGGCCACTAGATTAAGATCCTGGGCCATATAGACATGACATTCAGGGAGTGGCTCTGGTAAGAGCACCAATTTCGCATCAAGCTGCTGAGCATTAGGCCACTAGATTAAGATCCTGGGCCATATAGACATGACATTCAGGGAGTGGCTCTGGTAAGAGCACCAATTTCGCATCAAGCTGCTGAGCATCCTTTACTTAAAAAGTCAGCACACCGAATATCGTCTCTTGACACGTAATGAAACTCAATGTCCCAGTTAGAATATAACAGGTTCCTGACAACATTGACCTCTGACCTCAATGGGTGATGCATACCCCCATCTCTCATCACAAGATGATACGTTTCAAGAGAATCCGTATAGGCCACAACCCTGCAAAAGTTTTGTTGCTTACAAATCTGGAGACCAGTTAAAAGGGAAAACAGTTCTGCCATAGTGGATGGAACGAAACCCAACTTTTGTTGGAATCCTAGGATCTAATGTCCCCATTCATCTCATATCAGCCCCCCATAAAGCTGCAAAACCCTGATTATATAAGGATCCACCTGTGACAAGGCAAACAACTCCTTCCGGTGGTGGGTGCCACATTGCGTCTTCATCACCATTGAATTAGAAAGTCTGGTGTTTGAAAGAATCATACAAGCTGGACTCCATCATCAGATACATAACAGCATGGATGAGTTCATTGGTATGAGCCATTTAGTTCTATTTATTAGTGCCCGTTTGGCTCAAGAAATCAAATGTAACGTAATAAAATATAATGCAATGTAATATAATGATGATTATATGAATTTATTTGCCTTGTCATTAAGGAAAAATGATGCAATAGGCATAAAAACATTTGGTTAAATTACATTGAACATAAGAATATATGAGAATAATATAATAAGAGATAAAATTACCCCTGACTATACATATATGTATAATGTACACATAGTTCATGATAATTTTTCAATTTATGTAGTGTACACATTGGGTTCGTAGTAATTTTTTTAATATTTAATGGTGAAATAATTATGTATTGAACAAGTTGGGTTTATGGTAATTTTGTAATATTTCATAGTAGGAATATTATTTAATGAGATATTTTAATATTTTTTAAAGATTAATGGGGAATATTTTTAAATTTTTATATAATTAATTAATTTTTTAATATCTAACGGTGAAATTTTTAATGCCTATTAATTTTTTAAAAATCAATTTTTTATTTAATTTTTATATAATTAATTAATTTTCATATAAGTAATTTTTTAATAGGCATATAAACGTTTGGTTGGATTAAATTGAACATGAGAAGATATGGGAATAATATAGTAAAAGACAAAATTATCCCTAACTATACATATATGTATAATGCATACGTTGGGTTCTTAATAATTTTTCAATTTATGTAGTATACACATTAGATTCATAGTAATTTTTTAATATTAAATGGTGAAAATATTATGTAATATATAAGTTGGGTTTATGGTAATTTTTTAATATTTAATAGTGGGAAGATTATTTAATGGGATATTTTAATATATTTTAACGGTGAAATATAATTTTTTAAATTTTTTAATGGGGAATATTTTTAAATTTTTATATAATTAATTAATTTTTTAATATCTAATTGTGATAATTATTTAATATTTAATAGCGTTTATGCATGGACGCTTTGTGATACGAGTTCAGATGATCAATTAAATAGTGCAAGTATACACTGTCGTAATCAAGTAATATAGAAGTAAATAGAGTATCGTTCCCACGAGGATTGAGCACTAAGTACCAAAATGAATAATTTTAATTCTATTCAGTCGATCGATTAATTGGTGATTGAAAGCACAAAATAAAAGAAAGACAATTAAATATGAATGCAAATGATATGAAAGCAAATATGAGAAAAAGTCCTAGGGATTAGATTTCACTTAACAAATTCCGGATTGAATCACTTATCTATTCTAGCCCAATTTATTCCACATGATTGATAGTCGAGTTTCCCTAATTTAATTACCAGCCTCTTCCAAGGTCAAGCAATTCTATAATCAATTGCTAACCCAATATATTCCTATATGAATTTAAGCAATTAATTATGCATTAAGATTTATGGAACTCAATAAGACTACACAACTCATATGAATATATTCCTATTTCATATGCAAGTCATGGTTTTAATTATAGGGTCTACACACATGTATCTCCTTCCGGTCTCAACATGCGTATTGAAATCATTCAAAAGATGGCCAGTCATTCAAAAGCATTAAGAATAATAATTAAAACTCAATCATGAAGGAGAAATTCAAACTAGATTAAATAAGTTAAAATTCAATCCGTCATTAGTAAGCTACGTCATTACCCTAGGAAAATGAAAGTTTAGCACATGATAAAATTAAAAACAAAACCAAAATAAATTGACATTATATGAAGCTAGAATGAAATCCTTAGAAATACTGCATAAACTTGAATATTACAATATCAAACATAAACATACAACCAAAAGAAGAATGAAAGATGAAGAAATCTAGCCGTCCATTTAGGAGGTAAAACCTTCCATGCAGGCGGCATGCAAAATGGAATATAATCCTAAGCCTTCCAAGATGGAGGCATGCAAAAAGAAATAAAATCCTAAGCCTTCCAAGATGGAGGCATACAATACATGAAATTAAATCTAGAAAACAACACAAAGAACTCAGAAATATCAGAGAAAGATCTTTCCCGGTCAGAGAAGGACCTCTCCCGGTCAGAGAAGGACCTCTGCTTCTCTTCCTCTCCTTCTCCCCCCTTGAGCTTGGCCTTGATCTCTATTTATAGGGGAAAAAAACGTGTGCTACAGTACTTTTACTATTCCCCTGGCGGCTGCTACAGTGAAGTTGACCGCTACAGTTCCTGTTGACTGCTACAGTGCCTGGCAACTGCTACAGTACTTCTTATTTTTTTATTTTTATTTTTTTTAAAATGCTATTTATTCCAAAAAACAATATTTATTTATCAATCACACTCAAATTTATTATATTAAATGCAAATATCGTCCATAAAATCATCATATAAGGGAAAATAAATATGCAAATATTTTACTTATCACTTTGGTCAATTTAAAAAATTATAATGGCCATTGTATCTTTTTCACTTGATTACGTGATATCTGCATTCTCATTCACGAGTTTTAGCAGTGTAATCCTGATTCTATCAAATGATGCAATCAGAATTACAAAATATAATCATATTTACATTACATAAACTCAACCAAACGCTGTAATCAGTCTGTTGCATTAGGCTTACATATAATCTCCTCCCATGAAATTGAACCAAACGGGCTATCAATGATTTTCAACATGTTTCATCGTACCAACGACATGTTGTTTCAAGTGGTAAGCGGCCTCATTTCGTGAAGAGAACATACAAATGAATCATGGAAAGCATACTTGTTGGGATGCCTTTAATAAATAAATAAATAAAAGTTTCACCCAAACTAAAAAAGACCTTAAAATTTATTAAAGCTATCTTAAAATTTAAAAGTTTTTCAATTTTACCCTTATCTTATTCATATGTAAAATTTAATGGTATGTTAGTATATATTATACCTTGTAAGGACAAAGTTTGCACAATAACAAACAAAAGGTAAAATTGTATATTCATATATAAAATTTAATTATATGACTTGTAAATATGATAAGAAAAGTCTTTTCTATAACTTATAAATAGAATAAATGATACTCCAATATATAAGAAAACTTTTGTGTCATGAGACAAAAAATATTCTCAGTGATCTAAAACCGTCACGCACTCTAATTAACAGAAATATGTATATTTATTTTCTAAAAAAAATTCTATTGTTATTTCTCCATTTTTATAAGAGTATGTCCACGAGGAATTTTATAAGAGTATATTATTTCAATGAATTGAGTATTTGTTTTTTTGACCTGAATGAATTGAGTATTTTACACTTATGCATATGCAATATATATAAGCTCTTGTTTTATATATATATATATATATATATATATATATATATAAGCTATTGTTTGGTTTTGTAGCACTAATTTTTCCCTTTTAAGCAGTCTTTTCTTTTTCTTTTTTGATACACAAGTAGTCTTTTCCAAATTTGAGGTTGAGTTTGAAATGTCTAGAGATATAATGAGTAAATGAGTCATAATTATATATTTATAAGGTTATTGAAATCAATTGAACCAAGTCAAGTGAAAAAGAATATATGGAAAGTGACTTCAAGTAAAGTCCATTTTAATCTAGTGATTGTTTGGTTTAATGTTTTAAGTCTATATAATCTTGTTTAATTTATATCCGAAAAAGTGAGTGTCAACACCCGTTTCCATTTCGATAATCGAAGAGTAATAAAGACGGAATTCAATGAGCATATAGAAAAGTACAATTATACTGATAAAAATACTCGTTTACAATCCCACATCGTTCTTCAACGAAATACAGAAAATACAGCGGAAACTTTAATATTTACAGAATTTTTCAAAAATATCTAAACATAAACTAATTATAACCACTATCTTGTCCTCGTCTCGAGACATGTGCCAATTATTTCCCAGCATCTACGCCCTTGCCTTTCATACCATTTGCACCCGCTAAGATGTTTGTTTAAAAATAGGATGAGATTCCGAAGAATCTCAGTAGAAACATACTATTGTTCATAGAAAATGAGAAAAGAAAATATGACATGAGCCAAGGTATGAATTAATTAATGAACAATATAAACACATCTTCGTCATGTATATATGAATAGGGCCCAGCCCCACAATCTACACTGGTTGGACTTCTGGCAACTTCCAGTGTAAGTGCACCTCTGGCACTAAATGCCCCCTCTAGACAAACCATGTTGATTAATAAAGTGTATTTACAAACAATGGCATCCACACAATCATATAACTATGGCATAATGTATGAAGGATAATGCTCCTGCCTCAAAGCTTTATAACTCTCTATTTAGATGCGTCTCGTAAAACGTGTTGTTCCGGCTTTCGACTCTGTCCTAAAATATTAAATGTGCAAGAAATAGGTCATAACCTATCCAAGTATTATTTTAGACTCTTCCATTGTGTTTCTTGTGGTTATATTAGTCTATGGTGAAAATTTACTAAAATGCCCTCGAGACCCAAGCCCGATGGCACTTTTTCCAAAATTATGACTAAAGCTATTCTGACCAATTTTCGCCCAAAAAATCTATTTCTAGGCTCGAAATCACCAAATTCACTGTCAAATTATGACAATACCCTTGACAGCCCCTATTTAGGGATTTCAGTTGCGTTTTCGTAATTATGCTTTTTCGGCCTCTACTGAAAAAGTGACCAACTGTAACCCCACCTATTTTTGCCCACTGAGTCCAATGGAACCATTTATTTCATGAAAATCTAGCTCCTAAACCCAGTTCTAGTTCTGGCCAAAAGTTTGAAAGAAAAATGGAAAAATGTAGTTTTGTGTTTTAGCTTCCAAAACTTGTACTTTTCAACTTCTAATCCTTGATTAACTTATTTAAACACATCTTAACCATGATTCAAAGAAATTTGGGCAGCATAACCCCTTAGGATTATAGCTTTCCCAATCTTTCAACTCAACCAAGAAACTTGAAAAGTCAAGAAATATCACTAACAACAACACCACAACCAGAAGAGAGCAAGTTTATGAAATTACCCTATTGCTTCCAAGCTTAGCACCTTAACTCCTTCTCTTCTTTGGAGACTTGTCTTGTCAAACACATGAATACATGAAGAAGAGAATCGTAGAGAAAGTGTTACACAAGAATATGTAACTAAATCACTAAGCCAACACTTACTTACCTTAATCTTCTTCCTCCTTCTCTCTAATCTTCAAAGAACTTTCAAGCTCACTCTCTCTCTTTTTGCTCCTTGTTTGGCAGAAATGTTGCATGAAAGAGGAAGGAGAATGTGTTTATTAATTTGGCCTTCTTTCTTCCTAGCTTTTGATCTCATCAAGGGTTGAGATTTCAACACTTGTCTTACATCATTCCTCCTCCCATACCTCCAACCATACATTCTTCACTTTATGCCATACCCCCTCATCATTTGGCTTCAATTGGATTTGGATAAGCTTTTCTTCTCTTGGTTTGCTTAAAAAAAATGTGCTTCCTCTCTTCTCCAACCAAGTGCTTTTCTCCAACTAAATCCAATATTGCACTCAACTTTATCCATTCCTTCACTCTAGCTTACTATCATGCACTTCACCATACCTTCACTTATCATGATCACCATGTCCATGCCTTCATTTGGTGTACACTCCACCATTGTCATCATTACCCTATTCATGTAGCATTTGACTTGTGCTTCTTGGGAATTAATCATCATTTCTCTCTTCATGTAGCCTTTTGGACACGTGTCCATGAAATTAAATTATTCCCCTCATTCTTAGGTGTTTAGACTAAAATATGGAGGAGATGGGAAAATAAAATGTATTTCAATAATTCCATAATTCAAGTAAATGAATTATGTATAATCCCCTCTAATTTCACAATTCTTAATTTATTCCATCATGAATAATCCAATTGTACATTTTTTCTTTATTTTCCTTGATTAATTGAAATTAACTTTAATTAATTAGAAAATAATTAATCTTGGGCTAAATTAGCAAAATTATGATTTTGCTATCACTTTTATAATTTAATTCATTTCTTGAATTAATTTGTTCATTTCCTTATGAACATGAATATTTCAAAATTCATAAGATCCAAATTCATGAATATTCACCATTGTATTGAATCTCCTAATTAATTACAATATATTTTTGGTGAATAAAAATTTGGGATATTACAGTTAGTATGAATCTCAGTTTATCAGGGTTTTGGAACCCGGACTGGATCAGTCGGTCTGGCTTGGGAACAGGTGAACCTGTGCCTAAACCGGTTCGGTCCGATGACCGAACCGGTTCACTTTTTTTTTTAAATTGATTTTTTTAATATTTTTTCGTAGAATTTCATATTAATAAGCATAAAATATTCAATTTCTCACCGATTTAGTCCCGGTTTGGCCCTGGTCTGACCCACTGACCCTTAACCTAGTACCCCGACCGGTTCCATACCCGGTCCGAGTTTTAATACCTTGCAGTTTACTATAGGGTTAATATAACTTTTGGTCCTTGAAGTTTGATCCAATTTTGGTTTTGGTTCCTCAAGTTTGAAATCGGTGGTTTTGGTCTCTGAATTTTCACCCGATTTTTGTTTTGGTCCCTGAAGTTTGAAAAGGACTTGGTTTTTTTTCCGGATCGGGTTTCATAATCGGGTCACCAAGTCCTTTTCAAACTTGAGGGACCAAAATCAAAATCGGATGAAATTTTGGAAACCAAAACCACAGTTTTCAAACTTGAGGGACCAAAACTCAAATCGGGTGAAACTTCAGGAACCAAAACCACTGATTTCAAACTTGAGGGACCAAAACCAAAATTGGATCAAACTTCAGGGACCAAAAGTTATATTAACCCTTTACTATATTTGGGGTAATTTTGTTGAAATCATGAGTAACCAACATGACTTTTAATAAATGTCATTTATAAAAATTACAATCATCTAAAATTACATTTGTTCACGCTAAACCAAATTAGCACAGTTCATTTCATGTTCTAGGTTATATTGCTTTTTCTCAGTGCCTATTCAAACTCATGACTTTGTAGTTAAGAGTTGAGCACCCTAACCAGTAAGCCACAAGCGCACAAGGCTTTAGTTTTTAATTTTAGAATTTGAGCCAAACTAAACCAAACCTATTAGATTTAATTTATTTTTTAAAATACTCTCGGCTTTGATTTTAGCTAATTGATTCGTTTAATCATGAGTAATTAATTTTAAATAAACTATAATCATCACATTCATTGTATACCTATGTACTAGTTATTTGGTCCAAAAAAAAATGTACTAGTTAATATGAAAAAGAACAGTATAAAGTATCGAGATTCATGAACCAGCAACATTAATGCAAATTATTAATTCATTGTAGTGCTTGTTTTGCCTCCAAAATGGGGATCATTTGTACTTTAAAATCTTAAATTAATGATTTTTTATTAATATGAATTGTCAATCACTATACACTTGTTGGTAACAAGATTGATTCGAGATTTTAAAGTTCAAATGATATTTTTTTATCTTTTTCTCAAAAAAGTACTCACTTTGATCTTTGATATAAGACTTTATTGTGGAGTTGATATTAATCCTAAATGTAAGATCTATTTATCATATTTTTTAGTATTTTCTCAATTTACCCCTACTGATACTTCCTCAACATGATCAAGTGAAAGTAGGGTGAAAGGAATTATGGAAAATGGTGTGTTTTAGAAAAAATATATCATATTAATTATATAAACTAACTTCTTTAATTTAATCAAATTAAGTAAATAAATCTTAAAGAGCACAGTGAATATGTATTTTACACTCTATGAGATAAAACTCAAAATCATACTGCACAAAATCATCTAAGTTAAACCAAACTCCTCTCATTGTCCAATAGAAATGTGCCAAACATGTAACCTAATTAAAATTATTAATTAATAGAGGCTATTATTCTGCATTTTAGCTTCACAACATACTATACGTTAAACATAAGCTACACACACACACACAATGATACAGATCCATTGAGAAACAGACACGGTAATTATGAGATCTCACTAAAGCAATTAATTAATTGCCTATTTCTATGTTTTAATTTTTTTAATTTTTCAAAGGATAAGATTTAAACAATCAACCTTTTTTCCAAAACCAGCTTAGGGAAAGCGCAGTCTATCTGGGCCGTTCAAATAAGATCTGGAGGGTTCATATTTAATTTTTTTTTACTTTTTGTTTTCCAAAAAAATTATTTTAATGGATAGATAATCTAAAATAAAAATAATCTCTTAATTAATATTTTTTCAAAATATAATTTTTTTATTTAAAAATCACCAATTAAAAAAAAATTAAATTTAAATCATTTAGATGAAATCTGAACGATTCAGATATGCCAAACTCTCCTTGCTCATCCAGCAGATGAACGGGTTCCCCTTTTTCCCTTTCATTCTCTTTTTATAGAAAAGAATCTATTTTATTAATCATGAAAAAGAAGTTACACTCATTGATCATCAAAGCAGTAAAAAGAAAGCAATAAAACTAGTTACAACCTGCCCAGGGGGCGTGGCTCGGATGGTTTAAAAATGGGAGCCAAGGTGCCTCCTCCGCCATTTACCTCAAGGGCCTGAGTTCGATTACTGGGAAGTCCCTTTACACCGGGGGCGACTTCGGATTAGTCTGCCTCCAAAGGGGGTGGGACACCGGGAGGTGTAAACAAAAAAAAAACTAGTTACAACTTATAAAAGTTAAAACAACGAAGTTTTAAAAATATAGACACATACAATACATTCAGACTCAACCTATTCCTACTTTAGTAGGTTCATCCTTAGCATCTTTTCCTTCTTCCACCCTCCCACCAGCCAAGTCAGCCTGCAACACCTTACTCAGGAAAGATGGTGCTTCAGTCAGCCACCCATTGGGTCCCATCTTCCTACTACTAGCAGCTGCCATAAGATCTACAGCATGATTACCTTGGCAAGACACCAAGGAAAAAATCACCTCAGGCTTGCTCCCAGTTAATGAAAGAGTTTTAGAAAAAATAGATGCACACCGCCATTCTACACCTACCCCATACTTAGATGTTAAAGATCTGTATAAGCTTTTACAATCAACCTCAATACAAACCTCAACATTTTTTAATTTATCACATGATAGTAAGGCATCCTTAATAGCAGCACATTCAACCTCAAATGCAGAGAAAGCCTTAATTTCCTTGCTTAGACCTCCAATAAAACTTCCATTACTACCTCTACATACAATCCCTATCCCTGCACTTCCAGATTGCTTTTGGAAAGCTCCATCCACATTAATTTTAATGACACCTCTTTCTGGTGCTTCTCAAATTAACTTCCTCTCATACTTCTTTTTGACAATTCATGCTTCTCTATTGGCCTTTGCACTCCATATCTCCCTTACCAGAATAGTGGCCACATTAACCACCTTCTCAGCATCTACCTTAATCCCATTGAATACCCAATCACACCTGCCCTTCCATATTCCCCAACAAATAGCTGCAATGAGTGCCTTCCCTTCTTGATTTATCCATTATTATTATCAAGAAGCATTTCCTCACACCACTTCTTAAAACTTACGGTTTGATCTTTGTTAATGATCAAAGTTAAGGAGCACCCAAACCAGCATCTAAAAGCCCAAGGGCAAAACAAAATTAAATGCTCAACACTTTCAACAGCACTATCACATACATGGCACTTACTTTCCACAGCACATTTCCTTCTCACCAAAGCTTCTCTTGTTGCCAAAGCATCGCTCAACAGCTTCCACATGAAATGCTTGACTTTAGGAGGTACATACAGCTTCCAAATACACTTCCACAATCGAGAGGGGACTTGATATGAGTTACTAGGCTTTTTATTAATTTTAACTACTTCTTGCTCCCTTGCTACATGATATCCAGACTTGACAGTATACTTCCCATCTCTACACTTCAACCAAACAACCTCATCTTGCTTCAACTCAGTTGGAAGTCCCATCTTCAGAATCTTCTCTTTCTCATCAGCAGAAATTCTCCCTTCTATAGCACTGAGATTCCATTTAAAACAGAATAATTTTGAGAATTTAAAGCAGCTTCCAAGTGAATGCTTTAAAATTTTGCTTCAATGCAGTCAGGCCATCAGAGATTAAAGCATTCACTACTTTTTCCCTTTTATTTTGACTGCATCAATACTTAATGACCTGACTGCACCCCAAACAAGATATGAAAGCGACATGGTTTTATTACATAGCAGGCTATGCTGTTCAATCATAGATCTTACTATACATTTAAAACAGAATAATTTTGAGAATCAAAGTTTTCATGGTAAGAAAAAAGTGCCCAAAAACAAAATGAAAAGCAAAAATAAATTACAAGTCTAGTTTAAATTTAGTTAACATTATGAGAACTTTTCTAGAAGGTAATCTGTGAGTATGTTTTATTAGTTGTTTGAGATACGAATGATACTCTAACCACAACCAACATTTTTTTAATAAAACTTAATTTACCTATATTTAGATGTATTGTTGTCAAACTCGCGAGTTGATTTTCTGAGTTCATCGTTTTTACACTTCTACCTTGCTAAAACTAGTTGAGTTACTCTTAAACTAGTGATAATTGTAAAATCGGTCAAATTTGTGAGTTCACACACTGAGTTTACCATTTTTATATTTTTAACTTATAAAATCGTCTTAACTTGCTTTTAAACTCATGCTAGCTTTTTTAATTTGATCATGTTTAATGGCTTTATATATGAATTTTATAAAAAATTATTTGTTGAGTACAATAAACTATGAATATTGATAGATTTAATTTCAATTAGTTGGATTTAAAATATATTTAAATTAAATTATTTTCATTTTTATATTTTAATTATTTAATTATACACTATTAATATCTATTTATTAATAAAAAAAAATGAACTCTTATGAATTTATGATTCAAACCTCCAATATGATTTTACAGAGTTTACATAAACACGGTGCCTTGCTTGTATGCATAAAAAGAAGAGAGGAGAAACAAGAAGAAAAATAGGGTAGATCAATAAATATTCTTTTGACAAAAAAGATTAATGAATATTGTGTCGGTGGAGGAAGGATCAAAATAATTAATGATTTGTGATATGTTGGATCCATCAAAAGTTCAAAACCACAGAGAAAGGCATAGAAAGAGTAAAAACAAAGATTGTCAGAAAAAAAAAATGGTGATTGGGTTCTCAAACGAAGAAGATTTTTCATTTTTAATGCAAGATCATCGTCCATGTCATGTAAAAGACAACAAGATTTATCAATCAGTAAATCAAATGAACGAGTATGGATTTAAATCCTCTCCTAATCTCCCCCCCTTTCTATCTTCTCGTCTCTATTATTGAAGTAAAAGAGGAAGAGATGAGATGTAATATGTCACGCCCTTATTTTAATTTCACCTTTACCAGAGTATTCGCGGAAAACGACATGCGGTTCGGTAGGCAACACAGGAATAGCATAACTATACTGATAATATGTGCATGATTACATAAATTCCCCATAGGGGTTTGTATATAATACTTACGATTAAGGTAGCCGCACAAGGCTACTAGGGTGTCTAAACTCATCCCAGTAAAACAGAGACATCTTTTCATCTTCGTTCCATCAATGCAATCCCCTCATATGGTTCTCTGCATTGTTCTCAGCATATCTTTTGTCTTCTCCTGTCTGAATTGTTGGTAGGGGAGGGTGAGATTCGAGAGAATCTCAGTAGGAAACAGATACCATAATGCATGCATGATTGATGCTATGTGTATGACATGTTAGCTTTATCTAGATGTATGCCCCATAATGACATTTCTGCATGCTCAATGTTTCATACAACAAGACTATGGCCACAGCGAAAATAGAAACAGAGCTTCATTTATTCAAATATGCTATACAAAATCAAGTAAAGCAATCACATACGTCACCACACAAGCAGAGATATCAAATACATGCAAATAAGGCAAGTCCCCTACCTCCAATCTTTCTCCTCGATTTGCGTGCCAACAGCTCGGGACTCCATATTCGATCCTACAATGTCAAATGTACTATTTAGACACTTCCATAGTGTTTCTGGGGGTTATATGAGTCTATCTTAAAAAATTACTAAAATACCCCCGGGACCCGGCCCCATCGTACCCGGCCCGATGGCACGTTCTCCCAAATTTTTGACTAGGGCTATCCTGACGTATTTTCATCCAAGGAATCCATTTATGGACTCAAAATCATCAAATTCAATGTCAAATTACGAAATTGCCCTTGGCAGCCCTACTTTTAGGGTTTTAGGGGCATTTTCGTAATTATGCTTTCTTGGCCTTTTCCGAAAAAGTGCCCAACTGTAACCCCACCTATTTTCGCCCACTGAGTCCAATGGAATCATCAAATCATTGAAAATCCAACTCTAAGACCCATTTACAATGTTGACCGAAATATATAGGTTTTAAGGGGAAAATTGGGGTTTTTCGGTTTCGGCTCCGTAAACACGTTCCTTTCCAATCCTAACAACTTTATTAACCATTACATTAGGTTACAACTAACATTAAGACCCAATTTGGGCAGCATAACAGCCCCACATACCCATTTCCATAAATTAAAACCAACGGCAATCCGGCGAAATTTCACCGATTAAATTGCCCACAGCAGCTAGAATAGTCAATATACAAGAGTTTGGAAGTTACCTCAAGCTCCCACTAGCTTTTCTCAAAGATGGATGAAAACCCTAACTTTCAAAACACAAAATTTGAGCTTTCCAAACCTTAAAGAATAAAGAGAAGTAGTTTAGAGTCGGAGTTATACGCGTTAGGAGCGAAATCGTCGGAGAAATCGGCTTACCTTGTGATTTTTCTTCTCTTTCTCTCTCTAAACTCTCTCAACTTTCTCACACTATGTTCAGGTCTGTTTCTCGTGGTTTAGAAGCTGAATGAGAAAGATGAAGTTTATATTATCATATTTCATAATATTATAATAATTTGCTTAATTTTCCAAATATTCGGATTTTACAAAATTCTGGCAGATTTCTGCCCAAACTTTGAAAAATCATAACTAATTCTAGAAAAATCGAAATGAGGTGATTCCAAAGCCTATAGAACCCTTATTGAGTCTAATTGCAAGGAAAAATATAGAATTTTGCTTAATGGAATCACAAAATTCCCAGAATTTCAATCTTTGCACATTGGTCCAGAAATTTCACAGTTTATCTGTCCTGACTTCAAAAATTCATATCTTTTTGTGTATAGCTCTAATTGATTCATATGACCTACCAAATTAAATCTTAGGATGTCTACTTTCATCCTATAAAATTTCATAATTTTTCCTCATCATCTGATCATTTAAATGAATATGACAAGCTTACTACCTCATAGGCGATTTCACCAAAAACATAATTACTTTCTCCAAAATTCATCATTTTACTTTCTTAATACCCCAAAGATATTAGAATCATTAGGGGATATATTTGAGACATCTACTAAATCGGGGCTTAGTAGTCCACTCAATTTAGGCTTATTCTCAAGCCTCAAATCCCAAATTTCGGGGTATTACATTTCTCCCCCCGTTCAATAAATTTCGTCCTCGAAATTTGAACGTCTACAGGTTAGGGATTAATCCTATCTCGTTCTATTATCACATGCAGGCTCAAAAGCCATGTAAGACCATAGTCATATTCCCATTACTAATCTCAGATAGTATTCAACATTCATCATCCATTCTGTACACAGTAGGTAGCGTGCAATCAAACACAGGTTCCCACAGCACTTGGTTCCATAGGCCTTAAGCCTCTTTGGGACTTCACTTGAATTCACACAATCATTTTTTTTGTAACGGCCCAATCCTCACCCCCTTAACAAGGTCTATTGGGTTAGTGAGTCGGCCATGGTTCACTTCATTAGGTTCCTCCCATGGTAGAATATCGCGCCTCATGTGATACTAGTACCATTGGACACCAAAACGCTTGGTCACACTGCTCTTACTGCCTTCGCTACAACCTGGTATGGTTTGAATGTTCTGTCAACCTCAAAAGATTACCTTGGACACACCAGTCCAGTGTCATCGCGCTAGGCATCAACCACAGCACTAGACACACAGGTCTTATAGCCTAGGGACACCGCCCTATGCAACCTTGCACATCAGGTCTTATTGGCCGTACTGTGTGCACTATTCACTGTGTGCACCATTCATTGCGTGACCATCCACTGTTTGCACTACATCACAAGTGGATGATTCATTCTGTGAGGCTATAGCTATGGAGATGCTCATACCTTTACTCGACCTTGTTGCATCAGAACACATCCCAATCCATGCCTACTTGCATCTGTGTAGACCGTAAAGGTCGACTGTTGATCTGGGACTGTTATCACTGGTGCTGTTGAGAGGTATTCGCCACCATTCTACCCTACTACACTAGGGTTTATCCCAATTCCAGTTCACATGTGTCACCACAAACTACAAAGTTTGTGTGACTGTTGACCGACCATACAAGTCATCATACTGTACACCACACAGGGTGTAATATTGTACACCACTCAAGGTGTAATACTGTTCATCACATATACTGTAACACTATTGACCATCAAGGCCATATTATGTTTTGGGATGATCAACAATGGTGCGAACATCAACCCCTCATATAAGTTTCGAAATTGCACCTAGATTCACCACACTTCCGCTGCTCACTCTGATGCCTATCTCCTCATATGAGCTTTAATATTATCAGGATGATTTAATAGGAGTCCTACAGGAACCTCCCATGACACCTGACGGCACCCATAATCTATATTCCTCTGTGCCCACTCTTTGCCCGATTCAACTTGAATCATTCTGATCCATATAAACTCTTATTTCAAGAAAACCCATTCAATGTGGGATTCATTACAATACACCATCGCTAAGGACTAACATTTCCGTACTTCTACTCTACGATTCAACTTCATGGCGGCTGCACTCTAGGGTTTGTCATCACGGTGGCTGCACTCACGGGTTCATCATCATGGTGGCTGCACTCTAGGGTTCGTCGTCACGGTGGCTGCACTCTAAGGTTCTGTACTCGGTGCTTCACACAGGCGCCCATACACCTGGTCAGCCCCCTTCCGATAAGAACTTTCCTTAGGTAGCCCTCTCCGATCAGATTTCACCGTAGGTAGCCCTCTCCGATCAGATTTCACCGTAGGTAGCCCTCTCCGATCAGATTTTACCGTAGGTAGCCCTCTCCGTTCAGATTTCACCATAGGTAGCCCTCTCTGATCAGAACTTTCAATCTTTGTGGTCGCAGTACAACTCCACAATTATGCCATAAAGGCAACGTTTCCCGATTCAATACAAACATTCTTATCATCAACTCAAGATTATGGATGGAATAGTTCAATTTCTGAAGCTTCAGCTGACGAGATATGTATGCCCTTACTCGGCTCGCATCAATTCTCATCTCGATCTATGCCTGCTAGCATCTGGGGATCAATTCCCTTCCTAATCCATGCCATCTGGCATCAATGAAGACAATAAAGGCCCACTATGGATCTAGGATTATCAGTGTTGGTACTTTAATAAATTTTCATCATCAGCTCTCTGAAGCTCCTCTCACAATCATCATCCCATGCATAATGCTGAGTTCTGGGAAATTTCGATATAAACATCTCATCCCTTTTTTTTATTATTGTCACACCTATGGCCCTTCTTGGCCTCGAACCCAAGTCCCTTAGGACGTGGTTAGCAGCCTCATCGGGTAGGGTGCCTTTTATTCACACCACATGGCCCTCCATAGTAACCCACAATCATCCATAGAAAATGTGATAGATAAATATGTCATGCACCATATAGTGTAAAATGAAAATCACATCAATCCGTGTGTGTACACAAAGTTCAGGGCCAAACACCCAGTTAAAACAACAATCCGTGTGTATACACAAAATACAGGGCCAACTATCTCGTTGGAACCCCTCCGTGTACCTTAGCCGAGTCACCGACTACAGCTAGGTAAATCGTGTATCATAGCTGGGTCCTTACTAGGCCGAATGGTACATATACACTTCCCATCGGACGGTACATATACACTTCCCGCACCACAGCTAGATAATATTCGTGTACCTCAGTTGAGTCCCAGACTACAACTAGGTAATGTGCCCTAGGCACGTGTTCATATCACAGAATACAGAACATACAACATATTAACCATCACATAGTGTACGAGAGATTATAGTTACTACATTGGCCTCTCCAGGATAACCTTCCTGCTGATTGTTGATCATTGTTTGCTATTCTATTCTCTTGCCCTGTGTTTGTTGTATTAGGCTAGGTCTAACTTCCTGACCTTGCCCAACATCTAAACCTCTTAGTCTTACCACCTTTATGTTTCACTATATGAAGCAAGAAAGAGGTCAATTACACATAAACACATGGGCTTATCTATCATTTCACAAAGTTTTGGGTACATAGGTTCCCAAAAAAAACATATCACAGGTGTTTACAGTAGTCAAGGAAAGCCTGCAACAACATACAACCTCTGAACTACTGTACAACATGTCTTACTCTTTTTTCATAATATGTCATAACATGTGCAACAACTTCCCAGGGGGTCACCCATCATGGCATTTCCCTGGGTTGAGCAAGCTTAACTCTTTTGTACTAGTGCCCAAATGTGGATACTGGCTTTTACTGTTTCAGTCCACGGGTACCCCATAACTACCCTCGTCTCAAAAGACATGCCGGCTATCTCCGGTCACCAAAATATTGAGTGTGGATCGCACATTAGCTTTGGCCGTACCCATATCCTTGGATTCCGCAATATCCTTAGACCATTCTCGTCTAGTATTGCACCACTAGCGCCCCTTCAGTACTCGCCATTTCTCAGGGCAGATTCATAAATAGGAAAGATACCCTCCTTTGGTACTTTCTGTCCATGCATATTTCCTATCACTGTGTAATCAAGACCTTATCAATATACCATCCTGTTGCCAGAACCACCGGACTTACTCTGAGCAAACAATTCTGTGGCCAGAATCCTTGCTCTGATACCAAAATGTCACGCCCTTATTTTAATTTCACCTTTACCAGAGTATTCGCGGAAAACGACATGCGGTTCGGTAGGCAACACAGGAATAGCATAACTATACTGATAATATGTGCATGATTACATAAATTCCCCATAGGGGTTTGTATATAATACTTACGATTAAGGTAGCCGCACAAGGCTACTAGGGTGTCTAAACTCATCCCAGTAAAACAGAGACATCTTTTCATCTTCGTTCCATCAATGCAATCCCCTCATATGGTTCTCTGCATTGTTCTCAGCATATCTTTTGTCTTCTCCTGTCTGAATTGTTGGTAGGGGAGGGTGAGATTCGAGAGAATCTCAGTAGGAAACAGATACCATAATGCATGCATGATTGATGCTATGTGTATGACATGTTAGCTTTATCTAGATGTATGCCCCATAATGACATTTCTGCATGCTCAATGTTTCATACAACAAGACTATGGCCACAGCGAAAATAGAAACAGAGCTTCATTTATTCAAATATGCTATACAAAATCAAGTAAAGCAATCACATACGTCACCACACAAGCAGAGATATCAAATACATGCAAATAAGGCAAGTCCCCTACCTCCAATCTTTCTCCTCGATTTGCGTGCCAACAGCTCGGGACTCCATATTCGATCCTACAATGTCAAATGTACTATTTAGACACTTCCATAGTGTTTCTGGGGGTTATATGAGTCTATCTTAAAAAATTACTAAAATACCCCCGGGACCCGGCCCCATCGTACCCGGCCCGATGGCACGTTCTCCCAAATTTTTGACTAGGGCTATCCTGACGTATTTTCATCCAAGGAATCCATTTATGGACTCAAAATCATCAAATTCAATGTCAAATTACGAAATTGCCCTTGGCAGCCCTACTTTTAGGGTTTTAGGGGCATTTTCGTAATTATGCTTTCTTGGCCTTTTCCGAAAAAGTGCCCAACTGTAACCCCACCTATTTTCGCCCACTGAGTCCAATGGAATCATCAAATCATTGAAAATCCAACTCTAAGACCCATTTACAATGTTGACCGAAATATATAGGTTTTAAGGGGAAAATTGGGGTTTTTCGGTTTCGGCTCCGTAAACACGTTCCTTTCCAATCCTAACAACTTTATTAACCATTACATTAGGTTACAACTAACATTAAGACCCAATTTGGGCAGCATAACAGCCCCACATACCCATTTCCATAAATTAAAACCAACGGCAATCCGGCGAAATTTCACCGATTAAATTGCCCACAGCAGCTAGAATAGTCAATATACAAGAGTTTGGAAGTTACCTCAAGCTCCCACTAGCTTTTCTCAAAGATGGATGAAAACCCTAACTTTCAAAACACAAAATTTGAGCTTTCCAAACCTTAAAGAATAAAGAGGAGTAGTTTAGAGTCGGAGTTATACGCGTTAGGAGCGAAATCGTCGGAGAAATCGGCTTACCTTGTGATTTTTCTTCTCTTTCTCTCTCTAAACTCTCTCAACTTTCTCACACTATGTTCAGGTCTGTTTCTCTTGGTTTAGAAGCTGAATGAGAAAGATGAAGTTTATATTATCATATTTCATAATATTATAATAATTTGCTTAATTTTCCAAATATTCGGATTTTACAAAATTCTGGCAGATTTCTGCCCAAACTTTGAAAAATCATAACTAATTCTAGAAAAATCGAAATGAGGTGATTCCAAAGCCTATAGAACCCTTATTGAGTCTAATTTCAAGGAAAAATATAGAATTTTGCTTAATGGAATCAAAAATTCCCAGAATTTCAATCTTTGCACATTGGTCCAGAAATTTCACAGTTTATCTGTCCTGACTTCAAAAATTCATATCTTTTTGTGTATAGCTCTAATTGATTCATATGACCTACCAAATTAAATCTTAGGATGTCTAATTTCATCCTATAAAATTTCATAATTTTTCCTCATCATCTGATCATTTAAATGAATATGACAAGCTTACTATCTCATAGGCGATTTCACCAAAAACATAATTACTTTCTCCAAAATTCATCATTTTACTTTCTTAATACCCCAAAGATATTAGAATCATTAGGGGATATATTTGAGACATCTACTAAATCGGGGCTTAGTAGTCCACTCAATTTAGGCTTATTCTCAAGCCTCAAATCCCAAATTTCGGGGTATTACATAATATCTTATAAAATTATGGTTATTATATCACATAAAAATAAATAAATAAATTTAAACCAAGGAATAAAAAATTGGACCGGGCAATGAATCGGTCATGATACAGATTCAAGGGTTAATGGGTCCACCAGGGTCTAACCGGTAGTTGAACCGTGTCAACACCCGTTTCCATTTCGATAATCAAAGAGTAATAAAGACGGAATTCAATGGGCATACAAAAAAGTACAATTATATTGATAAAAATATTCATTTATAATTCCGATATCGTTCATCAACGGAAAACAGAAAATACAGCAGAAACTTAATATTTACAAAATTTTCAAAATATTAAGGCATAGACTAAGGTATAACCACATTCATATCCTCACCTCGAGATACGAGCCACTCACTTTCCATTGTCTACATCTTTTCCCTTAGACCCACTGGTCCCCGCTGAGATGTTTATTAAAAATAGGTGAGATTCCAAAGAATCCCCGTAGAAATATGCTATTGTTCATAGAAAATGCGAAAAGTAAATATGATGTATGCTATGTATGCACCAATTAATGAACATTATAAACATATCATCAGCATGTATACATGAGTAGGGCCCAACCCCACTATTCTGCACTAGTTGGGTTTTCACCAACTCCAGTGTAAGTGCCTCTGACACTTCTGGTCCCTCTCTGGGCAAATCGTGTTGATTAATAAAGCGCATTTACAAACATTGGCATTCACACAATCACATAACTTATGGCATAGTGTATGAAGGATAATGTCCCTACCTCAAAGCTTTATAATCCTTTTTTCCGGTGTGTCTCGTAAAGCATGTTGTTCCGGCTTTCGAATCGGTTCTAAAATATTAAATGTATCAGAAATAAGTCATAACCTATCCAAGTATTATTTTAGACTCTTCCATAGTGTTTCTCGTGGTTATATTAGTCTATGATGAAAATTTACAAAAATGCCCCCGGGAACCCGGCCCAGCCCGCTGTACCCGGCTCGATGGCACGTTTTACCAAAATTTTAACCATAGCTATTTTGACTTATTTTCGCCCAATGAATCCATTTTCGGGCTCGAAATCACCAAATTCAGTGTCAAATTATGAAAATACCCTTGACAACCCATATTTATGGATTTCAGTGGCGTTTTCGTAATTATGCTTTTTCGGCCTCTACCGAAAAAGTACCCAACTGTAACCCCACCTATTTTTGCCCACAAAGTAAAATGGAACCATTTATTTCATGAAAATCCAACTCCTACTACTAGTTCGGGTCCTGGCCAAAATATTAGGGAAAATTGGAAAAAAGATGAGGTTTTGTGTTTTAGCTCCCAAAACTTGTACTTTTTCACTTCTAATCCTTGATTAACTTACTTAAACACTTCTTAACCATGATTTAAAGGATTTTGGGCAGCATAACCCCTTAGGGTCATGGCTTTTTTAATTTTACAACTCAACCCAAAAATCACAAAACCAAACAACAATCACCAACAACAACTTCAATACACTAAGAAGTTAAGATTTTGGAGATTACCTCTTGATCTTTGGTGTTTTTCTCTCTAGGACGTCCTCTCTCTCTCCTCAACCTTGAAGATTAGCTTGCTAAACCATGATTTCCATGAAGAATAAGAGATTAGAGGATGAACTACACAAGATAGGAAGCTTAAATCACTTGAAAACAAGCTCTTACCTTAGCTCTTGTTCCTCTTGCTCTGTATAAGTCTCAAGAACTCTCAAGCTCACACACACACTCTCTCTCTTTTCTCTTTGTCTTGCTCCAGTGCAAAAATGATTTTTTAGACCAGTTAAAAATGACTTTTTAGTGTATTGAAGTTGTTAGATCGGTAGTGTCTACAACACGTCTAAAAAGTATGACTTTTTAGACCGGTTATAGACACAACTGGTCTAAAAAGTTTTTTTTCCAAACGTCTACATTATTTCTTCTTCTAACCCACTATCCAGCACTTGAGAAGAGAACCAACATTTTTAAGAGTATAATTCAATATATAATTTCAACATTCTCATTCCTACAACTCAATATTTTCAAATAACAATTCAAAAGTTTCAAAATGAAATGTAATACCAACAATCTTCCCATTTAAATATCTTTTAATGTAAATATGTCTCATTTATCTCTTCTAACTCTCTATATTGTTCCTCCTCTCTCCTCTGCTAATCTAAAGCTTTCTTTCACTGAGCTTCTTCAACCTTCCTCCGGTTCTCCTCATGCATCCTTCACCAAGCTCTTCTTTCTCTTACCAAGCTTGCTCCTGGTAAAAGCAACAGAATTTGTGAATGGACAAATTATTTAAAGTTGCAGGATTACAGTAATACCTCTATTGAATCATGATCCAAACAAATGAGTATCAAATTTGGTGAACAAGTTGAACTATAGCAAACTGTCAAATAAGCTTAAAATGATGAGAATTTTCCAATGAATGCCTTTTAATGAAAATATGGAAATTGGTTTATTTAGATAAATAGTTTTCTTTCACTTAATATAGATTGTTAGAACTAACTTATTTTAATCCTCAGACTTGAATTGATCTTGACTGAGGACTTACTAAATCATCTCCAAGTATTACAAAGGTTGACTGATCTGACTCCATATTTCTCAAGAAACAAAAGACTTGGGAAGATTTCCATAAGAAACTTAATATGAAAAGAGTTGGATAATATTTTCTTTTTACAGAAGTAACACTACTGGGGGAGCGCCTCACATATAGCACATAATTTAGGGAATAAGTCATACTATTCAAACTTCTAAATAGTGAAAATTGCTATAATCGATAATGATCTAAGGTTCATACTTTTGCCTGCCAATTTTCATCCGGAAGAATATTAGTTGATTTGACATCCCTCTGCAGAATCCTTGGAGCAGCCGCCTCATGGAGATATTCCAAGCCTCTTGTAGTTCCTATTGCAACTGTAACCCGAGTGGCCCAATCCGTAATTTCTCCAGAAACTCCATCTAAACAATCCCTCAAATTGCCATTTTCCATGTACTCAAATACTAGTAGCCTTTCAACATGTTTCCCTTTTAGTTCTAAACAGTATCCAAGTAAAGACACAAGATGGCAATGATGGAGTCTAGATAATAGTTCAATATGTGAAAACAAACAAATTGATAATAGTTCATCATTTATCTAGATAAGAATTACAAAATATTATCATCAACCAAAGGCTAAGAGTACTAATATAACAATATTAACTTGAACAAACCTTAGTCAAAAATACAGAGTCTGTTTCAGGCCCTCCATGAGATTTTAGTCGCTTAATTGCCACTTTACTACCATCTTTCAGCTGACCAGGATATACATAGCTACTTCCACCTAATCCAATAAGATTAGAAGTTGAAAAGTTTTCAGTTGCATTTTCCCATTCAGCAAAAGAAAACTGAACAATTTTGCCTTGAAAAGTCTCTATTCTGCCCCCAAACAAGAAAGAGGCCTTCTTAAAGCACCCTACATGAAGAAACAGAAGATGGCCATTAAGAACTAAATGACAATGGCATGTAGAAAATATATACCGGATCAAAACTCTAAAGGCTGCAGACAAAATTTAAAAAAAGAAGCAAATATATACCGGATCCTCGTAACAGTAAAAAAAGCTAAACAGATGTCGATCAACTCTTAACACCATGCATTGAGCTTTTTCTAGTTTAATAATTAAACAATACTGTTGTGAAGAATCCTGAGCTACGAAGGAATGCATATATGCTGATTTTAAGAAAGGGGAAGTTCCAGATTTGGAAGGGGATAAAATCAAGCAAAAGCTTAGTAGAAGTGACAGTGACGAGTGTAAAAGGCAATGTTCTGATATTTAAAAACCCAACTCCAAGCAACTTTTATATAGCTGCTTCCATCACACTTGAACTTCCAATCCTACATTGAAGAATTAAGCTTCAACAGTTAATGGCAATAGCTTCTTCCTCTGTTCTCCTTCCTCTTCTCTTCTACTTTACTCTCCTTTGTCCACTCATATGTGATTTTCAATCTCTTCATTTCATCCTGACTCCTTTAAATCAAATTAATTTGTGTCAATTTCATGTATCCTTCTTGTCAATTTGATAAGAAGCCATTTATATTTGAATATACTATAAAGTATAATCCTGTAACTAAGAGGTGTTTGTTGATTCTTGTGCATAAACTTTAGGATAATAATGAATTTGCTTACCAATTAATCTACTTTTTTGCGTGAATGTGATGTCCAAAACTGTGGACTTGTGTAATTGTAGATGGAGCTCAGCTCATAGTTGTGAACAACTGCACAGAAAGTGTGTGGACTAGAATTCTGGGCTGCACCGACCAACCGATACCAAGGAAAGGAGGGTTTCACCTTGGAAGTGGAGAAGAAGCAATACTCGACGTCCCAGAGAAATGGTCTGGTCGAATTTTGGGAAGGCAACACTGCACCTTCAACAACACCCGGCATGGATCATGCCTCACCGAAGATTGCGCCGGGAAACTCCATTGCAAAGGTAGATCTGGTAATCCTTCGGCGACGGTAATCGAAATGATTCTTGGATCGTCTTCTTCTCCTCTGTATTTCTACGATGCGAGTGCAAGATATCAGTCATAGTGTGATGGATGATCTGGTTGGTGCCATAGTCGTTGGTGTTAGGACCACCGATGATACAAGCGACGACACAAGCACCAACACCATAGGTAGCCATTAGCTACGTAACCAAAGCGAGAGAGGCGCAATGGAGACACTCGACGGAGACCAAGGAGCGAGGTGCGACGGAAACTGAGAGCGAGGTACAACGGACAGCTTGAATACTTCCAGATAAAGAGGTGCGAAGAGGGTGTGAGATTGAGAAGTAAAATTGATTTAAGGTTGCTGAAACACATATAAGACCGGTTATTTTGAATAACCAGTCTTAAATGAATATTTTAGATCGGTTCCCATTGATAACCGGTCTAAAAAGTTACATTTTTTAGACCGGTTATACGGAATAATCAGTCTAAAAAGTGCTGAATTTTTTTTTAAAAATTCAGCACTTTTGAGACCGGTTTCCATTGATAACTGGTCTAAAAAATTACAGTTTTTAGACTGATCATAAGGGATAACCGATCTAAAAAGTGCTGAAATTTTTATAAAAAAATTAATTTTAATGCTAAAAATTCATTTAGACCGGTTATAAAAAGAACCGGTCTAGAAAATATATCTTTTTAGACCAGTTCTATTTATAACCGGTCTAAATGATATATTTTAGACGTTATATTAGTTGAACCGGTTTCAGATATTCTTTATAATTACAAAATTGCCACCGCCGATACTTTTTAGACCTTATCCCCTTAGAATCGGTCTAAATGTACCGGTCTAAATCTTCTATTTTTGTACTAGTGTTGGCCGAATGTGTGCATGAAAGAGGAAGGAGTTTGTGTTTAATAAATTGGTATTTTTCCTTCCTAACCATTGATTCAATCAAGGGCTCAAGTTGTGACACTTGTCACCATTCTCTCCCCCCTCAAGATCATTCCATTAGTTACTCATTAAGTTTGAACCAATTGCTTCTTGTTTGGTTCTTCAAAAAAAATGTCCACCCCCCTTTTCTCCAACTAATCCATTCTTCCTCCAACTAAGTCAAAATGTGCACTCCACCATGTAATCATGTTTCTTATTTCTTCACTCAAGTTTCTCCCATCATGCACTATACCATCATTTCATTTTGTGTGCACTCAATCTTGGTTATCATTTCCTTCTTCATGTGGCATGTGATCATGTATTAAATAATTTTTTTTCTTTTTCTTTCATGCATAGACGAAAATAATGAGAGGAAGGGAGGAGAAAAATTGTTTTGCACAATTCACATAATTGATTTTATGTATAATCCCCCTTAATTTCTCAATTCTTGATTTATTCCACCAAGAATAATCACATTATGCATTTTCCTTTATTTTCCTTGATCAATTGAAATTAACTCCAATTAATTGGAAAATAATAAATCTTGGGCTAAATTGGCAAAATTATGATTTTGCTATCCCCTTTGTAATTTAATTCAATTTTTGAATTAATTTGCCCATTTCCTTATGAATATGAATATTTCAAAATTCACAAGATTTAAATTCATGAATATTCACAATTTTATTGAATTATTCAAATAATTATAATATATTTTTGGTGAATAAAATTTGGATATTACAAACCGGTCATATTAAAATATTATAATTTATTAGTGGCAATATATATATTAATATATTTTTAAACTTCTATAGATAAAAATGAATATTTTTGGAAAAAAATGCTTAAAATATTAGTATTAATTATAATACTTATACTCATGTAATAATATCTCCTTTCCTTTAATTATTATATCCTTTTAAATAATTTTTTTTCATTATCTTCTTCATTTTTTTAGATTTGTTCTTTCTTTACCTACTTTTCTCTTCATTCTGGTCTTCAATCTTCAATTTTTCCTAAAAACTTGAAAAAAAAATCATTGGACCACCAGTTTTACTGGTTTCGAACAGTCCAATTGGTTCCAGACCGGTTCAACTGGTTTTACGATTTAATGGCATATCGGACCGGAACACTAACCGGTTCCCAGTTCAACCAGCTGAACCGGTCGGTCCGGTCCGGTTATTTGTTTATTGATTTAATCCATTAAAATTCAATATAGATAATAAAAGAGGGGAAAACGATGGCTTTATAAAATAATTAATCTCAACCGTTATGTTTTTTATTCAAGAATGAGATTTACTTATTTAGGGAAAAAAATGAGGAGAGATCAAGTCTGTAGACATGTGACCTATAGGATATATAAACAATGAAGAAGAATTTTTCTAAGTGTTAAAGGGCTATTTTGCTCTGAAAGTTGATAAAGTGGGGTAATTTTGCTTTGTAAGTTTTTTGGGGTGTAATGTTGTCCTAAAAGTTTCCAAATTATAACAATTTTGCCTTGGCTGTGATTTTAGTTAAATTTAATCGTTAGTTGACCAAATGTGTTGAGCTGACAGTTCGTGAGTTATCCATATCATTTTTGTTAAAGTGCAAATTTACTCCAGAAGTTTTCACTTAGGAGCAATGCTACCCCATAGTTTTGAAATCGTAGCAATGTCGCCTTGACAATTATCTAAGTTAATTTTGACTGTTAGTTGATTGAATATGTTGAACTGGCAGCTTGAACAACATTGAAACTCTAAGGAAGATTGTCGAGAATAAGACCATAAAAAACTCTCTATCGCCATACCCCAGTAGTGTCAAGATAGACAAGTATCTCTTTGATTTTCTCTTCATCACACAAGATGTTTTCACCTCTTTGATTGTCTCTAATTCTTCAAATGTGATGCATTTTTTTTTTAAATTTTTTTACTTATTTTTAAATCTAACTTTGAAAAATATGAAGTAGATAACATATAAACTTACCAAATAAGTATATTTGGTGAACTAACGGGTAAATTTAACATGAATAACAGCCAAGGTGAAATTGCTACGAGTTGAAAACTTTATGGGCAATATTGCTATTAAGTGAAAACTTCCGTAGTAAATTTTCATCTAAATCCAAAATAAAAATGATATGGATGACACGTAAACTACTAACTCAGTATATTTGGTTAATTAATGATTAAACTTAATTGGGATAACGACCATAGTAAAATTACTATAATTTAGAAATTTTTAGGACAATATTACACCCCAAAAAATTTTTAGAACAAAATGCCCCCTTATCAACTTCGGGCAAAATAGCCATTTAACTTTTTTTTTTTTTAATGTATGATGTCTCAGACAAGAAAGGACCTTGAGAATTACACTATGAATCCATCACACGTGTCTGACAAACGTAAGGAGTTGAATCTCAATGCACAACGATATAGTGAGTGTTTGGATGGACGAAAATATGATTTATAAACTATTTTTTACATAAATTAAGATATAATTTCTCTCATATATTTATCTTATATACCATCAATTATGATTAAAAAATTATTTTTAAGTATTCATATCGCTGTTCTAAACACACACACATTTTACGTTATCTATACATTATTTAATAGAATGGGTATCATTCCAAAAACAGGTGAAATAATATATAATTACATTTTACTCAATATTTTATTTTTGCGATGTATAAGCACATTTGTAGGTTTTAGGATTTATAGGATTAGATATTGACCTGGCCCAATGCTCGATTAGATTTTAACAAAATTTAAAGGGAGAATTACATTCAGGTCCTAAGGAAGAAGAGAAATGAAAAAATGGTCCCATGGAGTTGTCAATACAGGCTCCTGGAGTTGTTAATGAGTTGTCAATACAGGCTCATGGAATTGTTAATGGGACCATTTTTTCATTTTACAATCTACAGGGATCATTTCTTTATTTTTTCTCTTTCATAGAACCTAAATGTAATTCTCCCAAATTTAAAAGCCTCGCGTCACTCTATCAAATGAGGTTCTAGGCACGAAATGGGCAGTGTCATCTCCTACGTTTTTCGCATTTGCAGTAGCCTGGGGGTTGTGTTCATGTGAACACTTAATCCTGACCCATCTTTTAAGGGGGATTCAAATCTTGATTTACTATTAACATGTTTGGTATCATTTATTTTTGGACAATAAGTCTTTATTATATAAGTCAAGATAAAACTCCTCTCACATATTTACCTTGTATACCGTAAATCACGATTTATAAGCATTTATAAGTAAAAAATAAGTTATTCCAAATGAGCACTATATTATGAGGAATTAGTCATTCTACAAGACCCAACCCCGTTGGCTATTTGTTTTTTTTTGGTATAAAAAAGTTTAGGTGAGTTGAGTTCTAGGGACTCATCAAGAGGCATGCTTTCAGGCTCAGAGCACTTACCTCGTATACCGTAAATCACGGTTTATAAGTATTTATAAGTAAAAAATAAGCTATTCTAAGTAGCACTATATTGTGAGGAATTAGTCATTCTACGAGACCTAATTCCGTTGGTTATTTGTTTTTTTGGTATAAAAAAGTTTAAGTGAGTTGAGTTCTAGGGATCATCAAGGGTTATGCTTCCAGGCTCAAAGCGCACTTACAGATATGCTTATAGATCGTTTATCAATAAGACCCTCACATCGACGGCGGGATTTGAACTCATGACTTTGTGGGCTATGCACCAATTCCTTATCAATTGGATCAACCATTGTTCACTATTTATTTTTTGTTTTGTATACTACTGTTGCGGCTTGTAGATGTATTTGGGCCTATATGTGTATGTGTTTATCAAAGGCCTGGGTTTTTTGGAGCTTCCTTTTTTATCTTTTTTATCCATGTTGTAAAGAAAGAGCAACCCAGTTTATGTGGATAGTTTTACCTTTCTTCGAATAAAAATTATCCACTTATTAAAAAATTCAAAGAAACTTAACGGGATTGGATTGAGTGAAGGCAACTAAAACTTTTAAAATCAGATTAGGACTCTCTTTTAGGAACACTGAAAAAGAATTTGAAAATTGAAAAATGACAAGTCAGTCATTTCTTAAAAAAAAGATTGAAAATTCTTTATTACGTTTTGATATTTTTTAATCAACTCTTGATAAAAAAAAATCATTTTTCATTTCTCAAATTCTAAATTCTTTTTCAGGGAATCTCCCCTCTTTTTAACGAGGAAAAAAATAAAATCATGAGAGTGAATCTTATAAACATGTAAATAGTGAAAGCTTTTTTCTTTTGCCATCATATAAATAGTAAAACTTACTTCAGAGGCAGACATTTTACCCCCCGTTTTTTTTTTTTTTTTTTTTTAATATTTGGGATCCAACCTCCAGCCTTAGATCCGAGTTCATTGGTAGTACTAATTATTCAACGAGTCTCACAGTTAATGTCTAATGATTTCTAATCAGTACTATATAGTACTACCTCCTGTCTTTAATATAAGAACCATTTAATTAATTTGAGGAGATTAATAAAGTTAAATAAATTATTTTAGAGTTTTTTTATTTATCATCTTCCTCCAAACTAATTTTTCTTATTTATAAACTGATATATAATGTAATGATACTTATAAATATTTCAGAGAGGTCTTGTAACATATACTATAATTAAGTAATGACTTCTTTAATCTCCTGAATTAGTCAACTAGGTCTTATATTAAGAATTAGAAGTAGTAGTAAATATTGATCGGGTTTTGTTTTAATCATTTAATATATATATATATATATATATGGCTAAATTATACAAAACCACTCAGAACTTTGGGTTAATTATATATGACCCCCTGACATTTTATTTTTTTATTATTAATCCTCTATCGTTAACTAACTGTTATATTTTTAACTAGAATTATCACATCAGATTAACAAATAACATATGGCATCCTATGTAAATTACTAATTTCATTAAATCTCCTTGAACTTTGACCATAACAGATAACCCCCTTAATTTTAATCCGTTACAATTTACAAATAACCCTATTGACATTTCGTGGAAGTCTATGTGTCATTTACTTCAAATTTTTTCAAAGTTAGATTTAAAATCTCGGGGCAAATTTGCACCTTAACAAAAATGATGTGGATAACATGTTGATTGTCATTTTAGCACATTTGGTCAACTAAGGATCAAAATTAACTGGGATAACGGTCAGGGTAAGATTACTCACTTTTTGAAACTTCTAGGGTAAAATTCCCCCTCGGTGAAAACTTTTAGGGCAAAAGTGACCCTTAACCCAATTGAGAATAAAAAAGACACGCGCCCACACAAATAAGTTACTCTTCATGTGTCAAGATTCTCGTTAAATCTCACTACACCTTGGCTAAAAATCAAGGTTAAGACCAAGAGGATATTCACAATATGTTCAACTAATTTATATAATCGATATACATGTGTTTAAATAAAATACAATATAGAGAAATGTAACTGTGTATGGGTGTGTGAAAGTCTTCTATATCATCTTTATAATTTACTAGGTTCTTTCTACCCATATAATACATACAAGTATATGAAAGTAACTTTTGTTTTATATTTACGGCGACTTATCTTTAATCAATCTTTCGATTTATGATATTAATTCATTTATATAAATATAAAGAAAACCTGATCAATGTGGAAGGATTTAATTCCATGAGCAGCTTTCGCTTCTCCTGGGCCCCTGGATTGTTTCAGGAAAAATCTGAGAATGACATCGTTCTGTTTGACCCAGTTGCCACAATTGTGTTTCTGATGTTACATATCACCAAATGTGTGTGTGTCACACAGTTACTCATATCAAAAGATCAATAATTGGATAGACAATATAAAATAATTTCAGAATGTTTAGCCCAGAAGACTAATTGCAGGAACAAGATTAATAAAACAAACTAACCAAGTTACAGACCATAATAAGATAGATAGATAAATAGATCATAACTTATTGTCACTTTCCCACCAGCAACAACACACGAGCAATGTTCCAGCTCATAATGAAACTGACTGTCCTGACACCAAAAGAAAAGAAAAGGAAGAAAAAGAAAGGGAAAAGAGGGTTAAAAAAAAATGAAAACGACTCTTGAATCCCAATAAACACAGTCGGCTCTAGATGATCTTGACGTCTATTGACACTTGCATTGCTGGGAGCTCTTCCTTGTGACATTTAGGTGGCTCCATTTAAAGCTGAACATGCCCTGGTTTTCCTGTTGGTCCTCCAAGTATCTGCACTTTGTGAACCCAGTAATAATAACAATAACGATAACAACAATAATAGTATCTTATCTCCTCAAGAATCTGAATTGTTGTTGGATGGGTTTTGCTGGTGTGGCCACACTTGTGCAGAGAAAGGGTGTGCTGATGGCTGACCATAATGAGCTTGATCAACAACAGGCCTACCCATGATCACTTTTGGAGCTCCATATGGAGAAAGAGGAGGG
This sequence comes from Inga laurina, assembly GCA_963855925.1. NCBI lineage: Eukaryota > Viridiplantae > Streptophyta > Magnoliopsida > Fabales > Fabaceae > Inga > Inga laurina. Next base: position 18,084,099 of record OY979702.1, on the reverse strand, counting down.
CCCACAACTTGCTGAGGTGGCATGTAGTAGTAAGGAACATTCTCTGCTGCTGGTGGTGGAGGTGGTGGTGGGACTCTAGGAACACCTGAGAGCAAATCATCCTTCAAGTCATCTCTTGGCACAATATCAACCAGGAAATCAAACACATCAGTCCTTGTGATTGCTGCTGCAATGTCATTCTTCTGAAGTGTCCTCCTCTTGTTCTCCTCCGCGTTGATCCATGACCTGAGTGTTAGCTCCAGGATGAACATCTCACAGGCCCTGGCAAATATAACTGGGGCCTCAGCTGATATCATCCTCACATCCTCATCAGCCTTCATGATCTTCTTGATCCGAGCTAAAGGCAAGCTATGGTTCTTGAAATCAACAATCTGCTCAATCTCATGGTACTGGTTGGCCCAAAAGTTCTGAAGTTGTTGCCGCAGCTCTTGTTGCTGAAGCTGATGCATGTACTGGTGAGCATATTGTTGCTCTCTCAGGAAGGAAGAAGATGATGCCGGAAGACCTGATGCCGCCTGAGAAGGAGACTGAGGTTGAGGAGCAGCCATCATTGGGTTAGATTGATATTGATTCATTCCATATGCCCCTTGAGCTGAAGCACCAGACATTCCTCCTGCTGCTGGTAGACCAGGGTGGTTTTGATCCATACTTGTTCAACTTTATAAATGTTCCTCTGTCGTTCAAATAGGTACCATGAAAAATCATCATATGTTCTGGAAGAGAAACTTTTAATCTCAACAGAAAAGAAAGACAAAGCCAAAATTTTATCAGTCCAAAAACCAAAACACAATTTGTACTGAGATTATTGGGCACATATCACAGTCCACTAAATCTTTAGATCTAGACCCGAGGATGATAGGTGTTGCCTCTACTCCTTGAGGTAGAAGTTCAACTAATCACAGAATACAGATCATTCAGATGGAATTATTATATTGAATTCATTCAACATCGAGCATATCAGTCATGGCATGAATCATTAGAATGAAAGCGAAGGGATTTGGGCAGCCAAAATGTTGCAGACCATTCAGGCAACTTGAGGCTATTTGGGACCTCACAAACTCATTGATAAACCATAGATACGTAGAAACCTTAATCGATTTTACTCAAGCCAAGTCATATCACCAAAAGATTGAAAGGACGGAACGAAAAATAAAATATCTAATATGTGAAAATTGAATTGATAATGGATGCTCTGTGAAATTTTCTCATATATCTTACATGCAGTGTTCTGCTCACACCAAATTCTCACCCAGACGATAACAAAAGCGCCGAGTCAACTCCACGCTCCTGCTCTCTGCCAAGATAACAAGATGAACAGTTCCCTTTAAGCTTTCCCGCAAAAATCGGTGAGGGCAAAAGAGAAAGCCAAATGCATCTAACAACGGTCACCGATAACGTATACACATAAAAGAGGAGGCAACTTCGATTCAAGTCCATGAATCAAAATTTTAGGGTTCATAATAAGATCAACACATTCAGATTGTAACAATCAAATCCATCGTAAAACAAAGAGAGGATTTGAAATTCATCGAATCTGAAAAACATGCACACACTAAGAAAGTGAAAACTAACAGAGAAAGGACTTACCTAATTTCGGCTTCAAACGGTAAAGAAATTCTGGAACCGAACTTGGCGTTCAATTCCAAAGCAGATAAAGAAGAAGAGAGAGAAGGAATTGGTGTTAAGGAAGGAGGAAGAGCAAGAGTTAAAGTGAGCGCAACAAGGAAGCGCGAGTCTGGTTCGTTTTAATGCAGTTGCTTTTCGTTGGATTTTTGCGGTTGGACGATTTTGCCCTCCAAGGAAGGAGTTAATTACAAATGACCAGAAGGAGACAAATTGCAAGAATGGTAGCTTTCTTGACCAAATTGCCAAGGAAATTTAATAAGGAAGAGTTCTGTAACTATCTTAAAGGAGGGTCCCTATATGTTTATGAAGGAGAATTATTTTTAGAAATGTTCATGATATGCAATGTAGGGAATAATTTTTCACCATTATCCCACAAAATATATCATTATATTGCATGTGAATTTCAAAATAATCTATTGTGAATAATATGGAGTGGAAAGAGAGAACAATGGCATATGCTTCATATCCATGTATTTTAACATACCAAACAGTGTAATGCTTTCCTTTATGGCATTTTTGTTTGAATATTGGAGAAAATTTTTTTAAACTAGAAAAACTTTAATGTGTTGTTGCGCGGGAAACAATAACGTTATATGTTTACCTGGTATGCTGTGACAACGTGGCGCCATCTTAAAATTATTTTTTGACAAAAAAGTGATATTTTGTAGTAACTGCAATTTGCGCCAACTCAAATATGGATTATTGGCGTACTTCCGAATCTGCGTCAGGAACCGTAGGGATAGACACCGAAAGTTGGTCCCACCCATATGAATGGTCCAGATTTGATTTTTTTAAATTGGTTATTTTTTAATAAAAGAATCATTTTTTGAGAAAATTTCAGTTAAGAGATTATCTTTATTTTAGATTCTGTATTCATTAAAATCAAAAAATAAAAAAAAAACAAAAAAAATTGAATCATCCAAATCCCATCTGAACGGTCCAGATGGAAAGAGCCCCCCTGCTCCTCCTTTGGACAAGCAGGGAAGCTCGTTCTATCTGCGTCGTAGCATGTGAAAAAAGGGATCGAATTTCCTTTAAGATATTGTTGTTGGAATATTTTGAAAAAAAAACAAATTAAATTAGAAAACTTTCATTTGCCATTGAATAGGAAACAATAACGTTATACTTTCTTTTGCCAACAACAATAACGTTATACAATGGATATGTTTTTTTTTGTTTACACCCCCGGTGTCCCACCCTCTTTGGAGGCAGACTAATCCGGAATTGCACCCTCGGTGTAGAGGGAATTCCCAGGGATCGAACTCGGGCCCTTGAGGCAAATGGCGGAGGAGGCACCTTGGCTTCCCCTTTCAAACCATCCGAACCACGCCCCCTGGGCATACAATGGATATGTTTTGTCTGGCGTAAAGTGACAGCGTGATGCTATCTCAAAATCATGATTTGAAAAAGATAACGTGTGTGTGTGTTTGAATCAGCGATGGAAAAACTAGTTTTTTCCTATTTGATTTTTTGTAATTTTACTTTTAGTAAAAACCAAATTATGTAATGTGATTTGTGTTTGGATTTACGATTATGTAAATGACTTTAGTAAAAGTAAGTGAGTGTTTGGATTGGCTTAAGCATAAATGACTTTTGTGATAATGGTAAAAGAGAAATTAAATTTGAAATTAAAAAAAAAATTATAAGTTAAAGTTGGGAAATTTGAGAATTAAAATTAACACAATTTGATGAAATAATATTACATAACTAATTAGATCTCATGTCCCTTACAATTTGGTCTCTAATTGAGTCGCAAAGTTGATTCATTTGGGAGGAAGATCGCCTACCATAATTTGTGGTGGAAGACTGTTCATCTACACTATTATTATTTACATAAACTATATTCACAGTTTCACCTTGTCGAAACACTATGTCTTCAACATCAGTTCTCTTAATAAAATTATGTAAGGTCATTGTTGCACAAATAATGCAAACTTGTGTCTGGTAGTTGTACTTGTGCATTTTTTGTAACAATTCAAATTGATTCTTCCATGCTCCAAAAGTCCTTTTTATAGTTGACCTCAAACTAGAATGATAATAATTAAAGGTCTCGTTTGCATTTCTGAATCTGGGTTGGCGCCTAAATTCTGGCATATGATAACGCTCACATTTATAGGGACCAAGGTAACCAAGTTGTGTCGGATAGCCAACATCAACCAAATAATATTTGCCTAATAAATATTGAAATCAATTCAAATAGTTAGCTAATTATAAGTGCGGAATGACAGTAATTGACAGGAAAGTGATAGAAAAATACCTGTAGGTGGATGAGGGAAGTTCTGCAATGGATTTAAAACAACAGATTGAAACACACGAGCATCATGTACAGTACCTTCCTAGCCCACCAACACGAACGTAAAGCACATATCCCAATCACATACTGCCATTACATTATGTGTTGGGTATTTCTTTCTCCTGATATATTTATCCCGGTTGCCACCAGTGATCACACACCTAATGTGTGTTCCATCTATTGCTCCAATAGCATCTTTAAAATACGGATAATAACGGCAATCATTTTCTATCTTTGGGTGGCATACAGTGAATTCAGGATCGATAGGTTTGATAATTTCCCTTGCTAGATTGATGCAAGCATCTAATACCTTGTGCAAAAGCCTACTGACTGTTTCCCTTGAATGTTGAAAGAGTTCCTGTTCCACCCTATTGCCTACTCCATGGACAACGGTGAGTAAAAACATGGTAACCATTTCCTCAATCCCAACGTTTATTGAATTTTGTAAGACATGTTCAACCAATTTATGACACAAGCTATAAAAGACATGTTTTTTCATTCTAAACATGTCATGACAGCATGAACCATGACTTACCAATATCTCTTGCACCCATAAATGATCAGTGCGTTGACTTGTTTTGCACAGTTCTTTGCACATGAAAGGCACCCAATATTGACAGATCAACACGGTCAATTGTTCATACTCATCTACTTCATCGTTTATAAGAGATATAAGTCGAAACTAATCATCTTCCTCCACCATGTCAGGTAAGTTTTGATTGTTCGAATTTGCTATTGATTATGTACCCAGTGAGTGTGATTAAAAATTCAAGTATGAGTAATGGAAGAAAAAAAATACCAAATAAGGACTCAATGGCATACAGTAAACAGATTCAAGTGATAATGGCATAAAATAGTTTTCACAAAGCATGTTGTCATGAAGTCAAATATTGTCATCCTGTTCAAACACAAACATAATAAAACATAGTTTAGGTACATCTAAGAGTCATAAATCTTAAACCACAACCATGGAACCACGAACTCCATGTTCCATTTACAGAGTGACACAAACGTTTCCTAGTTAGTCTTATCCTGTACTAGGTTGATACAGCAGTGACAAAAGTCCTCGGCACATATGACTTCATCAATGTCAAGCAGCTGATTCAAAGCAGCATCGACACTAACATCTTTAAAAGCATCTAATACCGCCACTCTGTCCTTGGATGCATTTGCCATCACACTAACTGCATCCACGATTTGTCTTGAAGTTGGCACATTTTGCTTCTTTCTCTGCCCAGACCCTTCACCATCTTCCTCTTACCCCGACTTCTTGACTTAGCAACAACAGTTGTTGGAGTGCTTGTTGTTAAGCCAATGCTAGCCATCTCATCCATCACTCCTGTGCTAGGCACCAAGTTAGTACCAAACATATCATCTTCGTTGTCCCCTGACCCTTCTTTTTCATCTATTGTTGGTCGGTACATATCGTCCTGCTCAGCCTCTTCTGTTTGTGTCTGTGGATCTACAAAAGCTAGATTAAAAAAATCCTTGCCAGTCGCCATAGTATCCTTGAATATAATTCTTAGTTCTCTTTCAAACTTGAGGCTTATGTGTCTGAACTTTCTGTATGATGAATTCTCTTGCATGCAAAGAAGAAACCAATAAGCAATTAATTGACCAAAACGAATCAGTGGAGGGGAAAATAAATTAAATGTATAAGTTTCTTTTTTACCTGTATTTTCTGTTGCCACCACTCTTTTGATGTGAGGACTTTACTTGTAATTGGGTCTCTGCTTACATCAATCTCTTTGATTAATGAATCCCAAGTCTTGAAATCTTTCCTAAGGATATCTAACCTATTCTTTAGTCGTTTCTTCTCATATTCTTTACCAGTTTTCTCATTAAATGTAGATACAATTCTCTCCCACCCTTTCTTTGTAAAATGCATCCTATTGCGTTCTTTTTTTATAGATTTGCTCAACGCAAGCATTGATAAAAATCTCAGCTGTCTTATCTTTCTAAACAACTTTGTCCATATTTCTATGCCATAATTTAATTTGAATATTATCAACAAATTTCATTCACATAATGTCAAATATTATGAGAACCTTAAATATACTAATCAAAACTACTTTTTTCGCATAATTTAATTTGGCTAAATACTACTTTTTTTTTGCCTAAAGACATTGATTCAAAACCAAATAGGAAAATAATAGATTCCTTTTTTTTTTTTATGCAAAGACTTACTTGGTGATAAACTGATCCAATATATATATAATTTACAAGTAAAATAGAAAATGAGGGTGAATTTAAAAGTAAAAATATATATATATATATATATATATATAGAATTTAAAGTGGCATTCTTGGTGATAAATTGATTCAAATCAACCATGGCACAACCAGAATTCACATACCACATATGCAGCTAGAATAACACACACTTGTCCCAGCATTCACATACCACATATGCATCCTTGGATGTTTTTGTGTGGGAGTAGCTTTGGTAGAAGTTTTGGGTCTATTGGGATCATTTGGGCAAGTGTTAGGAAATGTGGTTAGTTTTGCTGCGTTTTTTGGTTTCTGATAAAATCACTCGAGTGAGGGATGAATATCACTTAAGTGAGGGTGGGATCACTTGAGTGCGTTAGTGTATTTCCCCCTCTAGCCTTCGGTTTTCATGTTGCAATTCCAGTCGAGGGGCAAGAATGTTGCCTCACTTGCAAGTGTTGTGGGTTCTCATTCGAGTGCGGGTGTATTTGACGCCATGAACTCTCGTCTCGGGTTGTCACTCGCATCCAAAATTCAAGAGTGCGCTTTAACACTTGTGAGTGTTAAGTTGTCACTCGAGTGAGGTCTTCTTCACTCAGTGCTCCTCTTCTTTGAAAGTTGTTGTGCTCTCGAGCAAACACTTTCTATCCTCACTTTCTAGCACTTGAAATGTAGTCCGTACCATCACTCGAGTGAGGCCTTCTTCACTCAAGTGTCTGTACCAACACTCGAGTGAGGCCATCTTCACTCAAGTACAACAGTGAAAAATTAGTTTTTGTGCTTCCAAAAAGGGATCTTTAGGATAGTTATTCTAACCCTTCAGAGCTATTGTTAGGGTTATTATTGGGTACTAAAAGAGCAATAATGATAACCAAACTAAGTATTAAGAAGTCATTGAGGATTGGAATAGAGAATTGACTCTTTGTCCCTAATTATGAATATAGGATTTGACATTTTCCCTACTCGGGAGAAACCGCACCAGGACACGCCTGGAAGGATCAAGGTAGTGACTCTTCTCTCATGTTGTGTATGATACTTAGTATGCATGTTTATCATTGTGAATGTGTTATCGGCCATAAGGCATTACAGCGTGAGCAGTTCAGCGTGAGCCGTCGTAGGGGGCAATGCTCATGATACCTACCCCAACCGTTGTATCTGCCGCTGTAAGTGCCGAGGCTGCGTTATGGAATCGTGGATTCCTATTTGAGTATCCAGCCCGTGGGGCTGCGTGTTGTGAAATGTTTTATATGGATCCCAGCTGTGGTGATATATGTGATATGTTTATGTGGATGTGCAATACAGCAAGTAGTTCAGCGTGAGTCGTCGTAGGGGGCGATGCCTATGATACCTACCCCTAACGTTGCAACTGTTGTTGTGATTGCTGTGTGATGTGTGGATGATTTACTTTCATGCTTTGAATCAAACTCTCCTTTTCTCTGGCCTTGTTGTTGCGATGAGGAAGATGATCTATATAGTCCTCTTCCCCTGCTCCCACTCTTTTAGCTCTTTTTTTCTTTCTATTCCTGGGGTCAACCACCCAATCCTATCAAAATGTGGCGCCTAATGCTATCAAGAAAAGGAAATAATAATAATAAAGCTAAATTCTTTTGGGAGAATTGCCCAAAAATACCTTTGGGGTAAATTAATTGTTGACTGCTACTAAGCGTGCAAGCGATCTTCAGTGTGTGCAATCGATCTTCCATTTTGTGCAAACCATCTTCCACGTGTGCAAAAATCTTCCATATAAATGTGTAAACAATCTTTCATTGTGTGCAAAATATCTTCCATTATGTGTAACAGATCTTCCATGGTAACATTTAGCAATTAATTTCCCAAAAAAGTATTTATCAGCAATTCTCCCAATTGTTTTTTTACTTTTAATTTATTAAAATTTTCTTATTGTTCTATCTAAACCTAAATATTTCTATTAAACTTAAAATTATAATATTTTATTTGAAATCCTCTAAATAATGTTCCTATTGGATTTGCTCCTATAATCCCATAATAATCTTTCAAAATTGCTTAGGTAACTCTCCAAGATGATGTTAATTTCTAGCAAGCTGAAAATGAGAATATAGGTCATGTAGATAATAATAGTCTAGATGAAGAGTCATCCTCGACAAATTATGTTGCTCCATCTTCAACCAAAATGAATAATATTCGAGATACAATTAGAGACCAAATTGTACTGAACATGTGATTCAGTTAGTTATGTGACATTATTTGATCAAATTATGTATTTTAGCATTGTCAAATTTCCCAACTTTAACTTCTATAAATTTTTTATAATTTTTAATTTAATTTCTCTCTTACCATTATCACCAAAGCCACTTCGCTAAAGTCAATCCAAACAAGTTTGATCTGGTTAGTTCTGTTATATTTTACTTTATAAAAAACTTTAAGTTTGTATAATTTCAATTTTTTTTCATTTTTATTGTAATTTTATTATGTATTTTACCATTGCCAAATTTTCAAAGTTAAGTTTTTCATTTATCATAATTTTTAAAATTTTTTCTCTTGAATATTACAAAAGCCACTTATACAAAAGCTAAACCAAACACCTTGTCACTTTCATAAAAGCACTTATCCAATCGTCAATCCAAACATTAATCATTTTACTCAATCTTACTTTTTCCCCAATCTTAAGATTCGATAAGTCAAATTGAAAAAAAAAAACTTTTTCACTGTTATTCCAAACACACCCAATAACTTACTGAAATTGCAATTTGCAACAACTCAAACGCATTCTGGGTTATTAGTATACTCGCAAGTTGCAAATCATGCGTTGTAACGTGTGAAAACACATAAGGATTTCCTTTATGACATTATTATTGTTTGAATATTTGAGAAAAAAATATTAAACTAGAAAGCTTTATTTATTTATTTGATTTAGCACCCAAGGGTGCGGACACGGGATAGAACCCAAAAGAGGAGGCACGTAAGCCTCACTTCTATGCCAAGTGCACCGCTATGCGCTGGCAAAGCTTTATTTATTTTGCTACTGCACTGGAAACAATAAAGTTGTACAACAAATAACAGCACGACGCCATCTCAAAATCATGATGAACTTGCAATTTGTGATCCACTCAAACATATTCTAGATTGGGTTAATATCATATTTGATCTTTTAAGTTTATCTTTACTTTGGTTTTGATTCTTAAAATTTTAAACAAGAGATTTTGATCCCTTTAAGGGTAAAATCATCTAAATTTTTATTGGGTTATAAAGACCAATATTTTAAAAGAAATGAAATTTCAGGATCAAAACTTATAGTTTGATACTTGAGGGGCCAAAACTAAAATGAGAGCAATTTTGAAGAACCAAATATTACACTAACCCTCTAAATTATTAGTATACTTTCAAATCATGCTTGTAACATGTAAAAGAAAAAAGCATTTGCTTTATGATATTAATGTTTGAATAGAAACCAATAACGTCATGCAACAAATATGTTTATCTGGCATAAAGTGATAGCGAGACACCATCTCAAAATAATGTTTTAAAAAAGAAAACAATAAAATGTTGATACTGCAATTTGCGACAACTCAAACACATTTTGGATTATTTGTGTACTTCCAAGTTAGGGTTGGAAGTAGGATAGGTAGATAAGGACTTAAGCCTTAAACATTTCAGTGTCTTGTTCTTGATATTATCTGCTTTGAAGCCCCGTCAATCTCACGGTTTTAAAACATGTCAAGAGGGGTGATGGGGGCTTTAAAGAGGACAATATTGAGAGCGAAATGTTGAGATATTATAAATGGTATTAGAGCTAGACTCGAGTCGATGTGTTAGCCATGACGTTAGGCCCAAAGGTAAGTGGAGGTGTTATATCCCACATCGCTAGGGAAGGGAATACAAAAATGTCTTATAAGGGTCATGATACCTCCCCTCTTGATGCTTTTAAAATTGTGAGGGGATGACAAGGCCTCAAAGCGGACAATATTGAAAGCGAGATGCCAGGATGTACCTTCCCCTCTCAATGTGTTTTAAAACTGTTATAGGTAACAGGGGCCTCATCATGTCCTATTTTTATACCGCCTAGCCCATAATCCTATTGGGATACCCTATTTAGTTTTTTAATTTACACTATTATATATAGTATAATTTAAATAAATTTAATAAATAATTTATAAAATTACTAATTTAGCCTTGCCCCAAGTTTCACATCTCATCATTCACACACAACTTCAGCCATATTTCTTACTAACCTATAAGCTTGTAGGTATATATTTGGGTTTTTTTTAATACTATTATACATAATATAATTTAAATAAATGTATAAATTATTTATAAAATTACTAACTTAGCCTAAACCCCAAGTTTCACATATCATCATTCACACATAGCCTTAACCATTTCTTTATCAATTATTTACTTCTACCTCTCTTCTTTTTGATAGCAAAAGATGGCAGTGCTAGCTCACTCCATTTTATTAGTGGAAAAATTACTTTTAAGACCGGTTAAAAATGACATTTTAGACTGGTTCTGGATGAGATCTTGATACAACTGGTTCAGGATTGGCTCTAAAAAGTATGCTAAATTTTTAGACCGATTAAGAAACCGGTTTTAAAAAAAAGTTTTAAGACCGGTTATCTATACAACTGGTCTAAAAATAATTATTTTTAAACATGTTATTGAAGAAACCAGTCTAAAAAACATAACTTTTTAGACCGGTTTTCAAAAAAACCGATCTAAAAAGTTCAAATTTTTACTTTTAAGACTGGTTTTTTAGACAACCGGTCTAAAATGTACTTTTTAGACCTATTGTGGAAAGAACCGGTTTAAAAAGTTGCATTTTTTTAAAATTGTTCCATTTAAAACATTTACCCAGCAAGCTATTTCCCCTGTTAAAACATTTCACTAAGCAAGCAGCCATTTCAACAACATACAAATAAATTCTTCTCTTACACATTATAACAAACATCTTATACAGATCAACATTTTCATCAAGCATTTCAATTGGATGGTGTAATACTTACATCATTCTTCTTATACCCCACATTCCACTGAAGCAACAACAATAAATCATTCTTCCTACACCCCAAATAAATTATTCTCTCTTACACATTCACATTTCGTCAAGCATTTTAAAACATAATTTCAAATCGTGTAACTTACATTATCATTCTTCCTACACCCCATATCCCACAGAAGCAATAGCAATAAATCATTGAAAATCAACACATGATCACACAAAATATGAAAATTAAGGTATATTGCTAAACATTTTTATTCCTCCGTTTTAATATTATAGTTTGACAAAAGAAATTAAAACTTTAACTAAGATTAGAATATAATCAAAACACTTTAATTGAAGATAAATGAATCTATCGAGAAAGAACACAGCAGATAGTAATCCATCGCTGATGATCATTAGCTGGCTTCAGAACATCTACACTAAGACACCTCATATCCTTCATTTTCCTTTGAAGACAACAAATATAGTTCATGATAATTATTTTAGCTAACTAACCTTTAAAGTAGTTTATAAAGGGATATCCTCCTATATCCCTACATGATGATCGTTTCTTGTGCCATGTTCATTGTCTGCCTCATCTTCTTTGTTCAATGCTGGTAGACCCTTAGAAAAAGAAGGAGTCTCAAGCAGATCATTCATTGAACGACTTTTTTGATTAATGTCAACAACCCTTTTTCCTTGAAGAGCTATAGACTATGTGGCTCGATTGGGATAGCTTATTTTTGGGCAATAAGTGCTTATAATTCGTGATTCACAGTATACTGTGACCCCCTTCTCACCTTAGGCCGAGATTAAGTTCTTAAACACATAATTAAGTTGGAATTAGAGACCATATTTCAAATTGGGACTTATTAAGGTAATTTTTTGCCCAAGATCGGATTTGCAAAAACTTTTTCAAAACTTATTCACAATGGTCTCATATTCACAATACAAAACAATAATGGCCTGTACGGGTGGATTCCATTTATAAGTATCAGAGTGCAAAGTAAATTCCCGATTCACTCGGGTTCCATTTATTAAATAAGGGTTTATACAAAGGCGCAAGGCCCACATACTTTTCCCTTATCTTGGGGATTACACAAAACTATACAATCTATCCTAATACATATACAATTGATCCAAAAATATCCAAATAATTTACATGATAACCAATAACCAAAGTATACTCCTAAACCAGAGCTCTAACTACTCTTCGTCACCCGCTTTCCCTTCGATCCTTCTGCCCTGTCTAAAACATGGTTTTTGAGAGAGTGAGATTCTGAGGAATCCCCGCAGTGTCAAGTCAATCATAGTATTTACAACAATAAGGCATGAAATCAAATCATTATCCACACAAAGTAACTACAATGGCAGTTACAACAGCAATGGTTAGTATGACACATGTCATCCTTTATGATTGCTTACGCTGCATTGCATCACAATAATCCATACAATATATTTCACCACAGCTGAGATTCATATAAAGCATTTCATATCGCATGCCACATTGGCAAAATACACACAGCTCACGGCTGGATTCACAAATGCCACCCCAAGGGTCAGATTCACACAGATCCATGTTGGTTACGACGACAGTTCAACGGTAGACCTAGAGATGACCAGCGTCAATCCCTTTACGGCTCACGCTGAAGTGCTCACGCCGTAATGGACCATGGCACACAGTTCACAAAGTTCAATGATAAGTTATGCATACCAAAACATCATACACAATATGAGAGAAGAGTCACTACCTTGATCCTTTTGGGCGTTCCCTGGCACTGGTCTCTCCCGAGTAGGGCAAATGTTAAATCCAAGAATCATAATAAGTGACGAAGAGTCAATTCTCTATTCCAATTCTCAATTACTTTTTAACACTTAATTGGTTATCATTATTGCTCTTTTAGTACTCAAGAATACCTCTAACAATAGCCCTAAGGGGTTAGAAAACTATTCCTAAAGATCCCCTTTTGGAAACACAAACTGACATTTTCTACTGAGGCACTCGAGTAAAGATGGCCTGACTCGAGTGAAGGAGACCTCACTCGAGTGATGGTACGGTTTGCACTTGGGTACTAGAGAGTGAAGGATAGCGAGTAAACACACGAGAGCACAAGGACTTTTCAGAGACTACAACACTCGAGCACACTGGACCTCACCCGAGTGAAGGCCAAATGCCTCACTCGAGTACCTGAGAGTGAAGTCCTGAAAGTGATAACCCGAGAGCACAAGAGAAATGACAGTAGCCTAGATGGCTCACTGCACTTGAGCACAACACAGCTCACTCGAGTGAATACCCTATACCCGCGAGGGAGAAGGCACACTCTTGCACCATAACCGGGAGTGACAACCCGAGAGGCAAGTCCTTGGTGTCAAATACACCAGTCACTTGAGCATGAGGAGGCTCACTCGAGTGATGTCCCACCGCACTCGCAAGTGAGACTATACACTTTTGAATTTTCCAGAAAGCACAACAGAAAAACTGAAGAGAAAAACAGAATATACGCACAGCACTCGAGTGATACTCAACATCACCCGAGTGATCTTCATCCCTCACTCGAGTGAATACCAAATCACTCGAGTGATTCTATCAGAACTAGAAAATGCAGAAAATAGAGACATTTTCCCAACACTTGCCCAATTGATCCCAATGGACACAAAACTTTACCTAAAGCTACTCCCACAGAAAAACACCTAATAAACTCAATGGGATAATCAGAATAATCAAAATCCTATTCCATTATCATGCTTTAGGTTTTGGGCAACTAAATCAACAAATACCAATCTCATCCAAACATCACATTTCAATCACCAATCAATCTATCTATCATAAACTCATTCCAAGATACCATTCTCATGCCAAAAACATACCAAATGAACAGTGGCACTCATTTTAGGATTCAAGCCAAAATTTCCAGAAATTACAAACTACTTCAAATGGCATGAGACATAGATAGAAAGATTGGTTTCACTCACTTTATCAACCTTCTCAAAGGGAGTTCTTGATTCACCACTTTCTAAATTTTTGTGTGGCATAAAACAGCACCAAATGGGCAAACTAAAAACACCAAAATGAAGCTCTCAACTTAAGGAATAACATTAAAGAAGAGAACTTGAGCAATGGAGGCCATTTATTTACCCAAATCATAAGCTTTTCTTCCCGCTTTTTCTGTAACAATGGCGCTGGCAATGCAGAAGAGAAGAGAGAGAACGAGAGAGAGAGAGAGAGAGAGAAGGAGAGATGGAGTGTGAAGAGAGATGAAATGATGATGATGGTACTCCCTCCATGTACAACCGAAATTAGAGAGGAGAGAAGGAGAGAGAAAATATTAAACAATGCATTTGACGTTTTCCCATGTTCTCCCATACTCTCCCATACTTTCACCTTGACACATGTCATACTACCATTGACTCTTATGAAGGTAAACACCCAATTAGCCACTTAATCCCTCCATTAGCCATTTTAATTCCACACATCATTTTCTCTTGTTTAGTAATTAATTTCTCCCTTAATTACCAACTCATGGCCAATAATTCTATTCTTCCAATTTTCACTAATTATGACATATTAATTAATATTGACATAAAACACATAATAATGCCAATTAAATCCATAATTATCCATAACAAACATGATTAGCCCATAAGCAAAAATTGGGATATTACATATATGAGGTAAGTATGTGAGATGAGTTTTGTCTCGACTTACGTAACAATTGCTTATTAACCCATAATAAGCAATACTAAACACACTATATTTTATTTGTCTGATCGGTAATATAGAACACTTGTTTCGCTTAATATTCCATAATAAAAGGTTTATTTCCAAAACTTCTACTAATCAGGTCAACCACTGTATATCCCAACTGATCAATCATCACACCATTGTTGGTATCAACACACTTACATTTGAAAATGAGAAATTTAATTTTAACATAATCAACCACCCAAATCTCTTTAATAACCCATAATAAGGTATTGCTGCCAATATAGGGTTCTTATTTTTCAAACTAGAGAATTGCATAGATTCAGCCACTAAAATAACCACATTGTTCTGGATGATGCTCCTATTATCAAGGGACTTTGTGTAAAAAGCATAACCATTGATCACAAATGAAGACCAAGTTATGACATCATCCTCAGGACCACGTGCTAACCATTTAATTATATCAGAAACATATTCTTCTCTGTCAACCTTTTGTTTGAACTAATATGCAAAAGTTTTGTTATGCTCCCTAATTAACCTTTGTTTGGTCATTCGACTATTTTCTTTCTGGACAATTTCTTTATGAGCACTAATGTAATCTTGAACTTTATCAACATTATTCAAGATGTACAAATGGACTTGTTGCAATTCATCAGGATCAACACTCTTTACTGTAGCCCCGCTTCTTCCCCTTCTTAATCATGACGTTCAGGAAGCCCAATATGTCTTACATTTGACAAGTAATCTTGACAAAACTCTATGGCTTCTTCAGAAATATATTTTTGAACAATAGATGCTTTATGACGATTTGCATTCTTCACATACCCTTTTAGGATTTTCATAGTTCTTTCAATTAGGTTCGTTCAACGTAAATAGATAGGGCTACACAACTTTTTCTCCCTTACTAGATGAACAATTAGATGTACCATAATGTTAAAAAAAGAAGGAAGAAAAAGTTTTTCAAGCTGACACATGATCAGATATCCTTAATTTTCTAGTTCATCCAATCTTTTTGTCTCAATGATTTTACACAAATAGCATTGAAGAAAAAATAAAGTCTTGTCAAATATGTTAAAGATCATATTCGGCAATGACTCAAATAGCTACTAGGAGTAGTTGTTGCATTAAGACATGACAATCATGAGACTTTAGCCCTATTAACTTTAAGTCTTTCATCGACATAAGCTTCCTAAAATTTGAAGAATACCTTGAAGGAACTTTGTTGCCATATAAACACTCACAAAAGCTTCTTTTCTCATCCTTAGATAAAGTATGAGCAGCTGGAGGACAAAAAGTTCTCTTACCATATGGCTTTGGATGCAAGTCTTCTTGTATCCCTATTTCTTGCAAGTCTAATCTTGCCTCCACGCCATTCTTAGAACTACCTTGTATGTTAAGCAGTGTCCCAACAACACTGTCACATACGTTCTTCTCCACATGCATGAAATTAATACAGTGTCTCATATCAAGATTGGGCCAATATAGAAGATTGAAGAAGACAGAGCTCTTTTTCCATTTATTTTTTCATTACTATTCTTTGTAGTCTTACCAAAGATAACATTGATATTTTTCACTTTTTCATAAACTTGCTTCCCAGTCAGTGCCTTCGGAGCATCTTCAAACTCTTGTCCACCAAAAAAAGATTTCTTTAATCTCTGATATAGGTGGCCTCATCTAAGAAATCTCCTATGGCCAAGATAAACTGTCTTTCTTCTATGTTGAAGTTGATGGTAGCATGTTCCTTCTTCATAAATCAAACATGATTTATGACCTTTAACACTATATCCTGACAAGTTTCCATATGCAGGAAAGTCATTTATAGTACAAAATATCATGGTTTGCATTTTAAAAACCTCCTTCTTGTTCGTGTCAAAAACATCAACACCTTCATCCCACAACTCTTTCAAGTCTTCGATCAAGAGTTCCAAGTAAACATCTATGTCATTTTTGGGTTGTTTTGGTCCCGAAATCAACATAGATAACATGATGTACTTTCGTTTCATACATAACAGAGGAGATAAGTTGTAAATTACCTACAGAACATGCCATGAACTATGTATACTACTCAGGCTACCAAAAGGATTCATGCCATCCATGCTAAGCCCAAGCCTAAGGTTCCTAGGCTCTTCACCGAAGGCAGGAAATAATTGATAGATTTTCTTCTATTGAGAAGAATCAGTTGGATGTCAAAGCTTTCTATCGGATATCCTTTCATCCACATGCCATCTCGTATTTCTTGCATCATTTTTATTATCGAACAAGTGCTTGAACCTTGGTATGATTGGAAGGTACCACAATACTTTTGCAAGAGCGTTATTTGATTTGTACCTCGAGATTTCACATATTGGACATTGTTTTCCTCTTTATACTCTTTTCTATATAATATACAATCATTAGGGCATGCATGGATCTTTTTATAGTTCATCCCTAGCGGACACAGTATTTTCTAAGCATCATAGTATTGAGAAGGCAACATATTATCATTTGGAAGCATATCCTTAAAAGCCTCAAGCGTTTCTAAAAAGCTCTTGTCGCTTCATCCATGTCGTGCTTTCAAGCTTACCAATTTCAATACTGCTTTCAATAATTGGTATTTTTTACACCCCGGGTACAGCAGTGTCTCAGTATCACTACACATATTACCATATGCATGTGATTGATCAAAAGCCTCTTCTCTTATATCACGAATAATCCTCTATCCGATCATCCATATTCATGTCATTATCATCAAAGCCCACTCCCCCTGTTGAGATGAATTTGGCGTTTCTAATTTTTCACCATGTTATACCCATACTGTATAACTCTTACAAAATTCTTCACAAATTAAATGTGTCAACACCTGTTTCCATTTTGATATACACAGAGTAATAGAGACCAAGTTCCATAGGCATACAGAAGAGTACATATATACTGATAAAAGTATTTGTTTACAGTCCAAAGCCAACCATACAGAATGCGACAATATACGCCACTATTACAAAATATCCAAAAGTATTTTAGACATAGACTATCTATAACCACGAACTTTGTATTTGCCTCGAGGCACATGCCAGTCACTTCCCTTGGTCTACATTCTTGCCTTTTGATCCACTGGCGCCCGCTGAGATGTTTGGTTTAGAAAAAGGGGTGAGATTCTGAAGAATCCCAGTAGAAACATGCTATCGTTCATAGAAAATGCGAAAAGTAAATATGATATATGCCATGTATGCACTAATTAATGAACAATATAAACATATCATTTTCATGTATACATGGGTAGGGCCCAGCCCCACTAATCTGCACCGGTTGGTCTTCTGCCAACTCCAGTGTAAGTGCCTCTAGCACTACTAGCCCCTCTCTGGGCAAAACATGTTGATTAATAAAGCGCATTTACAAACATTGACATTCACACAATCATATAACTATGGCATAATGTATGAAGGATAATGTCCCTACCTCGAAGTTCTATCGACCCCTTTCTGTGTGCCTTGTAAATCGTGCGACTTTCGGCTCCCGATTCGATCCTAAAATATTAAATGTACAAGAAATAGGTCATAACCTATCCAAGTATCATTTTAGACTCTTCCATAGTGTTTCTTGTGGTTATATTAGCCTATGGTGAAAATTTACCAAAATGCCCCAGGGACCCCAGCCCGGCCCCACCGTACCTGGCCTGATGGCACGTTTTTCCAAAATTTTGACTAGGGCTATCCTGACATATTTTTGTCCAAGGAATCCATTTCTGGACTCAAAATTATCAAATTCAATGTCAAATTATGAAATTGCCCTGGCAGCCCTGCTTTTAGGGTTTTAGGGGCGTTTCCGTAATTATGCTTTCTCGGAAAAAGTGCCCAACTGTAACTCCACCTATTTTTGCCCACTGAATCCAATGGAATCATCAAATCATTGAAAATCCAACTCTAAGGCCCTCAAACATCCCTGGCCAAAATAATTGTGTTCTCTGGGAAAAATCGGGGTTTTACGATTTCGGCTCCATAAACACGTTCCTTTTTACTCCTAACCACTTTATTAACAATCTAATTGAGTTATAACAACCATTTGAACTAAAATTGGGCAGCATAACCCTTAGATATACACTTTTCCAAAATTTAAAACCAATGGCAATCCGACGAAATTTCACCGATTAAATTGCCCACAGTAGCCAGAATAGACAATATACGAAGGTTTGGAAGTTACCTCAAGCTCTCACAAGTTTTTCCCAAATATTTCTGAAAACCCTAAGTGCGCAACAACAGATTTTGAGCTTCCAAACCTTAAAGATCAAAGAGGAGTAGCTTAGGATCGGAGTTACACGCGTTAGGAGCTAAATCGTCGGAGAAATCGGCTTACCTTATGATTTTTCTTCTCCTTTCTCTCTCTACAAGTCCAAACGTTCTCACTCTTCATTCAGCTGCTGTGTGCGACAGAAATGAGCTGAGGATGAAGATGCACATGTGTTTTATAATATATATAACATTATACTTTAATTATTTAACAATTTCCAAAACTTTCAAAAATCACTTTTATGTAAATAAACCCTACGTATGTGTAACCAAGCTCATTAATCCCAACCAATATTTTCTTCCTCTTGCAACATGTAGGAGACACCTAGGGGTCCCTCCCTTTGGTCTCAATTGGCTACACAACTTGTTCCGGTTACGTATACACGTAAAGTCTCAATTTTGGTCAAAATTGCGTTTTTGCTCAAATTTTTCATAAATTTATATTAAATTGACCAAAATATTCTAAATATATTTCCCCCCTTTAGTTTCCTTAATTAATTGAAATTAACTTCAATTAATTAAAAAAAGAATTTATTTTGTGTTATTTTGGCAAAATTACGATTTTGTCATTATCTTTTTAATCCAATTTCTTCTCTTATTTTTTCTTCGGGCAATTTTCATCTATTTTTGGACCAAATATTTTCTCTAATATTCCTTCATTTTTGGACCTTAATATTGAGCTTTTTAAATTACCCAAATTAATTTCATAATTATTTTTACCCAATTTCCATGAAATTGAACATTTATGAAATTCATAAATTCCAAATTCATGAATATTCACCATTTTATTGAATTTCCCAAATAATTACAATATATTTGTTGAATATAAAATTTGGGTTGTTACAGTTCTCCCCCACTTAAATAAATTTCGTCCCCGAAATTTGCTACACCTATGCAACTATAAATTCCGGGTAACGCTTCCTTATACTTTCCTCTATTCCCAATATAGCCTCTCTAGGTGATAACCCTTTCCAGAAAATCTTGACAAATGGAATGCTCTTATTCCTGAGATGCTTCTCCTGCCGATCGATGATTCGGTTAGGTGTGACTTCGTAAGTCAAATCATCGTGCATTTATATATCTTCATACTCTATTACATGTTCTGGATCAGGTTGATACTTTTTCAATTGGGAAACATGAACAACATCATGTAGCCTGCTCAGATTCGGTGGCAAAGCGATGTGGTACTCACTTTTAGGTTTATCTCCTCTTTTGTGCATTAATAATGTTAGGATGATTAAATAGGAGTCCCATATGAATCTCCATAATACCTGGCTGCACCTAAAATCTGTGTTTCTCTATGCCAGACCTTGGCCCGATTCCGCTTGAATCATGCTGAGCCATATAAACTCTTATCAAAAATTCCTTTAATATGGAACTTATTACAATGCACCATCTTTCAGAGCCAACGCTCCTGTAGCTCTATTCTACAATTCAATGTTACGGTGACTGCACTTTAGGGTTAGTCGTCACGGTGGCTGCACTCGCGGTTTTATCGTCACGGTGGCTGCACTCGCGGGTTTATCATCACAGTGGCTGCACTCTAGGGTTTATCATCACGGTGGCTGCACTTTAAGGTTCTGTACTCGGTGCTTCACACAGGTGCCCATACACCTGGTCAGCCCCCCTCTGGTCAGAACTTTCCTTAGGTAGCCTTCTCCGTTTAGATTTCACCATAGGTAGCCCTCTCCGATCAGATTTCACTGTAGGTAGCCCTTTCCGATCAGATTTCACCGTAGGTAGTCCTCTCCTTTCAGAACTTTCAATCTTTGTGGTCGCAATACAATTCCACAACTACGCTATGAAGGCAACATTTCCAGATTCCAGAGCAAACTTTATTACCATCTACTCAAGGTTATGGATGGGATAGTTCAATTCCTGAAGCTTCAGCTGACATGATGCATATGCTCTCACTCGGCTTGCATCAATTCTCATCTCAATCTATTCCTGCTTGCATCTGGGACTCAATTCCCTTCCCAATCTATGCCATCTGACATTAGTGAAGACAACAATGGCCCACTATAGATCTGGGATTATCAATATTGGTACTTTAATAACTTTTTTTTTGTTTTAGCTCTCTGAAGCTCCTCTCACAATCATCATCCCATGCATAATGTTGAGTTCTAGGAAATTTCGATATAAACATCTCATCCTTTTTATTGTCACACCCCGCACTTCCCCCGTACTTCCCTAATCCAGGGACTACGAGCAGACTACGAGCGTGGACTCACCAGGATATCTGTGGCCCCTCCAACTCAACTGTATATTTTTTGCCTCCCGTAGCCTCAAACACACGACCCTGAGGGCATAAGATCGTGGTCCTGAACAAGGCTACTATTATTGAGCTACACATAATAATCAACAGAACTTATAACACTGTGTATCACAACCATAGTTTCCGGCCTTCTTAGTTCAGTACTGTTTCTACTTTACCAGGGTCCACTAGGATCCCTTGTTGAGCAACTACGTGGCCCATAAATCTTACCTCTGTAAGTCAGAATTCACACTTGCTCAAATTGGCATATTGCCTATCCCGTAATACGTTTAACACAATTTTCAGATGCTTTTCTCATTCAGCCTTACTTCGTGAGTGTATCAGTACATCATCAATGAAGACTACAACGAACTGATCCAAGTATGGACTAGAGATTCAATTCATGTAGTCCATGAACACAACAGGCGCATTAGTAAACCTAAATGGCATCACTAGGAACTCATAATGCCCATATCTGGTTCTAGAAGAAATCTTTGCTACATCCTTTGCTTTTACCCTCACTGATGGTATCCCGATCGCAAGTTGATCTTTGACAATACACGGGAACCAGACATTTGATCGAGAAAATCATCAATTCTAGGGAACGGATACTTGTTCTTAACGGTCACCTTGTTCAGCTCTCGGTAATCGATATAGAGATGCAAGCTTCTGTCTTTCTTCTTTAAGAAGAGCATGGGAGCACTCCAGGGTGATACGCTAGGTCATATGAAACCTTCCTCAGGTAGTTCCTCGATCTGCTTCTTTAGCTCTGCTATCTTGCTTGGTATAATACGATATAGGGTTTTAGAAATTGGACTTGCTCCAGGCCTCAAATCAATCAGAACTCCACTTCCCTAACTACGGTCGATTTATGCCCCTTAGTATTTACCACGCAATTTAAACAAACTTTGGCCATCACAATTCGAATGCCCTTAGGCGTAGATACAACTAAATTGTACGAGGATTTATGCATTGATAAACATAATCATCTCATGCAGTTGTATGTAATGAATGAATGGCTTGCACCAAAATCATACATAACATATACTAAGCTGCTGTTCAAAGAAATCGTACCTTGAATCAGCTCCGGAGACTTCCTGGTTTCTTCTTGTGTCAGTGTATAGACCCTGCCAGAAGCTTTGGATCTTGTCTCCTGCTGCTGTTGTTTTTGTGGACAATCCCTAGCCATATGTCCCAGCTTATTGCACACAAAACAGACAGGTAGTCTACTCGGGTCTGGCCTAAACGAAATTCTGCTGCAAGATCTACCAGGGTGAATTGGCTTCTGGCAGCGCCAACAAGTCCTGCTTCCAGAAGAACTCTGGCCTCCTCAGCCCCCAGATTGATTTGGCCTCTTAGGATCCCCTTCAGAATATCCACTCTGATCCTTTCGCTTTTATACGGAGCTACCGCTCTCAAAACCACTACGATTCCTAGTCTGTGTTAACCAGCTTGTCAGACGTTTCTCGATGTATCGGCACTCCTCTGCCGCTTTGCTAAATTTGGTGTGAAGTGTTGGGAGATTAGCCTCTCCTTGAACTCAGGTCTCAGCCCCTCTATCATCATATCTGAATTCCACTCATCATTGTCGTTCAGCTTGGCATATGATGAGTAGCGTGACAGTCGGATATACCGGGGCAGATAGTCATCAAAACTCTCCCGGTCGTGCTGCTTGATACTGAGGAACTCTTTCTCTTTCTCTCTCTTAATAGTCGGAGGAAAGTACTTCTTGTTAAATTCCTCTTGGAACAGTTCCCATGTGATAGGAACATTCTTCCCCTTTAGAATGAGGTCCATGCCTTTCCACCAGCTATCGGCATCACCTTCCAGATTGTATATGGCCAACCGAGCTTTCACCTCATCTGGACATTACAACATATCAAAGATCTTGTCCAAACGAGCTAACCAGTCTTCTGCTTGTTGAGGATCAAATTTCCCTTTGAACATAGGTGGCTGCTGTTTACTAAATCTACTCAGCCAAGCTTGGATATCTACCTCAGGCTCTAGTGGTAGATTTGCTAGTGGAGGTTCTTCATGAATTTCTTCGTAATTCCCCCACATAAACTCATCCATGCGATTCTCCAGGTGATCCTGCCTCTGCTGTACCCCCTGGAGGTCAATTCTTATCTCATTCATGGTTTGTTGTTGCTGTTCTAATAAATCCATGATTTGCTGCTGGGTAGGGTCAGGCCTTGGTTCTCCCTCGTTAGTACCATGTCTACCACGCCCTCGGCCTCTACCGCCTTCTCCTGGTTATATCATCTCCATAACTCACTATTTCCCTGTCGTCATGCAAACAAAAACATATCAGTATACTATTCTGATAATGCCAGAACCACTTATTAAGCTCTACCAGAACCGCTTATGGGCTCTAATACCAAAAATGTCAACACCTGTTTCCATTTTAATATACACAGAGTAATAGAGACCAAGTTCCATAGGCATATAGAAGAGTACATATATACTAATAAAAGTATTTGTTTACAGTCCAAAGCCAACCATACAGAATGCGACAATATACGTCACTATTACAAAATATCCAAAAGTATTTTAGACATAGACTATCTATAACCACGAACTTTGTATTTGCCTCGAGGCACATGCCAGTCACTTTCCTTGGTCTACATTCTTGCCTTTTGATCCACTAGCGCCCGTTGAGATGTTTGGTTTAGAAAAAGGGGTGAGATTCTGAAGAATCCCAGTAGAAACATGCTATCGTTCATAGAAAATGAGAAAAGTAAATATGATATATGCCATGTATGCACCAATTAATGAACAATATAAACATATCATTTGCATGTATACATGGGTAGGGCCCAGCCCCACTAATATGCACCGGTTGGTCTTCCGCCAACTCCAGTGTAAGTGCCTCTAGCACTACTGGCCCCTCTCTGGGCAAAACCTATGTATGCACCAATTAATGAACAATATAAACCTATCATTTGCATGTATACATGGGTAGGGCCCAGCCCCACTAATATGCACCGGTTGGTCTTCCGCCAACTCCAGTGTAAGTGCCTCTAGCACTACTGGCCCCTCTCTGGGCAAAACGTGTTGATTAATAAAGCGCATTTACAAACATAGACATTCACACAATCATATAACTATGGCATAATGTATGAAGGATAATGTCCCTACCTCGAAGTTCTATCGACCCCTTTCTGTGTGCCTTGTAAATCGCGTCGACTTTCGGCTCCCGATTCGATCCTAAAATATTAAATGTACAAGAAATAGGTCATAACCTATCCAAGTATCATTTTAGAATCTTCCATAGTGTTTCTTGTGGTTATATTAGCCTATGGTGAAAATTTACCAAAATGCCCCCGAGACCCCGGCCCGGCCCCACCGTACCCGGCCCGATGGCACGTTTTTTCAAAATTTTGACTAGGGCTATCCTGACATATTTTTGTCCAAGGAATCCATTTCTAGACTCAAAATTATCAAATTCAATGTCAAATTACGAAATTGCCATTGGCAGCCCTACTTTTAGGTTTTTAGGGGCGTTTCCGTAATTATGCTTTCTCGGCCTTTTCTGAAAAAGTGCCCAACTGTAACCCCACCTATTTTTGCCCACACTGAATCCAATGGAATCATCAAATTATTGAAAATCCAACTCTAAGGCCCTCAAACATCCCTGGCCGAAATAATTGTGTTCTCTGGGAAAAATCGGGGTTTTACGATTTCGGCTCCATAAACACGTTCCTTTTTACTCCTAACCACTTTATTAACAATCTAATTGAGTTATAACAACCATTTGAACTAAAATTGGGCAGCATAACCCTTAGATATACACTTTTTCAAAATTTAAAACCAATGGCAATCCGACGAAATTTCACCGATTAAATTGCCCACAGTAGCCAGAATAGACAATATACGAAGGTTTGGAAGTTACCTCAAGCTCTCACAAGTTTTTCCCAAATATTTCTGAAAACCCTAAGTGTGCAACAACAGATTTTGAGCTTCCAAACCTTAAAGATCAAAGAGGAGTAGCTTAGGATCGGAGTTACACGCGTTAGGAGCTAAATCGTCGGAGAAATCGGCTTACCTTGTGATTTTTCTTCTCCTTTCTCTCTCTACAAGTCCAAACGTTCTCACTCTTCATTCAGCTGCTGTGTGCGACAGAAATGAGCTGAGGATGAAGATGCACATGTGTTTTATAATATATATAACATTATACTTTAATTATTTAACAATTTCCAAAACTTTCAAAAATCACTTTTATGTAAATAAACCCTACGTATGTGTAACCAAGCTCATTAATCCCAACCAATATTTTCTTCCTCTTGCAACATGTAGGAGACACCTAGGGGTCCCTCCCTTTGGTCTCAATTGGCTACACAACTTGTTCCGGTTACGTATACACGTAAAGTCTCAATTTTGGTCAAAATTGTGTTTTTGCTCAAATTTTTCATAAATTTATATTAAATTGACCAAAATATTCTAAATATATTTCCCCCCTTTAGTTTCCTTAATTAATTGAAATTAAATTCAATTAATTAAAAAAAAAGAATTTATTTTGTGTTATTTTGGTAAAATTACGATTTTGCTATTATCTTTCTAATTCAATTTCTTCTCTTATTTTTTCTTCGGCCAATTTTCATCTATTTTTGGACCAAATATTTTCTCTAATATTCCTTCATTTTTGGACCTTAATATTGGGCTTTTTAAATTACCCAAATTAATTTCATAATTATTTTTGCCCAATTTCCATGAAATTGAACATTTATGAAATTCATAAATTTCAAATTCATGAATATTCACCATTTTATTGAATTTCCCAAATAATTACAATATATTTGTTGAATATAAAATTTGGGTTGTTACAAAATGTGTATATATATCTACAGCACTTAGTCGCTTCTCATTCAAACATACTACACAAGGGCAATAAAACTTCTCACTACCATCATCAGCATTTCTTCTATCGAAGTCTAAAAAACTCCTCACCCCATTATCATATTCAACACTGATTTGTTTAACTTTTATCCAACATGATCCATATATATATCTCAACACTTAGCTTGTAGCATCCTATATCTAACAATAAAAGGATAGACAAAAAACAACAGCTATAGAGTTTTAGAGATTTCAACGAATTTTAACATGCACCATTTGAAACTAGTATTGTTTCAACAAACCAATAATACTGATAATCAAACAATCACGCTAAATTAAAATAGAACTTATAATGGTATTACTCTAAGCCAAATATCACAGGGATGTACAAGTCAGAGCATCTAACCTGGCTGTACAGATTTTTTTTTCCAGATTATGTTATCACAAAACAGTTGGATTTTCAACAAACTATAACAACAACTTGTGGGAATTAAGTGCTCAAAACAACAAGAGCCATTTTCATAGGACATTATTAATTATTGAATAACAACTAAATTACAAAACACTAACCTGATTGAAGACTAAGGAGTGAGTTTCTACCCAAAGTCACGGTGGTGTCGACTGATGTTAAAATGAAGTCCTCAAATTTATGGCACTGACAAAGAGAAGTCACGACAGAGGAGAATGGTCACTGCGAAGAATAGAGGTGGCAGCAGAGGAGAGTGACGATGATCAAAGAACAATGACGAGGAACACAACAATTGCAACAGTAATGACAGAGGAGGGTTGAGCAAATGGGGAATGGGGAGCTATGGAGGAGTTCAGAATAAGTAGGGACAGAGCTTACAGAGAAATGGTGACAAGAGAAGAAAGGGTTCATAGAGCGTGAGAGTAAAAATATGGGTCAAACGCTCACCTTTTGACCGGTTTTCGATAATAACCTACCGGTCTTAAAAGGGTGAAAAAAATAATTTTTAAATTTTTCATATTTAAGACTGGTTTTTATGAAAACCGATCTTAAATGTTTGATATTTAAAACCAGTTATTATTAATAACCGGTCTTAAAAATTTTAAATTTCTTAAATATTTTGATATTTTTAGACCGGTTTTATTTATAACCGGTCTAAATAATTTTTTTAAGACTGATTTTTTGAGGAACCGGTCTTAGAAGTTTTATATAATTGCAAAACTGTTACCTGTCACATTTTTTAGACCTTATCCACTATAACCGGTCTAAATGTAGCGGTCTAAAAAGGGAATGTTGTACTATTGTTTCCTAATCTAATTTGTGTCGTTCTTTGAGTTATTATAATTACTGTAATTTTATTTTACTGATGCCTAAATGAAATATTATAATTTTAGTAGGAGGAATTTGTCTTAGTTTCCGCAGGGAAAGCAAATGAGGTAAAATCCGATTTTACATGTCAGTTTTTGTACTTGATTGATATTAGAAAATAATTATCTTAGTTAAAAGATAATCGGTTTTTCTTATTTCTTACTTGTTTGGACCATTGTTGTTGCAAGGCATTTTTTTTCTTTTCCTTACTAAGAAAAAATGCGTTGCAGCAAATCCAAGCTTAGACTATAAGACAGGGTCGAGGGTTAGATATGAACTTGGAATTATAGACTTTTAAGCCTACTTAAAGGACTACATTTAAGTAGACCTTTAAAAAGGCTCCAGCCTTGTCATGGTTTTTGAAAGCTTAGGCATAAGCCTAAGAAAAACTTATACATAGGCTCAAAACCAAGCTCATACTTTATATCTCTGTTGTAAGCTAAAACCTATTTAACCAATCCTAACACCTATTTCCACCCCTATTCCAAGCCATGCATTATGTTGTAAGTGTAAGAAAAAACACAAAAGAATTTCCTTTATGATGTTATTATTTGAATATCTGTGGAAAAATATTAAATTAAGAAGGCGAAGTTTGGGTTACTAATGTAAATATTAAGAATAGTGGGAAGCCTGTAACATCCCAAATTTTATATTCACAAAAAATATAATGTAATTAATTGAGAAATTCAACAAAATGGTGAATATTCATGGAAATTAGATCTTCTGAATTTTGAAATATTCATATTCATAAGAAAATGGGCAAATAAATTCAAGAAAGGAATTAATTTACAAAGGTGATAGAAAAATCATAATTTCGCTAATTTAGCCCAAGATTAATTTACAATTAATTGGAGTTAGTTTCAATTAATCAAGGAAAATAAAGGAAAATGCATAATTGGATTATTCTTGTGGAATAAATCAAGAATTGTGAAATTAGAGGGAATTATACATAATTCATTTAATTGAATTAGGAATTAATGAAATACATATTATTCCCTTTCACTTCCATAATTTCGCCCAACACATGAAAATAAGGGAGAAAATTTAAATTCCAATAGCACATGTTAAAATGCTACATGAAGTTAAGTACTAGTTTGGTTAGTTGGGAGAAGAAATGGGATTGGTTAGAGTAAAGAGGAGAGGGGATGGTTTATGTAACTATAAGGGAATTTAGTTCAAATCCAATTGAAGCCAAATAATAAGGGGGTATGGCATAAAGTAAGAGGGCATGGTTAGAGGTATGGGTGCAATCTCAACCCTTGATGAGATCAATGGTGTAGGATCAAGAGAGCATTTTTATGAAGCTTTTCTCTTCCCTTCCCTTCATTCATTTCGTCCAAGCCACAAGAGAAAGAGAGAGAGAAAGTGCCTTGGAGAATTAGAGAGCTATAGAGAAGAGAAAGAAGAAATCTTAAGGTTAGAAGCTAAACTCTTAAGATTTCTTGTGATTTTGTCCTAGATCCTTCTCTAAACCTTTCTTTTTCATGGAATCCATGAATTTGAAGACACACTATTACCTCAAGGAGAGAGAGATGAGACACCTATAGAGAAAGGATTCAAGATCTCAAGAGGTAACATCACAAACCTTAGATCTAAACTAGTATGGTGTTGTTGTTGAAGTTTGTTGTTAGTTGGTGATTTTTTGGTTGAGTTGGAAAATTGGAAAAGCTATACCTTAAGGGGTTATGCTGCCCAAATTTTTTTAAATCATGATTAGAATGTGATTAAATAAGTTAAGAAGGGATTAGAAGTGAAAAAGTATAAGTTTTGGAAACTAAAACACAAAAGCTCCATTTTTCCATTTTATTGACCAATATTTCGGCCAATACCAGATCTGAGGGAAGGAGTTGAATTTTCATGAAATAAATGGTTCCATTGGATTCAATAGGCAAAAATAGGTGGGGTTACAGTTGGGCATATTTTCGGAAAAGGCCGAAAAAGTATAATTACGAAAACGCCATTGGAACTCTAAATCGAGGTTGTTAAGGGTATTTTCATAATTTGACTGGAATTTGGTAATTTCAAGCCCGGAAATGGATTTCTTGGGTGAAAATAAGTTAGGATAACCCTAGTCAAAATTTTGGGAAAACATGCATCAGCCCGGGTATTAAGGGTTGGGCCGGGGTCCCGAGGGCATTTTGGTAAAATTTCACCATAGACTAATATAATCACTAGAAACACTATGGAAGTGTCTAAACTATACATTTGAGGTTCTAGAACCGAGTAGAGAGCCTGAAGGATTGGCACACAAATTGAGGCATGTTATTCGAAAATCAGGGAAGGGCGATTAAGGTAGGGAACTTACCTCTCTTGATGTATTTGATATTTGTGATGGTGTGTTGATGCATGTTATTGCTTTACTTGATTTTGTGAAACATATATGAATAATTGTAGCTCTGTTTCTGTTTATGCTATGACCATACATATGTTGTTTGAAAATATTGAGCACGTAGATATGTCATTATGTGAGCATGATTATGTAATGCAAGCACGTCATACATTAAGCATTTATCTTGCATGCATATTGGTATTGCTTTCCTACTGGATGGGGACATTCAACTTGTGACTTGGAGGATTTGATAATTCGAGAAGGTGAACTCAATTTGTCATTTTACCGCAAGATTTGAGTTCGTGAGGTTAAGGAAGCTCTTAAGAAAATAGAAAATGGTAAAGTAGTTGGACCTGATGGTATTCCTATTGAGATTTGGAAATGTTTGAGTAAAGAAGGGGTGTTGCGGCTTTCTAAATTATTTAATGACATTTTACGAGCCAATAAAATGCTTAATGCTAGAAGAAAAAGTACTTTGGTCCCTATTCATAAAAATAAATAAATTATTCAAAATTGTGCAAACTATAGAGGAATTAAACTTATGAGTCATACAAGGAAATTATAGGATAAGGTGATTGAACACAGGTTGAGGTTGGAGACTAGTATTTCTAAGAACCAATTTGGGTTCATGCTAAGAAGGTCCACAATAGAAGCGATTTATTTACTAAGGGGGCTAATGGAAAAGTATCAGAGTAAAGGAAGAGACTTACATTTATTTACTAAGTGATTTATTTACGCTAGGCCTAAAGGAGGTGGATTGTGAGGTCCCACATCAGCTGGGGAGGAAAACAAAAGATACCTTATAAGGGTTTAGATACCTCCCCCTCTTGATGCATTTTAAATCAGTGAGGGGATGCGGGGCCCCAAAGCGAATAATATCGAGAGCGAAGCGCTGGGATATTACACATATGGTTTCATTGACTTGGAAAATACATATGACTATGTACCAAGAGATGTACTTTGGCCTTGGAAAAGAAGGGGGTGTGTCACGCCCTTATTTTAATTTCACCTTTACCAGAATTCTTGGAAAACAATATGCGGTTTGGTAGGCAACATAGGAATGACATAAATATACTGATACTCTGTTCATGATTATAGAAAATCCCCATAAGGGTTCATACATAATACTTACAATTAAGGTAGCCGTATAGGGCTACTAGGGTGTCTAAGCCTATCCCAGTGAAACGGAGACTTCTTCCCGACTTAGCTCCACCACTGCAACCCTCTCTCAGGCAGTTCTCTTCTCTGATTTCTGCATACCTTTTGTATTCACATGTTTAAATTGTTGGTAGGGGAGGATGAGATTCAAGAGAATCTCAGTAGGAAACAGATACCATAATACATGCATGATAGATGCTATATGTATGAAATGTTAGCTTTAACTAAATGTATGCCCCATAATGACATTTCTGCATGCTCAATGTTTCATGTAATAAAATATGGCCACAGCAAAAATAGAAACAGAGCTTCATTTATTCAAATATGCTATACACAATCAAGTAAAGCAATCACATACATCACTACACAAGCAGAAATATCAAATACATACAAATAAGGTAAGCCCCCTACCGTGTGTCCCTTTTGCTAAAGAGAAGTAGTTCCTCGATCTACGTGCAAATAGATTGGGCTCATACTCAATCCTACAATGTCAGATGCACTATTTAGACACTTCCATAGTGTTTATGGGAGTTATATGTGTCTATATTGAAAAATTACTAAAATGCTCTTGGGACTCGGCCCCTTCTTACCCAGTCCAACCATACTTTTCCTGAAATTCTAACTTGGGCTATCCTAACATATTTTAGGCCAAGGAATTCATTTTCAGACTCAGAATTATTAGCCTAATGATAGCAGGTATCGTCAAGCACTCATACTTACCTCTAGGTCGAGTGTTCAATACTTGCGGAGGCGAAAGAAACTCGCCAGGGGAGTGAGGATATTCGTTAAGTCAAGTTTCCCCCTGGCACTCAGTGTGCCGGGTACTCGGTGTTCCCAATCAATCGTGGGGGTGTGGGCTGTGATAGGGTGAGTGTTACATATATCAAATCCATTCGGGATATGTATGAAGGGGTAACAAATTGATTTGGAAAAAGCTTATGACCTACCAAGAGATGTACTTTGGCCTTGGAAAAGAAGGGAGTGCATGTTACATATATCGAAACCATTTATGACATATACTAAGGGGTAACAATTAGTGTTAAAACGCCTGGAGGTGAGACAAAAAAACTTTCCTATAAGGATTGGCCTACATCAGGGATTAGCTTTAAGTCCTTATTCGTTTAACCTAGTGGTAAACGTTCTAACTATTAAAGAGGAGATCCCTAAATGCATGCCTTTTTACTGATGATATTGTTCTGCTAATTGAATCAAGGGAGGAGATTAATTATAAACTTGAGATATAGTGAAGGAATCTAGAGTCGAAGAGTTTTCATCTAAGTAGGAGTAAAACAAAATATATGCATTGCAATTTTGACAAGAGACAAGTGAAAAGTGATGTGAAGGTTAGATTGGAAGAGCAAGTCATCCAACACATTGCAAAGTTTAGATCTTTGGGATCAATTATAAAACATGATGGAGAAATTGATAGAGATGTTAATCATAGAATTCAAAATGGGCGGTATAAATGAGAAAAGCTATTAGAGTTATTTATGATCGGAAAGTACCTAATAAGGTAAAGGGGAAGTTTTATCACACTGCTATAAGACCAGTAATACTATATAGTAGTGAATGTTGGGCTTTAAAGGGACAATATGAATATAAGGTGGGAGTAGTTGAGATGAAGAAGTTGAGATGGATGTACAGTCACACAAGAAAAAATAAGATCCCTAATGTCCATATACGTGGATGAGCTGAAGTGGCACCTATTGAGGAGAAAATGGTATAATATCATTTAAGGTAGTTTGGACACGTTCAAAGAAGGCTATTGAGTGTGCTGATAAGGAGGTCGATCAAGCAATATAGAGTCCTTTAAAAAGAGATAGAGGAAGACCAAAATAAGCACTCAATGAGGTTATAAAGTGAGATATATTGATTGATAATCTAGTTAAAGATATGGTTCACGATAGAGCACAATGACGTCATGTGATCTATATAAACTATCTCACTTGATGAGATAAAGACCTTATTGTTATTGTTGTTGTAGAAAGATTTATCTTGCTTTTTTGGCTAGAAAAAGATTTAGCTTGCTATGGCATAAGAAAAAATAACATTATATGTTTGATATATTTTATCTGACATAAAGTCACGGGATGACACCATCTCAAAATCATGTATGGATAAAAACTACAGGTCATATGCATTTTAAATTATTGGTGTACTTCCATATCATCCGTTGGAATGTGTTAAAAAAACGATAAAAATTTCCCTCATGATATTATTGTACGAATATTTGAGGAAGAAAATATTAAACTAGAAAACTTTAGTTTTCTATTGCACATGAAACAATAATGTCATAACCATCTCAAAATCATGTTTTGAAAAAAAAAAAAAAAAAAAACTTGCTGAAAATGCAATTTGCAACAACCCAAATACATTCTAGATTATTAGTGTACTTCCAAATCGTGTGTTGTAACCTGCAAAAAAAGATAGAATCGGAGTTTTCTTTAAGATAATATTGTTTGAATATTTGAGAAAAATATTACTGTAAAGTAGAAATTTTTAGTTTGCTATTGCACAAGAGACAATAATGTTATACAATGGATATGCTTTATCTGGCATAAAGTGAAAATGTGACACCATCTCAAAATCATGTTTTGACACCATCTCGAAACTGCAATTTGCGATAACTCAAACATATTCTAGATTATTAGTGTACTTCAAAATCATGCGTAGTAATTAAAGTGTAAAATAAAAGATAAAAATTTATTTATGATATCATTATTTGAATGATTGAGAACAAAAGATATAGCCAAACTAAAAAATGCTTGGCAAATATTAAAAATATGAATAATAAATGTGTTGCTTTGCACAAACTCAAACACATCCTAAATCATTAGTATATTTTCAAACCATGCCCTGTAATGTGTTAAGAGGTAAGAATTTTCTTTATAAGATGATCGTTTGAATATTTAAGAACTGAAAATATTACCTTACTTGAAAACATAAGCCTGTTTTGCAAGTATTCAAAGGCATAAATAACAAATGTGTTCATTAGTCATAGAGTGAATCATTAACATACTCCCAAGTCTTGCGGAAGAACAAACAAACAATGTAATGATTTTTTATTTTCATTATAACATTTTTCATTTGAATAATTTAAGATATATTAAACTTGGAAAAGTCCATTATGCTGGTGCACAATAACACACATCATACAATAAATATATTCATCAACCACAAAAGAAATCATTATCATACTTCTAACCTCATGTTTAGTTCCTTGTTTCCAATGCATACACAGACATACTCTAAATCATACTACTCTAGTTCTATTTATAGGTCATGTTTTACCAAAAAATTTAGTCCTATTTAGAAATCAAGTTTCAGGGTAGTAAATGCATTTTATACTTTTTTACCTTTATTAATTGTAATAAGCAAAAGGAATTTATTTATTTTGACTTTTTGAACCAATAATAGATAAGGACGAAATTGAAAATTTAGTTTATAATTAATGAGTTAACTAACTTTCTTTGATATATGAGAATTAGTTAAAAATGATTTATAAATAAGACAACAGTGGTAGCACTTTGCAATTTATTGATGTAATGATTCTATTAAGTAATCAATTAATTGAGTGTGGTTACCTTGAAACTGATCACTAAGGAATGTGAGAGAAACTTTAAAATTTCAAAATTACCTTTTCAATTTGTAGCAAATGAGTTCTTATTATTCAGTCTTGGCAATTCTTTACACTGTGACCTTGTCTTCAGGAAATTCATGATCACCTGTTGGATTCAGGTGATGCTCTGCTTTTACGGATCTTGCATGGAAATTTATGATTTATTTCCTAGGTTTTTTATTTCTAATTTGAGAAAGACAAAATAACAATAATAGCAAAAGGTACCGCAAATGATATGTTTCTTATAGGCTAGACATAGAGGCCCGTTACATATCATAGAAAATTTTGCAAGAGAGGACTAGTGAAAATGGAAGTAAAAGTTAAGTTTAAAAATGCGTTTGAAATGCTAGTCTGATATAATTTTTAATGAGCATGCAAATTTACATTTAATTTTTTAGATAACATATAAATTTCATTCTATTATTTTTTTATTTTTCATTAAATAAATATAATGTAATAATCATTTCAGTACAATATATTTCTTAGCATTACATTCCATCTATGATTCTTTTGACCAAACAGGCACATAGTTGCAGCAGTTTCATGAGAACATCGCCCTTAATTTATACTTCTATATTATGTCCATTTTAGATATAAGTCATTTCTACTTAATGCACAAATTTTAAGAAAAACAACTAGATAATTAAGCTTTTAATTTTTTTTAAACTTCATCCTTATTTAATATGATCAATCATTAATGATTTGTCAGATAGGTGGCAAGTAATTTTACTATACTCCTATGATCATTTTAGATGCTGTAAAAATGTATCTTATGTAAAATGCCTTATAAAAAAAAAATAAAACATGGTTTTTTAAAATAGCTTACGTTTAAAAGAGCGGTAATAATAGGCAACTTTTTTATTTAAAAACTACTGAATTGAACTACTGACCGTAAAGCCGTACTGCCTATGTTTTGGGAACCCATTTCCCGGCGGAAGAGCTCTTCCCCCTCCTATATCTATAAGATCTATAAGGTCTAGATTAAAATTTTTTTTTAATTGAGGATTTTTCAAAAAATATTAGTTTAAATATTATCTTTATTTTAGATTCTGTATTTATTAAAATAAATTTGAACCATTCAAATCCTATATAGATAACTTAGATGGGAGAGCGCCTCTGCTCATCCTTTTGGATGAGCAGGGAAGCTGATTCCTATGTTTTGTTAGCCAACCTAATGAAAAAAAAGAAACAAAAAGCCTTGAAAATGTTTTAGAGTGTTATATGCTCGGAATCGGAGACTTGAAATTGTTAAAATTATTTATTCATCAATATCACAAAATAGGGAGAAAATGGATTAATTCATCTTCCAATAAGTAATACGATTAATCACTTGTAGCCAGCTTAAGTGCTGCAGGAATCTCATTGCCAGTACATGATGAGACACAAGAAGGAGTAGAGAATCACAAAGCATATGCATAATTTATTAGAAGAAGAAAAAGCAGCTGTACAATGATAGAAACAAAGCAAATCCAATCTATATGAGCAACTTTTTTTCCTTCTGTTTTTTTTTTTCGTCATAATCTAAAACAAGGAACCAAACGAGAATAAATAAAGCCCCTACTATATTTTATATTATGCTTCTCCCAGTTTTATGACCACAAATCTCCTTACATTCCATAGGAGCATACAGTTACTGTCTTGGTAAAAGATCTATTCTGTAGCTGCAACAGCTGCTGGCCCTTCCACCTGATGATGATATATTTCACCCCACCACATTATTAATTATTAAAGTAATAATGGGCAAGAGATTAACCTATATGTATATATATATTATTCTGATCTTTAGTATAAGAATTACTTTACTAATTTGGGTTGTTAGAAAAGTTAGCTACTAGTTAATTATAACAAATGTTATATGATTTCTTTAAAATGCCCTTATGTAACAAATGTCTTGTTATTTGAATTTGATTGTTAAAGAGAATATGAATAAGGATAGTTTCGGGGAAAATGTTAAACATGGGAGATAAATTGAATTGAAGTACTCCCTTAGGTTCTAAATATAAGACAGAGCTGAATATTTTTTTTTTGGAGAAATTAGGGAAGTTAAATAAATCACTTAATCATATTATATGTTGCGTATCCTTAGATTATATATTAGTTTATAAGTTAAATAAAATAGTTTGGAGAAAAAATGACAAATATAAATATTTTAAAGTAATTTAATTAGTTTCTTTAATCTCTCTAAAACAA
This sequence comes from Inga laurina, assembly GCA_963855925.1. Taxonomy (NCBI): domain Eukaryota; kingdom Viridiplantae; phylum Streptophyta; class Magnoliopsida; order Fabales; family Fabaceae; genus Inga; species Inga laurina. Next base: position 18,047,325 of record OY979702.1, on the reverse strand, counting down.
TTAACTCTATCTTATATTATTCAGGATCGATTGAGTATTACGTTTATGACCAAAACAAACACACCCCCCAAGTAGCTCCTGCATTTAGGAGTAGGACCGGAGAAGTATATAGAACATGGTTGTGTGAGCGTTTGATATATTGAGAGTCATGTAATTTTGTTACCTTGAAGGTTGCCCCCCAGATTTCCTCGTCCTTTGCAAGCTCTGCAGTTATCTTGTTCTTAGGATTCTCAAAGGATCTCAATCCTCCAATTGCTGTTGAGTAGAAACATCCTGCTCCATCATTTTGTCAAACAACTCATCAACAACAAGAAGGAAACTCCATAGTTTTTTGGTCAGAAAAAGAAAATGAAGCAATCTCATTCTATAACCCTCAAAGAACAAGAGACATCTCTTCATGTCCCATCTCTCTCTCTCTCTAGATCTCTAATTTCAAAATAATATTCCCACATAAGTCTGACCTTGAGGGAAAGAAGCAAGTGACTTGCCACAAGCACCTTTCAGCAATTCCGCATCATCAGCAAATGCAACATATCCATCAGCAGTAATTCCCCAATACAGAGGAACCTTACCAAATCGATCCTGCAATATATATATATAAGTAAATTGTTCTCAGTAACAGTCTAAAAGCTAAACAAATTAATATATGGAAAGGAACAATGCACGTAAACTACTTACAGAAGCCACAAAGAGGGTTGAAGTGGACTTGTCAAAAACAATGAAAGCGAAGTTGCCACTGAGATGGGCTACAACGTGATTGGCAGGGTAAGGTGCTCGATCACGTAACGCTTTGTAAGCCTCAATCACCAAAACCACTTCATTTGCAGATTTGGTTAGTCCATATTGTTGCTTTAAGCTCCCCAAGTTGTCTAAACCTCCCTCAAATAAACAGAATATCTCCTCCTTCACTGCAAATGACCTGTATTTTTTTTAAACAGATCTCCATTATTTATGCTTTTTCTTTTTTAAATCGCATAATTCCATTAAAATTATCTTATAAAAAAGAATGGAGGAAGATTGGAAGTTGAACTTTATTTGACTTCCTCACCAGAAGCGTGTGATCTCTGAACAGTGTCCACGGCCACTTTCCTATTCCTTAATTTCAAAAGTCATTTTAATCCTGGGGCGCCACGTGGGCATCAAGCAAGATGAACATTTAATCAACGCATCATCGCAGAATCATGACCGTTGGATCTCCCGCGAATCTCTATGCGGGTCCAAAAGTTACCGGTTAAGCTCTAGTTTCCTCCCCTATATCATTAAAGAACCATGACTATTACGATTTTACCCCCTTCCTACCCCACTCCGATTTTTATTTTTATTTTCATTTTTTTCATCTAATTTCCGGCATATTCTCCTATTTTATTTATTTATTCATCCATTTCAATCATCATCCCGCGCTTGATTGTACAATACGTCCAAGTCTGTTTGGTTGGTAAGAAAATTAATCTAAGCCAGAAAATACAATTCAGGAAGACTAGTATTGCAACATAACGCCACCGATGGCTAGATCTCGAACTGCTTGTACTCGTCGGAAATTTATTTTATCTCACTTCATTTATAAATATAATCTTACTGTTTTCCTTTTTATTTTCCTTTTTTTCTTTCTTTTTGTTTTTTGGATCACCAAGGAGAAGCATAAAAATAATTTCACCTACCCCAACACCATAAGTCCATACGCAGCAATCAGCAAAAGATTACGATCAATATGACACAGCGAAATTGCCTAATTAGCCGACGAGGATGAGGGAAGGAATCATTAATTATGAATTAATTACCTGGGCTGCCATGGAGTCTCGTTGCTGTGAGTATAAGCGAGCTGGACGTGATCTCCGATCTGCAGGGAAACCGCAGACGCGTTGGCCTGGACGAAGCGGTTGATCAAGGCGGTCGCCGTGATCTTGGGCGACGGTGTGCGGTTGCCGGCGGTGATGAGCTCCTCGGGCGGCGACACAATGGAGCTGCTGAAGATTCCCAACATTTTCTCGAACTGTTCAATCAACAACAAATGGAGCAGAGAAACTCCTCCCCTGTGCGATCTCACCAAGGAGCTCACACTTTACATAACACTGAACGAGAATGAAACGAGAAGGGGTGCCCTCTTTTTTTTTATAGAAGGAAGGGATGGGGGTATTTTAGTCATTATCGAGGAGAACGTAGTTTGGGTTTGGGAGCATCTATAAATCCGCCATGAATTAATTTTTACGAAAGAATATTTACTTTTGTTTTTTTGCCAATAAGAATATTTACTTTTCAGTAGATTGAAATAAGACGAGATATTATATTCCGAAGTTATGTGCCCCGGCGCATATATATGTGTATATATATATATATATATGCAAATGGAAAAATGATAGAAAAAAATTTTAAAATTGTAAAATTTCAAATTAGTTATTTCTCATAAAATAAACTGTGAATTACTTATCAAATATTGTCATTCTTTTATTAATTCTTAATAACAAACCTGATTTAGGATTTTACAATATCAAAATTCGTTTTCTGTCATTTTTTCTATATAATATTAAAAATAATATTCATGGTCAAATTAGGCCCCCTCTCAATGTAAGAATTCATCATATCTAAATATTTCTTCTAATATATAATATAGAACACTTTAACTATATTACAGGAAATACGAAATGATAGTTAAATCATTTAATATGTCTCAAAATGTAACTTTTTTTCACTTTTGTCCTTCTTAAAAAATGTGTTTAATTATATTGGGAGTGTTATTTTAGAAAGAGGGGATATAATGAATAGGGCAAAGTTGAAAAGTGAATATTAATTATAGGGACAAAACAGAAAAATGAACATTAATTAAATAGGAGATGAATTATATTGTGGACCATACTCGTTTTTTTTATAGGAGTACCATATATATTATCAACCAAGGGAGGACATTAATGAGGAGAGAACGTACTTCAGCAATTAAAATTCTTCTGGCAAAAAAGGAAAAAAAAAAAAGCAATTAAAATTCTTATAGTAGAGTAGTACTATTCATCTTAATTTCTTTTATTATCTGTTTTCTTGTATTAATTTTTTAATTTCAAATTTTTATTTCCTTTTTATTTATTTAAAGATTTTCTTTTTTTAATGTTAAAGTATAAAAATTTTTCGCCTTTTTCAATAAATATCTTTATAGAAAGAAAACTTATATTATCTTCTTATAAAGTGAGATCACTAATTACCAACAGTTTTTCGGTACTCTTTATTTTTTATGTGTTTATATAATAAAAAATAGAATGCAAATTACCCATGGCTTGTGGGAACCACAAGGGCGATAAATTTTGGAAAAAAACTATTGATAATAAGTCTTGGGTAAGAAAATTAACCGGTCCTGAACTTTAATTATTCTTTTTGTCCTATCCTAACCCCTTTTTAGAGGGAAGAGAATCCACACACACCTACCTCTGTTAGCATTTTCAGGGATTCATCTCACAACTTCCTCCATTAGACAAGACTTTGACAAAATTTTAATTTGTAAAAGTTAAAGGGAAAAAAATAAAAACAAATTTTGAAATTACAAAATTCTAAATCAGATTTATTACTAATAGTTAAGAAAATGATGAAACTTGATAAAAAAAATTCATAATTCATTTTTTAAAAAACCTCTAATTTAGAATTTTACAATTTTAAGATTCTTTTTTTATCTTTTTCTTAAAGTTAAATTACTTAAAATTTATAAATGTATTTATATTTAATGTTCTTATCTTTTTCGGCCATGAGCCGACCACTTGCCTTGGAGAGGGACCCACAAACGTCCCTCGCTTTTGATTACGTGCTATGGCATCATTTCTCCACTATTTTTCGCTGATAAAAACGCAAATGAAGTTCCCACAAACAATTTTAAACTTTTGATTTTATATAATTTTTTTTTTTATTTTTCGTGACAACTAATGTTTTTATATATGAGGATGTTTGAAATAGTAGAAACAGTCTAGCCACACTTCACTGCATCTTTACCACCCAAAAGTGATTATAAACTATGGCTTTTTATACATGAGCGTATATCTCTACCTCTTGCAATTAAAAAAAAAAAAAGAGAGAGATGCATCACTAATAATGTATGGATATATTGTAACAAAAAAAAAGTATGAATATATAATATGATGTGTTATAAATTAACATTAATATGGTATTCACATATTATTAAAATTTATATTTAAACTTTGATGTAATGCATGAAAAATATGTTCAAATTTCTATTATTGATATATTGGTTTAATTTAATATGTGGGATCGTCGTATAGCTTACTTCAACGATTAAACATACGCATGGAGGACGCCAATTTTTCTTTTTATTTTTTCACACACCAAAGGAAAGCAAGTGAAAATAAAAATAATAATAACAAAAAAAAAAACATGGAAAGAAAGAAATCGAGGGTGGGCAGTATCGGCTGCGTGCGGAAACCTCCAGCGGTTCTTGGATGGGAGCCTTCCATTTTCCTGCCACGTCAGCAACCCTGTAGCTTATTGGGATGATATTTACTGAAAATCAGACCGGACACTGAACTGATCAGATACTGGATCAAGAGTCTATGGGTTAGATCAAAGTCAAATTGGAGCTACATTGGGACTAGATCAATGAATAAATAAAGATTTCAGGTTTATTTACATAAAATTTTGAATGAAATTAATAAAAAATATTTAAATTAATTTTGTTAAAAAAATGTTAAACCGGTCAGACCAGTTCAACCACCAGACCGAACGGATTGAACCACCAATTGGCCGGTTCCAGGCCAAACGGTTCGGTTTTACAAACCTTGATATTTCCTATTGTTTATTATTTATTTATTTTTGTAAACCATAATTATATATCAATTCAGATTCGTAAAAGCCAAAATCCAATTTTGGAAAAAGAAAACTGATGGTGGTGGGTCCACGTCAAGTCGTAAGATAAATAAATCCCCGGCCAATTCAGTTTTGTGACTTGATGGACCCTCGACAATTGCAGAACCTATTTGATTAATCTCTTCTAAAAGAAGGCACAAGAAAAAATAAACCACTAATTAATTGCACTTTATAATTAATTAACAAGAGCAATATACTTAAGTCGAGTATCATGCATTCTATTTAATTATTTTCACATGCATGTTTACTTCATTAAAGAAGTATCCTTCTAATTTTAGTAACTCGGGCTCAAACATATTAATATTATTTCTGCTATTTTAGATATAAAAGTTGGTTGTAAGATTTATTTTAGTTCTAGACATAAGATTTTAATCTCTTTTATCATCCATCGGACCCTTCTGAGTTAATAACACTAGGTACCTTTTTTAAGTTTTTTTTTTAAATGAAAGGTTATTGGTTCGCCCTAAATAATGACAAAAAATTCTTTTGTCTCTCATGGTTTTTTTTTTCCAATTACCCTTATAGTTAAATTCTTATATGATGTATTTAAAAAAAATTCTTATATGATGCTCTCTCTTGTCCTTAATATAAAATATAATTTATAGTCCAATTTTTTCAATTAAATAAGACCTTATATCAATCACCAATGCAGTATATATGATATGTTGATAATAATACTCCAATATATGTATTTTAGAAAAGGCATCACATAATTTTTATAGATAACTAACCTAACTATTTTTTTTTTATTTTTATGTCAATTAGCTAATAAGTTCATATATTTGAAACTAGGGAATTAATATTTAAAATCATAAGAAAAAATATATTTAGTTGGTGGGAAGTGTTTTTAGCAGTGAGAGAATATTAGAGCAAGAGTTTTTTTCCGTCAATGTCATGAGATTATTGTATTTATTTGATTTATTTTATGCAAGACAAAATATAGTAAAATATCAAGTTAAGTTTGTTATAAACCGTAAGAGTATTAATATTTGAATTAAAAAGCGTAATGAAACAAAGAAAAAATAGTAATGCTTAAAGAGAAAGAAAAAAAGAATTAAAGCTACAATATCTTTTCAGGTAATATCGGATCTAAAGAAAAAACATTTATTATCACAATTGATGGTAGATGGTCAGGGCCTCAGGGGTATTTATTTTATTATTGCTTTTAGAGAAAATTACGCATAACCCCAGCTAAGAAATTTATTTACAAATAAGTCTCATGAATTTTAAAAAATATAGCCAAATCTCATACAACTTGGTTGTAATTTGTCTTGAATGTGAAAAAGATCATATTATTCTCTTCAACTTAAAACTTGTTCAATTATAAATTATGAAATTTCAATTGTAATTTTCAAAGGACAGATTGTTAATAACCATATAATTGCAAACAACAAGAAATTACAAGGCGTCATGTAAAAACACTTCACGATCTTCAAGAACTTGCCATCTCATATTTTCATCGAGTTCTTATGAAGTTACAATTGAAATGTTGTAAATGACAATTGAATAAGTATGAAATAAAATGAGATCACGATGTGATTTTTTCACATTCAGGACAAATTACAGCCAGACCCTGTGATTTTTTCACATTCAGGACAAATTACAGCCAGACCCTAAGTAATTTAACTATATTTTCGTAAGTTTTTTGGACTTATTTATAAATAAATTTCTTATATAGAACTTATATGTAGATGTAATTTTCTTTAGATCATCCCATAAAATTCCTCTGCAAGAAGATGAGAATCTGTGATCAATTGAAGCATCAACATCAAATCTCACAGCCAATGAGTGAGCTTTTCAATTTCGTGGTAAGCGTGCAATTGTATCCAAGAATTTGGCAGAGCCAATGTTATTTTCAACATGTTTGGTAAAATTAAAAGTCTCCTCTAATACTCCACAAATTCTCAACCTCCTAAATTAAGTACAATATGCAAATTAAGCATATTTTTGTCTAAACTCTAAACTATCTGGACGAAATCTTGAAAAGCTTAAATGGTACGAGTATTATTTTATTTTATTTTTATATTTGTACAGTTCGATATGGAATTTTCGAAAAAAATAAATGAATTTTTCTTACTATAAGTTGTTATGTGAGGTGTTAATTACATTGGTTTTTTTTTTAGGACTGTCCATGTTAAAGTTTAGTATAATTTCATTCTATGGCTCATCAGAATGCAAATTACAGTAGTTTCAAATATGGGTAAATTACGTGTGATGAATTATCAAAAAAAAAAAATTACGTGTGATGTTTTTATTTTTAAACTAGAGACTTCCCCGTGCAAGCACGGATCAGCGTGTATTGTAGGATATGAATTTAAAATCAAAGATATTTGTTAGTGGTTCTTTTTCATGTATGTTGTTGTATGTTTTAATTTTGTTAAAACACTTATTCATGTAAACTTATGCATAATACATTTCTTATAGGGTTAAGGTGTAAATTTGTTCTGAAAGTTTTCACCACGGTTCATGAACCCGAACCGGGTACTGAACCAGTCGGGGTACTGGGTTAATGGTCAGTGGGTCAGATCGGGGTTAAACCGAAGTTAAATTGAGGCAAAACCGGTGAGAAATTGAAGATTTTAGGTTTATTAATATGAAATTCTAAAGAAAATCTAAATTTTTTTTAAAAAAAAACTAGTGACCTGGACTGGACCTCGAACCGGACCAGTTTACCAGCCGATTCGCCTTATTTCGGGCTGACCAGGCCGGTCTGGTTCGGGTTTATGAACATGGATTTTCATTGAGGATTAATATTACCTTGAAAGTTTTTTAAGGCTCAATGTTGCCCCTTAATTACCGTTAAAAAATTAACAGTCAACATCAATTTTTTAATAGTCAACGTTAGTTTTAAACGGTATAGGGTAACGTTGCTATGTTTTGAAACTTCTAGGGCGATATTGAACCTGAAAAAACTTTCAAGGCAACATTGTTGTTCAGCTCAAACTTTTAAAGCAAATTTACACATTAACCCCTTTCCTATATTGAGAAGAATATGGCATTCCAACTCCAAAATCATTAATAAAGCTATTTAATTTTAAAAATATTATTTGTAACATTTCAACTTCTTCCATTGTTATGTTAAAATTAATAACCATTTAATATAATTAAAAAGGTAACATTTAAGTGTCCTTTCAACTTCTTACTTGATGATCACACTTACTATTTCATAATTTACATTTAAGTGACTTTTATCCCAAACAATTTTTAAAACACCAAAATGTGGGGATTAACAAATGCCATATAAGTGTGATTTCTTAAACCCACATCCGCAAGTATTAGAGATCCAGTCCTTGGCTCCAAAAAATTTGGGACAAAATAATACCTCTTGTTCAAATTCGGCAACACCTTATTTACAGTAGTTATTATGGGGTTCCAACCCTTATTGTCATGATCACTACAACTAGCAGCAGTTGTTGGCACCACAGCAACCCCATTCACGGACTAACATATCATTATCATTCTTACTATTTGTAATGAAGAAAACTTGAGACCTCAAAAAAAAAAAAAAAAAAGATGTAATTGAAATGAAATGTCAAGGTATACATGAGATTTATATATATAGAGGTAGTATACATTTTTCTCATCCACTTTACCAAATAACTTTTGGAATTCAATAGTAATGGATGAATAAACGTTTTTAACTATGCGCATTAATTATAGATGTTTCATCTTCCCTTCTCCCTCAATGATACTTCTCCCAAAGGTGTCCTTTCACCTCAACTTAACCGTTTAGGCAAATATTTCAACCTTTGAGTAATAAAATCTGTTAATAAAATTAACACCGTTAATAAAGAGGTGGCTTAATTAAATGTTTCAACTTAACACTGTTAGTGAAGCAGTTTCTACAAGTTTGATTATAGATGTTTCATCTTCCTTTCTTCCTTAATGATACATCTCTCAATGTGTTTTCACCTCAACTTAACCGTTTAGACAAATATTTCAACATTTAAGAAATAAAATCTATTAATAAAATTAACACCATTAATAAAGTGGTGGCTTAATCAAATGTTTCAACTTAACACAGTTAGTGAAGCCGGTTCTACAAGTTTTTTAATAATATGAAAAAGATAAAGCTCATGCCTTAACCATATCTGTTTTTTTCCGAGGTAGATTTTTTTTAGTAAAAAGACAAAATGATATGCCTAGTAATAAGAACTACAGGGAGTGACTTACTATTTTTACTTTTTTTGTTACAAAAAAGGAATCTAAATTCATCACAATCTCACTACCCGTCTTCAATACGCTAATTACCTACCAATAACTTTGAGCAAAAATGCCTGTCCCTCTTGAGAACTTCCAAAATGATTCTATTTTTCTAATACTCGTATTTTATTTTACAGAATAATAGGACAAGAGAAGCAATAAATTAAACCTGAACTGTGGGTAGACGGTAGACCATTGAGATCAATCTGTGGGTCAGTGAACAAACCAAACTAAAATATGAAATAAATTAGTAACATATAATTTAATGAAAAAAAAGAGTCTAATTAATTCGATTTAATTAATTTGTATTGAAGCGAAGACAAGCGAACTCAATTAAGCATTAAAGAATTTGTTTCAAGCATATAAAAGTAGAGTGAGAGAGTGAAGTTATATGAAGGTGCTTGCTTGTGGGGTTTCTCAGGGATTTGCAGAATTGTTTTAATCAAGTGATCAGAATCCAAGGCAGCCTCAGGATGAGACAAGAAGAAAACAGATTCTGAAACTTGGATTCCTGACCTAATTTTTTTTTAAAGAAAGGGAGATTCTTTGGAGGAAGATAAGATAGAGAATTCCTTTTTTGTTTTCATTATTTACTCCCTTCTGTTCTTAATATAAGGCATATTTATCTAATTTGATTAAATTAAGGAATTTAGTTAAATTAGTTAATATGTCATATAGTTTTTAAAACACTTTAGTCACATTTTTTAACTATCTCCTACCCTCTCCTCCTTTTTATGTTCCAACTTCTTCCCACATCTCCTTGATTATTATTGAGGGAGCATCAATAGGGGTAAACTAGGAAAAGATTGACAAATATGAAAATTATGTCTTATATTTAGTATCAAGATTAACTTCTCAAATATGTCCTATATTAAGAACCGGAGGGAGTGTAACACCCCAAATTTTATTCACCAAAAATATATTGTGATTATTATATATGTTCAATAAAATGGTGAATATTTAAGGCCAAAAGAAGTAAATATTGAAAGTAGAAAGGTGAATAGTGTTTTTAGTGAAATCGCCTGTGAGACAGTGAGGTTATCATACGGTTTTGGAAGACCAAATGATGAGCAAAAATTATGAAATTTTACAGAATGAAAGTAGACATCATAAGCTTTAATGTGATAAGTCATATGAACCAATTAAAGCTATCTTCAAAGAGTTATAAATTTTTGAAATCAGTCCATAAAATCTGGAAAGTTTTTGGACCAGCGGTCAAAGATGGAAAATCTGGGAATGATATGATTCTAGTTAGTAAAATTCCATATTTTTTCTTGAAACTAGACTCAATAAGGGTTTCATAGCCTTTGGAATCACTCCGAAATGATATCTACAAAATTAGTTATAATTTTTCAAAGTTAGGGCAGAAAATCTACAAGAATTGGAATTATTCCGAAAATTGAAAATAAAATGTGTTAGATATTGATTAATGGAATTAAAGATACCAAGTGTCATGATCATATGAAGAGGAGATTAGATTATGATTCATGAAGATGAGCACATGTTCAATTACATTAAAATAATGCTACATGAACATAGCAATCATGATTGATGATGGCAAGTATTATCTTGAGTGTAAGGTTGGAATTACCTTGACTGCAAGTTTGGTTTAGTTAGAAGAGCACTCATTTGGTTAGAAGAGTAAGAGGGAGGAAGTTAGTTCAAAACCAATGGGAAGCCTAATAGAGTAAGTTTGTCATGATATGAAGGAGGTATGGGTTGTGATATGAAGAAGGTAAGGGTGGTGACAAGTGTCACATTATAGTGCATTGATGAAATCATATGGAGTAAGGTGAAGGGAGTTAAATTATGAAGCTATCTTTCCTTTCCTCTTCCCATACACATTTTGGCCAGCAACAAGAGAGAGAGAGCTTGAAGCCATTGAAGATCTAGAGAGAAGGAAGAAGGAGCATAAGGTAAGAGGTGATTCCTTAAGCATTTCTTTGCAATTTTTTCATAAAAAACCTTCTCTAAACCTTTCTCTTCATGAAATCCATGATTTTGAAGACACACTTTGAGACCAAGGAGAGAGAGAGGAGACACCTAGAGAGAGGAAATCCAAGAACTCAAGAGGTAGCTACATCAAACTCAAATCTATACTAGTATGAAGTTGTTGTTGGTGATTGTTGTTGGTTTTGGTGATTTTTGTCATGTTTGTAAATTTGGAAAGCCCTAATCCTAAGGGGTTATGCTGCCCAAATTTCTTTGAATCATGGTTAAGAAGTGTTTAAATAAGTTAATAAAGGATTATAAGTGGAAAAGTACAAGCTTCGAAAGCTTAAACACAAAAACTCCATTTTTTCTTTTTCTTGAGAAACTTTCGGCTAAGGTCAGAATAGGGGGTAGGAGCTGGATTTTCATGAAACAGATGGTTCCATTGGATTCAGTGGGCAAAAATAGGCGGGGTTACAGTTGGTCACTTTTTCTGAAAAGGCCGAAAAAGCATAATTACGAAAACGCCCATAAAATCCCTAAACCGAGGCTATCAAGGGTATTTTCATAATTTGACACTGAATTTGGTAATTATGATCTCAGAAATGGATTCCTTGGGAAAAAATAAGTCAGGAAAGCCTTAGTCAAATTATGGGAAACCGTGCCATTAGGCCGGGTACGGTCGGGCCGAGCCGGGGTTCGGGGGCATTTTGGTAAAATTTCACCATAGACTAATATAACCACAAGAAATACTATGGAAGAGTCTAAAATGATACTTGGATAGGTTATGACCTATTTCTTGTACATTTAATATTTTAGGACTGAGTCGGAAGCCGGAAGCAACACGTTTTACGAGGCACACTAAAAAGGGATTGATAAGACTTTGAGGTAGGGAACTTACCTCTCCTACATGTATTTGATATTTTTGCTAGTTTGTTGATGCATGTTGTTATTTTGCTTGATTATGTGAAACATATATGAATGATTGAAGCTCTGTTTTTGTTTTTGCTATAGCCATAAGTATGTTGATTAAAACATTGAGCACGCAGACATGTCATTGTGTGAACATGAGTTATGTAATGCAAGCATGTCATGCATTAAGCACTTATCTTGCATATATATTGGTATTGTTTTCCTACTGAGATTCTCTCGAGTCTCACCTTCTCCTACCAACAATTTAGACAGGAAAAGACAGAAGATATGCTGAGAACAATGTAGAGAAGTGTACGAAGGGGATTGCAGTAGTGGAACGAAGACGAGAAGATGTCTTTGTTTTTCCTGGGACTGGTTTATACATCCAAGTAGCCCTGCGCGGTTACATGAATTGTAATTATCAAGTATGAATTTTTATGGGGAATTTTCGTAATCGTGCACATAATATCGATATATTTATGTTATTCATGTGTTGCCCACCGAACTGTGTATCATTTTTCGTAAATACTCTAAAATAGGTGAAAATAAGATGAGAGTGTGACAGGGAGTATTTTAATAAAAGACAATTCTTTAGTTAAACTATCTCTCTACCACGTTACTACACTTAATTGGGGTCAGTGGGTCATATGGGTGAATTAGTCTCTTAGCTGATTTGGTAAAAAAAAAAATTTAAAGGAATCAACTAGATAGGGTTATTATATATTTTTTCTTTCTTGCTGAGTTTAAAACAACATCGTTTTTAATTAAAAAATAGCAGTTCATCATATTTATGTTTAATTACTCTATTTGTTATTTAAATGTTACTTTTTTCAAGGTTATGTATCAACTTTTTTTTTTATAGATTTTAATTAAATTTTGTTGTTTTTGTCATGAATGGGTAGAACTCGCTTAGATCATTAATCCTTGACCCTCTATCTCCATCGGATTATTAATGACTAGCTTCTCAATGTCTCGCCATTTACCCTTTTAGATTCTCTCTAATTTGATTTCTCTGTTATTCTTTTTAATGATTAGGATGTTCAATATTTTAAAAAATTCAAAATTTATTATTAACACAATTTTTTTTTGTTGATCCATATCATGAAAGATTCGACAACATTTTATATTAGTTATTGAGGGCCCAGACAACCTTTTTCCTTTATCTGGATTTGTAACCAATTATAAAATATAGGCTATAAAAATATAAATCTTCTATGTGCATTCTTTTGGCTAAAGTAAATCTTTACTGTTGATAGGACCCAACAAAAAATATCTTCACTATTGAAAAGAGGAGAATGAGATAATAATAGAAAGAGGGGGAGATCAACAAGATTGTAAACCTAGTTTGGCTGCTTTTTAAGATTCTGGTGTTAGTAATTTAACAAACAAACGATGCATGTGTCAACACCCGTTTCCATTTCGATAATAGAAAAGTAATAAAAACAGAATTCAAGGGGCATACAAAAAAGTACAATTATATTGATAAAAATATTCGTTTACAATCCCATGTCATTCGTCAACAAAATATAGAAAATACAGCGGAAACTTAATGTTTATATAATTCTCCAAAATATTTAAACATAAACTAATTATAACCATGATCATGTCCTTGCCTCGCGACACGTGCCAGTCACTTTCCGGCGTCCACGCCTTTGCCCTTTGATCCACTGGCACCCGCTGAGATGTTTATTTAAAAATAGGTTGAGATTCTGAAGAATCCCAGTAGAAACATGCTATCGTTCATAGAAAATGCGAAAAGTAAATATGATATGCGCCAAGGTATGCACTAATTAATGAATAATATAAACACATCATCTTCATTTATACATGAGTAGGGCCTAGCTCCACTATTCTGCACTGGTTGGGTTCTCACCAACTTTAGTGTAAGTGCGTCTGGCACTAGTGGCCCCTCTCTGGGCAAAACATGTTGATTAATAAAGTACATTTACAACAATGGCAACCACACAATAATATAACTATGGGTATGATGCATGAAGGATAATGTTCCTATCTCAAAGCGTTGTAAACCGCTTTTTAAATGTGCCTTATAAAATGTGTCGTGTCCGGCCTCCGACTCGGTCCTAAAATATTAAATATACAAGAAATAAGTCATAACCTATCCAAATATCATTTTAGACTCTTCCATAGTGTTTCTTGTGGTTATAATAGTCTATGGTGAAAATTTACTAAAATGCCCCCTGACCCCGGCTTGGCCCTGCAGTACCCGGTCTGATGGCACGTTTTCCTAAAATTTTGACTAGGGCTATTTTGACATTTTTTCGCCCAAGGAATATATTTCAGGGCTTGAAATCACCAAATTCACTATCAAATTATGAAAGTACCCTTGACAGCCCCGGTTTAGGGATTTGAGGGGCATTTTCGTAATTATACCTTTTCGGCCTTTTCCGAAAAAGTGACCAACAGTAACCTCACCTATTTTTGCCCACTGAATCCAATGGAACTATTTATTTCATGAAAATCCAGCTCCTAGCCCCTGAAACAGTGCTGGCCAAAATATTCAAGAAAAATGGAAAAATTGGAGTTTTGTGTTTTAGCTTCCAAAACTTGTACTTTTCCACTTCTAATCCCTTATTAACTTATTTAAGCACATCTTAACCATAATTAAAAGAAATTTGGGCAGCATAACCCCTTAGGGTTATGGCTTTTTCAATTTTTCAACTCAACCAAAAATAACCAAACTAACAACAAACTTTCAAACCAACTTCATACAAGTATAGATTTCAGTTTGGTGTAGTTATCTCTTAGGCTTCTTATATCCTCTCTCCCTATGCATCCTCTCTCTCTTCTCCTTGAACCCACAATGAGTCTTGAAGATCAAGAATTCATGAAGAAATAAGGTTTAGAGAAGGATTTCATGACAAAAATCTCAAGAGAAGCTTAAGAAATCACCTCTTACCTTAGCTTCCTTCTTCCTCTTCTCTCTAGTTCTCAAGGTCTCCAAGCTCTCTCTCTCTTTTCTTCCTCTAGTGTTGAACGAAATGAACAACAGAAGAGGAAGAGGATGGCTTCATAAAATTGCTCCTTTAATTCTACACCATTGATCTCATCAAGGGTTGTTATGGTGACATATGTCTTCCACCATATCTTCATCCATACCTTCACCCATACTTTGACTTACTTGCTCCATTTGGTTTCCATTAGATTTGAACCACTTTCGTCCTCTTAGTTAGCAAAAAAAAAAAAAAATGTGCTCCCTCTTGCTTCACTAAATCACTTGCCTTTCTCCAACTAAATCCAAACTTGTAGTCAATTTCATCTATTCCTTTACTCAAGCTAGTTCCCATCATGCATTTTACCATAACTTCATGAAATGTACACTCCACCCTTGTCATCATTACCATGTTCATGTAGCAATTAGGCATGTGCTCATGGAATTCAATTTTTCTCCCTCATTTTCATGTGATAGGCGAAATTACAAGAGGAAAGGAAAGGAAAAAATGATTTCAACAATTCCATAATTCATTTAAATGAATTATGTATAATTCTCTCTAATTTCACAATTCTTGATTTATCCCATCAAGAATAATCAATTTATACATTTTCCTTTATTTTAATTGGAGTTAATTGAAATTAACTCCAATTATTTTACTATCATCTTTGTAATTTAATTCCTTTCTTGAATTAATTTGTCCATTTCCTCATGAACATAAATATTTTGAAATTCATAAGATCCAAATTTCATGAATATTTACCATTTTATTGAATTTCTCAATTAATTACAATATATTTTTGGTGAATATAAAATTTGGAGTGTTACATCATGTGCTGTGAATTAATATATATATATATATATATATATATAATATTCTCTTAGATAATTAATATAAAACCCACTTTGGTAAAGAAATTGAACTATCAAGTAGATCTTAAAATTAAAGACTAGAGGTTGTATGATATTATTATTCTTGAAAATATGAGAGAGATCTACGTCTATGGTTGTATATGTTAAAAAGGTGCCGTCCTTTTCTTCAAAAGAAAAGGATGATATTTTTCTTCGTCGGAGTCGTCGGATTAAGATCTCACTAGTCTAGATTTAATATATTATTATAATAATATTTTTAAAATATTATTATAAAAATAATATTTTAATAACATATTAAAAGTGGACCGTTGAGATTTTAATCCTATAGCCCCGATGAAGAAAAAGACCATCCTTTTCTTTTGAAGAAAAGGACGGGAGCCAGTTCGTATGGACTAAGCATCATTGTACAAATTTATGATTTTTGAATAGTGAAAATTACTTTTAACCGGCGAAAAAAAAAACTTGCTTTTGGGTTCTATAAATTTAGATATCTAAATGGATTCATTGTCAAATTTTTTATTATGGTCAAGAAGATCATATGCATCATTTGAATAATATAACCTTAAATCTGAGATGTAAAATAATATAAAATTATGTACAAATCATGAATAATTAAACTTATTAATCAATACTTCTGTCCCAAAAAAAAAAACTTATTTATCAAATTCCCTGCATACACTACATCTGCCTAGTTTGTACTAGAGTTGCATATAATGTACATAGGAATATGGCTAGTTTCAAATTGGGAATATTCTTTTAAAAGACTGTTGAAATACCAAAATTCTAAAGTGGGTCATTAAATTCAACAAATCTTAAATCAAATCACATGTCTTAAAATTGGATTTCAAAATTTGATAATTTTATCTTACTATCCCTTGTTTGATTCTCTCTTGATAAGTAACTCCCCCCATCCCCAATATATGTCCTAAAATTGAATTTCAGAATTTTATCTTATTATCCCTGGTTTGATTATCTCTTGATAAGCATCTCCCCCCGCCCTCCTAGCTCAAAATTTGCTTTCTATTATTCTTGCCCACATTTGTGAAACTAGATTGGTGAAATATTCGAGCCACATCCCGTCAAATCAAAATCTTTTATCAATACACAACTATTCATACAACAAGAAAAAAAATCCCATCTTTGGAGACAAACGCCGCAGCAAAAAAAAGGATTTGTTGAATGAGTGGGTCAGAAAATTGTTTGAAATCCTGAACGAGACTATCTCTTCCCACCAATTGATGAAAAGAATTCTTCAAAAATAGGAACTAAATTTGTTCCGTCCTTCAAAAAGAATCTGACTTGAATTGGTCAAATACTCCAAATTAGAGATTAGGCTCTTTCACCTCCGCATCAAACTGCTCATATAACCAATATCCTCATTTTTATCACCCATCTAACTACCTTCTTCAAGATTGTCGTGAGTTTTCTTTCGAGTATAGGGAACTTCCCCAGCTTTTGCGTCAACACCTTGGCATATGCAAGATGAAGAATTTTCATGAAAATTATCGCGATTTAAAGCATCAGTAGTTACAATGAAGATGTGGGATATGGGAATAGTCATGCTTGTGTCCATATAATTAAGTTTTTTCGTTATAATGTCAATTGAATTTTTTATTTTGTAATATCGAGATGCAATGTTGATGTTGCCAGAAAAAAATGGTTTTTATTCCGTCAATGTTGATTTTATAATGATTTACTGTATTGTGTATTGTTAAAGGAGAGAGGTAGTGAATAACAGAAATAATCAAATAAGGGGTAATAATGTCAAGTTAACAAATTTTGAAATCCTATTTTAGGACATATGACTTAATTTAAGATTAATAGAATTTAATGACCCGATTTAAGATTTAGATAATTCAACTGTCTTTTAAAGGGATTTCCCCTTTCAAATTTCTTGTAATTCACCACATCTACCTAGTTTCCATCAAGCTACATCAAGTTGGGCCAAGAATAATAAATTAATAATAAAAACAAGCACTTGTTTCTGTCTCTTCTAATTATTTATAGGACAGGCAAATTGAAGCTTTCAAAGTTAGTAGAAAAAAGGGCAAGCAAGGAAACCAAATCAAACTGTGTCAAACACTTGAGTTAAAAAATATATAGGATAAAACTCCATCTATCATTTTGAAATATTTTTTCAATAATATTCACTATCTATATCATTAAGTTCCTGATAAGGGCATGGCCTTTTTCCATCTTTATAAAAAAATAAAATTTTTAACAAATTTTATATATGTCTAAATTAACTCTTAAGTAAAATAACAATTAATAGGTTCGTAATTTAAACTTTAACTATATATGAAAAAAAATCATAAAGATATATGTCTATAATTAATTCTGAATTTGGACTTTCATTCATGAATTTTTCCAGAATTCAAAATGACGTATGATATTGTTGTCAATAGCGTGCATTTCAAACAATTTTTTATATTATATATTAATAATGCAATAATATATTGATTTTATAATAAAAAAGAACGAGGGTTTAGAATCTTTGGTAGGGGTTGTTGGGGGAATCTTTGAAAAAGTGAAATGATAATGGAATAAAACAAGCTGGGCTGACGTGGAAATTATTGTGATAGGATAACCATAGGTGACAGATCCCGTGTCTGCTCTTCAGAATGTGACGCCCGCGGTTTTCCTTCTTTTTCGTGTGTATCCGATATTTTAGGATAAGTCATCTTTTAGGTACATCAACGGTCCCAGATTAATACGGATCGTTCATGACAGACACCTGAAATGATAGGAGAACTAATCAGAAGATTGAATATTTTTTCATATAAAAAAAAAATAATAATAATAAAAAAAAATAAAACCCCCAACCTTAATTAAAAAAGGATGAGTCTTACCACTCAACCCAATAACCCCGTTACGCCCGCAGTTTTCTTAACTTCACAGTTTACAGATTGGAGCTAGGACTAATAATTGTATTACAAATAATAATTTTATAAAAATTTGTCTGCTAGGATATTTATTGCCTCACCGTAAGTTTATCTATACCTCCCTCAGTTTTGAGCAAAAATAAAAAACTCCTTCAGTTTATTCAGGAAAAGCTGTGATTTTAATTTTTTTTTTACTTTATTGGCATTGAAATATTTATTTCAAATTTTATTTCATATTTGAAAAGTATTTCTTAAATTAAATTTTTGTATTTATTGAAAAAAAAATCTTGAAGTAAAAATTTAAATTCCATAGAACATTAAAATCTATAGCATTATAATTTTTTATGCAAATAATTTTAACTTTAAAATATATGTATATGCATCTTTTTCAAATAAAACCAGAAAGTGTGAGGATTGAAATGTATGTATATAAATATATAATTTAAAGTTAATGTTTGGTGTATGGTAATGGTCTAATGGAATGGGATAATATATTAGGAGAAAAAGCTGAAAGATAAATGTGGGGTGAGACCAAAATGGAGCATAAGATTATAGCGAAATCACTCCAAGATGTATGGAACAAAAACATTAGGCTGTTCCTTTCTATTTTGCCTCTTGTTTGGTCACAAAAAACAGAATCCACAATATTCTTTATATTATATATATACGTATGAAAAATTAATATAGAAGTATATATAATTTTATCTCATTTTTAACTTTTTTTTTTTTTTTTTGTAGTTCTTTTCCTTTTTATTGCGTTCTTATGGTTTTCTCAATTATAGGCATCAATTTCTGTACTCATAATTTGTTAATTTATAAGAGAAGCAACATTAATTGTTGACGATGTGATACTCACTTAACATACACATTGATTAATTTTGACGTATGGAACTAAATAAAATAAAAATCAACCAGATTATATATTATATATAGATAGAAGAAGAAGCTTATGAGCATGATATTTTTAATTTTTATGTTGATAATAAATAAATTTTATTCTTTAAAAAAATTATTTTACATTTTGTGACAATTTATATGTAACCTAGTCATCATTCATATAAAACCCTATTAACTGACAAACTATGAGCCAATGAATTAATGTTTCTAATTTAAAAAACTTTAAGAATCCAATAAAAAAGTATACTACAAGAAACCTAATTAAAAATGAAGAAACATCATAAGTACTCGAAAAATATATTGGAGGAGCAATGTGTCTTGTTTTGCTGTCTTTTGTGATAAAGCATGGCTGATTTGCACTGACTATGATATGGTGATGCGTGATATTATGGGCATTAAATATATTATAGTTAATTGATTATTCAATTGTCACTTTCGATGTTAAGTTATATATACATTTTAAAAGTTTGAAATCACAAGCTTAAAATATGAACACCAAGTATAGACAAGATATTTAACATAATGTTTGATATACAAAATTAGGGCTGTGCAAGACACCCAAAACCTATGAGCCTGCCCAAAATGAACCCATGATGGGACGGGTTTCAACCCGCCCATTGAAGATTTAAATGGGCGGGTTATGGGCACACCTTCGGGCTGCCCGTACCCGCCCATTTAATTGTTTTTTATTAGCCTTATGTGTTCCTCCCGACACCACTCAACGACACAAAACATAAGCACTCATTAGTTATTATCCATTTCCCAACTTTTTGACCAAAAAACAATTACTCCTTGTCTCATACTCATTACTTATTCCCCAATTTTTTGATCGAAAAAAAATTACTTATTGTCTTAATCTCATACTCGGTCATTCCCTCCCTGTCCCGGAGTTCCCAACTCAGTCTCACTCTGACACTCTCACCGTCACAACTCTCTGTCATCTGTAGTCAACCGTCTCAGTCTCAGTGTCTCACCTGTCATCGGCACACCTGACCCCGTCAACACGAGATTGAGCAACTGTGATCTCGATTTCCAGAGCTGGCAGAAACTGGATGAACAGCAACTAACAAAACTATGCACATCAATGGCGGTTGTTGCACCAGATCAGACGATAGCAAGCTAGGCCGCTAACTGGGTAGACCTCCGATATTGAACGGAGCTCACGACATTGCAGAAGGCAACAGGCAGATTCCAAAGAAAGTTTTCCTTTAATGAAGAAGCTATTTTGAATTCTTTCTCTTTGGACCTTTCAGATTCAGACATATTCTTTACCTTTAGGTTTTTTTTTTGTGTGAATTGTGATTATTGCTGGACATATTCTTTCAGATTCATGGATTTGGATTTATAGATTGATGCTTACGTATATTTTTTTCAAAAAAAAAAATTAAATAATTTATATGTAAATGGGTTCTGGGTAACCCGGTCAGCTCGCCCATTTATATGCTAGCCCGTTTACATGGGTTTATATGGGTTGAGGTACGGGTATGGGCTATCCCGTACCTGTATAAAATTAAATGGGCGGATTATAGGTTTAGACACGGGCTGCCCAACCCGCCCATTACTCTCCCCTATACAAAATTACAAATTGTGTTATGATTAGGAATGGAAATAGGTCAGGCCCCTAATAGAGGTCTATGGTTGAGCCTACCTAAAACCTAACCTAGCCTATTTAGTAAATAGTCTAGGTGTAACCCTCTGCCTTAATAAGCGTAATTATAATTCGATAACGTATAGTTAAGATTGATTGGAGACCGATGGATAATTAAACTTAATTCAATCCCTTCCTTACGGTAGGGTTTTTACAAATTCTTTAAAAAATTTCTCTTCCTATCCTGGTCTCAAATACAAGTTTTGAATATAGTTACCCTGTGTAGTTAAATCACATTCACATATATATATATATATATATATCAGAGTGTACAGCAAAAATCCCAGCAACCCCCGGGTTTCATGTAGGTGTACTAAGGGTTTACAAGATTCCCTTTTTGAGGATTGCATAATTATATCCCAA
Organism: Inga laurina; assembly: GCA_963855925.1. NCBI lineage: Eukaryota > Viridiplantae > Streptophyta > Magnoliopsida > Fabales > Fabaceae > Inga > Inga laurina. The sequence continues at coordinate 18,025,814 of OY979702.1, read as the reverse complement.
AATAATATTTACATTCCAAAACTATATAGTGATTCCAAATCCAAAATGGATAACCGACAATCCAAAACTAATTATCCCTACATGGTCCTAGCCGTTCCTAGTCATCTGTTTCTCCTTGGAGTCACTTGCCTTGTCTATAAGGTTAGTCAATGGAAAGAATGAGATTCAAGAGAATCACAGTAGTAACAAATCACTCATATAGTATATAAACACACAACATGTAAGATCACGTTTAGTAGCAACACAATGATACATGGCTCACGCTACATACGATAGCACTCACGGTTATATACATAATGCGACAGCATTCGCTGTAATCTCCATGCTCAATGTGACAGCTTTCGCTGTAATGGCTGGTTGTAACGAGGGCATGTCCACAAAGTAGGAGTTCTCTACTAATCTTGACTCCTAGACTGATAAGGCTTTTCGCCACTTCCCTTGGATGGAGAGAATCCTTGGCCCTTCTTCTTCTGAGTAGCATTACCCTTATTGGGTTTACTACGACTACCAGTAGCCTTAGACGGATACAGATCTCTCAAATTATTCTTGATGATTCTGCATTCTTCAACCGCCTTGTTGAAGTCAGTAAATTGATGGGTGACTAATCTTTTTTTCAACTCTCGCCTCAGTCCACTTATTCACATATTCGAGCTCTATTCCTCATCATCCATTTTCCGTAGATAAGAGGAATACCTGGATAACCGAATGAAACGAGATAGATAACCATCGAAGGTCTCCGAATCACCCTGATTGATGGACAGAAACTTGGTCTCTTTCTCGAGCTACACTGACTTGGGAAAATATTTCTCATTAAATTGTTGCTGGAACAATTCCCAGGTTAGTGGCATATTTCTGCTCCGCAGTGTTAGGGCGATATTCCGCCACTAACGGTCTGTATCTCCTTCTAACTTATATACCGCCAAGTGCGCCTTCACCTCATCCAGGCACTTAAGAACTTCAAAAATTTTCTCCAGCCTATTCAACTAGTCTTCGGCTACTTGTGGATCGAATCTCCCTTTGAACACGGGAGGTAGGTGTTTGCAGAATTTAGAGACCCAAAACTGAAGATCCCTTTCCTTTCTAGCTGGCAATCTATGTGATTCTTGATTCGGAACAGTATGAGGTGGGGATTCTAGCAGCAGTTTCCTCGTGACGAGTCTCTTCTTGGGTCTCCTCCTGGGTGGACGGACCCTGGTCTTCTCTATGTTTGCCTCCTCTTTCTATTCTAAGCTCTTCTCTCAGCTCAATGATCATGTCTCGCTGATCCTTTATTAGACCCATTAACTCTCGCATAGAATCTAGTGGATTGTCATTGACTACCTCCACCTCTGGGTCTACTTGTTGTACTTTAGGATGACCCTTTGTCTTTTCCATTCTATAAATCATTCACTACATCAGTTTCACAATTTTGAATACACATTGTCCAAAAATCTCATATATATCCACAATCACAAAGCATAAATATGTATACAATAACCAATCATTACCATCTTCTATCACAAAGGCAAAGAACTACGGGAGCTATCCTAGCAAACTCTACCCTTGCCAGGAACTACAGCTCTAATACCAAAAATGTAACCCCTGCCTTAATAAGCATAATTATAATTCGATAACACATAGTTAAGATTGATTAGAGACCGACAGATAATTAAACTTAAATTCAATCCCTTCCTTACGGTAGGGTTTTTCACAAATTATTTCAAAAATTTCTCTTCTTATCCTGGTCTCAAATACAAGTTTCGAATATAATTACGTTGTGCAGTTAAATCACATCATATATATATATCAGAGTATACAGCAAAAATCCCGCCAACCCCCGGGTTTCATGTAGGTGTACTAAGGGTTTACAAGATTCCCTTTTTGGGGATTACATAATTATATCCCAAAATAATATTTACATTCCAAAACTATACAGTGATTCCAAATCCAAAATGGATAACCGACAATCCAAAACTAAATATCCCTACACAGTCCTAGCCACTCCTAGTCATCCGTTTCTCCTTGGAGCCACTTGCCTTGTCTGTAAGGTTAGTCAATGGAAAGAATGAGATTCAAGAGAATCCCATTAGTAACAAATCACTCATACAATATATAAACACATAGCATGTAAGATCACGTTTAGCAGCAACAAATGATACATGGCTCACGCCACATATGACAGCACTCATGGCTATATACACAATGTGACAGCTTTCGCTGTAATGGCAACAGTATCTCAAAGCATCATAATGCATGACAACATACATACAACTCTTTACATACAGTATAAGAGAAAGAGTCACTATCTTATTCTTTCCAATTGTACTTTGGCGCAGGTGGATCATGACTAGAGCAAATATCGAATCCTCTAAATCAAAATTAAGAATGACAAATTATTACCTATTCCAATTCTTTAATAACTCATAATACTTGGGTGGATCATCACTATGATCATTTAATCAAGTTAACTAAGGAGCTAAAGTGGCCAATTAACCTAAAAGGCCAATTTCTAACCTCAAAGTTCCACAATATTACATTATGCCATAAAATCTTCAATTTTTGCATAGGTGACCAATCTGCTAGAATTTTTCAGCATCTTTGAAAAATCATAACTAATTCTAGAAAAATCAAAATGAGATGATACCAAAGCCTATTGAAATCTCTTTAAGTCCTCTTCGTAGAAAAAATATGAATCATTATCAGAAATCACCACACAATTACAGAATTTCACAAAATTCACCACTGCTCCAAAACAGATTCCAGTTTTAATCCCAAAATTTGGACAGTCATTACTCCCAGCACAAAAGACAAAATGACACAAATTATATTTCCATTTTGAAGCTTGGAATGTGAAATTTAAGACTAGAAAATTTTAGAATTTTTAGACACCATTTTCCCATTCAAAACATCCAGACAATTTGACTGCCCTGTACAGAGTTTCACTTGATAGTTTTTCTTAATTTTTAACCAATGTGTCCAATGGCTCCAAAATCAACAACAAAACCCATTCTCACAAAATTTTTCGTGTAGAACATAATGGTAACATTAAAATGAACAAATTCCCACTCATTCCCCATGTCCTGTTTTGGATGAAGTTTAGGGTATTTCACAACAAACAACCACTTCACTATCTAATCACTAAGCTTAGCTCATTTTCCTCCAAACCAACATATAAGCACATACATAGGATGAAAGCTTCATGATCCCTAATATACCCTAAAAACCGAAATTAGGGCCACAATAATATCACACCACAACTCAGCCAATTAAAGGATCATATACATCAACATAATGCTCTTACTCACCTCTTGCTTCTTCTTGTGTTCGTTTCTTAATTCCTCAAATTTTGTTCTTGCAAGGTGGCTGAAAACTCCTCCTCTTCAAAAACAAAAAAAAAATAGAAATGAAGCTAAGGAAGAGAGAAACAAGTTTCATGAAGGACACTTGAGCCATAGATGAGGTTAAGGAGGTGAAAATTCATGTAGAAGATCTTACCTCAACTTTGTTCTTCATTTTCTCTTGTTTTGTTGAACTTGGCCGGCCTTGAGAAGAGGTGAGAGAGTGAATTATGATCAGTTTTTCTCTTCCCTTATCCTCTTAATATCTGGCCGAAAATGTGGCCCAAAGAGAAAGAAAAGTTGTGGTTGAAAATAATTCTCTTTACACAAGCTTATGCCATGTTGACTTTGGTCATTTGATTAAGTTTTCTCTTGCCTCTTCTCTTCTTGATTTTGGACGTGATATGGGATGCCCAAATGGAGAAGTATTATTGACCAACATGTTCTTCAAAAGGAGGAAGAAGGATTGACCAATTGCATGAACTTGTATAGCCATTGGTTACACAAATTTTCTAGTTGCAATTTTTTGACTTTTCAAAGACAAAAGTGAAGAAGTGTATGAAGTATATTCTCTTTCTTTCCTCTCTTTAAAATCTGATCGAATATGGATGCTTGAAAGAGGTTAAAGCCTTATAAAATATCTCTTGGCATCTCTTCAATTTATCATATTTAATTTCCTTTTGTTGCAATTGTTGACCAAATCATCCTCCTTTTATAACTTGGCCAAATTATCTCCTCTTGCTTTCATTTTGAGTCAAGCATCATTCCCTCTTGCTTTGTCTCATGTCCCACACGAGAATATGGTTCTTTGAAGAGGAACAAAAATGATCTCTTATAATATCTCCTTGAATAATATAGTTTAATGTTGAATTAGCATATGCTAATTAGACTTGTTGACTCCCCTTTTTGTGTTTGGCCAAAAATGCTTCCATGTGTCTCATATTATGGAAAAATAAATATTCTCCTCATATTTCTCTTCCATAAGCCATTTCCCCCCTCTTCTCATGTTCAAATTAGTCCATTAGTCATTTTTTGACTTTAGGTGAAAAGACTAAATAGTTATCTCAAGTTAATTAGAACTAAAGTCATAACAAAAATTCCAGAAGTAATTCTGTCATTAATCCCACCATCTATTCTATACATTTAGCTCTTGAGTACATTTTGGGATATTACACTAGGCTTAGGCTTGGTCTATTACCAAGCCTATTTAGATAAACAGGCCAGCCTATTTTCATAAGGCCTAGCCTACAAGCCTATAGGTCCAGTCTATTTAACTTTAGGTTAAGGGTAAAAAATATCCGAGTGTTTTTACTTAAAGTGCTTCAGCACCATATGCTTTTCAGAGGTTCGAAAGTGCCCATGAACTTTGAAAATAGGATCAAATTTACCATTTCCATCAAAGTTGACTGACGGACGTTATTAGATATGATGCAAACTAATTTAAAAAAAATGGTGTGCGTTTTGACCAGGCTTCTCTTGCCTCCAGCCAACATCCACAGTACATCATCATCTCTCTCAACCACATGCATCTATTGCGTTTTTATCACTATCAGCACCTTCTTTTTCATAACCATAGTACATCATCATCTTTCTTAACCACCACCATCTTCCTCCTCCTTCCGCTGCTTCATATCATCATCGTTACTATCATCTCCGACCTCCCTTCTCATATGAGAATAACACTACTAGAGAGAGGAGGAGAATAACACTACTCCTCCATCCTTATCTCTTCATTTCCACCACATACCACCATCACCGTCATCTTCTTCCTCTCCTCTATTTTTCCAACTTCCAGTGACTAAGCTCAACTTTCTGGCCCCCATTTTTGGTGATGTATCATAACACCATTGCGCCACCTTTGATCTTCACCATCAACCTTGTTCTTCGCCTTGGTCTGTGACGGAAGACCACCATAGTTGGAGACATGAGAAGCAGAGCACCGTGTGAAGCATGCTAGTACCGAAGGTCACCATATTCACCGTCACCATCCTCCATTGACACTAACTGTTCTGGTGTTCTTTTTATCAACATTTCCTTCACTTTTTTCACCTTGCACTTTCAACTATTATGGCACATTACTCGAGTGTAGTAGGGCTCACTCAAGTGAACTTCATGTTCTCAGGTTCTTGCTTACTCTTGGACAAATACTTCCTGTGCTTCACTCACAGGACTCGAGTGAGCTTATGGCTCTCACTCGAGTGTTGAGTCAATGCTCTAGTGCAAAGGTCATTTTCTGTCTTAGTCTTAACGTTCATCAGCCAAATTTGACGGAAATGGCAAATTTGATCCTGTTTTCAAAGTTCATGGGCACTTTCATACCTCTGAAAAGCATATGGTGCTGGACGCACTTTGAGTAAAAACACATAGGTATTTTTGACTCTTAACCCTTTAACTTTGTTAATTTATACTATAATATAAAAATATATAATGTCATCTAAATAATTGTATAAATTATTTATAAATTTACCAACTTAACCTTAATTCTAAGTTTCACATTTCATCGTTATTACTCTCAACCCTTACTTTCGCATCAATCATTAACCCCTACCTCTCTTCTCTCTGATCACTCGAGATGACAATGCTAACTCACTTCCTTTCCCTTGATTTGTTCCGTCTACTAAAGCATAATAATTTATGAGTTTATTTTAGTGCCAAATGAAATACTATAATCTTAGTAGGAGGAGTTTATCCCAATTTATGTAGGAACTGTAAAAGAAATAAAATATAGTTTTACATGATATTTGTTATGCTTGATCAATTTTAGAAAATATATAGCAATAGTTAGCAAACATTAGTTTTTCTTATTGCTATTTGCTTGAACAATTGTTGTTACAAGATATTCTTTTCTTTTCCTTACTAAACCCTTATATTACAACTAGAATATATGCTAAGATTTTAAGACATAATGTAATATTTTAAATAAGCATGAAGGTAGTTATATATGAATTTAGATGCATATGTTTTAAATGTTATCTAAAGGCCTATATTTTAATTAAGCTTTTAAACAGGCTTCAAGCTTTGTCAGGCCTTTTGAAGGCCCAGGCTTATGCCTAAAAAAAGCTTACATACAGGTCTAGGCCCAAGCTTTAAATTTTTGTTGCAGGCCCAGACCTATTTAGGTAAAGCCTAATTTAGCCTATTTCCTCCCCTATAGAGCTGGTAATATAGGTTTAGACAGTGGGCCAAGCCTGCTCAACAGGACAAAATGGGCAGTTTGATTTCTATAAAAATGGAACCGTTTGAGAGAGATTCTTTTAGGCTCGAACCCATATGTTCCCAACCTGCGGCGGGTTGGACCATCGGGTTGGCGGGTTGGCCCATATATATATATATATTTTATGTAACCCAAGACCCAAGTCTGGAAGTCCCACGCCTAAAGACCTAAAGTCTCAAACCCAATTTCCTGCCCTAACCTATTGTCACTCCACTCCTCATTCTCATTTATCTCATAATTGTATTTACTCATTTATCTCATTATCATTTACTCATTCATTTAAAATTAACATAATATTATCTTTCACTTTGTTTTATTATCTATGACAGTGGTGGATTTACCTGTGGAAAAGCAAAGCAATCAAGCTCAAGAAAATTTTACAGCTTCATATCATGCTTCAAATTCGAACACCATTAATATTAACTAATTATTGATTATTTTTAAGTTCTATTGATGGCTTTTAGATTTATGTTTATTTGTCATGTGTAGACTTGTGATGGATATTTAATTTGTAATGTAGTTTAAATTTTTGTATGGTTTAGGTTTGCACAAAAAACAATTTTAGTATATTGTTTAAAAAAATTGAAAAAAAAAAGAATAAATGGGTGAGCTAACCCGCCAACCAAGCGGTTATGGGTTGAATTGGCTAAATGCCGACCCATATTGATGCGACCCATTTAGGATTGAACGAATTCATATGATCCCAACCTGTGATGGATTAGCCCGACCCAGTGAGCCAGACCATATTACCACCTCTGGTAGCAAGGGCTTCTTGATATAAAGCACCAGTCACCTTCCTTGAATAGCTTGGGTTTACCAAGGAATCTGAAGAACCTGCCAGTTACTCTGCAAGTCAAGTAAAACTAATATTTTCTTTGAAAGTCAAATATTATCTCCCTGTCACACGTTGAGGAAATATCAACTCGTCGTTGAAAAGTAATCAGGCAACCATCCATTTGCTAAATAAATTATACAAGATGTAACAGTCAAAGGCTCCAAGCTACAAATCAATAAATAAACTTTCTTCCCAAAAAAAAAATGCAATAAATAAACTTCAAATTTTTTGAAAGGTGCAATAATCTTTTTTATTAAAAAAATCTTTACAAATATGTATGAGCTATAATTGGTACATGAAATAGAAGATAATTAATACTATATAGAAAAATAGAATTGATTGAATAAAAATATTATTTCTTTAACATCGATTATTTGGTAAACTAACATTAAAAAAGGTAGTAACATTTTTGTAATATGTTAAAGAGTCTTCATAAGTCTTGACATGATGGTAAAAAAAGGCTGAGAAACAACATCGCTTTCACAAAAAACGACGTTGTTTTGAGTTACAATGTCGATTTTTATAATAATCAATGTTGAAAACCCAATCAGTTTGAGTTTTAACCCAACCGCCTCATATTTGGATAGTTTCACTTTTCATTCTCACAAAGGCGTCATGATCACGTGCCCTACCCTACTCAAACCTTCATCCTCCCCTCATTACTAGCGTTTCCCCCATGTTTTCCAGTAGTCTCCACAACTTTTCACCATTGTCATCATCACCGCACTGTTATTCTGGTTATTGTTTGATGATGATGTTCATATATCTTGTTTTGAAAGTGAAGAAGAGGGGAAGATCTTTGATTTCACCAATAACAAGCTGAGAACTAGGTAGATCTAAATATCACTACTACAAAAAGAGCTTTTAACGTTTGTTTTTTAGCCCTTTTAATGTCTGAAAATATAGGGACGTCTATGTGAGCGACGTAGTAAATTATGGTAATAACTTCCGTTCAAAAAGGGACGTCTAAAGTATCTGTTTAGACGTCCATTTTTTTAAAAAAGGGATATCTAAAGGTTCTTTTTTTATAAAAAAAATTATTTATATTACAAATCTGAACTAAACACTTTTTGAAATCAGAAATTACAGATCTAATATCTGAACTCTAAATACAAAATCTACACAATAATAATTATTTGACAAGAAGAAGAAGAAGTTTACATATATTTGGCAAAAGAAGGAGAAGAAGAAGAAGTATGGTGATTGCACTTTTCAACTTCATAACTAGTAGCAACAACAATAATTATCACATTGAGGTTGCTAATCTGGAGCTGAAACGTAGTCAAAAAAGAGCCTATCGGTAGAGAGAAGGTTGCTCATCTGTCGAGGTAGGTGTCATCGTCGGTCTTGGTGGCACTAACCCAGGTCTGGGTGTTGGCGTGTTGCTCATCTAGAGCTGAAATGTGGACCTGCAGAGGTGCTTGAGCTCTTAGAGGCTCTGGTGGAGGACGTTGTCGAAAAAGAGCTCATCGGCAGAGAGAAGGTTAGACCATCCAGAACTCAAATGGCAGGGAAGAATTGCAAACAATGGAGAAAGAGATTGAGGTTGTGGATTTTGTGATTTGTTGGTATCATGGAGATTGATTTCAGAGAGAGAAGAATGGCGTAAAAAAAGGTTATAAAGAAAAAGTTCATGAAGAAAAAGTTGATGGTGTAAAAAAGAAGAAGAAAAAGGTCATGAAGAAAATGAGAGTGTGGAAAATTAAACCTTATAATGAGCCACGGAGTAAGCAAATTTAAAAGGTTTTTGGTGTCCCATTTTTTAAAAAGGGACGCCAAATCCCCTTGTGTTTAGCTTTATGCGTCCTAAAAACTTTTGGACCCCTAAGCCTTTGTTTGGGGTCTTTAGATGTCCCAATTTAAATTTGGGATGCCTAAAGCTACCCATTACCAGCCTATATTTATAAAAATGTCATCGTCTTTATTTTTTACTTCTTTTTCAAAAAATGAACATCTCAAATTGGGGTAGTAGAATGTATATTTTGTAGTAGTGTATAGATTATTTAGATTTTTTGACTGTCTCTCATCTATTGACTCTCTCTTCCTCCTTCCATTGTTTCTTCAGGCTTCAATGCTCTTCCACTATTATTTGCTACCCAATGTTCGCAAATTTGGGTTTGCAGATCTGTCATTATAGCTCCGTCGTGTTCCATCACTACTCTTTTGTGTTTTCAATCTTGTTTCACTATGATTGCTCCACCTTCTTGTAATACCCCGAAATTTGGGATTTGAGGCTTGGGAATAAGCCTAAATTAAGTGTACTACTAAGCCCCAATTTAGTAGAAGCCCAAATTTATCCCTAATGATTTCTATATCCTTGGGGTATTAAGAAACTAAAATGGTGAATTTTGGAGACTATAATTATGTTTTTGGTGAAATCGCCTATAAGGTAGTAAGCTTGTTATGTTCATTTAAATGATCAAATGATGAGAAAAAATTATGAAATTTTATAGGACGAAAGTAGACATACTAAGATTTAATTTGATAGGTCATATGACTCAATTAGAGCTATACACAAAAAGATATGAATTTTTGAAGTCAGCACAGAAAAACTGTGAAATTTCTGGAACAACATGCAAAGATTAAAATTCTGGGAATTGTGTGATTCCATTAAGCAAAATTCTATATTTTTCCTTGAAACTAGACTCAATAAGGGTTCTATAGGCTTTGGAATCACCTCATTTCGAATTTTCTAGAATTAGTTATGATTTTTCAAAGTTTGGGCAGAAATCTGCCAGAATTTTGTAAAAATCCGAAAATTTGGAAAATTAAAGTAAATTATGATATAATAATATATCATCATCCTCTTCCTCTTGAGCCATTTCAGACGTGAGCTGAAGCCAAGGAGAGAGAGGAAGTGTGAAATTTCAGAGAGAGAAAAGGGGAGGAAAAAGCTTACAAAGGTAAGTGATTTCTTCGGTAAATCGGTTCCTAATGCGTATAACTCCGCTCCTAGGCTATTCGTCTATGTGATTCAAGGGTTGGAAGCTCAAAATCTCTTGTTGGAGTATCTAGGGTTTCAGCCAAGTCAAGAAAAGCCAGAAGAAGCTTGAGGTAACTTCCAAACCTTCGTATATTGACTATTATAGCTGCTATGGGCAATTTAATCGGTGAAATTTCGCCGGATTGCCATTGGTTTTAATTTTTGGAAATGGGTATGTGGGGCTGTTATGCTGCCCAAATTGGTACTAAATGGTATTTGTAACCTAATGGAATAGTCAATAAAGTGGTTAGGAGTATAAAGGAACGTGTTTAGGGAGCCGAAACCGAAAAACCCCAATTTTCCCCTTAAAACCTATATATTTCGGTCAGCATTGTAAATGGGTCTTAGGGTTGGATTTTCAATGATTTGATGGTTCCATTGAGTTCAGGAGCGAAAATTAGGTGGGGTTATAGTTGGGCACTTTTTCGGAAAAGGCCGATAAAACATAATTACGAAAATGCCCCTAAAACACTGAAATAAGGGCTGCCAAGGGCAATTTCGTCTTTTGGCAGTGAATTTGGTAATTCTGAGTCCGGAAATGGGTTCCTTGGGTGAAAATATGTCAGGATAGCCCATGTTAGAATTTCGAGAAAAGTACAGCCGAACCGGGTATGATGGGGCCAGGTCCCCGGGGGTATTTTAGTAATTTTTCAAAACAGACTCATATAAACCCCAAAAACACTATGGAAGTGTCTAAATAGTGTATTTGACATTGTAGGATCAAATATGGAGCTTCGAGCTGTTGACACGCAAATCGAGGAGAAAGATTGGAGGTAGGGGACTTACCTTACTTGCATGTATTTGATATCTTTGCTTGTGTAATGATGTATGTGATTGCTTTACTTGATTGTGTAGAGCATATTTGAATAAATGAAGCTCTGTTTCTATTTTCGCTGTGGCCATAGTTTTGTTGTATGAAACATTGAGCATGCAGAAATGTCATTATGGGGCATACATCTAGATAAAGCTAACATGTCATACACATAACATCAATCATGCATGCATTACGGTATCTGTTTCCTACTGAGATTCTCTCGAATCTCACCCTTCCCTACCAACAATTTAGACAGGAGAAGACAAAAGATATGTTGAGAGCAAAGAAAAGAACTACACGAGAGGATTGCAGTACGGAATGAAGTCAGGAATATGTCTCCGTTTCACTGGGGTGAGTTTAGAAACCCAAGTAGCCCTGTGCGGCTACACTAATTGTAATTATCAGGTACGAACCCCTATGGGGAATTTTTGTAATCATGCACTTATTATCAGTATATTCATGTTATTCCTATGTTGCCCACCGAACCGCATATCGTTTTCCGCAAATATTCTGGTAAATGTGAAATTAAAATAAGGGCGTGACACTTCTCATCTTGACATCTATGAGACATAAGTTTGGGTTTGGATTCTTTTTCTTCAAAGCTTAGTTTTAACATCGCTTACTTGATAAATAAACAACTTAAAAAGTTATTCTTTATGTCTTATTTTAACCGATGTTAAAAGGTGAACAAAACAATGTTGTTGGTTTACAGGTCCCTTTTAAAACCAACATTAAAGGCTAATTTGACCGTCTCTAAAAGCTCTTGTTGTAGTGCGTAGTATAAACTTATAATGACAAGACTTTATACAAGAGTGATATCTTTTCATATTAAAATATTTCAGCAATAATTAACTATGATTGCTTAAAGTATCGGTCTCAATTATAGTAATCAGGCAATGGTGTATTTTATTTTCTAAAAAAAAATTGCAAGAAGGGTTGTCCCAAAGATTCAACCTTACCACAAAAACACGATAAACCAAGTCATCGAAGAAACATAATAGGGATGAGCAAAAAAATGTGGTGGTCTAGGTCAAGGTAATTAAACTTGGACTGGTCACTAAACCGGTCGTGGTACTGGGTCAAGAGTTAGTTGTAACACCCTAATTTTTATCACCAATATTCCCTTTATGTAATGAGACATTTACTGGGATAAAATGGTGGATTAAAGAGTATGAGAAATTTGTATACAAAAATGGAATTTATTGAAATTGCAAGTGCATGTTGTTTCACTTCTTTCAGTGAGGGAGTGAGTTTGTCATGTGGTTGAGGATAATCAAATAATGATAAAAAAATTATGAAATTTTATAGGATGAAAGTAGACATCCTAAGTTTTAATTTGATAGTTAATGCGTAATTTCTGGAGTTATATACAAAAAGTTATGTATTTTTGAAGTTTACCCTGTGAAACTGGAAAGTTTCTAGAGCAGAGTCCAAAGATGGAATTTCTGGGAATTATGTGCTTCCATTTGGATAAATGCTATATTTTTCCTTGAAACTAGACTCGATAAGGGTTTTATAGCCTTTGGAATCAGTCCAATTCGATGTCTACAAATTTAGTATGATTTTTTAAAGTTTGGGCAGAAAATTTGTCAGCATTTCCGATAAATCCGAAAATGGAAAAAATGTGATGGCAAGTGTTATAATTATAAGATAAATTGTAATTAGCTTATTTTGCGCTGATGGAAGGACTCTAGGCATCACTTTTCATGGACCAAGGAAGGGAAATATTATTTACAATCTAATTGGGCTTTATGACACAATTGCATGTAGTAAGAGTTGTGTACACAAAAAGTCATCAATTATGGGAATTTTGGATAATTAATTAGATAAGAGAAAATGCCAAGTTAATTTTAAAAGCATATTCCCTTCCTCTTGCTTCATTTCTTGTAAGCCATAGTCAATATAGAGGGAGAGAGAGATTGGTGATTTTAGAGAGAGAAGAAGGAGAAAATTCACCAGGTAATCTTGATTTCTTCAGTGAATTAATTTCTAACTTATATAATCCTTCCTCTAAGCTATCCCTTTACATGATTTAGGGTATTGGAAACAGAAATTTGGAGTTGAAAGGGGCTAGTGTTTCGGCCACAAGGGGGAAAGGAAGAAGGAGCTTAAGGTAACTTCTGAAACTTCAAATATTGATTGTTTTGGCCGCTGTGAGTAATTTAATCAATGAAATTCTGTTGGATTTGCTCTGGTTGTAAATTTAGGAAAATTTGTGTCCTAAATATTATGCTGCCCAAATTAAGTCTAAATGGTGGATTTAACGTAATTAAATAATCAATAAAGTGATTAGGAGTAGAAAGGAGTAAGTCTGCGGAGTCAGAATTGGAAAATCCCAATTTTTCCTAAAGAATTGGGAATTTCAGCCAGCGCTGGTTCAAGGGGTTAGCATTGGATTTGTGATGGTATTATGATTCCATTGAGTTCAGGAGGAAAAATTAGGTGGGGTTACAGTTGATCACTTTTTCAGAAAAAGCCTTAAAAAACATAATTACGAAAACACCTTGAAACCCTGAAATAGGGGTTGCCAAGGACATTTTGATCTTTTGGCAGTGAATTTGGTAATTCTCAGTCTAGAAATAGATTTCTTGGATGAAAATATATTAGAGTAACTCATGTTAAAATTTCGAGAAAAGTACAGTCGGACCGGGTACGGTAGGGCCGGACCGGGTCCCCGGGGGCATTTTGGTGAATTTTCACAATAGACTCATATAACCACTAAAAACACTGAGGAAGTTCCTAGAATAGTACATGAATGAGTTTGAACCTAATTTTTGTACATTTGACATTTTAGGACTAAGTTGGGAGCCCAGTCATTGGTACGCTTTAGAAGGCACACGTTTTGAGGCGAAAAAGGTTAAGGTAGTAACTATAATCCTATGTGATTGTTGATATGTTGTATGTTACTATATTTTGTGATATGAACACAGTGTTTGAGATATGTTACCTAGCTGTGGTTAGGTAACCAGTTGAGGTACGCCTTAGCTAGTTGTGGTTAGGCACCCAATTGAGGTACACATAGGGGATCCAAATAGTGATTTGGCCCTGAACTTTGTGTACATGCATGTATTGTTATGAATTTTCATTTTACATTATATGGTGCATTGCATATTTAATTCTCGCATTCTATATGTTTGGTTATATGTTATTACTGGGATTCCTTATAATCTCGTTTTTTTCAAAAATGATAAATGTGCCAACGGGAATCAGCGGATCCAAAGGCAAGGTGTTAGATAAGAGAAATCGATAGGTGCGGATCCCAAGACGGAAGCTAGTGGTTATATGTAGTTTAATATTTTGAATAGTGGACAAAATGTATGTATATTATGAAATCCCAAAGGTAAAATGGGTAATGTAATCAGGCTTGTTATTTCAACAATATCAAAATATTTTTACTATTCTTGTGTTGCTTACCGAACTGCGCACAAGCACTATGAAAATGGTAAAAATAAGATAAGGGTATGACATTAGTGGTCAGACCGGAGTCAACCGGGCCCAGACCGGTGAGGAGTAACAAATTAATAAATAATGTACTTTCTCATCACACTATCCAAATTATGAATGCTATATATCTAAATTTAAAATGCTAACAAAATACTAAAAATATCAAAATAATCATATAGTTATCAAATGTTTTTTACAATTTTCTTGACAAATTGACATAACTATATCATATATAATTATATATACTACCTAATGAGACCTACTGTAACATGTAATCCCAAAATATTCATTATAACAAAATATCAAAACATGTTTATGATAACAAAATATTCCCACCGTCAATCACAAAATTAGTAAACTAATACAGTAATTATCATCATTAAAATGAGCATCAACTACATCATTCAACTCTCTAGGTACTGAGACATTAAAAGGTGGAGCTGTAGGAGGAAAAGTAAAGGCACTAGGAGCAACAGAGTCAACATTTAAAGATGTAGCCCCTGCAATATCATCATCACCTATAAACACCCTTATTTATTCTGATATTAACCAGAGTAGCAATGCGCAGTTCGGTGGGCACACATGAATAACATTAATATATTGATAAAAATACTTGATTACAGAAATTCCACACAGGGATTGTACATAATAATTACAAATAATGTAGCTGCACAGGGTTACTAGGGTATCTAAACTCATTACAATGAAAGACAAACATCTTTCCGTCTTCGTTCCACCACTGCATTCCTCTCGTACAGTTCTCTTCTCTATTCTCAGCATACCTTCTATTTCACCTATCTAAATGGTTGGTTGGGGAAGGTGAGATTTGGGAAAATCTCAGTAGCAAATAATACTAACAATGCATGTAAGACGAATACTAGTGTATGATATGCTTGCCTTACATAGGCTCATGTTCACATAATGACATTTTTGCATGCTCAATGTTTCATGCAACATATCTATGGCCACAGTATAAATAAGAACAGAGCTTCATTCATTCTTACATGTTTCAAATAATCAAGCAAATCAATACCACAAATCAATATAAAGCAAGCATATCAAATACATGTAAGTTAAGTAAGTTCACTACCTTGTGTCTTTAAGTCCCCATCTTGTACCTTTTCTCCAACCATTGAGGATGCTTCTTCTTTGTCACCTCATGACCCTAGATATATAATCATATCATTCAAGCCATGATAAATGAGTGTTTAATGGGACTACATGGGCCTTTAGGACATGTCTCTTATTATTTGGCCCAATATTTATGACAATTTAACACAATTGCCATAAATTAGTAGGTTAACCCAATCTGCCAGTTTTGTTGACTAGACTATGGAAATGCATAATTAATTCTAAAAAAATCCAAATGGGTTGGTTCTAGGTGCTATAAAAATCTCTTTAAGTTCTCTTTCAATGAAAAATATCACAGAGCCCTAATTACAGCCACACATTTTCCAGGAATTCATCAACTCAGACTGTTACAGATTTCCAGAATCAAGGTCAAACTTTGAATATTCATAACGTTCAATCCACTAATCTAAATGACTTATATTACCTATCAAATTAAAGCCCTATATGTCTAATTTAATCTTATAAAATATCATAGCATTTGAACCAAGTTTGGCTGATCAAAAACACGTTGCAAGTTCTCTACCTCCAGACAACGAATTCTGGCAGATTTAAACACAAACTTCCAAAATCATCATAGATCATCATAAAACCTTTTTTAACATCATGATCATCATCATATGCATTAAACCCTAAAAGACTCCCACTGGCCAAAATTTAAGGTTTGAATATCTCAAGAAATACTCAACAAAATCACAGAATATTCAGTTCAAATCAAAGCTTATACTTACCAGAACTCGAATTTGTGATATGTTCTTGATTCAGCAGCACCTCCTCTAAGTAGATGGAATCAAACACCTCTGATCGAAAATCCAAAACCATAGAAATGTTTCTCTCCATGAGAGGAACAATATTAGAGAATACTCCGTAAGCTGGAAATGCCAAATTGGAGGTGAAATCGTCTCCGAAGCTTAAAAACTTTCACTATTCATCCTTTTTCTTTTCTCTAACTTTTTTCTCATTATTTCATGATTTTTCCTTATTTTTATGGCTGCTGCACGAATTAATAGAGAGGGAGAAGAGTTAATTGGCCAATTTCTCAATTTACTCTTAGTTTGTGTAAAAATTACCAAGATGCCATTCGGTTGAATTTCAACTGTCCAGCTTCTTTTTTCTTTCCTCCACTCTTAATAATTGGCCAAAATATGCCTTTGGGAAGGGAATAATGATGATTAAAAAATATCATCATCAATTTCCTTGAAATATTATATTTAATTTGCCATTTCAACAAATGTTAAACTTTTGACTTTTTCAACTTTATTTACTTGGCCAATATTGCTCTTTCCTTGATTAATCTGAACCAAGTGTTCAATTCCCTTCCTCCTTTCCTTGTTTGGATGTCCCACACACAAGAAAAAGGAAAAAACATGGGCTGCAATAATGGGCTTTTATGAAGATAAAAATTAAATTCTTATGTCTTATTGTGACCCAATTTCGTGTGGTCACTATTTGGCCATTCAAAGTGTGCCAATATTCACCATTTTATTTCCTTTAATAGCCTAAAGGGGTAATGGAATTTTGGTGACTAAAACTTAGGATGTTACATTACCTATATATCAAATGAATAAAATTAGTAATAGTTATGCTAAAAACAAGGTTATATTCTTTTGTGTAAGAAATAAGAATATAATCTTAGATAATAGAAGAGATATTTAGAAACCTCCATAATCCTTCACCATTTGTTCAAATTGAAGATTTGTCGCTTCTACGTTATCAAACTCAGGAGTTGGATCTTCTTCAAGTACCCAAAAGTCTAGTCTAACAATTGATTCATAATCAATAGGATCATAATTATCTTTCTTCTTCTTCAATTGATTCCTATAATGCCATCACGATAGAAGATCAATATTTAATAAAACTATATAACAACCATTCAAAAGTCATAACTTTTAAAATTACCTAAACTTTAACTTCAGCTTGTGGTTTGTGAAAACTGTTAGAACCGGCTGACACCCAAGAGGGGGTGAATTGGGTGTAAGATTAAAATTTAAGAACTTTAAAAATCTTTTCACATCTTAGTGGAAGCAATAAATATGAAAGTAATGAATCATAAATCAACAATTAATATATGTTGGAAATATAAGAGTTTAAGGGAAAGAGTATGCAAACTTTGATTTATCCTGGTTCGGTCCAATATGCGATGACCTACGTTTAGTCCCCAGGCTCCTCCTGATATTTTTAAATCCACTATCTTCTTTTTTAATCCTGGTACAAGAAAAACCTTTACAAACCTACAGGTTTAGTTGGGCACTTGTGAAGCCTTTAACAAATCTCTCACTAAGATATTCCCCCTTACGACAAGTCTTACGAGCAGAGCAATCCCGAATCCTTTTTCTACTGTTTACCTATGCAAGTCTAATGAGTAGCAATGTTCTCTCTTTCTTACACTACTGTAAGTCTTACGAGCAGCAACGTTCTCTACTGCTTGCAACTTGTAAGTCTTTATGAGTAGAAAGTCTTACCGGCAATTCTCTCTACAGCATCCCCATAAGAAAATCAACCCTCTCAAGGTCCCTCTACCTTGAGATCAATTTAGAAATATATATAAAGATGCTTACAGACTCTCTAACAGAGTAGATAAAATGATACTGAAGTACAATACAAATAACTCTTTCACAAATATACATGATATAGCAAATAGATAAACACAGAGAGTATTCGGGTAGAAGTGGATGATTCATAATCTTAGCATGTTCTACGTTGTTGTCATCTGCTTGAATATCTTGTATTTATAGTTGAGTAGGATATGTCCGATGAGTCTCATTGCTTCGTTTGACCATTTGCTTGAATTTGAAAACTAGCCGTTACGAACATTAGATGCTCCGCTTCTGTAAAGTCAACTTTTGTCTCTTCACATCATCTCTTCATTATATTCCTGGAGAAATGCATTAAACACTAATACAATAAAGTGGTAGAATGATTGGAAGCAATATGGATGAATTACATAATCATTTCATTGATTTTCAGAAGCTTTGGATACGTTGTCTGTCGCATTACTCGAGTGGTCCCTCGAGTAATTCTTTCTTTTTCAATTTAGATTACTTGAGCGCTCCCTTGAGTAATTTCATTCAAATCTTGGCTGAGAGTTACTGCTTCTTTTCTAACTTGATTACTCGAGTGATCCCTCAAGTAATGCTTCCATTTCTTTTCTGGTTACTCGAGTGATCCCTCGAGTAATACTTCACTTTCTTCTCTGATTACTCGAGTAAACCCTCGAATAATGCTTCCCATTCTTTTTTGATTACTCGAGTGATCCCTCGATTAATTCTTCATTTTGATTCTAAACATGGAAAATAATATATCATTGGAAAGCTCTCATTGTCTACATTCCAATGCAACAAGAATCAGCTCCAAACTCATTCCAAAGAATATCTACTGTTCTTAGACAATGTCTGAAATCACGAGTAGCAAATTCCAAAAGACATAATTCAAAGTATATAGCTTCAAATGTGATTAATTATGTATCCATGGAAAGCTATTCAAGTCTACTTTCATATGGCACTAATTTCGTTGCAATCTGATATGCATTTTGAGAGTTATGTCCAAAATACCGAACCTTGTTTTGGTAAAAGATGCTGATTCATGTGTCAACTTAAATAGATAATATCTCTCTCATCTGAACTCTTTTTAATGTGATCGTGGTGTCCATAGTTTGTGTTAGGAGTCTATTTTCATATGCCATTAGTTTTAGGTCAATCTAGCATGTGGTTAGAGAGATATCACCAAAATACCAAACCTCTATTTTGCCACGTGAAAACAGAGTACATCAGAAATCTCATTACTTGAGGGAGCCCTCGAGTAATCATCTCCAAAATGAGTTAGTGACATATTACTCAAGGGATTACTCGAGTAATCACCTCTGGAGGTAGCATAACTTCCGCATACGTCATTTTAGCTTTGTATTGACCCATTCCAATGTCTGGTATCACTTCTAAGAGCTTAAATCTTGATATTCTCATTTGACCTTAGAAGTTCTTCTTTCTTCAATCTCTTTCTTTTTGTTTTTCCTCTTGTTGATCACCCAACTTAATATATTCTTGAATTGATGATCATTCTTCATAACCCAATTAGATGTGTTCTTGAATATCTTCAATCTTCTTCTTTCTTTGCTTGACTAATCTTTCTTCTTGATATTTCCATTAGTTCTTGCAATTTCTTCTTTCTTCATATTCTTACTTCTTGATTTTCTCCTTGATAATCATTCTCCATTCATAAGGCATTATAAGCACAATAACATCAACCTACTATCATGTTATGAATAATTTACAAGATATATAACATTAAATATAGTAGTTAGTCAGTGTAGAAGATAATTATATTATACAAACTTTTTGCTCTTCATATTTGACATCTATATTTGACATCATCAAAGCTAATCATATCTAACAAAAACCAAATCATTAAGCCTTTAATGTTCCAATTTGTTTCTTCTTTTAGTATGTATATGCTCAGATAAGCTCCAATTTCTTTCACATCCACAAGAAGAAGATGTTTGACTAAGAACAATGAGAATAAAGTGTAGGCACCTTTAACTAAATCCGAAGCATCAAATGATTTCACAAACACCATGCCATGTAATGAATAAACTAAGAAATTAATCAAAGTTCGCTGTCTAATATCTGCCCAACCATCACCTGGGTGTGCAATCATTTTCTTTTCATTTAGCTTGATGGTTATCAATTAGTAGTTGAAGTTCTTTTTGCAATCTCTCAATAGGCTAACTCTATACTCATGAATACTAGGGACCTTAAACCCAAGCCCAATTGCAGTAGCATCAATAGCTTTTTCAAATAATGGACAAGTCATTGCATTAAATGGTACACAGTTCATATAAGGCCAATGAGCAAAATCCATTTTGCATTATATTGTGCTTCTTGATTTGCTATGTACTTTGATACTTGGTTGGGTACTAGGAGTTATCATAGATGCAAAATAACTATCAACCTTCCCAGTCATAGGAGCTTTCCTCTTTGAAGAAGCAAGTGGTTCCTCAACCTCTCTATCTTCACTGTCTTCTACTTTATCATTGTCAATAGGTTTTTTCTTTGAACTCTAGTGAAGATTCTTTCATTTTAGCACGCACATCATGAGAAACCTTTTTACAAGAACTTGCTTGACCACTCACACCAGTTAAATGTTGTTTTAACCTATTTATCCCACCTCCCTTGTAACTTGAAGCACATAAAAGGCAAGTAAAAACGCTTATTTTCCCTTCTTTCTTAACAGAAACATATTGCCAAGCTGGGTCCTTTTTTTCAAACTCCCTGATGTCTATAGAGGGGGTAAACTTCTGTTAGGAGGATTGGTAGTGTCGAGAATTGGGGTTGATAGTAGCATTCTCAGGTGCTGCATTAATTCCCTCCATTAACAAACCAAAACCAAATCTAACAGCAAATAAACCCTTTCAATTCGCAAACAAAAAGCACCTAGTTGATTAATAATCACTATCAAAGCTATAATGAAAGAAAAAAAACCAAACCAGCAAGAACAAAAAAGCAGAGCATCAACCATTCACATTTGATTTTGAAGCAAATCACTAAAATGAAATTAATGCAACCAACCAATAGAAATAGAGGTGAAGAAATATAGAAATCAAACTAAAAACTTGAAGAACAAAGCAAGGAACGCTGAGCTTTACCACCAACATCATCAGCGGCCAAACCCTTCATTGACTGCAACAAAATTGCTAGGAACAACAACAATCAAACCTAAAGCTCCCACCTTTCAAGCAAGCCGTAGAGCAAGCAATGGTATTAAGGCTCAGAGAGCTTGAAATGATGGCAAACTTGTGTCTTTACAGTGCATCGGTTAACAACAGATTGAACAGAGTCCTTACCGCCGCCTCGCCGGTGAACTCCAAGTCAGCTAACCCCAAAGCTTTGGCTTGCAAATGCTGTCACTGGCAAGAGGAGAGGGAGAAGTCAGAGAGAACGATGAGATTGAAGAGGAAGAACGAAGAAGACAATGGGAAGGGAAGAGAGAGTGAAGCCAGAGAAGCTAAAGTATAAACTCTGAAGTGAAGATTGAAGATCATCACATGTCAACAACTGAAGAAGTCTGAAGTAGATTTTGAGTTTTTTTATTTTTTTTTAAATTAAAAGAAATGGTGTCATTTCATCTTAATGAAGGGCAAATCTGGTCTTGTGAAAAGCATCCTTATAACACAAAAGGACTAGACTAAACCAACTAATCAAGCTAGATTGGGTTCAAGACTAGGTGCTCAATCTACATGGTTTAGTTTGGTCTAGCCTGAATTATTTATCTTTTATTTTAAAAAAATTTGAGTGGGCCTGCACTTAACTCTACCCTTATTGTGAAAAAAAAACTCCACCCTCACAACTCACGTGACCCATAACCTCACTTCTCACTCACATGACCCATTCTATATCCCCCTTAATCTTGCCACCCTCAGGCTTCTCCCTCAATCTCCCCACCTTTAGACCTTTCGCTCAATCTCTCTTAATCCTCTCCTCCCTCACCCTCAATTATGTTGCCGCCTCTCTCACATTTGGCTCTCTTTACCCTCATGGAAGTTCTATGTTAATCACTCACCTCAGCATCAATCCTCTAGTCTTCCTCTTGGTGTCGTTGTTGATAGTCCTCCTCTTGGAGTCGCACCGTCTGATTCTCTTCTCAATCAGCATTCCTGTAACATCTCAATACTTCACTCTCGATATTGTTTGCTTTAGGGCCCGTCGTCCCTCATGGCTTTAAAATTTGTGAGAGGGGGAGGTATCTAGACCCTTATAAGACATCTTCTGTTATCTTCCCTAGTTGATGTGGGACATAACACTCCATCTACCTTTAGGCCTAGTATCCTTGGTGACACATTGGCCCACATCGGCCCGAGTCTAGCTCTAGTACTAATTGTAACATCATAGCGCTTCACTCTCGATTTTGTCCACTTTGGGCCCATCACCCCTCATTGCTTTAAAACACGTAGAAAGGGGAGTTATTCAGACCCTTATAGGGCGTCTTTCGTTCTCCTCCCTATTCCTCTGGTTTCTTTTGATTTTTTTGTGAGTGCCAAATGTTTTTTGCTTAATCTTGTGGGAGATGGGTTTGAAGGCTTTATTAGATTAGATAAGCTGATGAGGAATAGTTTCTAATTTTCTTGAGATTTTTTGGTTTAATCAAGTGTATATTTATTCTTCTCTTCAGTTGGTGTAGACTTGGACTAGCTAGAGATTAGATAAGCTGATAAGGAATGTTGTTGCTTTTTATTGCTATTGAATATTGTTGGAGATTATTATGGTTTATAGGTAGGTTTTAATGTTTTGTGATGAGTTTTACATGATTGTAGGTATTTTTTGGTCTTGATTGTGCTTAATAGCTCTAAATCTTGCCTCTCAAAAATGGCAAAAATAAAAAAATGCCAAATAGGTCTATTGGATCAGGTTTGGTCCCGCCCGACCTCGGGCTGGTGTTGGATTAGACCGGACCTCGAGTTGAGGCCAACTTGGTCCGGTCCGGTCCATGCTCAACACTAAAACATACCAATATTTTAGTTTGTTTATTAAAGGGTTAATGTGTAAAAATATCTATAAACTTTATATTCAATGTACAAAAATACCTATAAAATTTTCTTGAGTGTAGAAATGTACATGAACTTCAAAATTAAAAGCAAAAATGACGTAACTGTTTAAAAGCATCTAACTTCTGTTACCTTTTATAATCAGACCCATGTCTTCTTTTTCTACAAAAAGTAAGGAACATTAGGTGGTTTTAATGGTTAAGTCATTTTAAAGTTTAGACTTGTTAAGGATGGTAAATTAGGAGGATTTGACACATCCATGAATCCTTCAACCGTTTGTATAACTTGCCTCATGTTGGGTCTTGTTGGATCCTCTTAATTCTTGAATACACCACATACTGATCTTCATATACTCTTCTACTCTCTTCGTGTCAGTTTGAGCGTCCTTATCATCTTCCACTGACAGGTCCAATCTCATATGGTGAAAGAAATCATATGCCCAATATATTAGTAACATCTTATGCTCATCTTCAACATTCATATCAAAGTTCTTTATACAACAAATGAGCTCCAATAATAATACTCTGAAGTTTTAAACATAAGCTTTCATGGTAATTGGCTTGTTTTGAACTGCTTGGGTTGCAACGTACCCTAGTTCCCCCTAATTACTGTTTTAGTTAGAGTCTATTCAATCTTCAATTGCTTTGTTAAACCAAAATCTAAAATCTTAGTCGCATAAAAGTCATCAAGCAATATATTTTTGAGGTTTGATTTTAGTATGATGTGATTGTTGCACGTACTCTTCATGCAAATACAAGAGTCCTTTAGTTGTTCCTATTGCAACTTTCACCCTTTGATACCAGCTTGGCCTCTGGTCTTCAAAAAGAAAACTTACTAAAGTCACGTAACTTATGAATTCATATACAAGTAGCCTTTGCTCTCCTTCATTGGATAATCCCAGAAGTTTAACGATATTGCTATAGTGTGTTTGGCCAATGGCGCTCACTTCTGCTTCGAATTCCTTATCCCTTTTATTCACTATTTTTGGTTTTTTAACAGCAACAAGGTCCCCTGGAATGTCTGGTAAAACACCTTTATACACAGTAGAAAATGTACCACGACTCAAATATTAATCAAAGCTTTTAGGCTGTCTTGCTGAAACATTGCATCAGCTATTTTCATAAAATAACTTAACAATACTAAAAGGAATAATTATTATTCTTCTGAACTTCATCTGGATGAAGCAAAATATGGTTTTTCACATAGGTTTTGCAAGCAATCCCTAATTCAGGATTTATGAAGTACTTTTCAATACCTCGCACAGATTTGTCTTTGGCAGGACTCTTCACATAATTATAATTCTCTCACTCCAACTCCTATCTCTTTTTTTTTTTTTTTTCACCTTAACCCAAAATTAAATTTAAGTTAAATATGGTGATGCCATACTAAAAAAAATAAAGATTCAATTCTATTTAAATACAAGGTTATGAATTTGAGACTGTACAGATATAGGCTAACACCTATAAGCTAGACATTGAAAAACTTAAATTTAGATTGCTCCTAATCTAAAATAATTTTAAATATTTCCTCCGGTTTTTAATATAAGATATATTTATGCAATTGAACTTGGCCCTAAATTTAAAACATAATTTTCATATTTATTAATCTTTTTCTAATTTACCCCTATTGATATTCGTTCAACAATAATAAAAAAGGATAGGGAATGAGGAAATTAAAGAAGATGATCACTAGGGTGTTTTAGAAAATACATGTCATATTAAGTAATTTAACTAATTTTTTTAATCTAATCAAATTAGATAAACATATCTTATATTAAAGATCACAAAAATAGTAGGATCGTTTGTTAGAAAAATTTTGTTATAATAAAACAGTTGTTTTGGGATTTGTATAGCAACGAAGTCTAAGCCCATTTATTTTTATTTTTATTTTTTAGGTAAACCCATTATTTTATTTTTGATAAAGGACAGCTTCATCTATTAATTGCTGCGTCTGATGTTATTCGAGTCAGCTTCCAACGGCTGTATTTCATTTTAGAAATTATTTGCCTTTTTTCTTGGTCATATTTTGAGAAATCCCTTACAGATTCAACGGCTACTTTTTTTTCCAATTCTCTAAAATTTGACCGTTAGAAGAAGAGTGGGCCCTTTTCAGCTTCGTCCGCCGTTCTATTTAACACCGAAGAGCGTAGAGAGATCTGATTCCCCGAAGAAAAATCGCAGAGCAGAGGTATTCTTGTGTGTCTCCTTTCGTTTTCTTCTTCTTTTCCGTTGTCTTTGTTCCTAATCAAAGTTTTATCCAAATTTTTTATCCGTTGTCTGTTCTCAGTGGCTACTTGTTTTCGATCTGATTCCCCGAAGAAAAATCGCAGAGCAGAGGTATTCTTGTGTGTCTCCTTTCGTTTTCTTCTTCTTTTCCGTTGTCTTTGTTCCTAATCAAAGTTTTATCCAAATTTTTTATCCGTTGTCTGTTCTCAGTGGCTACTTGTTTTCGATCTAGAAAAAGCATACTTTCGAGTACCTTTTTCACTGTTTCGATCTAAAATCTTGGCTATCGCTACTATGCATATGATTTGATTCTCTATGTTAATTAACTAGACGATCAATGGCTTCTCCCACTGGATGACATTTCAATTTCAGTGAATTTTCATACATTTTTCCATGGTTATTTGTGTGGCTTGCCTGATGCTATATTTGATAAACACAGTTTCTTTACGGAACTGAATTCCTAGGCCTGAGATTCCCCGTCTTCTGTGCTATGGAAGTTCTGTATTTTTTATGCTCAAGTTATGTGATGCATTCATTTTGATATATGAAGATATCTATAATTTATAAAGTTTACTCTTCATACTCCAGTATTGGATAAGAAACGTAATCAGCCTTCTTCTTGAATTGATATTGATCTATCTGATGCAGATTGCTCTCCTCTGTTCCGGATGTCAGAATCTCAGAAGAGGCTTTCACCAGAAAGCACGGAAAAACGTAGACCAGAGGTATTCTGGTCTGCCCTTTTGTTTTCTCCTTTTATTGTGCTTAGATCAAATCTTTTATCCCAAAAATTAAACTCTAGTCATTGAATTTGTTGTCGTTGAGTATTCATCCATAATCCCTTATTGATGAATTATTCTCAATTATCTCTTTTGTTGGTTGGATGAAATCTTGGTATATCGCTAGTAGGCATATGATGCGTTGCTCTAGCTTAATAAACTAGGCGACCTATGGCTTCCCTCCACTGGGATGAAATCTTCATTCTCATTCAATTTCCAGATTTCTTTTGCAGTTTAATTGTGTGGCTTTCTTTTAATGCCTGATTTGATGCTTCAGTCTGATTCATATCTATTTTTGTGGTGGATGTTGCCCTTGTTTCTTCCTGATCCAATCTGTTTCATTTTTATGCATCTCGTTTATAAACATTTTAATAGCAGAGATAACTTAGTTCCATTAATTTAGGCCTCCTAATGTTAACACGGTTTTCACTTGTTGCCCATGCAAAAAACGTATCTTCAACTACCTTTTTGAGTGTTTGGATGAAATCTTGTCTATCATTAATAGGCACGTCTATGACTTCTCCCACTGGTTGACATCTTCAATCTCATTTAGTTTCCAAAAATCTTGATTTGATTGAATAGAATCCTTGTCCGCCTATGATTTGCCCTCCTCTAATATGAATGTTTTGTGTCCTTGTATGTTGATGCTTATGCCATGGCTACTGTGGCAGTCAATCTGCTTTTCTAATTATTTCTTAAAATTTTTTATGGTTTTAAGTGTTTATGAGCATCTCATGTATAAGCATTTTAGTTGGTAGATTCAGTTTCATTATAATTAAGGCCTAGTTTTTTTTTTTTTTGTGCCTTTTGTAGAAATCTTAATTACAAGGGAAAATTTCATTTAAATACCACATGAACTTTCAAAACATACTTGAAAATGATATAAAGATGATAGGTATTAAATTGAGATTTTAAAGTGTTGATGTTTTTACCATTTTGCCACTTAATTTCAAAAAAGAAAAGAAAAGAAAAGGTGCTCCGGCAGCTAATTTTAAAGTAAATTTAAAGGACGATGACTTTAATAAAATTAATAATAAAAATAACAAAATACGTAATGATATTGACTAAACGAGTAATGGGATAAAAAAAGCTTGATGGCCCAATAGCCACCAAGCCCTTTTGCAAAGGGGTGGGGTGGGTTCGATCACAATCCTTGTGTAATATCCCAAATTACTTGTTTGGTCAATACCATAACGCATTTTGTTATTTTCATTACTGATTTTGTTAAAGTCATTATATTATATATATACATACATATCAAAAGAGCTTGATGGCCCAATAACCACCAAGCCCTTTTGCAAAGGGGTGGGGTGGGTTCGATCACAATCCTTATGTAATATCCCAAATTTCACTCACCAAAATTCTTATATCTGTGATATAAAAAAAAAAGGAAATGGTGAATATTGACATACTTGGAATAGCCTCCGGTTATAAATTCTAGATCACTAGAATTAAACACTGGAAATTGGAATGTAAACTGTGCTGCCAGTGTAATTTACTGCGTGGCAGTCTTATTGTAATGTGTTTTTGAATAGGCAAATTATCCAATGAATGTGAAATTTTCCAAAATGAAAGTAGCCATGTAATTTGATAGGTTATATAGGCAAATGATATTTTTGAAGTTAGCCATGTAAAACTAGTGGGTTTCTGTGACAGTAGCCTTTGGAACCACTACAATTGGACATTTGTAAATAAAGATAACTTTGAAAATTCTAGCCGTTTTTAATTAATGTGCGAAATTGGAAAAAATATAAGGACAAAATGGTCTTTTGGCCATAAAGTGAAATGCTAACATTTAAAGTGAAATGGCACTTGGGACATGTATTTTTGAAGTTAGCCATTTACAGCTGGCAGGTTTCTATAACAACGTCCTATAACTTGTAATTATGGAATTCTGTGTGTCCCAACGTCCATCATGAGGGAGTAAAAAGGGAAATTAATACTTGGCTCAAGTCTAATCAAAGAGGAGCAATTTTGGCCAAGCAAATTGGAGTTGAAAAGTCAAAAATTGTAGGAAAAAATACCTACAATTAAAATTAGTATTTGAGGAGGTACAATTGAGATATTTCAAGAAGCCATTTTGAGTTTTTTAAGAGCCATATTTCGTATGACAAGAGGAGAAGAAAGAGAAACAATTATATGACCAAGTAAAAGGTGAAGACCTTGGTCAAAAACTGCAACTAAAGTAAGGAGGAAATTGAGATAATTCAATGAGCCATTTTTTCCTCTTTCCCTTATGCCATATTTTGGTCAATAATTGTTGGCTAAACAGAAAGATGAAGACTTACATTTAAAGGGCCCTATTCATATGAGAAATAGAATATTGTAATAAACATGTGCCTATAATATCATGTCATCATCTTTTTCTCTTCCTTTTCCTCATCTCATACGAATAGGGCCCTTTAAATGCAAGTTTTCATCTTTTTGTTTAGCCAACAATTGTTGACAGAAATATGGTACAAGGGAAAGAGAAAAAGGGCTCCTTGAATTATCCTAATTTCCTCTTACTTTAGTTGAAATTTTTTAACCAAAGTTTTTCCCTTTTACTTGATCATATAATTATTTCTCTTTCCTCTCCTCTTATCATACGTGGCTAAGGACTCAAAAGAGCTTCTTGAAATATCTCAAGTTTGCCTCGTCAAATATCCTGCAATTCTTTACTTTCTAGAACTCCAATTTGTTAGGCCAAAATTGCTCATCTTTAATTAAATTTGAGCCAAGTATTAATTTCCTTTCTTTTTACTCTATCATGTTGGACTTCCCAAGCCTTTAATTGTTAGCCAAAAAATGTTTATCTTTTCACTTTATGGCCAAAAGACAAAAGACCATTTGCCCTTATAATTTTTCCAATTTCGCATATTAATTAAAAACTGCCATAATTTTCATTAAACTTTGAAAATTCAAATCTTTATTTACTAATGTCCAATTGCAGTGGTTCCAAAGGTTATTTTCTTTAGCCAACTGGACACACAAAATTCCTGAATTACAAGTTATTGGATGCTATCACAGAAACCTACCAGTTTTATATGGCTAACTTCAAAAATACAAAAATCTTAATGTATGATCTATTAAATTAAAGCTTGATAAGTCAGTCTATTTTCATTCTAAAAAATTTTCATTAAATTAAAACTTGTAGCACAGTTTACATCCCAATTTTCAGTGTTTAATTCCAGTGATCCAGAATTTATAACCGGAGGCTATTCCAAGGATATTACTCCTTACATCTTGCCCCCTTCAACCATGTTTTTAAAAAATCCCCCCAAAAGCCCTCATCTAGCCATCTTGTCTATGTCGGCCGGGCGGTAGTTGTTCAGGCATGGGGCACCTTTACTTTAAAATATCAATTTGATACCTGCACCTTTATGTCATTGTCTAGGTTATATGGTATTTAAATGGAATTTTCCCTAATTACAATGTATCATTTTTATTATTTAACTTGAAGTATGTTCAGTAACTTGAAGTATATTCAAAAACACATTACAATAAGACTGCCACACAGGAAATTACACTTGTAGCACAGTTTACATCCCAATTTCCAGTGTTTAATTCCAGTGATCCAGAATTTATAACCGGAGGCTATTCCAGGGATATTACTCCTTACATCTTGCCCCCTTCAACCATGTTTTTAAAAAATCCCCCCCAAAAGCCCTCATCTAGCCATCTTGTCTATGTCGGCCGGGCGGTAGTTGTTCAGGCATGGGGCACCTTTACTTTAAAATATCAATTTGATACCTGCACCTTTATGTCATTTTCTAGGTTATATGGTATTTAAATGGAATTTTCCCCTAATTACAATGTATCATTTTTATTATTTAACTTGAAGTATGTTCAGTCATGTGGAATTTTACTTGAACTTTTTTTACCCTTTTTCCTTATGGTTTATAAAAGAGGGTTTCAAGAAAAAAAATGTGTCACACAGGAATAACACATTATCGTATGTTCACCTTTTTCAGAGTATTTGTGGAAAATGATACGCAGTTCAGTGGGTAACATAGAAATAACATAAATATACTGATAATATGTGCATGATTACATAAATTCCCCATAGGGGGTTCGTACATGATAATTACAATTAAGGTAGCTGTACAGGGCTAACAGGATGTCTAAACTCGTCCCAATAAAATGGAGAGACATCTTCCTGTTTTCATCACACCGCTACAATCCTCTTGTGTAGTTTTCTTCCTGATATCTGCATACCTTCCGTATTCACCTGTCTAAATTGTTGGTAGGGGAGGGTGAGATTTAAGACAAGTGCTTATGGCATGACATGCTTACATTATGTAACTCATACTAACACAATCTACGTACTCAATGTTTCAAACAGCATACTTATGGCCATAGCATAAATAGAAACAGAGCTTCAATCATTCATATATGTTTCACATGTTTCACATAATCAAGCAAAGACATGCATCAATATACAAGTACAAATATCAAATACATGTAGGAAAGGTAAGTTCACTACCTTAACCTTTTTTGATCCTTAAATAGGCCCCTCGAAACTTCGTGCCACAGCTAGTCCTAAAATTCTAAATATACAATTTAGATACTTTCATAGTGTTTTTGGTGATTATATAAGTCTATATTGAAAAATTACTAAAATGCCCCTAGGGCCCGGCTTGATCCCGTAGAACCCAATTTGACTGTACTTTTCCCGAAATTTTGACTTAGGCTATTCTGACATACTTTTGACTTAGGCTATTCATACTTTTCCCAAGGAATCCATTTTTTGACTAAGAATTACCAAATTCACTTTAAAAAGACCAGAATGCCCTTAGCATCCCCTATTTCAGGATTTCAGGGGTGTTTTTGTCGTTATGCTTTTTAAGGCTTTTCTGGAAAAGCGATCAGCTGTAACCCCACCTAATTTTCCTTCCTAAACTCAATGGAATCATCATATCATTAAAAGTCCAACTCCAACCCCTGAATTAGATCTAGCCGAAATCTACAATTCTCTGGGGAAAATTGGAGTTTTTCAATTATAACTCCATAGACTTGCTCTTTATTAACTATTTAATTATGTTAAAACCACCATTTAGACTCCATTTTGGTAGCATAACACCCTTTCCCAATTTTACAATTAGATCAAATCCAACATAAGTTCACCGATTAAATTATCCACAATAACTAGAAGAACCAATATTTGAAGTTTAGGAAGCTACCTTAGCTTTCTTCTGGATCTTCCTTCCTTGGCCAAAAACCCTAGCTTCCAAAAACCAAGTTTAGGAGAAGGATTATACAAGTTAGGAACCAATTTATCGAAGAAATCAACTTACCTTTGGAAGTTTTTGCCCCCTTTTCTCTCTAGAATCCAGGCTCTCTCTCTCTCTCTCTCTCTGAAAGCTCAAAACTGACGGAAATGTGAGCATGGAAGGGGAGGACAATGTTTTATAATATATTATAATTATCCCATAATTATTGATAATTATTTTATTTCCAAAATCCCTATTTTAGGATTTATGCAAATTCTGGCAAATTTTCTGCCCAAACTTTGAAAAATTATAACTAAATTTGCAGACATCTTATTAGAGTCATTCTTTATAGATTCCTTATTAAAGTCTAGTTTCAAAAAAATATATAGTCATTTTCTAGTTGGAAGCACAAGATTCCCAGAATTAAATTCTTTCAATATTGTTCTAGAAAATCAACAGTTTTTCTGGTCTAACTTCAAAGATTCATACTTTTTTGTATACATCTCCAAAAATTACCCATTACCTATCAAATTGAAGTTTATAGGATGTCTACTTTCTTCCTGTAAAATTTCATATTTTTGCTCATTATTTAGTCATTCAAAACCATATAACCAACTCACTGCCTAATTCCACTGAAAGCATTGTTCAACTTTCAATTTCTAATATTTAATTCCTATGACCAAAATTAACATTAATATTGGGCCAAATATTATCTTCTATTATTTTTCCAATTTTGGGCTTAATATTTGTCTTTTTTAAATTACCCAAATTTATTCCATAATTATTCTAACCCAATTCTCATGAAAATGAAAATTTACAAAATTCATAAATTCCAAATTCATCATTTTATTTAGGGTGTTACAAAATGCATTTGGATCCACTCTTTATAAAATTATGTACCTCTAGGGAAGGATGGTGTACATGTGGCCTTCAATGAACTGTGGATGAAGTTCAAGTGGAAATACAAATGAAGCAGGAGGCAGTAATCAAGAGTTCTAGCTTATTCTCTCTTAGTTCAGTAATTCATTTTCAAAGGTAATACTGGTATAATAAAATATTCCAGTAAAGAGATGTGTGTATGCCCTAGTATATGATCAGCTCTCTCTTTCTCTTTATGTGTGCATGCATACTATAATATTTTTCTAGGTCTTTCTTGTAAACTCTCAATTTTACAAATGATTACATTCGGTTTCTAATTCAAAATACAATAAAGATGCTGGCAGAAAACATGCCGTAAAAAATATTTTATTACAATGGAATAATTATTTTACAATATAAAGTTCTCAAATACATTATTATCTCCTATAAGAAGTCTAGAAGAAAATATGTCTAAAGTAAACTAAGGAGGTTCCTTGTCTACTACTCTGGTTCATCTTCATATATAGGCTTGTTTTCCAATTTCTGAGACATCACGGCAAAATATGAGTGATATTAAGTAAATAAGTTTTAACTAATAATGCCCAGCTGCTAATTTGGCAGAAAACATTTTAAATCCCTACCATATAACTATATGTGAATATGTGCAAATATATTAATAAGCATCCACCATACCATAATTTCATCACTTATATATACTAGGGCATGCCCATAAGATAGTTCACATAGCAATAAGTTTTTTTTACCCATAATAATAATTATTATTTCATAGGTGATAATTATGAACAAGAAATGTAACATCTTGGATAAAATTGTGTATATATATAATTAATTAGTTATATGTATAATTATTAAATTAAATAGGTTATTGTAAATATTACATAATAAATTCACTTGGAGGAGGATTGACAGGGTTTGTGGTATGAACACTGATGCTACTATGACTTGGAGATCCTCAACTTGGACCTGTCCCCAACTTTGGTGAGTAATAATAATAAAAATTTTGAACTAATAATGTCTAGTTGCTCTTAAGTAGAAAATAAATTTAGCCCTGTCTCTAGTTTTCACAAGAAGAAAAAAATTAGGAACAACAACAAATTTTATGAGATGAGAAAAATTAGCTCAGATAAATTCATTTCCTGAGCACCCATAAATTTACATCACATAGATATGCTAGGGTGTCCCCTAGAGTGGATCCACAAATAATCACATAATATTGTTATAATCACATAATATTGTTGGGTGAATATAGAGATCTTCACATAGCAACAATATCTAGCACTTAACCAACAGGTGCCGGGTGCAGTGGTAAGGCAACTGACACTCCCCCAGGCGGACGAGAGTTCAAACCTGGGAGAAGCACTTGTTGGGAGGGGGAATCTATCCCATGGTGCAAAGCACCTTATAAGGCTGTGCCTAAAAAATGTCCCCCACTCTGGATTAGTCGGTTGCTCCAGGTTACCTGGTCCAGTGACTGTAACACCCCAAATTTTATTCACAAAAAATATATTGTAATTATTTGAATAATTCAATAAAATGGTGAATATTCATGAATTTGGATCTTGTAAATTTTGAAATATTCGTATTCATAAGGAAATGGGCAAATTAATTCAAAAATTGAATTAAATTACAAAGGGGATAGCAAAATCATAATTTTTCCAATTTAACCCAAGATTAATTATTTTCCAATTAATTGGAGTTTATTTCAATTAATCAAGGAAAATAAAGGAAAATGCATAAAAGGGGATTATTCTCGGTGGAATAAAATCAAGAATTTGGGGAAATTATACATAGCTCAATTAGATAAATTGAGGAATATATGAAAAACATTTTTTCTTCTCTACCTTCCCTCAAATTCGTTTAATACATGGAAAAATAAGGGAAAAAGTTAGTCAAACCCATTGGACATAAATGATAGGAAGGTATGACATAAAGTTGAATGAGTATGGCCTAAAGCAAGGGAGTATGGTGGGAGGTATGGTGGAGGGATGGTGTACATGAAAGGTGGAGAGATCTCATCCATTGGCTAGATCAAGGGCTAGGATGAAACATGAAGGCTAAAATATTAAAACACATATTCTCCCTCCCCTTGTGCATATTTCGTCCAAGCCATAGAGAAAAGGAAGAGAAAGTGAGTTTGTGAAGCTCTTGAAGCTAGAGAGAAAGAGGAAGGAAAATCAAGGTAAGAGCTTGTGTTCTAAGGTGATTTAAGCTTCTTATTTTGTGTATTCATCCTCTAATCTCTTATTCTTCATGAAAATCATGGATTAGCAAGCTAATCTTCAAGGTTGAGAAGAGAGAGAGGACGTCATAGAGAAAGAAACACCAAGGATCAAGAGGTAATCTCCAAAAAACCTCAACTTCTTAGTGTATTGAAGTTGTTGTTGGTGATTGTTGTTTGGTTTATGTGATTTTTGGTTAAGTTGTAAAATTGGAAAAGCCATAACCCTAAGGGGTTATGCTGCCCAAAATCCTTGAAATCATGATTATGAAGTGTTTAAATGAGTTAACCAAGGATTAGAAGTGAAAAAGTACAAGTTTTGGAAGCTAAAACACTAAGCTCCATTTTTCTATTTTTCTCTCAATATTTTGGCCAGACCAGATCTAGTAGTAGGAGTTGGATTTTCATGAAATAAATGGTTCCATTGGACTCAGTGGGCAAAAATAGGTGGGGTTACAGTTGGGTACTTTTTCGGTAGAGGCCGAAAAAGCATAATTACGAAAACACCACTAAAATCAAATATGGGCTGTCAAGGGTATTTTCGCAATTTGACAGTGGATTTGGTGATTTCGAGCCCAGAAATGGATTCCTTGGGCGAAAATAAGTCAGAATAGCCTTAGTCAACATTTTGGGAAAATGTGCCATCAGGCCGGGCCGAGGTCCCTGGGGGCTTTTTTTTAAATTTTCACCATAGACTAATATAACCACAATAAACACTATGGGATAGTCTAAAATGATACTTGGATAGGTTATGACCTATTTCTGGTACATTTAATATTTTAGGACTGATTTGGAGGCCGGATACGACACGTTCTTCTAGGCACATTTAGAAAGGGGATTTAAAGCTTTGAGGTAGGGACATTATCCTTCATACACTATGTCATAAGTTATGTGATTGTGTGGATGCCATTGTTTTGTAAATGCACTTTATTAATCAACATGATTTTCCTAGAGAGGGGCAGTTAGTACCAGAGGTGCACTTACACTGGGAGTTGGCAGAAGTCGATTGTGGGTCTGGGCCCTACTCATATATACATGACGATGATGTGTTTATATTGTTCATTAATTTGTGCGTAGCTTGGCGTATGTCATATTTACTTTTCGCATTTTCTATGAATGATATTATGTCTCTACGGGGACTCTTTGGAATGTCACCCTATTTTTAAATAAACACCTCAGCGGGTACCATTGGGCCAAAGGGAAAAGATGTAGATGCCGGTAAGTGAGCGGCACGTGTCTCGAGGCACAGACAAGATCGTGGTCATAATTAGTCTATTTTGTGATATTTTGGTGAAATTTGTAACTATTAAAACTTCCGCTGTATTTTCTGTTTTCGTCGACGATCAATATCGGAATTGTAAACCAACGACGTTGGGATCGTAAACGAATATTTTTATCAGTATAATTGTACTTTTCTATATGCCCATTGAATTTTGTCTTTATTACTCTTCGATTATCAAAATAGAAACGGGTGTTGACATTTTGGTATTAGAGCTAATAAGTGGTTCTGGCATTATCAGAAATGTGTATTGATAAAATTTTGTTTACATTTCTAGATGATATCGTGGATGGATCTCGAGGACCGATGATTCCCTACTTCGGTAGCGGTGGGACGAAGCTACGCTATACGGCCCGGAAGAGCGTGCCGATGTTGCCTGTACCCGTTTCGCAGCCACGACCGGAGACTCCACCGAGATCGAAGGTATGGGAGTCGGGGCATCCACTAGCATATGATCCAGAGGAGGAGCCCATGGAGGTTGATTCGAGCGATGGGTTCTCGAGGGTCGAGGCAGTGCATGTACCATACAACATACAGCCAGATGAGGAGCTAGCGGATTTCTTGTGGGTTATGCTGAGGAAGACAAGACGATTGTGGCCTGACCCGGATGATTACTACATATCTTATCTAGATTCCGTCGAGATGATGTATGGCCAATGACGTTTGCTGGGTCTCAACTTATCGGACCCGACTTGGATTTGCACTACTATGAGCTTCTTTCCGGATACCCCTTTTTGGAATCGGAAGAAGATCAGCTTGTTGAGGAGGGTCCCAACAGTGACTTTCAGGAGTTTATAGACCACCTCAACATGTATATGAGGAAGTACCTGGACGAGGAGGAGTGACGTGGGACTGACTCATATTTTGTGTGACCGGGAATTACTGGCACATATTTTGGGGCTAGGGCAGTCATAGGATACCGGAAGACAGAAGAAATTTTAGCCGGATGATGTATTTTAGGAAGGGTACAGAGGTTTTAGAAATTGGACACGCTCCAGGCTTCAAATCAATTATGAACTCTACTTCCCTATCTGGAGGTAGTCCGCCGACATCCTCCGGAAAAACATCAGGGAACTCATTTGCT
Organism: Inga laurina; assembly: GCA_963855925.1. Lineage (NCBI taxonomy): Eukaryota > Viridiplantae > Streptophyta > Magnoliopsida > Fabales > Fabaceae > Inga > Inga laurina. The sequence continues at coordinate 17,988,889 of OY979702.1, read as the reverse complement.
ACAGGGATACTTTCCAAGGCTACACTGGCCTCTGATTGCATGGAGCAGAATACCATGTACCCCTGACTACCCTTCTGCAAATGCCTCTCGACCTTAGTCGCGGATAGAAGGTTAAGAGTGATTTCGGTGTCAGCTTGTGGTTGTGGATTCAGATATAAGACTTTCTTCTGTTTACAATCCAGCAACACACCATTTGTTGTCAGTCAGTCAATCCCCAAAATTACTTCTAATCATTGCAGTGGTAAACAGATCAAATCTACCGTCGATTCACGCCCCTCAACCATCACCATGCAATTTAGGCACATGTCGGCCGTCATAACTCGGGTACCCATAGGTGTAAATACAACCAAGTCATATGGGGATTTATGAACAAATAAACGTAACTGTTGTATGCAGTCATGAGCAATGAATGAATGGCTTGCACCAGAATCATACAGAACATGTATTAAGCTTCCGTTCAGAGAAATCATACCTTGAATCAATTCCGGAGACTTTCTGGCTTCTTCTTGTGTCAACATATAGACGCTGCCAGAAGTTCTGGGTCTCGTCTCCTTCTGCGGCTGCTTCTGTGGACAGTCCCTGGCTATATGCCCCGGCTTGTTGCAAGTATAACAGACAAGTGTTCTATTCGGGTCTGGTCTGAATGGAATCCCGTTGCACTGTCTACCAGGGTGCATTGGCTTTTTACAACGCCAGCCCGTCCTGCTTCCTGAAAAGCCCTGGCCTCCTCAACCCCCATATTGATTAGGCCTCTTAGGATCCCCTCCGAAGTATCCACTTTGATCGTTTCGCTTCTACGTGGAGCTACCGCTTCTAGAAGCACCTTTTTACCCTTCCCAAAATACATCTTCCGGCTAAAATTTCTTCTGTCTACCGGTATCCTATGACTGCCTTAGCCCCAATATATGTGCCGGTAATTGTCGGTCACACAAAATATGAGTCAGTCCCACGTCACTCCTCCTAGTCCAGGTACTCCCTCATATACATGTTGAGGTGGTCTATAAACTCCTGAAAGTCATTGTTGGGACCCTCCTCAACAATGCTGATCTTCTTCCGGTTCCAAAAAGAGGTATCCGGAAAGAAGCTCATAGTAGTGCGAATCCAAGTCGGGTCCGATAAGTTGAGACCCAGCAAACATCGTTGGCCATACAGCGTCTCGACGGAATCCAGATAAGAAAGGTAGTAATCATCCAGGTCAGGAAACAATCATCTTGCCTTCCTCAGCATAACCCACAAGAAATCCGCTAGCTCCTCATCTGGCTGCATGTTGTATGGTACATGCACTGCCTCAACCCTCGAGAACCCATCACTCGAATCAACCTCCTGGGCTCCTCCTCTGGATCATATGCTAGTGGATGCCCCGACTCCCCTACCTCTAATCTCAGTGGAGTCTTCGGTTGTGGTTGCGGCACGGGTACAAGCAACATCGGCACCCTCTTCCGGGCCGTATAGCGTAGCTTCGTCCCATCGCTACCGAAGTAGGGAATCATCGGTCCTCACGATCCATCCATGATATCTTCTAGAAATGTAAACAAAATCTTATCAGTATATATTTGTGATAATGCCAGAACCGCTTATTAGCTCTGATACCAAAATGTCAACACCCGTTTCCATTTTGATAATAAAAGAGTAATAAAGACAAAATTCAATGGGCATATAGAAAAGTACAATTATACTGATAAAAATATTCGTTTACGATCCCAACGTCGTTGGTTTACAATTCCGATATTGATCGTCGACGAAAACAGAAAATACAGCGGAAGTTTTAATATTTACAAATTTCACCAAAATATCACAAAATAGACTAATTATGACCACGATCTTGTCTGCGCCTTGAGACACGTGCCGCTCACTTCCCGGCATCTACATCTTTTCCCTTTAGCCCATTGGTACCCGCTGAGGTGTTTATTTAAAAATAGGATGACATTCCAAAGAATCCCCGTAGAGACATAATATCATTCATAGAAAATGCGAAAAGTAAATATGACATGCGCCAAGGTACGCACAAATTAATGAACAATATAAACACATCATCGTCATGTATATATGAGTAGGGCCCAGACCCACAATCGACTTCTGCCAACTCCCAGTGTAAGTGCACCTCTAGTACTAACTGCCCCTCTCTAGGCAAATCATGTTGATTAATAAAGTGCATTTACAAAACAATGGCATCCGCACAATCACATAACTTATGGCATAGTGTATGAAGGATAATGTCCCTACCTCAAAGCTTTAAATCCCCTTTCTAAATGTGCCTCGAAGAACGTGTCGTATCCGGCCTCCAAATCAGTCCTAAAATATTAAATGTACCAGAAATAGGTCATAACCTATCCAAGTATCATTTTAGACTATCCCATAGTGTTTATTGTGGTTATATTAGTCTATGGTGAAAATTTAAAAAAAAAAAGCCCCCGGGACCTCGGCCAGGCCTGATGGCACGTTTTCCCAAAATGTTGACTAAGGCTATTCTGACTTATTTTCACCCAAGGAATCCATTTCTGGGCTCGAAATCACCAAATTCACTGTCAAATTGTGAAAATACCCTTGACAGCCCATATTTGATTTTAGTGGCGTTTTCGTAATTATGCTTTTTCGGCCTCTACCGAAAAATTGCCCAACTGTAACCCCGCCTATTTTTGCCCACTGAGTCCAATGGAACCATTTATTTCATGAAAATCCTACTACCAGATCTGGTCTGGCCAAAATATTGAGAGAAAAATAGAAAAATGGAGCTTAGTGTTTTAGCTTCCAAAACTTGTACTTTTTCACTTCTAATCCTTGGTTAACTCATTTAAACACTTCATAATCATGATTTCAAGGATTTTGGGCAGCATAACCCCTTAGGGTTATGGCTTTTCCAATTTTACAACTTAACCAAAAATCACATAAACCAAACAACAATCACCAACAACTTCAATACACTAAGAAGTTGAGGTTTTGGAGATTATCTCTTGATCCTTGGTGTTTCTCTCTCTAGGACGTCCTCTCTCTCTTCTCAACCTTGAAGATTAGCTTGCTAATCCATGATTTTCATGAAGAATAGGATAAATACACAAAATAAGAAGCTTAAATCACCTTAGAACTTGCTCTTACCTTGATTTTCCTTCCTCTTTCTTCAAGAGCTTCACAAACTCACTCTCTCTTCCTTTTCTCTATGGCTTTGATGAAATATGCACAAGGGGAGGGAGAATATGTGTTTTAATATTTTAGTCTTCATGTTTCATCCTAGCCCTTGATTTAGCCAATGGATGAGATCTCTCCACCTTTCATGTACACCATCCCTCCACCATACCTCCCACCATACTCATTCAACTTTATGTCATACCTTCCTATCATTTATGTCCAATGGGTTTGACTAACTTTTTCCCTTATTTTTCCATGTATGAAACGAATTTGAGGGAAGGTAGAGAAGAAATTTTTTTTTCATATATTCTACAATTTATCTAATTGAACTATGTATAATTTCCCCTAATTCCCCAAATTCTTGATTTTATTCCACCGAGAATAATCCCTTTTATGCATTTTCCTTTATTTTCCTTGATTAATTGAAATTAACTCCAATTAATTGGAAAATAATTAATCTTGGGCTAAATTGGAAAAATTATGATTTTGCTATCCCCTTTGTAATTTAATTCAATTTTTGAATTAATTTGCCCATTTCCTTATGTATATGAATATTTCAAAATTCACAAGATCCAAATTCATGTATATTCACCATTTTATTGAATTATTCAAATAATTACAATATATTTTTGGTGAATAAAATTTGGGGTGTATTAGAAGGCCAGGGACTCAAGAAAAGTCGGTTGCCTGTTGCCACAAAAAAACAATATATAGCTCTTTTCTCAAAAATCAGAAATATCAGTTAAATATATGGTAGAGTCATAAATAGATATTATTAGTTTGGAAATAAAATAAGTTTGGAAATAAAATAATAAGCATAAGTTGAATCAGAAAGTAGTAATCTACATGATGTTATTACTCAGTAAGAGAAGTTCTTACTTTGCTTGCGGGAGGTGAGATGTAACTCCCTAAATTTTATTCCCCAATATGCTTTGTAAACATTTGTGGCATTTAATAAATAGAAGGGTGAATTTTGGAGAATGTGATTATGCTTCCAGTGAAATTTTTGACGAGGCAGCGAGATTGTCATGTGATTTTAAATGACCAAAGGATGAGCAAAAATTACAAAATTTTACGGGGTGACAGTGGACATTACAAGCTTTAATTTGATAGTCATATGAATCATTTGAAGCTATATACAAAAAGTTATGAATTTTCCTACGAAAACTGCCTACTTTTTGGAACAGCTTCCAAATACTAAAAATCTAGAAATGATGTGCTTTCAATTGGCAAAAGTCTATATTTTTCCTTAAAACTAGACTCAACAAGGTTTCTATTTAACTTTCAG